>JACBWW010000025.1:5986152-6186154 GCA_020086605.1 Lanius collurio | reverse complement strand
AAATGTATAAATATATATATGGTAAAGGAGCACAAATAGCACCAAATAGATATAAATATATATAATATTTGCTCCTTTCCCACCATTAAGAAGCTGAAGGAAGAACAATCTCCAGTGGAACCAGTTATCTCCCACCCCTTTTTATTTTATTATTTAATTCTATTCTATTCTATTCTATTCTATTCTATTCTATTCTATTCTATTCGTGTTTGCCACACATCCCTTCCCTCTCTGAATGAAGAGTCTGCAAATATTATTGCAGCCTTTTATTGAAGTATTTTCATTCCATTGATTATTTTATTTATGAAGCATTTTATTTCACTATTATTGCTGTGTCCTACCGGGAGTGGCATTTTTGGTACCAGCCCCAGTTTGCTTTTCCCTTTTCTTCTTCCCAAAAAAGTTTCAGGTTGCAGCTCATCCATCTCCCTGACACCCAAATCCCCGCTCCTGTTTTCCAATTTAGACAGATATTGTTAACCCGTTGTTATCCTGCAGTTTCCAAGGAGAAATTAAACACAGGAGAAGGGTGGGAAGGAGCCGAGGACGGCTCCCACCATCCCAGGTTGCTCCAAGCCCCATCCTTGGACAATTCCAGGGGTGGGGCATCCATGGCTTCTCTGGGAACCTCTGTCTCCCTCATTATAAAATAATATTCCTTATAGCCAATCTAAATCGATTTTTATACATTTAAAGCCATCACTCCAATGACATCACGTGGGGATGAGATTCCCTCTGTTCCCAGATGTCCCAGACAGGAACATTTGGGATCAGAGAAGGAGGAGGAGAAAATGGAACTCTGTCTGTGCCCTCCAGCCGGGATAATTTTGTGAGGAGTGTGAGGGGACTAAACCCCCCTGAGCCGAGTTCTGGGGAGGGAGGGGAAGGATGGGGATGGGGAGTGGATTGGGATGTGGAGGCAGAGCTGGAATCCATCCCAGTCCTTCCAGTCCATCCCAGTCCACTCCAGTCCGTCCCAGCTCATCAGCAGGTGCATCCAGGGAGGCTCCAGAGGAGCTGGATGAGATCAATCAGCTCCCAGCAGCTTTTGCTCCTCTGCTCCTTGGAAAGCAGGGATTCCCCAGGGCTGGCAGGTGGGAGCACAGCTCCGGCTCCCAGGCACGGGGATTTTTGCTGCCGGGGATTTGGGAATAAGGGGAGGCACCTTTGGGTATCGAGCCCAGCGAGGTCGGGAGCAGCCTGAGGAAGGAGGGAGCTTGGCAGGAATGACGTCACCTCCCAGCAGCTCGGGGCAGAATTAAAAACCCCATCCTCAAGGAGTGAGAATCCTTAGGCTACGAGAAGGTGACAGCTTCCCATTCCCAGCAGGCTGGGATGAATCATCTGCAAGGAAAAAAAACCCCTGGATTTTCCTTAAAGTCCCTCTTTTTTCCCCTCTGAAAACTTGGGAGCAGCTGCGCCCGGCCCTGAGAGCAAACTACGATTCCTATTTGTTATCCTTTTAAAAACCAAGCGCATTCCTCATGGAAATCCATCAAAAACGCACCTACCCAGCGGGCTGAGCTTTTTATTCCTCCCTTTTCCCCTCCCGTGTGTGTGGGTTTTATTAAAACTCGCCTGCAACTTCCCGACATCCCCAACAACGGCGCGGCTCTGGCAGGAGCCGCCCCGAGGATGCGTGTGCGAGGTGCTCCAGGAACTTCCTAGCGACCGATAATTCCACTTGGCTGCTTTTCCTTGGGCTGCATCCTCCCGGCGTGGGGCTGGGGAAGTGCTCGCTGCCCCAGCCCGGGGCTTTCACCGCCCCGGGGGCTCCGGCAGCTGCTCGAGGCTTCCCCGGCCACCGGCTCCTTGGGAATGGGGGAAAGGAAAAGAAGAAAAAAAAAAGAAAAAAAAAGAAAAAAAAAAAAAAGAAAAAAAAGCAGGAGAAGTTTATTCCTTCTTTTTTCCCTCGTGTTAAATGAAGCTCCTTCTGGCAAGTCCAAATATTTACAGCCTGCCCTGAACACACACACACACACACACACACACGCACACACAGAGAAATTAATAAAACCACGCACGGAGCGAAATTCTGCTTCCCCAATTATTTTGCCGGCGGGAAGTTGAAATCCAACTCCCCCCCCCACCACCACTCCAGCAACTCCCCCGAAGGAAAAAAAAAAATAGAAAAGAAAAAAAAAATCCCAACTTTGTTTGCGCATTCTTATTGGCAGCACAATGCCAACAATGGCTAAATAGACAGCAGAATAAATAGCCCCACAATGCCGACAGAAAGGCCTTTCTGGTACTGCATACAAAATATAAACTGTGCCATGCCATTATTATTCCAGAGCCCTTGCTGCAACAGTGCAGTTGAAATTCCACCCCCAATGTGCACCTAATCAGCCATTCAGAGCCCCTTAATGACTTGTCAGTTCTTTGCCCTGCCATTTTCTGTCCAATTAATTCTTTTATTGTGCACCGGATAAAGGAAGACAAAGGCCTTCCATGCAATAATGAATCATTAAAATTCAGCAGCTCCTCTCTTGTGCTCCTGGCTCCTCACCAGCAATTCAGGCTGCCGTGCATTCGTTATGTGTGTGGTGGTTAAAATTCACTCTACCTCAAACAAGACCTTTCCAAATGTTTAACCCCTTCCTGGGCGAGGGCCTGCAGCCCTGCCCTGGGAATTTCGATATGCAAAGGGGTGGGGGGGAAGGAAGGAAAAGAGGAGGAGGAGGGAGATGAGAGAGGGGAGGAGAGACGCAGGCAGAGGTGTTTTGGGTAAATGTTTTAATGCTGCTCTGACAGCCCCAATATTGCCCGAGCACAGAGCCACAAACAAATACAGGGACAGGGAGCCGAGGGCAGCGTGGCAGAGAGAGGGGTGGGATATGGAGAGGGGTGGGGTGGGGTGGGATGGGATGAGTTTGAGGTTCTGAGATGGGTGTGAGATCCCATGGTGGGACAGGTGTGAGGTGCCATGGTGGGATGGGTGTGGGATTCCATACTGGGATGGATGTGAGGGGATGGAATGGGATGGATGTGAGGTGCTGGGATGGGGTGGGTATGAGGTTCTGGGATGGCTGTGAGGTGCCATGATG
This sequence comes from Lanius collurio, assembly GCA_020086605.1. NCBI lineage: Eukaryota > Metazoa > Chordata > Aves > Passeriformes > Laniidae > Lanius > Lanius collurio. Next base: position 6,183,107 of record JACBWW010000025.1, on the reverse strand, counting down.
GGACAGGTGTGTGACTCCACATCCCCCCTGGACCTCCCTTCCCATGCCAGGGGTGCCTTTGCCTCACTTTCCCCAAACCAGCCAAGCCCCAGAGTGGGTTCGAGGCATGGAGGGACCCCCTCTTACTCTGGATTAGGAGCAGCTTGGTTTTCATCTCTAATTGGTTTAAGATAAACCAAAAGAAGGGGCTTTTAAACCTGACCTCGTGTGTCCAACCAGCTTTTTTTTAACCCAGGCTTCCCTAAATCAGGTCAGCCCCAAGCCTGCAGTTAAGTCAGTGCCACACTGTGCCTGCCTGAGCTCCAGGGCCATATGGGAGAGGCTTAATAGGGGTCAGTGGTGATGCTGGCGGCTCTTTCAAGCCTGGGAAGGGCAGAGCCATGATTTCAGCAGCCCCCACCCCCTTTATCCAAAGTATTTCCGGGAAAAAGCCCCTGGGCTGGTGGCAGCAGCCACCCCACACTGTCCCATCCCGCTGCGGTTCTCAGCTGCAGCAGAAGCCAGGGGTAGGTTTGGTGTCTGTGCTGTGTTCAAATTGAGTTTTCCCATGTAAACAGCGTGGATTTATGGAAAAATGATGCTTGGAATATAAGAACCTCCCTTCCCACTCCATTTGCTTTGGCCTCATCCAGCTGGAACTTCTGCAAATACTCTGCAACAGGAACCCCACGGCCTCACATCCATCCTGAGCCACCCGTGCTCCCTGGAGGGCTGCCATTCCTGAAATCCCATCAGGCAGCATCCCCTGCATCCCCTGCATCCCCTGCATTCCATCCCATCCCATCGAAGGGACTGCCCTGCAGCCATGGAATGGGCACCATTTGCTGTGCTTTGGGTTTATCTCCAGGGGCATTATTTTTAGCTCCTGCTGACTCATTTGGGAAATGGCTTCCCCACCCCAAGGCCCAGCCTGCTGCCATCCCAAATTCCTGCCTGGAACACACAGAAAATGGACTGGAAATGACACTGCCCTGGCTCAGCTGGGCTGGATCAGGTCTCCCTGGATCCCAGAGCCCTGTGCAGGTTTCCTTCACTGTGTTCCTGTGGTGAACTCCCAAAAAACCTTGAGGAGCCTCTGCAGGGTCTCTGAGGAGGAGCAGGGGCAGCAGTGAGGTCATGGCATTGTTGTCTCTGGGGTCTTTCCATGCTTCCCTTATGGAGCAGTCAGGAACTGATGTGAAATTCCCTCTTCCCAGCCCCAAAAAGGGAGCTTGGAGCCCTTGGTCAGTTCATGCTATAGAATTTGCCTTCAGAGCCCTAAATCCAACATCGTGCCCATGAAGGCTGGAAATAAGGCAAGGTTGGAGCTTCCTTAAAGCCTTCCCAAAGAGAACTCCATCCTGGCCCCGTGGGGACAGGGCTGTGCCACGCCGGGGTCACTGCAGTGCCACCTCCTCAAGTGGCCACCAAAACCTTCCCATGGCCACCGAGCCATCCATGGGCTCGGACGTGCCACTCCTGCTCCCAAGATCCCTCTGGCAGCAAAGCTCTGCCCTCCCAGGATCACGTTTTCTTGCCCCCTGGAATACACCCTGTATTCCAATTAACATCACCTCGCCAGTCATTTTTATTTTTGATTTCATTTTCCCCCCCCAAATCCCAGGACATGAAGAGCATCCATCCCTGGCAAGGGGAATATAAAGCTGGCAGAGGGAAGAGGTCAATCCATAGGCAAGGAGCAGGGATATCCCCACGTGGAAGTTTATTAAAGCTCAAGGTCTTCATAAAAATGCCCTTTAATCATTTCTTTGCCACAATCCTACAAAAAAAAAAAAAATGTGTGTAACACAAGTTGATGTCACTCCAGGAAAAATTCAAATGAGGAGGATGGGATGGGACTTTTTTTTTCCCAGCCTGCAGAAAGAATGTGGATATGGTCCATAAAATTAATTTCCTCTTTCTTCCTAAGCAGCACTGTCTGAGCTAAACAGCAGCACTCATAATTCCCTGCTCCCAAAATAAAATTGAGGGACTTTTCTCGCCCGTGGATTCCTGCAATTATCTTGAGAACCCTTTTTTGTTGACAGCCAGGGGTCAAAAGGCGGCCCTGGTTTCACCTGATCTCATTGACTTTGCAGAGACATTCCAGCTCAGAGCCACCAGCCCCGAGCACAGGACACACAATGGTGCCATTCAGGCCTGGAAAACCAATGGAAAATCCTTCTCCTCCTGCAGCCCGGATTGGCAAAGGGAAGGGGAGGACAAGGCGTGGAAATGTGGTTGTGCAAGCAGCAGGAATTTCTGATCAAAATGATCTTCTTTGGAGAAAAACTGATCTGGGTTTCCCTCTCAGCAAAATGAAATGGGAGATGCCTTAAGTGTAAATTGAGGAGCAGGAAATGAAATTCTGGAGATCTTGGGACTGTCCAGCTCACCTTAAACCATGAGTTTCAGCCCTGGATTATCCAGGATGCTGCATTTTACCTGCCTGAACATCCATTCTGCAACATCTCTGAGTTTTAGTCACAGCAAATGTGCAGTGAGTGCCCACAGCTCCACAAAATCCCCAGGAGCTGTTCCCTGGAATTGCTTCCAGGAGCTGCTCAGGCCTCTCCAGCACCTCAGCCCTGAAGTGTCCAAGGCCAGGCTGGATGGAGCAGCCTGGGACAGTGGAAGTTGTCCCTGCCCAGGGCATCCATGGACCAGGATGAGCTTTTAGGTCCTCTCCAACCCAAACCTTTCCAGGATTTGATGATTCCAAGGCTCCTGTCACCACTTGCACCTATGGAATGGAGTAGAGCTAAAATACAGAATACAGATCTGGGATATCTAAAATCAGGATTGGACTTCCACGATCCTTGTGGATCCCTCCCAACTCCAAATCCCGGATAAAACACAGTACACATCTATTTTATAATAAATCATTTAATTACTTTGTTTCTGCAAATACCAGTAAAAAGTGAATTTATTTTTGCAAAGCTTATGGGAAATCAAACCAAGTGAGGCCAAAGCAAATGGATTTAAAACCTGCCTGTGCTGGATGTGCAATCCTTGGGATGAGAGCACAGCTCCACGCTCATCCCACAGCTCCTGGATGGGACAAGGAGGTGGCACAGGCTGGGTGTCCCCCCATGCTGGGTGACACTGGGAGAGGGGAGAGGAGGCAGGGAAGAGACTGGGATCCATCGTGCTGGATGCCCAGACCCCCCATGCCATGCTCGCCCAGGAGCCAGGGCTGCTTCAGTGCAACCTTTAATACTTCGGATAATTTGCCATTTTTAATGTCATTATTCTGGGACAGTCACCATTTTACCACATGCAGCTATTTTGTTTTGAAGCCACTCCAAGCTGTGCCACCAAACATCCAGAAGAGAGCAAAGACCATTCCCAAAGATATTCCCATCTCACCTTTTCGTTCCTTTTCCCCCACAAAGCGTGCAGGTTTGGAGACAAATCCCTACCTCAACACGAAAAGAGGGCAAAGCCAAAGCACATCCATTTCCCAGGCATAAATCAGGATTAGAATGAAATCTGCAGTGTCACAGGAGGGAGGAGAAGGGAGGGAAGGGAATTACGCTGCACTTTGGCTCCGGCTGGAATCCAATCCTTTTGCCAGGAGTGCTGGAAAGGAGCACGGAGAAAATGGTGTCCCCTTCCAGCCCCTCTTGGCAGCGGCTGCAAACAGCACATTTTGTGTGGGATTCTGCTCCCCAGCCCTTCCTAATGGGCTGCAGCTTCATTAATTGTCATCGCATTTATTTCCCTTCGTGTTCAAGCCTTTTCTCTCAAGCAGGGAGCGCTGAAATTCCCAAATCCCAACATTTTCCTCCCAGGCTGAGACCCCGTTGCTCCCTGAACTGACAACCCCAAGCAGCAACCGAATATTTCTGCAAGAAACCAAAAGAAAAGTTACAAATGTAACAACTGTAATGACCGTGTTGAAAAAAAGAAATAAGCCAAGCCCTCTATGCAACATATAATTTGGTTGCTCTTGTAATTCAGAGGTATTTATTTACAAGCAGAAAAGTGAATTTCTTCCTGTAAATTTCCTACTAAATTTTCAACTGGGGCTAAACCCACACAGGCTGACCTTGCAAACCCAGCCTCATGTGAGCACTGAAATCCTATGAAATCCTTGGGATTATGGGCATGGAAATGCCCTTCTCAAAGGAAAAAAACCCCAAATTAATTTATCTGTATTTCAAAAAAATCTCAGAGTAGGCACATGAAGCACAGGGAAAAGGAGCGAGGGGAAAAAAAAAATCCAGACTAAAAGGAAAAGAAATCCTTGATGAAAATATTTTATTCTGAAGACTCCATCTCCTTCCAAGCTGTGTTCCCAGGTTGTTCCCAGCACAGAAAACAGGCTCAAGCAGAAAGAAAACAGAACACATCCTTGATAAAAAGCACTTTTTAATTTTATCAAATGGATCTGTACAAAAGTTAGCATTGCTTAGTCAGAAGCGAGTGAAGAGAACAGATCAGTAACAGCCAAAAGTCTTTCAAACTTTATACAGAAAAATAGATTGCATAAAAATGAGCTTTTCTTGTCTTTTCCCCCAGCCCAGCGTGTCCCTTCCCCCCCACCCCTGAAAGGAAATATGCAAAAAAATATTTTTTAGAAAAAAGAGTAGGAAACGTAGAAAAGGTAAAAAGATGAATAACCTCTGAAAGGTGGGTTTAGATTTACAAAGGTTTTAAAGGCACAAGTTCCCATAAAATAGATGGTTATTTATATGCTCAGCATACAATGGAAGAAGTAGAAATATATCAATGAAATATTAGTCTAAAAACTAAGTACCTAAACCCATTTTTTTAGTGGAGGAGATTTTAGTTTCACAGCTTGATGGATGATATCTGGTCCCTAGAAGCCAAAATTAAAGCGGCAGTCGATCATTTCTCATTAAATTACAGCTTCTTTAAAGTAGTCCTGGTTGTGAAAGCCTTCGAAGACTCCTTAAATCCAATTTTAACAGCCCAAAACAGGTGGCCAGAAAAATCACCTGCCCTTTTTAGCCAGCCTTTGAGCCTCCCAAATGAATTAGTAATTCCCCCCCCTCATTATTTGACATTCCCATTGGAGTTTCCAGGCAGATTCCTTCAGCCCCTCTCTCCAGCACGGCTCCTGCAGCAGTTCCAAAATGAAAAAAACCCAAAAACCAAGGAAAATCTATAGACTCATAACACCAGTTTATTGTATCATCTCCACTATTTTTTAGGCTCCCTCCCCATCTTTAAAATCTTTTAAAATTCTACTTTTTTGTTGTTTTGCACAAAATTACTTCATTAATTAAAAGACAAAATAATACAGAACATAAATACATATTTAACAGATTTAACAAAAAAAAAAAAAAACAAACCCAAAACAAAACAACCAAAAACATTTGAAGCTTCCAAAAAACCAAAATGTTAATTACAGCCAAACCTTGCTTAGAAGAACTCCTGACTAAAAAAAAACCAAAACAAACACTTCAGACACTGAATTGGTTGGTCCCATCAGACTCTTCCCACGGGATTGTTCCGGGATTTCGGGGCTCATCCCTGTTGGTCCCAGTGAGCTCTTGCCCTCAAGGTTGGTCCGTTCCTCACATTGCAATAGACCCTGAAAGTCTCAAACAGATTTTTTGTTGTTGTTGTTGCTTTGCCTCCCCCTCTCCCCACCCCCTGCTCCACTTTTTGCACTTGGCCAAACTTCCAGGCCGAGCAAGTTCGGCTCAGTCCTCCCAGAGGAGTCGAACATTTTGTCCTTCATTTTCTCAAAAGGCATCGCCGGTCCTTTTCCTTTTTTTCTTTTCTTCCTCTAGGTTTTTTTTATTTTTAAAAATACTTTTTGTTCTTTGTTTGGTTGGTTTTTTGTCTGCTTTTTTTTTTGTTTTTTTGTTGGTTTTTTTTTTTTAATTTCTTAAATCCTACAAATCAAAGAAAAATAGAGCTCTGTCCTTTCGGAGAGTTTCGAAGCAAGGTCGCGACGAGCAGAGTTCCCAGCGGCTCAGGAGGCACTTTGGAAACGACGGTGGCACTCCACGCTCTTCCTCCTCATTCCTTCATTAGTGCATAATTCCAGGGAAGCCTTCAGAGGCTCCGGGAATCCTTTAAGGCCTGGTCAGGGTGGTGTAGACGGGCTGCTCCCAGTTGGCGGTGGGGCTGTGCGCCGGCGGGATGGACAGCCCGTTGAGGATGGGGGTGGCGTAGGGACGGCGGGAGGAGTGGAAGTAGGGGTACTGGTAGAGGCTGGAGGCGTAGCCGGGGTAGGGGTTGTAGTAGTTGGAGCTCTGCAGGTCCGTGTAGTCGCACTGCGAGCTGGAGAAGGAGGCGGCGGCGGTGGCCGGGGCGGCCGAGGTGGCGCAGGCCTGGCCGCCGTAGGAGCCGTACGAGTCGGAGTGCGCGGGGGAGCCGTGGGGCTGCTCGCTGTAGTGGCTGGGGCTCAGCTGCTCCGTCTTGATGTGCGGCCGCTGCTGGCCCGGCTCGGCCGCCGCCGGTGAGGCCGCGGCCGGGCTCTTGTGAGTCCACACCTGCGCGCCCGAGTGCGAGTAGGAGCTGCCGTAGGAGGCGGCGGCGGCGCCGTGCTCGGCCGGCAGCGCCGCGTGGCCGTTCAGGGGCAGGTACTGGTCGAACTCGTGCACGTCGAAGGTCTCCATGTTGTTGATGACCTCGCTGCTCAGCTCCGAGATGTCCACGTTGCTGAAGTCGATGTTCTGGCGGCCGCTCTCCACCAGGCGCCGGCCCTCGTGCTTCAGCTCCTGCTTGCTGCTGTGGTGCAGGTCGGTTTTGGGGGTGGTGGGCGGTGTGGGGGGCCCGTGGGGCTGGCCTGGGGACAAAGGGACAGAGAGGCTTTAACAGTGACCACAGAACAGCCCACTCCATCATTCAATAAATCAATCTCTTATTGCTCTTATCGGGGATTTAGATCTACGGCACCGTATCAGATATAGGTGACGTCCCCCTGTGACCATGTCCCCCCTGGGACGAGCCTCCCACATGGCATGAAGCTGGGAGCATGCTGTGCCCATCAGGATCACTCTGGGACACAGCAGGACACGCTGGCAGCACAAATCAGCCGTGCCTGAGTGATGGGGGTGGATTCAGAGGGTGAGCCCCGTGACAAGCCCCATGATGGAGCTCATCCTCTCCCCGTGGGCAGCCTGAGGCCAGCCCAACTCTCCCAAGGCAGGGCCAGGATCCCCAGCCAGGCTGGGCTAAAGTACAGCAGCGTCTGAGGCTGCAGGACGTTCGCAATGCTCCTGGAATCTGTCAGCGCGCTCCCTGCGCCAATTCCCGGTGCTGGGAAGCTCTGCTCCAGGACCCTGCTCTCCAGGAACCCCGGTTATTAACCCTAATTAGCTCACAGTTCACTCTTCCCACTCCAGAGAGACCAGGATCCCGGTGCTTTGGGGATTCCCTATGGCACAGGCAGCTCTAGGAGCACTCACTGAGGAAAACCACGGTCATGCTCCCAAGCACAGCTCTTGGAGCAACAGCTCCTGCCTTTGGCTCCCCACGGCAGGAGGCAGCGGGATCCCAGCCCACCCCAAGGCGCAGGGATCAGCGGGAACGCCGCCCTTTACCTGTGTGATCCCCGTGGTGGTGGGAGTCGGCCATGCCCCCCAGCCCCGTGTCGGCCTTGTAGAGCTGAGTGCCGGCGTGGTGGCTGAGCTCAGCTCCCGAGTCCGAGTCGCTCTGTCCGGCTTTGACGCTTTTCCTCCTCCGAGGCTGGTATTTGTAATCCGGGTGATCCTTTTTGTGCTGCACCCTGAGCCGCTCGGCTTCCTCCACAAAGGGACGCTTCTCGTTTTCGCTCAATAAACTGGTTTGGGAGTGGATTTGGTGGTTTTAATAAGGAAGAGAGGAAAAACAATATCCAAAATTAGGATCTTTGCCTTCCAAGTTTTCATCTTGTTTTCAGACTCACACATCCCCACTTCCCATGCACTGATTTGAGTACTCAGCAAATTAACTATGAAATTAATTTGCTGTGGTAAAAAAAAGGAGTTAAAATCCACGGCAAAAAATGAATTCAAATACCAACTACAGCAGCATGGAAAACCCAACTGCTATGGACAGGAATAAGTGGGCAAAACAAAATCCCCCTTCCCCATTTCCAACACAATTACAAAATATAATTCCCATGCTTGCCCTGTGAATGCCACCCCCTCACCACCACAAACATTTCCAGCTTTGTTTGGTGCTTACAAAGAAACCACGAAGGCACCAGGGATGGGATTATTGCTTTCCAAACTCTCCCCCTTGCCGCCCACACCTCTCTTTGCAAACTCTTGGAGAGGCTCAAACCACAGCGGGAGCATCGCTGGCCCGAGCAGGCAGGAAAGATGGGAATTAGGTACAGGCAGACACCATAGGATAAACCACACGGAAAAACGTGGCTCAGGGAAGAGCCTTGGAAAGCAGAGCAGGCTCGGATGCTTCCCAGCAAATAAAAGTTTGCATCCCCGGGCAGCGCTGGGCAGATAAGCAGGGAAATTAGGAAGCTCGTTAAAAGAACTGTTAAAAATTAGTTTAGTCGCGTTTATAGCTTATTAAGCATCAAGCAAGCCAAAAGGGGGAAAAAAAAAAAGAAAAGCCATAAAACAAATCATTAAAAAAAGTCTCATCGCGTGGGGATGGGGAAGCCGCAGGCAAGGGAGAGGCTGCTTGTGCATCTCCGTGATGCAGCAGGGAAAATCCACCCGTGGCAGGAGCGAGGGGGCCCAAGCCCCTACTCGGGTGATTTTCGGAGCAGGGACCGCTGTGTCCTTTGCAGCGCGCCGGGATGCTCGGAGGGGAGAGTTGTACTTCAGCTCGAAGCGCTCCGAGAATCCCGAGAAACAGAGATTAATAAAAACAAAGCAGGCAGTGGCTTTAACGAAGCGCTGGGAGGGGGACTCCAGCCGCGCAGCCCCGCGGAGGACGCGGCGCGGGGGGCCCGCGCGGGTCGGGACTCACCGCCAGAGCTTGCCCAGGGTCTTGCTGAGCTCGGCGTTGTGCAGATGCGGGTACTGGTCCGCCAGCTTCCTGCGGGCGGCCTGCGCCCACACCATGAAGGCGTTCATGGGCCGCTTGACGTGCGGCTTGGCCTTGAGCGATCCGTTGCCGCGGACGGGCATCGGCACCAGGCTCCAGTCGTAGCCCTTGAGCACCTGCGAGACGGCGTCGCGGATGCAGGCGGGGAAGCGCTCGTCCACCTCGGCCGCGTCCACCTTGGCCCCCAGCGCGGCGGCGCCGGGCGGGCGCGGGGCGGGCGCGGGGGCGCAGCCCAGCCCCTCAGAGCCGGCGGGGGAGAGCGGCGAGTCCGAGTCCGAGTCCACGTGGGACATGGAGCTGGTGGTGCCCGCGGGGCTGCACGGAGCCTCCAGCGCTTTGTCGTGCTCCTCGGTCATGTTGAGCATCGGCGGGCGGCAGAGCCGGGCCGGCCGCGCGCTGTGCCCGCCGGGGGCCGCGCACCCTCCGCGGGCGCCCGAGCCGCGGGAAAACGAGCAAAAATAATAAACTCTAGAAGGAAAAAAAAAGACACGAAACGCTCAAAATTCAACCCAAAAATCGGCACTCCTCCTCCCCCCCGCTCCGCAGCCGGTCCTGCCGCCGGGGCCCTGCGCTGCCCCGCGCCGCGCTCCACGTCCAGTGCGAAACGGGGCCCCTGGCAACAAGTTACTTTAAGGGCAGGGCGAGCGGCCCCGCCCCCGCCGCCGCACGCCATTGGCGGAGAGCGCGCCGTGATTTGCATACGGGGCGGGGCTCCGGGCCGCTGGGGCCGCACCGCCCGCCCGCCGCCGCAGAGCCCCCGCTCCGCCGGCCGGAGCCGCCGCCAGCGAGGGGTCCCGCTGCCAGCGAGGGGTCCCGCCGCCGCCCCGGCCCGGTTTTTGCCACCCGCCGCTGTTCCGGCTCTCTGTTCCGGCTGCCTCTTTCGATTCCTCTGTGCTTTTTCCACTGCAAATCGTCCGGGGGCTTCACCGCCGCGCGGTACTGGCGGGGATCCCCCGACGGTGGGGATGTGTTTTATATGGCGGTGTACAGACGGGATCCCGGTTTTCTAGCGGGGTGCCGGGCAGCGGGTGCGGGATGGAGCCGCCGGGTCCTTTTCCAAGCGCCGTGGAACGGGGATGCCGCGGGGAAGAGGCGCGGAGCGGCAGCGGCTGCGGGGCGGCGGAGCGGTGCCGTGGGACCGCCGGTTATTTTAAAGCCCCTTTTCGAGGGGTTTTTGGGGCGGTCGGTGCTTGGCAGGGTGGGCGACGGTCCCCGTGTGTTCCCCGCAGGCGATCCCCCGTGCCCCGGGGCCGTGCGCTCCCGCAGCCCCGAGCGCGTCTCTTCGCCCCCGCACTCTCCAACGGGCGCGTAACGGAGGAAAGCGGGGAAATGCTGAGAAAAAGCGACACGAGACTCTCCGTGTCCCCTCCCCGACTCTCCTGTCCTCTTTCCCCGCAGCCTTCCCGCAGCGAGCTCGGTCCCGAGCACCGGGAAGCACCCGGGAGGTCCCGGCCGGAGGAGGATGCGGCACCTCGGGGTGAGCCTTTGGATCGGGGAAAAAGGGAGGGTGACCCCCGAAATCTCCCCCGTCAGTTTAAGTTGCCCCTCTCCAAGCCAGCGCTGCTTTTGCAGCATTTATTTGGAGCATTTGATTCTAATTATCCGCGGAATTCAGCCTTCTAATTGCGACTGGGAGTGGGGGGGAAATAAAAGCAACTCCTCAAATTCCAGTTTTATCTGCTGCTTCCCCCCGGAAAAATAGAGGGTCACGTATAAAATTGAGAGGGGAAAAAAAAATTAGAAATTGGGCTCCGAGCATTCCAGCATTTAAAAAGTAGCAGGAATGTGGTGGTTTTTTGTTTAATTACTGTGATGTGTAATAAATAAACCGTATGCTTTGAATTTAAAATGTGTTTAAATGTGCCTTCTGCCGTCTGCCTTCTATGTGAAAATTCATTTATTCTCTCAAATTGCAAAGCAGGATTTAATTTTTTTTTTAAAAACCCCAAACCCTGATTTTTCCAGTTTTCAACTTTTCGTTTGCAGCGTTACCTCCTGACAAAGTTATTTGAAATACAATTTTCAAAATGCCCTTAAAAAATTATTTTAAGGCTCAAGGCGGACTTGCTAATGAGGAATAATTGAAATTTCCTTCTAAACTTAATGAGATTGGGGATGAGTTTATCTTTCCCTGGGCTACAGATTGGTGACTTTGCAGTGCTGTTGGACACTTGGGAAAATCTTCTTTTCCCTCTCGTGTGACACATAATTAATGTATATTCCTATAAATCCTGTCTCATTGGGCAATTTACCTCGACTCACAGAATTCCAGTGTTTCATCTCTTTTAGCCATGGCTGAGTCCAAGCAATAATCACTATTTTTAGTCCATCTTTCCCAATCCAGCCTCTCCTGTGGAGCACCTTCCTCGGGCGATCCCAACCTCAGTGCGTGACTGAGGCTGGGATGGGATTTGTGGGATGCTCGGAGCTTTGGAGGTAGGAATGGAAACAAGAACCCCTTTTTTCTGCTCCCTGTCTTCAACTCCAAAGATTCGTGCAAAAGAAGCCCCCAAGGACAGCAGGAATTAGAGACGTTGGGTTTATTCCCTGCTTGCTGCTGCCTTCCAGCCAGCGTGCTGCTGCCTTGAGGCAGGGAATTGCATTTCCCAGCCCACAGGCTTGAATCCCTCTTTGTCCAGCACAGGTAGAAGGAGGAAGACGACTTTGGGCAGTTGTTTCCTCTTATTCCAGAGATGGGCTCAGGGAAGAGGCCGTGCCTTGGAGCGGGGCAGGGAACGTGTCCTGCTGCACGTCTGGCTCTGTGATCCCGCACCATTCCATATTTCTGTGTCAGTCCTCAGGGGATGGAGCAGCATTCCCTGGCCACACACAGCCAGCATGCAGGGACAGGAGGGAGCTGCAGCACCTGGAGAAGCTCAGTAGCTCCGGTTTCCTGAGAAGTTCACTCACCCATGAAATGGAATGAGATAATGCTCAGGGAACAAGTGGGTTCAAGTGGGGCCGTTTGTCCTGCGGGGTCTCGTGGTTGGATTTTGTATGACAAAGGAGCAGGGATGTTTGCCCAGGGATGGGCAAAGGCTGGAGCTGCAGGGCCGGATCCCACAGGATGTGTCATCCTGGCCTGCCACGGCTCTGGCCTGACCCAGGCTGCTGCAGGGCAGGCCCTGACATCAACATTCCCAGGAAAAGGGTGCAGATTTGGGAGGGAAGAACCGAGGTTCCTGTTGCCCCACGGAGCCTTTAGGAGTTCACCCAGGTGGGACATGTTTAGAGAGGATTTGGGGGAACAGATCCAGCTGTTCCTGACAGAGTGGGCACGGCAGAGGCTGATATTTGGAATATTGCTTCATTTTCTGACGTGGCCTCCAATAAAGTTCCTGGCCAGCTCAGCCAGTGTTTCTGGGAATCGGGCAGTAAATACAAGGTCTGTGTGCCTGGCTCCATCACGTTCTCACTTGGGAATCTTCAGCATCCCCGTGGGATGGAGGCAGCTTGACCTCCCATCCCGGTTCCTCTGTTCATACCCCTTCCTCCTGCAGGAGTAAGAGCGTGTGTGCATTGGCTCCAGAGCAGGCAGAGCCCTGCTCATGCCAGGAAGGAAAAATTTCCTTTCCAGCGGCAGCCAGGGAAGGCATTTTTAGAGGACGAGAGTGCGTGGAATCTCTGGATCCCATGGATGTGCTCTGGGATGCACACACAGATGATTTTCCTCCCAAAAGTGAGCTCCCTCCTTAATCTGATCAAGGGGGAAAATTCTCATTTATCCCAAGCTGGCCTCCTCTGGCCTGCCAGCAGATTGTATGTGGGAATTCCAAGGAGCTAAGAAAAGGAGCACGATGGGGAGTTAAAACCAAGCCCTGATCAGATAAGAGGAACCTGGGGTGTTAAAATCAGCCTCTGACACCTGCAGGATTCATGCTCAGCCCAGAGAATGTGGCAGTTCCAAGACTGCTGTGAAACAATGTCCAAGCCTTTCCAGGAAAGTTCCTGATATCTGAAAAGAAGGAATAAAAAGGCAGGTGGTAACTTGAATGAATTTCAATTAAAACAGCAGCAGAAGGGCTGACGAGCTTTGCCCTCAAGCTGGACAATAGTGGTGGGTCCCATCCTGCACTGGGTGCTTGGGAAAGCTCCACTGCCTGCTCATGCAGTTTTAAGGCTAAATTGGTGTGGATCCATTCCTTGCCAAAAAGGTCCAAAATTTGCCTCATAAAAATGGGCCTTGCTTCATCTGAAGCTCATGTGGCTGTGGCACTTGGGGACAGGGATTAGGGGTGGCCTTGGCAGTGCTGGGGAATGGTTGGACTGGATAATCTCAGGGGGCTTTTCCAACCTAATCCCGCAGTTCTGTGTCCTGCAGCAGCTCTTTCCCAACATGAATATTTACCTGGTGTGGATAAAAAAAGTTCTGCACATCTGCACTGGGCAGGACTCCACTGGTTCTTCTTTCTCCTGCTTGAAATACAAGTGGAGAGGAGTCCATGGGATTCCTAAATATTTTCTATGTTTGAGCATGGCAGTGGACACCATAGAAAAAGGACATCTGATGTCAATATGTTATTTTTATTCAAAATGTATTGAATAAAATTGAGTTATTTGGTATTTATTCAAATATTTGAAGATCCCAGCAAGAAAACGAAAATGTTGTTGCAGGATCAAAACCCACTCATGTATGAATTGTACATTAAATGTCAGGTCAGGTGTTGGCAAAGGATCTCTTCTTTCCTCCTGCACAGCACAGCATCTTTTCAAAATAATGGAGATTATTAGGATTAATTATGATTGTTGTGATTATTAGTTGCTTCTCCTATGGTACCACTTAAGAATTCCTCTTCTGAATCAGCACCTCCTCATTATCCTGCACAAATACACGAGAGAAAAAAGGTGATTCATCCTCTAAAAATCTTTTCCAGCCTTAATCCTGGAGTTAAAGAGCAAAGTTCCATGGGGAAAATCAGGGATTTTAAAGGGAAAAATTATTACTGCTGGAAAAAACTGGATAGGCAGAAGGAAGCTCCTGAAGTCTGTGTGAAATGCCCATCTCCCCTTCAGCAAACGCAGCTGAGTGCTCGGTGTGTGCCTGCATTATCCATAACTGAATGTATGCTCTCTTCAGAGGAGCCCCCCATGCTAATGCTGCCTCCCAAGCTCCCGATTTCGGTGCACATTCCCTTTCTCTGCTCCCTTTCAACCCCATTCCTGGCAGCCAGAGGGGCGAAAGGCCAGACCTGAATGAACACAGAGCGATTTCGGGTGCCAGGGCCAGCGGGGTTGGGGTGCTGCTGGGGACAGCTGCTGGCTGCTGTGACAGTAAAGGCTTGTTCCCCTGGCACTCCTGCAGCTGGTTGGAACACAGCAAAATAGGGGACGTGGCATTGGGGCCGGTTTGGTGAATGAAGAGGAGCATCAATGATGCCCCTGCCCGCCTGGCATTCATGAATTGCCTTCCCCTGGAGGCTTGAAAGGCTCAAAACCTCCTTCTGAAATACCTTGTCTGCGTGATTTGCTTGGGGTTTGCGCTGTTTGCTTTCCTGCTGTGTTGCTTGTGAAGTCACCACGTGAAAATAAAAGAAGAAATGGATACGTGAGCAGAAAAGCCAGCAGAGGTGATGGTCCCCACAAAGGGATTCGGGGAATCACAGAATATTCTGAGTTCGGAGGGACACACAAAGATCTTCAAGTCACATTTGGGACAGAAAAGACGTCATTTGGTGTCCTAATCAACTGGTTTATCATGTTTTTCTTTCTAGCCTGAATCATCTTCCAGGAAAGCCAGGAAAGGCTTCCGCTGCCTGTTACATGAATTGAGTCCTTCTTAGTGACAACATATTTCTGCTGTTTTAAGCTTAAAATTTGCAGCTTGTCCTGTTGAAAGGTGCTCCTGACACACAATGTCCCCAGTTGGGTGCCACCACCCCAACCTGTGCATCTGGCACATCTCTGAGCGACCCTCAGCAATGAGAATCCACCCAGCTCTGCATTCCCTTCCCAGCTCCAATTATTCCTCCCTTTTTTGCTAAATCTTTAGCCTAAACCCTCCACTTTCCCTCAGTAATTTCCTCAATTATCCAGTTTGTTTTACAGACATCCCCATTTAACGTGGGATTTGCTGTAAAAGACCCCACAAAGGAAACCATTAGCTCCCATCTATTTAAATTTTCCTTGCCAAATCTCACGACTGATCCAACGGGAGAGCAAAACTGCAGTATTCCAGTGGCCTTTAACAAACAGCTGATTTTTCCTTCCCTATACAATGCACCATTATGTGGGATTTTTTTTTTACCTAAGAACAATGCGAGCAGCAGTGATGGGAAACTGGAAAAACAAAAGGGGCATTTAGAAGAGACTGGTTTAGAGGATGAGAAATGTTGAATAATGTTACACCTGATAGCAGATGCTTTCTCAGCAACCAGCACAGAAGTGTTTACTAAGGGGATACTTAATGTATGTTTATGCTCAAAAATACTGTTTATGAACTCCTCACAGCCAAGTGCTTGATGGCTATAAATTATATGGAGTAAAAATCACAGCAGCATCACAAGTAGTGAATTTAGATGGGATATTGAGAAGGAATTGTTCCCTGTGAGGTTGAGGAGGCCCTGGCATGGGGTGCTCAGAGAAGCTTCCAGGATCCCTGGAAGTGTCCAAGGCCAGGTTGGACAGGGCTTGGAGCAACCTGGGATAGTGGAAGGTGTTGGGGGGGGGAAGTGGATGAGCTTCAAAGTCCCTCCCAACCCAAACCATTCTGATTCTGTGATCATGGAAAACCTGTGGAATTTAACTTCAAATGATCCCCCAGCCCAACCCCTGCCCAGGCAGGGTCACCTGGAGCAGGTGACACAGGAACGTGTCCAGGTGGGTTTGGGATGTCTCCAGAGAGGGAGACTCCACACCCTCCCTGGGCAGCTGTTCCAGGACCCTGCCATCTCCACAGAAATAAGTTTTTCTTTAAATTGAGGTGGAATTTGTTGTGTTAATCTGCCCTGAGCTCCGCTGGTCCAAGCATGGTGCTGATAACACCAAGGTTGTGGATTCAACCCCTGTATGAGCTGCTCTCTGAAGAACTCGATCGTCTTTGCGGGTCCCTTCCAAATCACAATATTCTGTGATGTGGATTCTGGTTTAGCTGGGGGTATCACTCCTCATCCTGTTGCTAAGCACCACCGAACAGAGCCTGGCACCATCCTCCAACACCCCTCGGAAATATTTGGATCCATGGGATCCCTTCTCAGCTTCCCTTCTCCAGCCAGTCCCAGCTCCCGCAGCCTCGTCGCAGAGATGCTCCAGACCCCTCACCAGCTCCCGCTGGCCGCTTATTCAATTTTTTTTATTTAAATAAAACTTTGCATTTTCTCGCCGGTTCGCAGAGAATTCTCCCCGTTTCTTCCCGTTTTCCCCTGTTTCCCCTCTATTTCCCCCCGTCCCTGCCGTGACCCCTCACGGGGCCGCCCGGCTGGGCTGCCCATGCTCCCTGTGCCCGACATGGCGGCGCCGCTTTGCAGAGAATTCTCCCTATTTTTCCCCATTTCTCGCCGTTTCTCCCCGATTTTCCCAGTTTTCCCCCGGTCCCCGCCGTGTCCCCTCACGGGCCCGCCCCGCCCGGCCGCACATGCTCCCTGTGCCCGACATGGCGGCGCCCAGCTCGGGGCTGCGCCAGCGCCGCCCGGGCCGGGACCGAGCCCCCGATGGAGCCCCCGGAGCGGCCCCCGCTGCATCCCCCGATTCCCCCGAGCCCGGCGTCGGTGCCGCGGCCTCGCCGCTCTCCCCGGGCACCTTCTGGCTGACCCGCATCGTGCTGCTGCGCTCCATTGCCCTCCTGTACTGTGAGTGCCGGGCGGGCGCTGCCCCCGCGCTGTCCCCGAGTGGCGAGCGGGGACGGCGGCCAGGGAACGGCTGGAGCTGTGCCAGGGAGGGTTGGGGCGGAGAGCAGGGAAAGGTTCTTCCCCCGGAGGGTGGTGGGGCACCCACCGAGCAGGCTCCTCTGGGAATGGGCACATTCCCAAGGCTGCCAGAGCTCCAGCAGAGTTTGGTCCCCGCTGCCAGGCACGTGGTGAGATCTTTGGGGATGTCCTGTACAGGAACAGGGGCTGGACTCGATGATTCCTGTGGATCTCTCCCAATTCAGTTTATTCTATGGTTATATGAGCCTCGTGGGTCCTCTCTAGCTCAGGATATTCCATGATTCTCTTCTTTTCCACTCCTACTTTCCTGGGGGGTTGGGAACCCTGTGGCTGATGCTGGGATGGGGTTGGTGATGTTGGAAGCTGGTGGAGCGGGAAGGAGAAGTTTGCTCACACCACAAGGCTGGTACCTCTCAGCAGAGCTGCTTGGAACTGCTCATCCTTCCCCTTCAAGTTGTGAGCTCCCGGTGCAAGAACTCTTTGTTCTGCAGCAGCAGGACTGGAGGGAGAGTTGACATCCCTGGGTGCCACCACCACCAACCAGGATCTAGAGTCAACATGACCTTAAAATATTCCACAGTAAAAGCAGTTTCCAGCCTCTGCTGTGCTTGTTTGGCTCTCGCTTTGGCACTGGGAGCTGCACTCAAAGCCCGCTGGTGCTCCATTTAAAAATATTTACAGTGAAACCAAAACTGACAAGTAACACACTACGGTACAAATTCTAAACTTGCCCCAGATTTGTCCACGGAATCGTTAGAATTTGTAGCCTGCCAGCCTGCTTAGATTATTTTGCATCAAAACCATGCAGAAGTTGTAGTTTCGTATGGTTTTGACACGTGCTCTGGTTCTAGTTTGGTTTCAGCTCTCAGTGAAATGCGAGGTTATGACTCTTTCAGTCAAAATGAAAGCGATTTCAATATTCCCCCGTGTGTAAATCCAGGCTGCTGAGTTTCCCGTGGCTCAGTTTGCAGTTTTCTTATGAAAAACTGATTGCTGTTCTCTGCTGTGCCTTCAGTGGAGGCCGCTGCTTCCTGGTGGTGGATTTGGGGTGATAAATGTGCCACACCTGGGACCTAAAGGGGTGTGGGGGGTGGGAAGAGAGCAGGGACTGGCCAGAGGGGTGGGAATTGGTGGAAATCAAAGGTGTAGGACTTTGTGGTGAGTGGGACAGCTGGGACAACAAGGTGGGGAACAAGGATCTGATTGGGGGTCAGGTGAGTTACAGGTGGAAGTGATTGAAACTGATGGGCTGCAGGAGACAAAGAGCCTGGGAGTGCCTGAGCCAGAGGATGAAGCTGAGTTTGCAGGATGCTGAAAAAGAGGGAGACTTCTTTGTGGTACTTTTTCAAGCAAGAGGGAGGAGTGGGAACACCAGAAGGTGGCTGAGGGGGGGAGGAGACCCCAAAATGTTTCTGTAGTGCAGAGTGAGGAAACCTTTTTGAGAGTGGGGTGTCAGAGGGAGGAGTTTGGGTACTGGAGCTGGAAGGAGCAGGGCAGGAGGATGTTTGTGTCCCTTCTTAAGGGAAGAGGTGTAGGAGAGGAAAAGTTCACCTGCTTGTTGTGCCACTTGTGCTTGGCTGCACTTGGGTCCCAGGGAGTTCTGCTGCTGCTTTGAGGTGAGCCAAAGCCAAGTGACCCAAAGCCAGGCTCCTGGGCCTGGTTTGACACAGGTCAAATTCCAACTGGCAGCAGTGCTGAGGCTGGCAGTGCAGAAGAGGTGTCCCCCAAGAACTTGTGGGGTGGAAGGAAACTGCTTGTTGTGTGTGAGCTGGAGAGGTTATGAGCAGGCAGATTCCCTCTGGTGCAGCCCTGGGATGGGATGCTCCAGAGGGAAGGTGGGTTGCCCTTTGCTCTCTGTGGAGAGCCTGGGTTTTTTAGAAACAGCAGAAAACAATCCTGTGCCTCTGTGCCAAGCTGCTCTTGCAGGTTTTTTTCTGGAGATGGAAGCATTTACTGTGACAGCTGATTTTTCTCCCAGACGCGGCGATTCCGCGCGCGCCGAGGCTCAGACTCGCTGAGGAGACGGCTGATGCCGTTGTGACAGTTTGACATTCCTCAGTCGTGGGATGTTTTCCCCCCTTCTTTCATTTCACCCTTTTATGTGTAACCCTTTCCTTCCTGCTGGGCTGAGCAGCAAACCCTCTGGGAGGAATTTGTGTTAAGGTGTCGGGGAAGTGGGCACTGCCTGGTGATTGAGGCTCCTCTGGGAGCTGAAGGATTGTTCCCCCTCCTGAAAAGGGAAGGGTGGGAGATGGAGAGGATGAGATGGAGAAAAAGGTCTCCAAAGCGTGGTCTAGGGGTCTGTCACCTCCTTCCTGCCCCCCACCCCATTCCCAGAGGGGGTGTTCATTGCCTGGTGCAGGTAAGGGAGATGTTTTCCCTGAGGGTTTTCCTGTGTGGAAGGAGGAGAGGCAGAGCAAGGCAGGTATGAAGTGTCCTTCTGTGTGGCCTCTCTTCTCCTGTGCTCCCTTTGCTTGTAACAAGTCTCCCCTGGTTTTTTTTGTCTTTGGAAGGGGTTTTCCAGGAGCAGCTGGAGCCTGGGAAGTCCCTGGCAAAGCAGCTGCCCTGTGAGAGGCAGGTTGGAGATGGGAGGCGGGAGAGGATCTGAGGATTTGGGGAGGTCAGAGACCAGCCCCACCTGCTGCTGGCAGGAGTGGGAGGGCAGGGAAAGTGGATCCAGCTGAAAGGGCTCTGTGAGGCTGGGTCCTTGCTGCACTGTCCTGGCACTCCAGCCTTTGGAAATTGTCTCTCTCCATGTTTCCTGATGGCTCCTTCAGGTCCTGAAGGCCACAATGAGGTCACCCCAAAGCTTCTCTAGGCTGAACAATCCCAGCTTTCCCAGCAGAGTTGTTCCATCCTTCTGCTCATCCTGCTGCCTCCTCTGGACTAGTTCCAGCATTTCCACATCCTTCCCATGCTGGAACCCAGAGCTGGGGGCAGCTCTGCAGATGGGGTCTCACCTGAGCAGGGCACAGGTTTGGACCAAGGCCAGATTTGCAGCTTTTCCATCCTGCTTCTGCTCTGCGTGTTTGTTCCTTGTGACAGGGGTTGGTGTTTTGGCAATACAGAAATACTTTGAGGTCTTGTTGGAAGTGCTCTTACAGGTAAATCGCTGGTCCCAAAGCTCTTGACAACAAATGTGCATTATTTGCTCTCTTCACCCTCCTTCTAAATCATTTTTAAGTGCCCTTTTTGGGTGATTACTATCATCAGATTCCAGCTGTAGAAATTGAAGTAATTAGATACCACCTTCCCCAGTCTCAGCCAGGCTCTGTGGAGAGCTTTGAAATAAAAGCTATTATTTAAATCCAGTTTATCTTCCTTCTCCTTATGTATTGTTTAATAGTATTTTCTTTCCCCAGAGCTAAGGGAGGTTCATGCTCCTTCTTCCTAAATCTGAAATCTAAAGCCCTCTCGGGGGGTTTGGCTTCCTGTAGGTTCCTGGCTCTCCCCGGTGTCCTTCCTCCTCTCTTTCTCTGCCATCTCCCCTGCTTTCCCTTCCCTCAGCTTTATTAAAAAGCTCCCAGTAGCTTTCAGCATGCCTGATCAGGATTAGAGAACATCTTCAGGCACTTTTGCTGCCCTGAAAGGTTTTATTTCAGCTCAGTGCTCGTTAGCAAGGCTGTGCAGCACCAGCAGTGTGTCAGCACTGGGTCTTCTGAGCAGCTGCATCCCCCTGGAACGGGAGGAAGATTCCCTTCTCCACTGTTGTTATCAATCTCCCAGTCTGCTCCTTGCCCAGAGCCCCTCGGGAGCAGAGGGATCTTCCCAGGGCATCCTCCAGCTGCAGGCTGAGGTGGTTTTGAACAGCCTGGGACCCAAAGGGAAGCTTTTTCTATTTCCACACCTTTTCAAACAAGGAGGCAACGTGGAGATGAGCACTTCAAAACCCCCCTGAGCAACCACCCCAAAGTCTTCAGCTTGGCTGTGAAAGGCAAGAAAACAAAAAAAGGTGTTAAGAACAGAGGACTTTGTTGTGTGTTTTTTGTGGGAGCTTGGCTTCACCCTTTGCTCAGTGCTCTGGTGTTGTTGCTTCTGTGTTGCAAAACTTTGCAGGGGAATTCATCAATTGAGAACTTACTTGATTCATTTCGCTGGTAATAAAGAGAATACCAGGAATATTCTGCTCTTTTTTCTTTCCAGTGGTACAACCTCAGCTTGCAGCACCCAGCCCAGGGCCTGTTCAAATGCCTCCTTGGGTCAAAGGGGCACTTGATAAACTGCTCCAGGCAGACTTTGTGTGTGTGCAAAATGTTGTTTGGTTTTCAGGCAGAGCTCTGTGGTCCTGCTTCAGTTCTTCTTGTGGTTTGGGCATTGAGGAAAAGTTAAGACTTCTTTTAACAGAGCAGGGGGAAGAGAGAGAAAAAGCCATATGACTGGAAAGTTTTGGATTTCACATCTTTAAATCTTTCCTGAGCATGAAGAATGGGATTCTCTCATTCTCCTACCATGACAGGCTGAGCCTGGACTGGGGGACAGGAGCTGAGGTGCCAGGGGAGTATGGATGGACTGAATCCTTTTGGATGGGGATGCTTGTGTGGTGGTTATTTGGCACCATGTGGGATTAAACAAGGAACATGCTGGGTTTGGGGGGAGAGAGGAGGCTGGGAAGGAGAAGGTGAAGAGGGGGGAGTTAATGGAAAAGTACAGTGAAGCACCTTGTGAGGTGAGGATAAGTAGGGAAGGTCTATTAGCAGCCCTGATAATTTGCATGTATTATGTAAAGCTCAGCTGGCAGCAGGGAGAGCTCCCATGTGAGCTGTCAGAGCTCCGCAGTGGGAGGCAGACCCGGAGCTGCTCCGCTCCTGCCACCTGCACAGCCTGAGGAATGGCACAGCCCTCTGGAACAGGGGGCACTGCTGGCCTGAACGCTCCCAAATCCTGCAAGTGTCC
Organism: Lanius collurio; assembly: GCA_020086605.1. Lineage (NCBI taxonomy): Eukaryota > Metazoa > Chordata > Aves > Passeriformes > Laniidae > Lanius > Lanius collurio. The sequence goes on along the minus strand of JACBWW010000025.1, from coordinate 6,161,394 downwards.
ATGAAAAGCACAGGCAGTGAGCAGCCCCAGGGGGGATGGAAGCGTGGTGGGGGTTTGTGCCGGGCCTGGAGGGGTGCAGGCTCCCAGGGAGAGGCTCCAGGAATGAGGAGAAGTGGATCAGTGTGCCCCAAGCCCAGCAGAGGGGTGATTGCACCAGTCAGTGCCCAGGGTGGAAGCAACTTGTTTGACTTGGAAGGAGTGGAAGATGCAGAGTGGAAAATCCCCGATTGGGAGGCCACAGGGAGAGAGGTTCTGGAATAGGGATTGAGGAAGAAGCACAGGCTTTGGGGGAAAAGGGACTTTTTTACCCCCCTGACTAAGCCAAGGTCAAAGGGAAGGTTCCTGGAGAAGGGAGCAGGGTCTGTTACACTGAATTTGAGGATCCAGTTTCTCTGGGGTTCAGGGAAAGGAAGCAATGACAAGCTGATAAATAACTTCCCTTTTTCCCTCCTGGGTCTGGGCATCTCCTGTGTTGCTGAAATCCTTTGCAGTCTCTGTCTTCAGTTTTGGCTCTTCCTTGTGTCCAGCAGCACAGGAACTGCTGCCCGAGGGGGAAACCTCTTGGAGAGGGAGCTGGGAGGGCAGGGATGGATGGGTGGGTGGAAGCAGGAGCTGCCTGGGGGATGAGCCCTTCGGAGATGCTCCAGAAGATGCTGGAGATGGGTGAAGAGGAAGCCTGGAGTCATCCAGACACAGACTGAGTGTGGGGAGTGTCCAGGAGAGGGAGCTGGATCCAGGATGGAGCTCTGGGAATGCTGCCCGTGTGAGCATCACCTGGGAGGTGATGGAACAAACACAGGTGGAACAGTGGCATTTGCTTTGGGGGATGTGAATCCTCCCGAAATTGGGGTGGCTGCTGCTGGGGTTTGGCTGTGAATGACGATGTGGGAAATCCCAGCAGTGGGAAATGGATGTCCTGGGAGGAAACCCCTTTGGAGCCTGAGCTGGGCCACCCTAAAATGTGTATTTCATGGCAGCTCCAAGCCTGGGTTTGCTGCCTGCAGGCTCAGAGAGGCTGAGCAGGGTTTTGTCTGTAGCATGTGGACATTGCTGGTGTTTGTTTTTCCTGATTTACCTTTTCCTTGTGTGTCTGGCGTATGGTGCAGGGGTCTAATTTAGACTTTTTTAAGCAAAAACCTGCTCAGCACTTATTATGGGTTGGGGCAGCAATTCTGGAGCATTTAGAGGTGAATTTGATTAGCACTTCTGGAAAACTGTACAGCAAATTGCAGTGCTAATCAGGGGAAGTCAAGCCATGGAGTTTTAAGGCAGAACTGGCCTTTACTTGACTTTTTTTTAGCCAGAAATGAAGATATTAAGCTGTCTAAAGCTCAGAAGAATTAAATTTCAATTATATTTCTGCTGGTTTCATGTCAGGCTTTCTGATTACACAGTTGTGCTGAGCTGAGTGTTGGTAGAAAATATGAATAAAATAGAAAACACTTAACTTGTGGTCCAGAACTGCTCCTGTAGTGTTGGCATCAGTTTTTCTCATGTCACTCCCTGTCCATAATTGGGTAAAATAATTGAATAAAAATGTCTTTTATTTGTAAAATTGTGAAGTAAAAGATGGATGGGAAGAGACACAACCAATTAACTCCCAGCTTTATTGTGTCATCCCTGGGGTTCAGGATCTGCTGGAATCAAAGGGAACCCTCGCAGTGACCTCTGCTGTGTGTTGGATGATGACTTTTGGTGGTTGTTAAATGAGAATAAAATCCATGGCTGTGTGCAGAGAGCTGGGGGAGTGTTAAGTGGATTAAGTGGAACCCACTGGAGACCTTTGTCTGGGGAATGGGACTTTCAGTTGGATTCCCTGGGGCTGCAGACTTTGGGTTGCTGCTCCAGACTTCAAAGAAATGGGAATTTGGGCTCTGATTTCACACAGACTCTCCCCCAGTGCTCCCAGTGAGAGACACCAGATGAACACCAGGATTGTTGTTTGCAGAATGCCAGCATTGAGATAAGGAAGGAAACAGATTTGATCATTAACCAAGGAGGATTGGGGAGGGGAACAAATTGGCCTTTTGCAAGAGCTCTGGTGCTGCTGCCCATGACGTGGCTGCTGTTTGGATAATGTTTGAAGGATGGGTAAATTAGTGGATGCAGCCTAATCAGGAAATGTTGGCCTTGCTCATTACTTTTTTTTTTTTTCCCTGAGACGTGGAGATTACTGGAGTTACAAACTGCAAATTGGTAACTGCAGGAGATGCCTAAAATATGAGATAATCCCTAAAAACTGCCCAACTTTCTCTGTAGGCCATCAAATGCTAGGGCTCTGATCTGTAATTAAATTGCTGATGTGCTGTTAAAAAAAGCATCTGGTTGGCCTAAGATTATCCAGGGTAGGAGCAGAGACACTATAAATGAGACAGCTGTAGTGACGTGGGAAAAGTGGGAATTGAAGGAAGGTGTTAAGATTTTGCATTTCCAACCTTCCAGGGTGTGAGAGGATGCAGAGGGTCAGGCCATGGCAGAGCTGCTGTTTGGGGCACTTGTGGGGAGCCATGAACCATTGTCTGCCCAAAGAACTGAGCATGTGTGGAACAGCCCCGGGGTCCCCAGCACAGGAAGGAACTGTTGGAGCAACTCCAGAGCTGCTCCCAGGGCTGGAGCCAGGCTGGCAGAGCTGGGGGTGTTCACCTGGAGAAAACTCCAGGGAGAGCTCCGAGCCTCTTCCAGGGCCTAAAGGCACACCAGGAGATCTGGAGAGGGACTTGGGACAAGGGATGGAGGGACAGGACACAGGGAATGGCTTCCCACTGCCAGAGGGCAGGGCTGGATGGGATATTGGGAAGGAATTGTTCCTTGTGAGACTGGGGAGGCCCTGGCACAGGGTGCCCAGAGAAGCTGTGGCTGCCCCTGGATCCCTGGAAGTGTCCAAGGCCAGGTTGGACATTGGGGCTGGGAGCAACCTGGGAGAGTGGGAGGTGTCCCTGCCCATGACAGAGGTGGGATGAGAGGATCTCTGAGATCCCTTCCCATTCAGACTATTCTGGAATTCTGTGAACACCTCTTTAATGGGGTGTATGAGTTTAAAGTGTCTCGTTAACAATATTTTGAAATAAGAGGTGTTTTCAATATAAGGAAAAGATTCTGATCCTTGATAGATGCCCAGAAAATGTTATGTAAAGATGGAGATCTGCTCTCCTCCAAAGCCAAGAGAGGATGTATAGAATTCCTTTTCCTTCTGCATTGTGGTTTACAGAAACCATGGAATCCTGGAGTGCTTTGGGTTGGAAGGGACCTTAAAGATCATCCAGGTGCAACCCCTGCCATGGGCAGGGAACCTTCTGCTGGAGCACTGTTGGAGCTGAGGGTTTGTGAATAAATTCCTTCCACAGATTGCTTCTTTAACTCTGGATTCAAAACACATCCCACATCCTGGGTGATTCCTGACACATTTCCCCCTCTCCTTGTTTTCCTGCAGTCGTGGCCTTCCTGGTGGCATTTCACCAGAACAAGCAGCTGATAGGAGAGAAGGGGCTGCTCCCCTGCAAGCTCTACCTGCAGGACATCAAGAGGTACTTCAAAGGGAAGGTCGGCCTGGATGCCCTGAGCTATGCACCCACACTCATCTGGTTCCTGGACTGGTCTGACATGGACAGCACCCTGGATTGCCTGGCCCTGGCTGGCCTAGCAGTGGCAGCCTTTGTGCTGCTGACTGGCTGTGCCAACATGGTCCTCATGTTCCTCCTGTGGCTGCTCTACCTCTCCTTGGTCAACGTTGGACAGATCTGGTGGGTTCTCAATCCCTCTTATTTTGCTTTTCCCTCGTGCTGTTTGTGGTGCACGTTGATTTTCCTGTTCTGTTTGGAACATTGGAAGGTTCCATTCCCTCCATCCCTTGTCCCAAGTCCCTCTCCAGATCTCCTGGTGTGCCTTTAGGTCCTGGAAGAGGCTCTGAGCTCTCCCTGGAGTTTTCTCCAGGTGAACACCCCCAGCTCTGCCAGCCTGGCTCCAGCCCTGGAGTTGCTCCAACAGTTCCTTCCTGTGCTGGGGACCCCGGGGCTGTTCCACACACGCTCAGTTCTTTGGGCAGACAATGGTTCATGGCTCCCCACAAGTGCCCCAAACAGCAGCTCTGCCATGGCCTGACCCTCTGCATCCTCTCACACCCTGGAAGGTTGGAAATGCAAAGTCTTGACATTGCTCCTCACTAGCTTGTCCATGTAGGAGTGTGAGATAAGGACAGCACCTGGCACAAATTATTTATGGGCATCTCCCAGCTCTGTCTTACCTGGGGTATCCACCCTGATTTCTCCTCTGTAAATTGGCTGCAGGATTGGATTTGATGGTCCTCATGGCTCCCTTCCCTCTGAGGTTATTCCATTACATTCCATGCTGTGTTATCCCAGCTGTGCAGTGCTTCCCCTCGTGGCTGTTGCAAGGGAATTCCCTCAATAATTACTTTTAGGATGGTTTCTCAGTTTGCAGCTCTGTCCAGAAAAGAGCTGGAATTCTGTACTTCAGAATAAGTACAGAAAGCTTGGTGGGGGGAGGAGAAACCCTGACTCCCTGTAAATCACCCTGCTGCAGGGCAGGGCTGTGGTGCAAAAATAAAAGGTTTAGGTTGTCCTCGCTCTTGTGAAGACCCCAAATATATTCGTTCAAGGAGGATGTGCCCTTAAAACCCCAAATTTCTTTAGGAGACTTCTCTGCCTGCAGCTGAGGTGATGTGGGATCTCTGCAGAGGGGAAAGGTTCTGCCATGAAGAGGTGCCCTGGGATATTCTTCCCAAATTTTCTGGCTCTACAATGGGACACCTTTTCCACAGATGGGCTCAGTGGATTTGGGTTTAAGGATTTGCGTGTGCTGTCCTGCTCATTCCCATCCTACTCCGGCTGGAATGTAAGTGGGTGAAGGAGAACAGCCTCTGAAAAGCTCCATTCTCTGAGCTCTTAACTCAGCATGAACTTAAAGCTGTGAAACCAAGCCACAGAGTTGGAAAAATAACTCGCTGGATGGTTTTCCATTGCCTGTTCCCAGATTATTCCAGAATTGCTTGTCTGTTTTCTAGATGTTTTAATGCTGAAGGGCAGGAATTCAAGCATCTTCCTGCTCTGGTTTCCAGGGAGACAGGAGTCTGTGCAGTAGCAGAGCAATCTGGATGTGATCCTTGACTTCTTCCTCTTTGTATTTCTGTTTGGAGAGGGGAAAAAAATAATCCCAACCGCCTCCCCCTGAAACTGCCAAGGTTTTGTAGCTGAGACCTGGAGCTGCAGTGACTCCAAGGCTGGAGGTTTGATGGGTTAATTCCTGGAGCAGTGGGATAATTAAGACAGGATCTCTTCATTAGTGCCCACAGCTCTCTGGAGAGCTCTTTGTGCTGGTGCTGTAGAGCTCTTAGAGTTTTATTTAAAAAAACAACCCACCTGGGATGTGTTTTCCATGTGTTTGAGCAGTGTGTGCAGTGCTGGTCCTCTGCTCCCACTTCTCCTGGCACAGGGGGTGGTGTCTCCTGTGACAGCCCTGCAGAGCTCTCCAGGTTTTACCAGAATAATTCCAGGTGTGCCCAGTGAACTCGGAGTGGCTGTTTTGGCACCTTTTTCAAGGAAGAGATTAAAGGTGGTGGGTGCAGAGAGGAGCCTTTTCCTCTCTTCTGCCAGACCATGTCCAAGCTCCTCTTCCTGAGCAGGGTGGAAGCTCAGGGATGAATTTTGGGTCTCTTCCCATCTCCAAGACAATGATCTGCCTGGCAGGAATGCACATGGAGCCTTGAGTTTGCCTGTTGTAGTTGAAAGGAATTGACTCTTGATAGTTGAGATAAAGCTGGATTTCTACCCCCTTTGCTCCTTTAAATCTGGGGAATGAAATCTGGCCTGGTGCTCCTGGTGTGCAACAAAAACACCCCCAGGGATTGTGTTGAGATCTTCTGGGAAAGGGGTAAGAGAGAAAAGGGGGAATTAGAGATATTCCCTCAGCTTCTTTTCCTCTTAATATCCTATAGTAAACAGGAAATGAGGTGGTTCTGGGGAAGGGCTGAGGGAGAAGAATCAAAGCAGCCCAACTCGTTCAGCTGTGGTCTCATTTTTCATCAGCTCCTGTGGAATGGGTCACTGGGTGGCCAAACCCAGATTATTCCTGTTGTGCAAGCAGTGGGATGTGGAATTCCCTGGGGAGAGGGATGCTGGGTGCTTCCACTGCAGGGAATGAGCAAAGCAGGATTCTCTGAATTCTCCCTGGCCCTTGGGAACTGTGGTGGTGGGAAGGGGTGAGCTCAGAGTACCCAAAATCTGCTGGCTGGGCGGCAACATTGGTCTTGGAGCTTAGGCTGGCTTTAAAATTCCTTTCTCACACTGGCTTGTAGGTGGGGTCAGATGGTCCATTAGTTGTCCTACTCCCAGTTTGGGGCAGATTGAGAGGTTTTGGTGAGTTCTGTTGCTTCTCCAAAGCACCTGCAGGAGACCACAGCTCTCCTGGAAAGGACAATATCAGGTATTCCTGACAGGAGTGATGAGGTAGCTCAGTAGAGGTGTCTGAAATAAGGAAGAAATTCCTCCTGTGGCTACTTTATTTTGAGGTTTTGTACAAAATCTCACTGTCCTTGCTCACTGGCCGGTGTGGGCTCCTCTGAGCCTGCCCCATCCACCAAAACTCTCAGCTGAGCTTGCCTGGGAAGCCAGTCCAGGGAAGATCCAGTGTGCTAAGCAGGAATAGAGCTCTCTTCTTCAGGCCAGTGAGGGACAATTTATTCCTTTTATCGCCTTTTTGTCTATTTTAATTGTAAATGTCCCTATTTGTTTTGGGCTGCAGTCCCCAGACCCCGGGCGCTGCTGAAGGAGCAGCTCTTTCAACTGCTGCCCAGCTGGCTTGGGCTCAGCCAGGGGAAGCTTTAGAAGAGCAAAGTGTCTCCTTTGAAGGGCAGGACGTGCTCCCTGCCTGCCCTGGCCCCACCTGGCAGCTGGGGAATATCCATGAGCCTGAGGACAGCACAGCCAGGAGCAGCTGAGGGCTTGGAGGGTCTTAAAACCCTCAGGAAAACTGCTCCTGTGAGCTGTTTGTAGTGGGGTTTGTAGGGTAAAGATTATCTTGGCAACCTAAAATCCCAAGAACTGGGCTCAGTTTGTTGCCCTTGACTTTCCCAGTTTGTTGTCCTCGACTCTGAATGGTCTGGAATAAGATGTGCTTTGGTGGTTCTCAAAATTAAGTGACCTTGCTGAGAAATTAATTAATTTTGGTGCCTGGGAGGTGTGGGGTCAAGATTCCCAGTGCTCTCCTCCTTCAAATTTGGCAGGTTTTGTCCTTCTGGGCACAGTGTTTCCCCAAACAGCTGTGGGTCTGCTCGGACTAAACCCGAGTGTGTTTGGGGTCAAGGCCACCCATGTGATGGTGTCACACTTCCATCAGAAACTCCGTGTGTCCAGCTTAAAATACTGGGGTTTTTTTTCTTTTATCCTCATCTGCCACTTTGAACTTTTTCCTTTTGAAGTAGGAGACTGTCCAGAGTCTCAAAATCTGTCAGGGCAAAGAATATTTCATATCTGACCCATTGGGTGAAGTGCTGAGTTGTGATGTTCATTTTAACCTTGATTATTCCTGTCATTTCTGCAGTACTAAAATAGGAGTGATAGTGGTCCCAGTTTGAGTAGAGTAGAAGCTGTTTAAAGATGTTTTAAAAGATTTTTGTGGGAATTCCTTGTAGTTCTGGCATCCATTTTGCAGCCTGCAAATCCAGCTTGTCCAGAGTGCAGCTCCACTGGTCCCATGCAAAAGGCTTTGCCTTTCTCCTCTTTCCTCCCTCCTGAATATTCCTACAATGGATTTTCATCCATTTAAACAAGGGTATGGGAAAAGCTGCCCCTTGGTTTAATCAAAATCCCTGTTGCAGGTGGCCCTGTGAAGCCTCCATTTGAGGTTTCTTTCCCTGTGGTTTCTGTGGGATCTGTGTTTGTGGGGATGGGCATCGTCCTGTGGCAGGACAAGCTCTGTGGGAGAGGCTTCCAGCAGGAGTTAAATCAGCTTTGTACCAGAACCACTAATGCACTTCTAAAGTGACTTAGTAATTCTGGAATAAATTCACTTTTATCCCCCAGTAAGGTGTCTCCAGAGAGCTATTACATTTTCTTATAGAAACAAACTTTTCAGCTACTCTGCCACTGATCTTCTGTTTCTTCTCCTGTTGTTTCCTCCCTTCCAGCACTTCCAACTGGCATCTGAAAACCCTTCCTTTCCCTGAATTATTGTGTTGGGTCATTTCCCAAAGCTCATTGCCCATTGTCAGACAGCACAGATTAAAAAAAAAAAAAAAGAAAAAAAAAAAGGCTGGAATTGTGGGATTTAAAATGCTCTTGCTTTTATTTTCTTTCATGGTTCTGGTGGAGTTACAGGAGCTCAAGGGAATAAGTTAAACAAGGCAATAAATAAAATGTTATAGCACAAGGTGGCTACAGAAAAAGTTTCTTTGCAGTGTGTTCTTCCCTTGTGGAAAAGGGTGGTGTAGCTACTGCCAGCAGGTATTTAGGGTCAAGTAAAACCAAACAGCCCCTTTTTTTTCCTGCAAGGAATATGAAATAGAGCTTTTGTGCCCTTTGAAGCCCAAAAATTGCACGGAGGGGAGGAGATGCTTCACAAATTCTTGAAGGTTTTTCTTCTTTAGCTGCTGGAACAGAACAGTTGGGAGTTTCATATGGAAGGATGAGTCTGCATCAGGTTGGGGAGGCTTGTCTCTGAGGCAGGTGATTTAATTGCAATTAAATTACTCTGATTAGAAGTTCATCTGCAGCAGAGAAAGAGGAAAGGTTGGTGTGTGGTGGAGAATTAATGGGGTTTGTCTCGTTAAAAAGCACTTGACCCATGCAGGATTTAATCAGGGTGTGCTGGGGGCTGGGTCAGGCTCATCCTGCTGAGCTCAGGAGATGCTCAGGAGATGTTTTCCCGTCTCCAGGAGGCTGTTAGAGGCCTTTCAGTGAGCCTCTTCCCGTGTTCTTTCTTCTTGCTTTCTACACCTTTGGGTTCTGAGACTAAAGGGTGTTTGTCCAGAGTGATCCATCCCAGTGAAGGCTGGAGACAGATCTTAGAGGTTCTCATTGCAGATTGGAAAGCAGCCAGGGTGTGAATTGGGGCTGGATTAGGCAAAACATTCCCACTTTTAAGCCTGTTGGTTTGTGACCCTTTGATGGTGACAGCACAAGAGTGTGAACAGGATCATCCTGGAATGGATTGGGTTGGAGGGACCTTAAAGATCATCCCATTCCACCTGTGCCATGGGCACCTGCCACTATCCCAGGCTGCTCCAAGCCCCACCCAACCTGGCCTTGGACACTCCCAGGGATCCAGGGGCAGCCCCAGCTTCTCTGGGTACCCTGTGCCAGGGCCTCCCCAATCTCACAGGGAGGAATTCCTTCCCAGTATCCCACCTGACCCTGCCCTCTGGCAGTTTGAAGCCATTCCTGCTTGTTCTGTCCTTCCATTCCTTGCAAATCCTCTCTCTCCATCTTTCTTGCAGGTTCCCTTCAGGTCCTGCAAGGTCACAGTTAAGTCACCCTTAAGTTCTCCAGGCAGAACAATCCCAACTGTCCCAACCTTTGCTCCCAGCAGAGCAGCTCCATCCCTCTGACCATCCTGGTGGCCTCCTTTGGCCTGGGGGAGCCCTGTCCTGACCAGCAGATGAGAGAATCCCCCTCAGAGCTCCCAGCAGCCCAGTCCAGCTGCAGCAGGAATCCGTGGATCCCCACTGGAGCTGTGCTGGGTTTTTAAGCAGTGCAGATAATTCAGGAAGACTTTTAGTCAGACACTGAAAAATCAGGAGCTGTGCAAGGAAGGAGCAGGAACCTGGGTGTCCTGGGTTTTGTCAGGACATGTGGGATTCTCTGGGATCACAGCACAGGCAGGAGTGGATGTGTCAGCTGTGCTTGACTGAGTGACCTTGGTGAGGGCTTCCTGTCAGCCTCTGTCCTGCTTTATCAGCCTGTCTGGAAGTGATACAAGCTTCTACTGAGGGACTGGAATCCTTAACCAAGACCAGCTTTCCATTCAGGTTGGAAGTGGAAGCAGAAATCCCCATTGTGCCTGAGTCCATTGTCCAGTTTTGGTTATTAAAAAGAAGTATCTTTAGATAAAGCTCATTAACCGATATCACCTTGGTGCCTGTGCTAAATTGGGAGTAATTTGGAGGTTTTTAGGGCCTTGCAAATAAGTCTTTGCCCTGAACCCTTTTTGCAACCTGGCTTTATTTTCCCAGCTCTCCAAAATACCCCAATGACAACAACAAGAAGTTAGAATATCTTGCTCCTTTATCGGGCCTTGGCAGGGAAGCTCAGGAATTTCTTTGTTATCATGGCTTGCAGCCTCGCACCCCTTCTGCTCTGAGCTGCCCTCCCTCTGTCCCCAGCAAGCAAAAATTATCTCTGGAAACGTAAAGCCAGCATTGCAGGAGCTTGGGGGGTCATCCTTCCTGCCCAGGAAGCTGCTTTTTGGCACTTCCTCCTTGCCCAGAAGAGAGGGAAAGGATCAGTTTCAAAGAATGCTGCGAGCAGCCCTGAGCGCTGGAGATGACACATTAATGAAAACAAAGATTAATTCCATGTGACACCACTGCCTTGCAGTACAACTGGGAGCTAATGAAGCTAATGAGAACCATATTTGGGGTGAGAGATTAAAATTTAATTGTGGCTGATGGCAGAAATGAATCACAGAGTGTTTTCCTCCCCTCCCAGCATGGGGAAGGTTTTCCCCTCCCTGCCCCTAGGGCTGGGGTGGGAGCAGTCCTTGAGAGGGTCCAGCCCAGTGGGATCTGCTCAGCTGGAATTCCAAGTGGATGGTAAGGTGATCCATGGCTGGATTAGTCCTGGAGACCTAGAAATGTGTGAGGTAAATGCAGGTGGCACTGGGGAATCTCAGTCTGCAGCGTGCTTGGCAGTGAGGGCCAACCCCAGAGAGATTCATTAACGCAATTAAAGGATTATTTTTTAATCAAGGAATTACTGACATCCTGTTTTCCTGGGATTTTACCTGCAGAGCTTTTCTGCTGGTACAGCAGGATCACAGCAGTGCTCAAGAAATGATTCCCATTTGTTCCAGGTCCTGAATGTGTCCAGGCTGATGCTGATCCCATGGTTTTCCATCAGGGTCTGTGTGCAGTTGTGCTTCTGCTTGTGGACACCACTGGTTTGGCAGCCTGGGGTCTGCTCCTGCTGCCTGTTCCCATTCTCCCCTTTCCCTGGGCTCAGTGTCCAGCTTAAGGAGCAGCTCAGAGTGGGATTCCCAAGGCTGCCACTTCAGCATCTGCTTTTGGCACTGGCAGGATTTTACCAAAGCAAGCCCCACTGGAGTCTGGCAAATTGTGCAGTCACCTAAGCCGGGGTTTGGAATCGTTTTTTGACTTTGGAAATGAGCATGGGCAGAGTTGATGAGTGCTGGGGCTCAGCTGGATAATTCCCATTTGGTCTCCTGACCAGGCCTTTGCCAGGGGAGCACAGTGTGGTGCTTTGGGAAGAGCCAAGTGGATGCACAGGATGGGACATCCCATTCCTCATCTCCTGCTTGGCTCCAGCCCTGCCCAGGCACCTTTCCCAGCACTGAGGAGCAAACCTCCTTCTTCTCCTTTATTTTTAATGTTAGCCCCGTTACTCCCATTTAAATGTGGATGTTGTAATTACAGAGCACAGAATCCCAGCTTTTAGAGCTCTGTGACCACAAGAAAGTGAATCCAGAAACCAGGCTGGTTTCATTTGCTCCCATTCCAGCTGATTTCCTCCCCCCACCACGGCTGTGCAGTGTTGAAGGCTTGGCAGGGACCAGAACCAGCTGTCAGAAAGGTTTCTTACCCCCACACTTTTAAGTTAATGATGTTCTGAAATTAATGGTGCACCAGGCTAATCCTGGATCTCATTTTGATGGATTTGCTGTCTCTTGCCAGCAATGTTTCCCAACTGGGCTGGGGAAGTGGATCCCCAGGTCCCAGGGAAGAAAAATGGGTGTTTTTCCATCCTAAATGTTTAGAGCTTTAATTTGGTTTGGTGTATTGTAGTTTTCCAGCAAGCTTTCAGTAAGTTTTGGCAGCTGTGGATGAGCTTTTCCATTCCTCAGAGCCAGGGAAGTGGCAGTGTCTGGGTGTCCCTTTGCTCTGGAAGTGGCTGTGGCCCCGGGCTGGGCACAGGGGAGGCTCAAGCCATGGCACAGAGGGGGAGAAGCTGAAGGAGCTGAGGGAAAGGAAAAGTGGGAAAGGAGACAGAGATCAGGTGTGTGAAAGAAGCAGAGGGGTTGGAACACTGGCACAGGGTGCCCAGAGAGGTTGTGGAGTCATCCCTGGAATTGTTCCAGGCCAGGTTGGACAGGGCTTGGAGCAGCCTGGGACAATGGAACATGTCCCTGCCCATGGCAGGGGTGGCACTGGATGAGCTGTGAGACCTTTCCAGCCCAAACCATCCCAGGATTCTGCTCTCTGTCCTGTCTCCCTGTGGAAAGAACAAGAAGCTGCTGGTTTGTGGGATGGGAAGGAAGATCCAGGTCAGGCCTAAGGAAAAGCCTCCAAAATGTCCCTCTGGAACAACCCCAGGCTGGATCCCTGGGGAGAGAGGGACACCTCAGTTTCTGCTTGGCCAGGCCTCTGGCTGAGGTGATCCTCACACAGTCCTGTCCCAGGGCAGGTGCATTTCCCACACTTTCTGTACTTCCATGGCTTCACCCTTTTTAACACTGTGCTGCATTTGTGGCAGGTGCTCACCCAGCTTTCCCTGCTGCTGGAATTTTGGAAGGAAACTGCAGCTGTGTGTGTCCAGTGGGTTGCCTGCTGTGGCCTGAGGCTGCTCCAGGGCAGATGATCCCTTGCTTCCTTCCCTCCCTGCCAGAGGAAAGACCTGGAGAGTTAAAAATGCCACATTCCCACCTTCCCAGGGATGGGATACTGCCCTGTGTTGCTCCCAGCTTGTGGAGACCTCCTGGAAACCTCCTTTTAGGGACCAAATCCTAATGGAAGATAGGAAATACTCCTGTACCCAAATAACTTTTCCCTCATCCCAGGTTTCAGAGCCCAGAGAAGGATTCCTGGTGGAGATGGAAGTTGCCAGCTGGGTTCACATTCCATGGAGGATGTTCTCTGTGGAGAACAGCAATGGGAGCTGGAGATTTAGGGATGCAGCAGGGAATTCTCCTGCCTCTGGAAATTTAGTTGGAAGGAGCTTGTGGTGTTGGGCACTGCTGGGGTGGGTGGGACCGGTTTTACTCTGTTTTTATTACAAATAAAGCTGGATTTTCCTCAGAACATCCATAGATGTAAAGGTAAAACTTGTCTATTCTATCCTGTTTTTAATAGCCTCCATTTGGAATATTGTTTCAGGAATGTTTTCCAGCCTTAGAGGAATCCCTGTCCCAAACAACTCCTGCATTAAATAACCTGGGCAGCTGTGGGGTGGCTGAGTGGAGAAGGAAATGTAAATTTATGGGGCAAGTTTGGCTGATGAGCTTCTCCTCCTCCTTCAGCAAATAAAAGCCATCATCCCACATGCTTTGCATGCAGGAAAAAAGGAATTCTCTGGAAAAGGCAGTATTTTGTGCTGGGTGAGTTTGGGAATTCCTGATCCCTGGAAGCTCTTGAGGAGCTGTGTCCTCAAACTCCTGCCAGCAGGATGTGTTTTCCTCGGGAATAATGGAGTTGTGAAACCATGTTTTGCTCTCAGTTTTTGCTTTCCAGGAATATATTGGAGCTAGAATTAATCAGCAGAACAAGGTGGTGAAAACAATTTAACTCAAATATTAGATGATGTTTATGATTCCCAGCTGATCCAGGCCAAGTGGGACATGGATTTGCCTCCCCTGGCAAGTCAGACCTAAAAATGTTGTCTTTCCCAGCAGAAAACAGCCATAGCATCACTTTGTAATTTGATTTAGGCAATCCAAATGGAATAGACTTTGAATCAGCAGAATTTCTGGCTCTGACAATGTGCAGATCAAAAGTTCCACTGGTGAAATTTGCCCCCAAGCCTGCAAAATCAAATCCATGTTTTTCTTTGTCATTATCTATTGGGAATGTTTCAAATACTGAGGCACAAGTGAAAACACCACACTTTTAAAAGAAATATTTCTGTTAGCTCCTGACAGAGCACCTTGAAGAGGAAAACTGGTGATTAAGGTTGGAACCCCAACCAGAAATCTGTGGGAATTGGGTACCTGCCCTGCTTGTACCTATTAAAAAACTAAGAAATCCCTGCAAGAATTCCTGCTGCTTTTATGGATTCAGAGTGGGCCATTTGGTTTGGTTTCCTTGGCATTTGTCTCGCAGGCTTCTTCAGAGGAATAAATCCACAAGTGTTTGCCTGTCATCACATGACAAGGCCGGGAGCCTGGATTGATGTAATCAGCACCAGACACACGTCAGAAAACTTCATGTGGTTCAGCAAAATACAATATTTTATTAATTCCTCATTTGGAGAGGGGGTGTGTGTGTGTTTTAAATGAGCCTCAGGGGGTTCTTAACTTCTGCCAAGAAATGAGAGTAATTCCTCCGAGCTGGTGTTGAGCAGCACCACGAGCGTGGTGGAGATCAGCAAAGTGAGGTTCCCTTAATGCCAGAGAACTTTATAAAAAGCTGCTTTTATTATTAACAAAAGTACAAATTAGCCTGCAATATCAAGTTTTCTTTGTACAGCAGCGAATCTGTAGGAAATTGTTGCTAAATATGGTGCAAAATATTGAGATGGATGGGTTTTAGAATGGCTCAAACTGTGTATGAGTATAAAATGAATGTGTTATTCAGGGTATTTTCAGTAATGGCAAATCATTCTGAAAATCTTTAAAACCTGGGGTGTTTTTTAGTTTTGTGAGTGTTTTTTGGGTTTTGGGTTAGTTTGTTATGCTGCAGATACAAATAAAGGCCTGATGTGGGATTGAAGCCATACTGAGACTAAACACAAGTTGATGAATAACACCTTAAAACTTGCTCAATGCTAGGATTAAAAGTCAGTTTTAGTCAGAATTGGTGATCTTACAGAAAGTGACCCTGCTGCAGCTAAGGCTGAAGGGAATTCCAGTGGGAATTCCAGGAGCAGCTCTTGGGAAGCCCAGCTGTGGTGGGGTTTGGGGCAGGAGGGTCCCTTCTGTGCCTGCTGCTTTATGCAAAGAAGGGGGGCAATCCCTTGGAGTGCTGAATAGCCCACAAAGTTGGGAATTTGCTCTTTTTCCAGTTCCAGGCAGCAGCATTTTCCCTTTTGTGTTACATTTTATGCCATTCATGACTTTTCTGTCCTCCTTGACAGCATTTTGAAACTCCAAAGGTTTAAAATGAGGAACAAAACTAACATAAGGTGTAGATTCCTTGAATTTATCAACCCCAATCTTAATTCTTTTGCCTTTTCTTCCTTTTGTTTTGCAGGTATTCCTTTGGTAAGTGACTAAAAATGAGCCAAAAGCTGCATTTATCATTTATTGATGCATTTGTGGGTACGTAGCTTTTACTTCACTCCAGCTTCTTTGCTCTTTCTCTGGCAAGTTCAAGTTTTGATTTTTTTTAATTAAGGCTGTTTTTGTTAAGCTTATATATTTTTTTAAGCTTTTGATTATCTTTCACTGCCTTTCTTTCTGCTCCTATGCCCTTAAAGAAAGGAGATTCTGTAAATTGAGGCTGAAGAGAGTTGGTGGAAGGTTTATGTTTATGATGAAGGGAAATAAAGACATCCCTGGGAGGGAACCTGTTCCTCCAAAATTCCCCTTCCACAGATGATTTGGATGTCAGGAATTTCTTATTCCTATCCTGGGCTTTTCCCTGGGATGAGGTGCAGGTGTTTCCCTGTTGGAAGTCAGGACATGCTTTGCCCAGCTTGGAGAGGTTTTTTTCAGTTTTCCAACCCATTCCTAAAAGGAAAATTAGGAATCCTTCTGGAAGCATTCCTCTCTGTGGAAATATTAGGAAAACTGCTGATTTTCTGGGAAGGACTGCCATGGAATAATATCTTAAACCAGCTTATCTGACCGTGTTTTCTTCCTTCAGGAATGTGCTCGTGCCATGGGATGGGTGGGTGAAGGGCACTGGTTCATGGCTGGAGATGGGATTTGTATTCCCAGCTTGGCTTCATTCACAGATGGAATCTGGTTGTTCAGAAAGGAGGAACAGGAATGGTTGAACTCCATTTGTGTGGGAATATTAGTGAGGTTTGGTCCCTTCTCCTCCTGGGAATTGCAGCTGTCTCCTTGTTTCCTATGGATTGTTTTAATCCTTGGTACTTGAACTGTCTGAGGGTTTCTGTGAATGTTGAGGGGGAGCTTCTTCAAGTGGAGAAGCAGAGGAATATGGAGAATTTTCCATTATAATCCATAAAACATTCCAGGTAGTTCTTCCCTGTTGAATGTGGGTATTTTATCCAGGAAAACACAAACCCAGAGGGTTGGACTGGAGTTACTCATCCTCTGGATGTGTTGCTGATGGGTGTAGAAAAACTGCCTTTTTTTTTTTGTTTGTTTTTTGTTTTCCAAGTGGTGTTTCATCTTTTTCTGGCCTTTCCTCATGTCCCAACTGGAGACTCCCCCTCCAAGCAGCCCTTTGTACGCAGTGGGGTCTCTCCCTTCCCTGCTTTTGGCGTGAGGGCTCCTTCGGAATGAGATGAAGGAGATGTAAATCTCCAGTTCCTTTTGTTAGAATACAGGAAAACCACAATATTTTTGTTATAATATAGCTGAAACAACAACATTGTCATCCATTGCTGGGGCAGTACATTAAATATTGCTGAGCTCTGGAAGCCTCATTCTTTGGGAGCATCTACTTCAAAGCAAGATCCTTAAAAAAAAAAAAAATATTCCTGGAGAGTTCTTTGTAAGTGCTGACTGTTTCCTATTCCCCTCCAGGAAGTGTGGGGGTTTTTTTGCTGTGTCTCAGGATGGATTTTGGTAGCCTCTATTCAAACTCCAGGCTGTCCCTATGAATTTTAAAGAACTCCAGAGCCTGGAAATAACAACAAGCTGTGGGATCCACTGGTATTGCCACAAGATTTGCTCTTTGCTCTTACTCCTGGCAAAGAAAAGTGATTAAAAAAGCTCCTTGCTGGTGGGATTGAGCTGGGAAATGGGAATGCCAAGCACCACGTTGGGCTGTGTGTCCTGGGAAGGTGAGGAGTTGCTCTGGGATGCAGATCCTGGAGTGGGCACCAGCCAGGGGGTTGTGCTGCTCTGGGATCAGCTGAGCTGGGATAACTTTAGGATTTGCTTATTGTTATTGTGATGTAAACCTGTCTTTGTACCCAGCGTGGTGCCCTCAGTGAGGGGGTGCTGGTGGCACCTGGGTCCAGATCCAGGGTGCCTTTTCCTACCTGTTTTTGGCAGGGCACTGCTCTGGTGGGACTGTGGATGGAGGGAGTGCACTGGCTGGCTTTGGGATGGTTTGGGGATGGTTTTGGGATGGATGGAGGTGCTGCCCACGCTCCCTGGAGTACAGCTGCAGAACCAGGCTGCTCCTGCAGAGCTTTCCTGGCTTTTCCATCCTTAGCCTTGATCTCCTCCTTGAGCTTTGCAGTTCCACAGCCTTTCCCTCACGTTCTCCCTGTTGGAGCTCCTTTCCAAGTGTCCTGGTCTGGCTCAGCTCCAGTCATGGCAGCTCTACCCCTCTCTCCAGGTTCCCACTGTGGTGCTGGGATTAGAAAGAATTCCCAGGGCCAACGTCCTGCTTTATCCTTCCTGAAAATCAAGGACCTGTGTTCTCCTGGCTTAGGATGAGACATAAACTGCTTCCCCAGGTCTGTGCTGGTGCCAGCTTTGCTGTTTCTGACCCTGGGCTCTCTCCTAGAGTGGGAGTTTCTGCCTGGGATACCCTCCCAGGACTCCTTTTCTTCCCCCAATGGAAATCCATTTCCATGTAGGGATTTATTATCCCTGCTCTAGGAGAGGCCTGGAAAAGTTGCTGCTGTTTTCCACACTTTCTTGTCCTCTTTCCTTTTGCTCTGCCTTCTGGTTTTGAGGAGCCTCAGATATTCAGAAGAGACTTGATGGTCCTGAATCTGTCTTGGTCAAAAAAAAGCTGACACTGGGGAGTTCAAAGCAGGAAAACTGCAAGGATGGAGTGAGCTGGAGTGAATCTGTGTAGAGTGAAAATCCAGGGAAAATGAGGTCACTGTCCAGAGATCCTGACTCCTCCATAGCTGTAGGATCCCTGTTGGAGCAGCAATCCCTATTCCCAGCAAGGAGCAGGCAGGAAAGGCAGGAATGCATCTGCTGACCTCGTGGCTATCAATGGGATCATTAAACAGAAAGGATGGAGGAGCAGCTGATCTTATTTGACTCCCGATGCTCCAAAGTGTCCTGCTTGGAGCCAAAGCAAATGTTTCCTTAGGGATCATTCCAGAGAGCCTGGCTTCTGCTCTCCTTGCAGGCCAGAATTAGAAGCACATTTAAAAAGCAAAAGCTTTCCCCCCTCCCCCCAGTAAACTTCCCTGTTAATTCTGATGTGGAGAGAAGACAATCCCTGAACAAACTCCAGAGGTTTTTTCCACTATCTGTAAATATGGAATGAGCAAATAACTGAGTTCCTACCCAAAATGCCCCCCAATTTTGTTGCATCTATTAGCTCAGAATTTGAGCTTGAAGTGTGTTTTGATTAGGAGTAGAATAAAAAGTTGAAAGCCGAGTATTTGTAATTCTCCATCACTTGTTAAATCCTCACTCTTTGCTTCGATGCAAATTGTTCCAAGGAGGATTTTCTCTTAAAAGGTCTTCAGGGATCTCGAATTTTAGATGTGCATTGACATAAAATTAAATGTTAGAGTGCACAGCTGGGGTTCTGGGCGAGATGGAGGAGACATTTCTGCTCTGTGAGTGCTCACTCCCAGGGAAGGGGGGACGTTTTTCTTTAGCTGCACTGTCCTAGAGAGCAGCTCTGTGGTTGTGGAGAAAAATGAGAGGAAAATGAACCAACTGGGGTCAAACTTCACTGGTGCAAGCCCAAAGCTTGGCTTGAGAGTGCTGAGGTGGGGATGGGTCTGGGCTGAGCCGTGCTCAGAGCTGAGCTGGAGATTCCTGCAGACCCCTCTGCAGTGTGGGAGGTTGCCCAAGAGAATTCCCTGGCAGAGAAGCTGTGGCTGCCCCATCCCTGGAGGCTTCCAAGGCCAGGTTGGAGTGGGCCAGGAGCAGCCTGGGATCGTGGAAAATGCCCATGGCAGGGGTGCAGCTGGACTGACCCAGAGGTCCCTTCCAACCCAACCCAGTGTGGGATTCTGTGATGTTTCAGATGGCAGCAGGGAATTCCTGTGCTGGCATCCCATGGCATCGCTTGTGTGGGGAGACCCTGGCAGCAGGATGTGGGCTTGGGTTGTTCCGTGTTATTCCCATAGAACTTTGCTCCCTTCCCAGCAGGAGGCCCTGGATCTGAGTGTCCCAGAGCCCCTGGGAATGGTTGGACACCAAGCTGGCCACGGGCTGCTCTTTATTGATCCCCTCAGGCTGGGATGGGAGGGCCGGGGCTGCTTCCTGACCATTCCGTTCCTGCCTAATATTGGGATCTGCTGTTCCTATTGCTCGTGTAAGAGTGGGAAACTTTTCTCTCTGTCTTATTAAATCTATTTTTCAAGCTGTCACTTAAGCAGGTCTAGTGACAGAGTCGGATGTTTATGTGGCCCTGGACACTTGAACTCTGGTGTTTTCAATCACAACAGCACCTTTTGCCAGCCGGTCTGAATTAAAAACTCCTCCTGACCTTTTACCCCCGGCCCTCTTAAATTCATGCTTTAAAAACAGCTTAATGAGGGGTTTACTGGCCCAATTGGAAGTTTTTATTAAAACCTATTAGTGAGCTGGAGTAGCCTGCCTGAAGGAAACGATTAGCCCAGAGCAGCTCTGCTCAGAGCTGGCCCTTAGCCACTCCAGGTTTTCCCTAAACTGCTTCCAGACCCACGTTAACCCCAACACTGCAGCCTGCATGGAATTCATATCCTCTGCCTTAATTTATGGCTTGTCTGATTCCCTCCCCAGCCTTGCCCCATGTTTGGGTTTAATGTCATTAGGCCTGCATTAAAGGGCAGCGGGGCCTTTGCTCAGGCCCGGCTCGTTTGGGAACCCAAATTAGGGGAAGTGTTCCCCAAATCTTTTGCTGCCCCAAGGATGAGGTGTGGAGCCTGCTTGGGCAAATCCACCATGCTCCTGTGGTCCTAGGGAAGCCTTCCATGAGGAGCATCCCAGCATGATGGAGTTGGAGATGCGCTGGTGGAACACGTGGGGTTTGACGTGAAACTGGGTTTTCTGGAGGACACAGAGCTTGGAATCACAGACAGGAGCTGGAGGGTGGAAATCCCAGCTGGCTTCTGCTGTGAATTTCCCGTTGGATCTGAGCTTATTTGCTCTAAGTCTCTGTTTCATATTAAAAATTAGGCCAGTGGTTCTTGCCTATCTTCAAAATAAACCTTACAAGGCTGCTGAAGCTTTGGAGATGTTATCTCCATGGTCTTATCTCCATGGAGTTGAGGGAAACAGGCCAGAGCTCCAACTTCTTAGGAAAAACCTCCAGTGGAAGGTGGCCCTGCCTGTGGCAGGCATGGGCTTTAAGGTCCCTTCCCACCCAAGCCTTGCCAGGGTTCTGTGGAGGCAAACCAAAGGCTGAGATTTGCACTCTCCTTTCCAAATCCTGGTTTTAGCCCAGAAACTAGCCAGATTCCATCCATCCAGACAAGAGTAGCAAAATGAACAGGACAAAAAGCAGGGAATTGCCCCAATTTACCAACCAGGCTGCTGGTTAATTGACAAATATTTGGGTTCTGGGATGCATCTTGAGTGTGATAAAGCAGAAATAACCCCAAAAACGAAAAGCAGCTGGTCCCTCTCCACGCCCCCCATTGCCTGTATTTCTCCTGGCACATGGGTGCACCGACCTTGGAGCATTTAAAAAAGAATGTTTAAGGAAAAATCTGCCATTAAAGTTATTACTGTAAAGTAGTGCCTTTGATTGCGGCAATTATGCAAATAATCTGAAGGGATAAAATACTCCTTAACGAGGCCTGATGGAAATGGAGGTGCTGGAGGGAGTGCAGAACTTCTCCAAACAGCTTTCCATGCATGGAATTTTCTTCCAGCCCTTTGCCATGTTCCTGGATCTCGACCTGTGTCACCGCTGACCGGCCTGCGGATGTGATTTTATTTTCCCTTAATCCAGGAATGTAAGTGGGTGGAATGGGAACGCTGGCCTTGCAGAAACTGGGAAACCCTTTCCCTAAGCAAATTGTTTCTGCACAGCTCTTGTGACCGACTTTTGGCCCGGCCTTGAGAAAAAGGAAACAAACAAAAATGCCTTTTACAGGCAGGGGTTTCATTCTTTGGAGAAATTCGGGAAGAATTATCCATGGAAAGAGTAGTCAGGCATGGGAAGGGGCTGCCCAGGGAGGTTTGGTGTTCCCAACAGTAGAGGTGTCCAAGGAATTCCTGGAGGTGGCACTCAGTGCTCTGGGCTGGGGACAAGGTGGGGATTGGGCACAGCTTGGACTTGGTGATCCTGGAGGTCTTTCCTAATTTTTATGATTCTGGGATTCCATGATTTCCATCAGGAAATGTGAATTGGGCTGGGGTGACTGGCAAGGGTGGGAATCTCTTTTGTTAAGGCTCAGATTGAAGTGTTGCCAAGTTAATTGAAATGGTCTCCAATATTCACTTCAAAGCAAAGAGTTGGATCCTTGTCTCCCATAATTTGGAAAAATGTGGCCTGCAGTTAGATGGGAAGTATCCGGTGTGGACATGGCTGAGAGAGTGATCTCCCAGTTTGGATTTGGTTAAAAAAGAGGGAAAGGGACTTTTTGTATGGACAGATTGTGACAGGATAAAGGGCAGTGGTTTTAAACTGCCAGCGGGCAGGGATAGATGGGATGTTGGGAAGGAATTCCTCTCTCTGAAGGGTGGGGAGGGGCTGGAATGGCTTTCCCAGAAAAGCTGTGGCTGCCCCTGGATCCCTGGAAATGTCCAAGGCCAGGCTGGACAGGGCTTGGAGCAGCCTGGGATAGTGGGAGGGGTTGGGATTGGAACAGGATGAGTGTTAAGGTCTCTTCCCACCCAAACCATTCTGAGATCCTACTCTAGGAGAAAGGCAATTAGTTTAATTAGCTCTAATTGCTCTTAATCGATGGGACTGAACCTGTTTGCAGATTCACCTGCACAGTTTGGTCCTGGCCCTGAGCTCTCCTGGGTTCCTTATCAAGCCACCACTTGTTCTCCTTATCTTGCACGGGCCTCTCTGTTATCTCTCCCGAGCTTACCCTGGATTTGTGTTAATCCTTCCCATTAAACCCATGGCTTCCTGCCTGTTCCCAGTTCTGTGCAAGATCAGGAACGAGCCTGGGGTTCAGAGAAGTGCCAGCTTAGTTCTTTAAAAAGTATCAAAATCTTCATAGCAGCCTTTTCCCAGCGAGGGGCATCCGAACCATGGCTCACGTTTTGGGGAGGATTTCATGTCCAAACATCCCAGCTTGGGCTGTTGCTGCCTGTTTGTGCTAGAAAAGGTATTTTTCCCCCAGAAAAGCTTGTTCCAAGTTCACTATAAACGAGGGAAGTGCTGCCCAGCACCAAAATGCTGCCTCTACTTTGGGCTGAGTTCAGATCGTGTGGCAGTGCCTGGGGTGGGATGAGGGACCTCGATACAGCACCCACTTCTTTGGGGTTCAGGGAGATCCCATGGAATTCCCCAGCTGGAATGGGGCTGGGAGAGGGTAATTAATTCCCCCAGTCCTTCAGGGAATGGGAATTTTAATGACTCCAGCAATGCAATCCTCATTTTGTGCCTCGTTTGGGAAGGCTGAGCCCGGGCAGTGTGGGGATTTGGGATGGGAGGTGTGGCATGGCCAGTGTCACCTGTGGGGTTCTCCCCTGTGTCCTGGGGCACAGATGGGTTTGGAAAAGAAAATCGGGGATGTGGCAGCGCTCTGACCCTGCTCCAGTTGTGCTCACAGCAGTTGTGACTCCTGGCAGTTGCTGCTTCTCCCTCTTTTGGTTGTTCCCATTTTATCACACAAAAGGAGGAATTTTCCCTCTGGAAAACTGGAGCAAAGTCCCCCCCCAGCAAGGCTTACCTGCAATACCCACACAGAGAGCTCCTGTCAATATTTTATTGTGTGATTATTTTCATCCTTTTGCTCTGTTTTTTAAAAAAACAAACCCAGACCAGTGTTTGAAAGAGGATTTTTGGCAGGTGTTTAAGCAGCTGCAGAGGCCATTGGCTTTATTTTATGGCATGGAATGGTTTGGGTTGGAAGGGACCTTAAAGCTCATCTTGTTCTGTGGGCAGGGACACGTCCCACTATCCCAGGTTGCTCCTAACCTCATCCAGCCTGGCCTTCACCTGATTTATGGAATACTGCTGGATTTTAAACCTTCATGTTTGAAGGATCTCGAGCTGCCAAGCAGGAATTTGGCACGTTTTTGTCCCTGCAGTATTTGGCAGCTGTCCCAAACTCCAGGGAAAGTCCACCTGCTTGGCTTCACCTGGAAACAATCAGCTCTAGGGAATGTTTTGTGAGCTCAGAACCCACCTAAAAGCAGAATCCACATCAAAAGTGGGAGATAGGAAGATTTTCTCCTGATTTTTAGTGAGAATGATGAGCTGGGGAGGCTCCAGTGAAAACAATGGATCAGTGTTGGCTCCCCCAGGCTGACACTGCTCAGCATGGAGCTGTTTAAATTCCCTGTGCTATCTCCAGGCTTTTGATGGAAGGAGGATGAGAGCTGGGCAGAGCTGCCTTCAAGGCTTGCTTCCATCCAAACTTCAGGTCTGGCACAGGGGAAGAGGTTTGATTTTTATTTTTGTGTTTTCCTGAAGTTAAATAAACCTTGATGTGCCGAGTAACCCCTGGATAATCACAATAAACCACAGGGCATCCAAGGAACTGCTGGAGTTTTTCCTTTCCATTATCCACTGTCATTTCTAACCTCTGATTTATCTGGGACTCGGTCCCATCCGATGCCCTTTTCCTGCCCTGATCTACAACCCATAAAAGTTTCATGGCATTGATTTATGAGGATGGTTCCAGCTCTTCCTAGGAAGTTTTGGAGCCCCATTTTGCTTGGTGAGTCCTGCTGGCTGTTCCCAAAGCCTGTGGAAGAATTGTTAATTAAAGGGTTGAGCTCTTGGTGTTGGGCATCTCGAGGCAGCTGGAAGGTGTATGGGGAGCTCTGAGGAAGGTTGGGCCCTTTTTTAAGGAATCCAACTCTTGGTATATTCTCCATCCTTTTCATTGATCTGGGGTGTGGAAGTCTGGGTGAAAATCCCTGGATTTTGGTTGCTTTCCATCAGGAATGTTTGGTGAGCAGAGAAGCAGTTTGGGTCAGCTTAAAGGGCCTTGATTTTTTTACTTTTTTAATCATTGAGAGGATTGGAAAAGCACTTGGTCTGGAGCACCTTCAGCATCTCTGTGATCTTCCAGCATCCCAGCTGGAAGCAGCCACACCACTGCAATCAAAATGGAAAAAAAAATCAGTTTTCCTGCCCATTCTTACTCTGGTACTTTCTTTTGGCCACGGATTAAAAATCATTGGATTGAGTAATAAAATACAGGCTCTTTTCCAGGACATTTGTCCTGTGTTCTTATCTGTTCTTGTTACCCCTTTTTTCCTGCTGGAAGGAGGAGAAGGAATGGTGTGGGATTGGGTTTTTTTTCCCTTCTTTTAAGTTGTCTTCTTAGGAATATTTATTTGATAGCTCGATGCTACTGAAGGTTAAATATTGTTTAATTGTATTTATGCTGGCAGAGCCCCTTTTGGAATTCTCTGGGATCCTTCACAAGTCTCTGTTTTGAGGTTTATTGTGTTTTCTGTGTTCCCTTCATGCACAAAAACTGGTGGAAGTGAGAGCCAGAGGTCAAGTTTGATCTTCCTCTAAATCCAGACTCCTTGGTCTGCCCGGAGCAGGGAACGAGCTCCGTGAATGGAGCTGTCTGTGGATTTCTTCTTGAAGTTCCTTTGGCCAAAAATGTTGTTTCCTTGAGATTGTTGTGGGGTTGATCAGATTTCTAGATGAGAAAAGGAAGTCAGGAATTTTGGAGTTGTTGCAATTTCTTTTTGTCTTGCTATCTTTAAGTTAGGAAGAAAATGTGTTGTAGTTGAGAGATAAATACAAATGTAGGCCTCGGTGCACAAAATTGTGTGGATTAGTGGGTTTGTGCACGTGAAAAACATCTTAGCAACCAGATTTTCTGTGTTTCCCTGCCTCTCCTGCCTTTACATGTGAGCAGGAACTGATTCATGACTGAGCATCATTAAAATCTGGATAGTTATGGACTTTATGGGCTTTTGCTGCCTTCTTCAGTATCACCTGAACTTCGTATTTGGGGTTAAATCAGTCCCAAAGGAAACGTGCAAAACCTGAAGGAAAAGAGCAGAAAGTGGGTGCTGTGCTTGAGTCATGTCTCAGAAACATCAGGGAGCTCAGGAATGGAGCTGCCACTTTTCCTGCTGTCCCCAACGTTTGTTTGTTGACAGGAATTTCCTGGGAGCTGAAATCTTTTGTGTTTTTCTGTCGTTTGTGGCATCTTTGAGCACGGAGTCAAAGCTGCTGCCTCTGCTTCCTGCTGAGCCCTGTGTGGGCTGCCTCGATTTCCTGAAATATTCCACCAGCACTGGGGTGTCACAGTCTCATGTTCTCATTCCTGATTTAAGGGCAATGCTACCTAGCCAAATATTTCTGGCCCACCCCCTCACTGTATCCACCATGCTCCCTGAAGCTCCTCAAGAAATGGGATTCATTTATTTACTTTAAACCCAGCGAAATAATTTTCTCATGGGCTTCCTTTCCGTCCCGAAGCCGGGTGAAACCGCAGTGTTAAGCCATCCTCTTCCCAGCCATCCCTGGGAAGTGGGAGGGAGCCAAGGTACATATTTGCTGTTGCTCCAAGCAGATAAGTGTCAGGATTTCAAAGTGAATTCCAGCGCTGAAATCTCTGCCGTACCTCGGCTCCCGGGCCTGGACTCGGAGCAGTTGCTGCTTTTATGGCAACTCTCTGGTGTTTTCCTGTTCTTTTTGAAGGATTGGGCCTGGATGCATCCCAAAATTACGTGTCCTTGTTATAGCCTGGAGAAGAGAAGGCTTCAGGGTGACCTAACGAGGGATTTTGGTGCCTGAAGGAGCCACAAGAAACATGGAGAGAGATTTTTTACAAGGGATGGAGGGACAGGAGAAGGGGGAATGGTTTCCCACTGCCAGAGGGCAGGGTTAGGTTGGGTATTGGGTAGGAATTCCTCCCTGTGAGGGTGGGGAAGCCCTGGCACAGGGTGCCCAGAGAAGCTGTGGCTGCTCCTGGATCCCTGGAAGTGTCCCAGGCCAGGTTGGACAGGGCTTGGAGCACCCTGGGATAGTGGAAGGTGTCCCTGCCCATAGCAGGGAGGTGGGATGAGATGATATCTAAGGTCCTTCCAACCCAAATAATTTCATAATTGCATGATAATCCCTCCAGGAAAACCCTTGAATGGTGGGGAGATTGCAGGGAGCAGAGCAGGAGAGGATTCCAGCCAGGGAGCCGGGGGTGTTCCAGCCAGGAGGGGACACAGGAGGTGGGTGAGCTTTGTCATTTTGGAAGAACCACAAGCCACTGCTGTCCTTGTTCAGGAGAAGATCTGAGGCCTGAAGGGAATTCCTGTTCCCAAAGGGATGCACCTGTCCAGGGGAGGAGCTGCATTATCCATGTGGAGGGAGGTGAGACTGTGGATGTGGTGGCCATAACTCCTCCACATCCCGTGTCCCTGGATGTCAGGTGGGGATCAGGCTTTCCCCAAGGTTCTTCCAGAGCTTTATGTACAGCTCCTCCATAGGAACAGGAGGTTACAGCTTGGACAAGGCACAGTGCCTAAAATAACAACGTTTTAGTAGCGGGATTTCGGTTTCTATCCTCAGCCTGCAGGCTCTGAGGTGATTAAACCATTAAACCCAGACTATTCCAGGCTCTGAGGTGATTAAACCGTTAAACCCAGACTAACCAGCTCAGGGGTTTAGGGAGCAGGTAGGGAGCTGTGGAGGTTTCTGGGGTTGCCTCTGGATTTACCATTTGTTATGGAGGAGATAAGGGATCATTTTCCATTTGTTTCGTGCCTTTTGTGGGTCGTGCCCATTCAGCAACTTCCCTGGAGCTGGGCTGGAGGAGCTGTGGGATGGAGGGAGTGGGAAGGATGAGGAATCCTGAGTGAGCTGTGCTTCTCCCTGTCCCCAGGGGTTGCTGAAGCTCCCTGGAGCAGCTCGGGGCCGGCAGTGCTGTGTGGGCTCTGACTGCCCCATCCCATGGAGAGCTGGCTGGGAAACAGCAGAGCAGGAATGGCCCCTGGAGCTCCTGGCTGCTGGGATGGCAACTCCCAGCTGCCTGCCTGCTGTGGAGAGGGAATTTTTCCCTCTGGAAAAGAGGCATTGGGGCAGGATTGAGAGCATGTGGAGACCTGCCTGGGAATGGGGCGGTGGTACTGAGGGAAAGTCATTCTGCAGCTCCCAGAAAATAGAGAATGAAAGGAGAGAGTGCAGATGATCCCCCCAAAAAACAGCAAAGGGGGAATAAACACGCCATGAAATCTGGGAGAAGAGTCATGGAAAAGGTGAAGATGAGGAGCAAAAACTGCTGGGGAAATGGTTCTTGTCCCTGGTTTTGGGTTCCTGAGGGGATGCTGGAATTTTGGAAGGGAGAATGCATGTGATGTGTCTGACAGTGACAGCACAGCCCTTTGTCACCGAGACAGACACCACCAGGACCTTCTTACTCAGTGAGATACAGGTTGGCAAACAGCAGGGGTGTAAATCTGGGGTGGTGTCAGGGCAGTCGGATTTGCCCAGCTGTGCTGGGTATCTCAGCCAGAGGAAAGCACAGCCTGGAGAGACAGCAATTCCCAGAGGGATGGTGAAGGGAATGCCAGGGAGGTGTCTGAGGGGATAATGCAGAGCTGCAGCTCTTCCCATCTGTCCTTTGCTAAGCTTTAAAATCCCACTCTTTGTCCCCTTTATCACGACATGGACTATCAGTATTTCACATCCTCATTTACATGGCTTCTTAATATTCCTAATAATATTCTTCTGGCTCATTCAGCTTTTCAAACAGGTGGGAGAGAAGGAGAAGAATTTTATAGTCAAGGTTTGGTGGTTTAGAATCACCCCTTTAAATGTGAGCTGCAGCAAATCCAGCCCTGGGATTGGTGTGGCCTGGCTGTGCCTGAGGCTGGTGCTGGCTCCGGGGCCTTTCCCACTCTCCTGCTCATCCGTGGGCACAGCACAGGGAGCTTTGTCCCAAAAGGCTCCAGGATTTCCAGCTGTGCTGTCAGACCCTCAGGATGGGTGCTGGAAGCTGTGGGTGCTCTGAGCCTGTGTCCTGCCTGGAGAGGCTCAATCCCAAAGTGTGATTTGGGATTTAAACTCAACCCCCAAATCAGGAGTGATCCAGACCTCGGAGCAGGGATAAATCCCCATCCTTAGGCGTTTTCCATGGGCTGCTGGGTGTTTGATCCATGCTGGAGCTCCTTTTCTGTTGTGGAAAACCCTTCCTTGTGTTTGGCTGTGTTGTGTCAGCCCTAGGATGTAGCTCAGGGAGTGATTTCATCCCTTTTTAAATTTATTTTAAAAGAAAGTCACTGGATGCTGATATTTCCCCATCCAGGAGCAGGGAGAGCTCAGAGATCTGCAGGGAAAATGCTCTAGAGATGGTTAAGCAGGGGAATTTGGCCAGGACTTTCTGGCACACAGCTTGGACAGTTAAAATAATTTATTAGAATATTTTCCCATCTGTTTGTTATTATTAAATATGAAGGACTGGTGTTGCACAATCCTACCTTTCGGATTTATGGCCAGAAGAAATCGGTGGAGGTTTTTATTGAGACCCTTTAACTCTGGCTTAGTCACAAACAGCATTTTGAACTTCTCCTTGGTGAGTTTTTAAGGTAAAATGAAATTCAAAAGCTCCCAACACAGGCTGCTCTCCAAGGGTCAGCACTTTCTGTTTGGAAAATTATCCTGTACAGGGATATCTTGGAGTGTTTGATTTCATATTTGAATCCTGGGATGCCACAGGTGCTAAAATCTCCCCTCTCTGCAGATGTATCAGGAAGAGGATCTGGGCTCTTCTTTGGAAATGTGATTTCCTCTGCTTTGGGAAGCTTTGCTCTCTTTTCTTTATTTCTACATTTTTAGATACTTGAAACAATGATTTATCTTTAATATCTGTGCTTCCCATGTCGTGTGCTCACTTAGAGTGGGATATTGTCACTTTATAAAGAGTTGATCTCTCTCAAATCCTTTTCTAGACCAACTGAAAATGTGGAATGAGATTATTTTTAAGGTCCCTTCCAACCAGAATCATTCTGTGATTCTATAAGAGAAGAATATTTTTGTGTGTTAAACTTAACAACATTTTAAAACTGGATGGCTAATAATGATTTTAACAAATAGCAGATATTTGAGTTCGGTTCCCTTTTCACGTTTTAAATGATTTTCAAGCAGAGCATTTCTCCCTCCTCCACCCAGGGTGTCACTGGGGTGCCACACATGGCCTCAGGTGGTTGATAAATCACCAGGATAAGCAGTGCTGGTGTTCCAGCTGCCTTCCCACATGATTCCAGTTAGGGGATTTCAGCCCCCAGCTTTCCTGACAAGTTCCCCATTAATGACTGAACCTTTGCATCAAAGCCTGGGCAGTGATTCCTGTCAATAAATTGAATTCTTTCTTGGAGAAACAGCTTCAGAGGTGCTGCCATCCACTTGAAATTGCAGGATTAAAGCAATGGCAGGATTTTTTCCCAGGTTTTAGGGTATGGATGATTATTTATCTGGAAAATCCCTAAGCTATAGCTGCTGTTGTACAATTTCAGGTTGGCTTTCTGTTGCCGAACACTTAAAAAAATGGGGTTTTTTTTTGCTGGATCCCTCTGTTCTGGGGCATGAACACGATGATCTTGATGGTCCCTCCCACCCCAAAGCATTGTAGGATTTTCAGCCTGATTTAGTAAGTGCCGAGTGAGGACTGAAATCATTCATCTGGTTCATTTTAGGCACTGAAGTCATTTGGATTCCTTACAGGGCAAACGAGTCTTGTGGTGCTGGGACATCTGTGAGGAGCTGTTTAATATCACTTGTCACTGCCCTGGCTGATTGTTGTTTTAATGTGGTCGATTCCAGTGGTTCCCACTGAAATGTAAAAAGCTGCTTCTTCAAATGAGAAGCAAAAATCCTTAATTATATGGCAGGGAATGTGCTCACAAGTGCTTGTGATGTCACTTGCCTGGGAGAGCCACCACCCAGGCTGCCGGTGGCACAGGAAAATCTTGCTGGGTTGTGTTATCATGGAGCTGCTGGAGCCTTCCAACTGGCAGCAGGACTCAGGGGATGGGAATATTTGTGGGAAAAGGCCCTGCTTTTCTGCTCCCCTCCTCTCTTTGCCAGGAAGGCTCCAGGGTGTTTGCAGTGGGGCTGGAGGAGGGGATCTCTGGAGCTGCTGTAGGGGGGTTTTGCTGGATTATCCAACCTTGTCACTCTCTCCAGAAGCCATGAAAGTGAGGCTGGAAAGGCCCTGGCACAGATTCCCAGAGGAGCTGTGGCTGCCCCTGGATCCCTGGAAGTGTCCAGGACCTGGTAGGGTGGGCCTTGGAGCAGCCTGGGGTGGTGGGAGGTGTCCCTGACGTGGCAGGGGTGGGATGAGCTGACCCCTGAAGTCCCTTCCAACCCAAACCATCCTGGGATTCTCTGATTTAGAATTCTCACTGCACTCTGTGTTACTTTATGGAAGGATTGCTGAACTGGTTCATCTTTCTTTGTATCAAGAGGGAGATTTCAGGGAGATTCTCAGCCTTGGCCCATAATTCAAGTGTCTGACCAGCAGCATTTCTGCCTCTGTGTGTGTTTGCTCCTCCCTTTGTGCTGTGCAGGGAGAGAACAACTCCCTGACCCAGCTGCATTTTTGCCATTTGTCCCATCATCACCAAAAACCTGCTGCTTTGTCCTCTATCTCATCACATCTCTTTAAACTCAGGTTTTGAAAGCAGCTTTTTGATTTCCTGAGATCCACGTTTGGTCTCCTTCCTCCTGCTCCCCCTTCCTTTGTTCCTGGAGGTTCAAGCCGTGGGTGTTGGGGTCACTTTGGTCATTTCTGAGCTCATGGTGCTGGAAAAGGCCTGCATTAAAGCAGCCCTGAATCACAGCAGATATCCAGCACCAAAACTTCCTTAGAGTTGGTTGAGTTCCATGAGGGGTGGGGCTGAATGGAGACTCTCATTTAATTTTTTGGGGTTGGAAGGATATCCAAAAGGACCTGGCAATGCCCATTTTCTTATTTAACTGTAATCCTGAAAAACAGCCTTGAGCATGGGTAGAGCAAACCCCCTTTTAGGATAAGAAAAATCACATTTATAGGTACTGGAGTGTCTATAGGTACTGGAGTTTTGTCACGGTCTCTTGTTTAAATGGGATCCTTTTTCTTGTTTGGTTGGGTTTGGGGTTGATTTTTTTTAAGCTTTTGGGTATAAAAGATGGTGCAGGAATCCCAGAATCATTGAGGTTGGAAAATACCTCCAACACCATCGAGTCCTCACCTTATCCCCAGCCCAGAGCACTGAATGCCTTGTCCAGGCCTTCCTTGGACACCTCCAGGGACGGGGACTCCAAACCTTCAGGGCACTTCCAAGGCCTGAAACGCTTTCCATGAAAAAATTCCTTCTGCACTGGTAAATTCCATCAGAAACCACTCATGGTCTGCTCTTGGAATGTAGAAAATATTTCTTCATTGAAAGAGTTGTCAAGGCCTGGAAGAAGCTGCCCAGGGCAGTGGTGGGATCACCATCCATGGAATTGTTCAAAACCCACATGGATGTGGCACTTGGGGACACGGTGAACACGGTGGCTCTGGGTTGATCACTGGACTTGATGAATTAAAGAGATCTTTTCCAACCTTAAAAATTCCGTAATTCTCACACAGACCTTTCAGATCACACCTTTGGTGTCACTCCTTGTGTCTGTTGGGGTGCTGGACAGGGATATCTGCCTTGAGGTTCATCAGTTATCCAGCAATTTTTTCCCTTCTCTATCTACAAGCTGTGCTTTAAAAGCACCATTCAGGAAAAAAATCTGGGAGGCAGAGATGATATTCCATGAGAGATTCACTTCAAATCCATGGGGAAGCCTTGAAGGAATCATCCCCTGGCCTGGATTTATCTCCTGCAAACGCTGAGGGTAAAACCTGTGCTCACACGAGGCTAAAACTGGATCTCTGCAGGGCAGTGAGAGTCTCACGTGACACAGCAGGAGAAATTTGTTTAATCTGCTTTTTATTTTGAGGCTTGCTCGCTGTCTGCTGGCAGAAGCCCTTGCCAGGTGCCTTCATGGTGTTGGGTTTAATTTGTTCCTGCTTGAAGTGTGCGAGCGGGGAATGGCAGTTTGGGATGGGGAGGGAAGCGGGCTGGGATCGGGGGAACAGCTGCTCACGGGTTCTAAAGCTGCCAGAGCAGCCTGAGGGAAGATTTAACACCCAGCAGACACCTGTTGGGAGCAGTTCAGCTCCTCGTGGGGCTGCAGGGGGCCTGGCCAGCAGGAGCAGACGGGGTGCAGGAAGCTGGGAATGGCCATGGGGTGAGCGGGAACGCGCTGCCGGTCCTCGTGTGCTGCTGAAGGGATGGGCTCAGCTGCTCCTGGTGCTGCCATCCCTTGTCCTGGGCCTCTCCTGGCTGCCTCTTCCCATTTCTCAGCCAGGCCCTTCCAGCCCTTCCCGTTTCATTTATTCCCCGTGGGACACATGGGCTGTGTGTCCCACAAGCTCTGCTTTTCTTCAGGTTGGACATCAGGGGAGCTTCTCCATGGGAAGGGTTTCAGGCATTGGAAGTGCCTGGGGGGGTTTGGAGTCCCCATCCCTGGAGGTGTCCAAGGAGGTGGCACTCGGTGCTCTGGGCTGGGGACAAGGTGGGCATCGGGCACAGCTTGGACTTGATGACCTTGGAGGGCTTTTCCAGCCGAAATGATCCTGGGATTCTGTCCCTTTGCTTATGGCCAGCCTCAGCCCTGCTGTCTTTGGGTAAATTAGGGGGGAGCCCTGGGAATACTCTGCCCTCCCTGGGCTCTGAGCCCTTCCTGGTGCTTGTTCCCCTCACTCCCTGGGATTTGAGGCACAGCTCATTGGCCGTGAGGATTTTCAGGGATGGTTGAGATGTTCAGAATCCTGGAATGGTTTGGGTTGGAAGGGACCTTAAAGTTCACCCAGTTCCACCCCCAGCACCTTCCACTATCCCAGGTTGCTCCAAGCTCTGTCCACCCTGGGCACTTCCAGGGGTGGAGCAGCCACAGCTTCTCTGGACAACAGGAGTGCTGGGAATGCCGTTCCCCATCTCCAGGGACATCTCACCCTCCCTGACCAGCGTGGGCACCTTCTCCTCACCTTGAGGCCAAGCTGGAGAGCTCCTGGAGTTCACAGGAACAGGGCTGAAGTTATTTGCCTTCCATGAAGACAGAGTAATTAAATACAGTATGTACGAATCCCTCAAATTGACAGCCGCCCACAGAGCTAAAAACAGGAAATCCATTAACTTCATTATTTAAAAAATAAAATAAAAATCCTCCCAACTGATTCCTCTGTCACTTAAAGTTCTGCATGGAAGGAGGGCTAATTTAACGCTGCATTAACTCCCTGTTATCACCCTCCTGTTACCTAAGTAGTTCCTAATGACTACCCTGGAGAGCACTTGGAAGCTTTTAAAAGTTTTTATGCTAAATTTTATTTTTTTTTCTGGGGAGTTTATTCTTTAAGAACAAAAGTTCCTGCTAACGTTCTCCCAAATCCACCAACAACAGCCAGAACTCTCCTGGTGGCTGCAGAAATGTGAAGTACCCTCAGTCTGAAGGAACTTTGGTGAACAAGAAATGGGAAATATTTCACGGTGGTGGTTGGAGATGGGTTTGGCTGTGGGAAGCTGTGTCAGATCTTGGGTTTGGTGATGTCCTGGGGCCAGGGTGGAGGGCTGGGGTTATCAGCTCTGCCCAGGATGTGGTGCCAGAGGGGATTCTGAGCTTCAGCCTCTGAGCTTTGGCTTTCAGAGCCCTGAAAAACCTCGAGACCCCGCGGGGTTTGTGAGAGGTGTCCCTTTGTTCTGGGCTCTGGCAGTGAGAGGCGCTGCTGAATGAGAAGCAATAAATCACAGCCTTTCCTCGTTGTCTCCTCCTCAGAGATCTGATGGGCAATTTCTTCCCTTTTTAATCATTTATCCTTTATCATTTATCCTTTCTCTGTCCTGCTGCTTCTCAGAGCAGCATCTCAGAATTCTGGGGATTTTTTTGGGCTGGCCTCAAAATGAATCATCCTCGTTGCTCTGCAGTGTATTTAAGTCATAAAGTTAAAACTTTGTGCTTGATATTGATCAAAAAGGGAGTTTTGCTGTGCAAGTGCCTGGGCTTTGCTTTCCCACCGACTGGAATACCTGAGTTATTTGAATATTAATCCTCACACGTGTGCTCTGCCTGTTGATGGAGGATATTCAGAGCTGCTCTTTGATGTTCTTAACAGGGGGTTGATGTTTATGGGTTGTGGTTATTGGTTTTTCCATTAGGAATCACCACAGATCCTGTCCAGTTAGAGGGAAACTGGGAAAACTCGACATGAACTGGAGCATTTCTTATATGCTTTTGTACGTCTGTTTCTACCGATATTGGCAAGCTGGGGGGTGAAAGGAGAGAGTTTGTTGTTCTGGGAGGGTTGTTGTCCTGGTAAAGGAAAAATTACTGGGGACAAAAGGCAAAAAGCTCAGAACTGGGTGAAGAACCCTCTGCCCCAGGCTGCAGTGGAGAGGGGAATCCAACAGGTGGTAACTGGGACGTGTGGAAGCCAAACCCCACTGGAACTGGGGCTAATTCTGCAGGGGGTGTGAGTGGGACCAGTATTCCCACTGGAGATAAATGAGGTGTTTGCAGTGAGCTGGCAGGAGCAGGATTTGGAGTGTTTTGGGGGTTTTGACGGGAGGTGTTGTCAAGGCAGCTCTTGTAGGGATGGTTTGGAGCTTTGCTTTTCTCTGAGGAAGTTGTAATGATCCACAGGGATCATCCAGCCCAGCTCCTGGCCCTGCACACCCCAGAATCCCTCTTTGTGCATCCCTGGGAGCGATGTCCAAATGCTCCTGGAGCTCTGGCAGCCTCAGGAATGGGATCATTCCCTGGGGAGCCTGGGCAGTGCCCCGACACCCTCTGGGGGAAGAACCTTTTCCCAATATCCCACCCAGACCTCCCAGCCCCTGGCCAGGCTATCCCAAGGTCCCCAGCAGCACTCAGATATTTCCAACAGGTGCTTTAACGCTCGAGCTGAAACCAAACCACGCTGGGTTTCAGGGAGGTGGGCTCGGGAGCAGGTCTAATTCCAGGGAAAGTCAGTCTGGGTTGGATATCTCCCTCCCCTTGGCTGCTGGGCTGTCTGACACACAATATCCACAGGGAGACAGCTGCACTGGGAGCTGGAAAATCTGGATATGTTGGAGCAGTGTTTGTCTGTGCCATGCAGACATGCTCTCTGTAAATGGGATGTGTGAGGATTTCTGTACAGCGAGAAACAGTTGGCTGTTTTCACCTTATCCTGTATTTCAGGAAGGGGAATTCATAAAAATTAATTACATGAACTGCTTTTGGCATAGCCAGGTGTGAGGGTTGATTTTGGCCAGGTGATTTTTCAGAAAAACAGAAAATAAGAAAATTCATTATCTTTGGACCTAATTTTTACCTTCTCTTGAAGGCTTTCAGCCCTTCCCTCCCTCCCTGCTTTCTCCCTG
Organism: Lanius collurio; assembly: GCA_020086605.1. Taxonomy (NCBI): domain Eukaryota; kingdom Metazoa; phylum Chordata; class Aves; order Passeriformes; family Laniidae; genus Lanius; species Lanius collurio. The sequence goes on along the minus strand of JACBWW010000025.1, from coordinate 6,125,760 downwards.
GTTGTCCAACAAAGTGGTTTGGGATGTGGAGATTGGGGGAAGGGGACTGTGCTGGCTGCTCTAGAGCCATGGCCAAGCTGTGATAGCTTGGGATGATGAGTTTATTGATGGTAAATAAGAAAGATGGAAATTGGGCATTACTTGGTGTTAAGCTATGAGTACAAACCCTACATTGCATGAGGGGTTCGAGCGTTTGAAAGGGGCAGAACTCTTGAAAACCCTAAAAGGAATATGGGAAACAGTATTTAGGTTTCGGGTTTGCTTCTTCCCTTCCCTCCTCCCTTCTGGCACTTCCCCGCTGCTCCTCCTCCTTCCCTGCCCCAGCAGAGACCTCTGGAAAATGCCAAACCGTGGATTTTGCCACATCGAGTTCCGAGCATGTCCCAAACCCTCGGAGCGCGTGTGGGGTGAGCGCAGCCGCCATTGGCGCTTGATTTTATTCCTTTTTTTTTTCCCAAAAAAACCCAGCCCGTGGCTCCCTCTCCGGCTGTGCCAGAGATAACAATGGGGGGCTTTGTGCTGCCCTGCAGCTGCTGAAATTTGACGAGATCCAAGTGAGGAAAACAGGAGCAGGTGGGTCAACAACGTGACCCTTTCGTTCCCAGCAGTATCAGTGAGCTCAGGATGGAGCCCAGGAATAAGGATGTGTTGGTTGGGGCTTGGAGGATGGGAATTGTCTCTTGGAGGGGAGCCCTGATGGGGTTTGCTGCTGTTTATGGGATGGGTTTCAGGCCCAAAACTCCAGAATTGGGGAATGTTGCTGGAGGTGATAAACCGGCATTGTTACAGGCAGGAGATCTTCGCTCCCTTCATTCCCAGATGGTTTATTGGTTTTTGGGATGCTCCATGGCTTCTACATGGATGCTTTTGGAGCTCCCAGTGGTCAATATCTGCCTTCCCATCCCATAGCCCCAGTGGGGCTGTCCCAAATACGGCTGCCCCATCCCTGGAAGATCCCAAGGCCAGGCTGGACAGGGCTTGGAGCAACCTGGGATAGTGGAAGGTGTCCCTGTCCTTGGCAGGGGTGGCACTGGGTGATCTTCAAGATCCCACCCAAACCATTCCATGATTCTCTCCCAGTTTCTTCTCTGATTCCCCTCAGGTCATGGAGATGACCCCTTTGGTCCATGTCTGGTGCTGTGTTAGAGCCACCCTACAAAATATCAGGGGTGGGAATTGCTGCAGTCGGAGGAGGGTTTGGGATGTGCTTCCCAGGGTGTTTGGTGCACATGGAGGATGTGGCTGTGCTGGGCTCCTGGCACTGCCACCTCAGCAAGTGCCTGTCACTGTAGAATCCTGGAATGGTTTGGGTTGGGAGGGACCTTAAATCATCACCTTCATCACTGCTCCCATTTGATAGCAAGAGGAGGACAAAACCAGGGAGAGAAATCCTGGAGTTAATGAGCTGGGAATGAGTGTCCATGATGATCCAACTGTTCCTCAGGGCTCTCCTGCCCCATGGCCTGGCTGATCCCTTCAGGTGTCACAGCATGTTTGGGCTCTGTGAACCCCTGCATGGTGTTCAAAGGTGACAGTGCCCAAACCTCAGCAGGACTATGGCTCCAGCCTCAGACCTGTCTAAGAATCCAAAGGATTTGGAGTCTGAAGCTTTTAGGGCAGATGTGAACAACTGTGTGTGAGTCAGCAGGGAGGAACGGGAGGTTCTGCTGATGGATTTGGTAATCTTGGGTCTGGTATCAGCTTACAGCCCAGTGAGGGTGAGCTGGAGCTCAGCTCCCCCCTCGTATGCTGAGCTGTGGATTCAGTTGTGCTGTTCAGCATGTTCATATCCTCAAATCTTCCTGATTGAGCTGGAATTTTTACAGAAACCACAGCACAGGAGCATCTGGGATAATCCCACCATTCCAAGTGCTTCCAGTGGTCATGGAGCAGCATCCAGCAGCACTTCATTTGCACAAGGGGAAGGCTGAAAGAGGAGTGGGCTCGGTGGTCTTAGAGGTCTTCTCCAAGCTTAATGTTTTTCTAGGAATGATAGGTTATGGTCAGGATGAGTCTGTGCTGGATGGAGAAGGGGAGAGGGGAGGCTGTGGCCAGGAGAGGTCCAGGGCAAGGAGATGGATGGATGGATGGATGGATGGATGGATGGATGGATGGATGGATNGCAGAAGGACGCAGGGGGAGCTGCTGGTGTGCCCCACGGGCTGAGGGCAGGGAATGGATGCGCTGGGATGCACTGGGATGCGGGAGGGTTGGGACCCTCCCCCCCCCCCCCCCCCCCACGCAGGGCAAGGCGGTGATTAACATATGAAAACAGGGATAACAGTGGGATTCTTGTGCGGGCAGGAATGAGGGAGATCTACGACCCTTTTGGTGCCAGTCAGCCCCGGAGCTGGGTTCAGGCACAATTAACCTTTCACTTTTGGGATGAGCCGGTGCTTTCCTGCTGCAGCTGCTTTTGGGACAATATTCCTCACTTCTGCTCCCAGAAACGTTAATTTGGGCAGTTGGGGGGGCTGTGCTGGGAACCACGGGATGTGTGGAGGGAGGAGGGGGAGTTTTTAATAGCTTTGATGTGTAATAATCTGAGTTTTAAAAATTCCATTTTGATTTAAGGGGTTTTGCGCTTATTAAGATTAAAAAGAGATGAGGTTTCACGACTGTAATTGAAAATATTTTGAGGCAAATTCAACGTGGCTTTGCTTGTGTGACAACATCAAATCAAGGGCTGGAAAAATCTTGAGGTGGGGGATCTGGGGGCTCAGGCTGAAGGTGGAAGGGATGGATGGGTTTGGAATGAGTTTGGAATGTATTTCTCTGCCTTTTTGGGCTGAGTGAAGGGAATCGTTCTGGATCAAACTGGTGAAGTGCCTGGAGAACCCTTGAGACGGAACAAGAGCCGTGGACACTGCGTGGTTTAATTTATGTAGCTGTGAATATTGATGCCTTAATGCTCCAACAAGGAATTTTCAGGAATTCTCCTCACCAAGTGTGCCATTTAGTGCCTTTTTTAAAGTGGTTTCAGAGTACAATTATATCATGCAGAAATATTTGAGAATCAGAATAATTGGAGGTGGGACAAAGCTGTAGCAATTTAGTTCTGGCAGGGATAAATTGGTGCTTCCAAACTTGGTGGGGGTTGGGCTTCACCTGTCAAAACAGAGCTCTGTGTTCTGCCTCTCTTGGAATAATCATTCCAATATTTATAGGCTGGGATGGAGGAGAAAATGCAAAATACAGATTTGCATGGATTAGGTGGAGTCTGGCTGCTCCAGAGGATCCAGGGAACAGGTTCATAGTGGGATCCCAAGGCTCTGCTTTGAGCTCAGTCCAGGGTAATTTGGTTAAATCCAGGGATGTGTAAAATCCAGTGATGGGTAAAAGTGGCCCAATGGACAATTTCGTTATCATTTTGATTTTTCTTTATGATTGAAAATTCCAGGCTTCTCATTGCACTAAATGTTGATGACAACAAGACTTAATGGGATCTTAATTAGTATCTTTTGAAGCTAAAACTGCCCTGTTTTGACACAAATCCAGCCCAGTCCGTGGCACTGCTGGATCTATCCATGACTGGAGGAATCAGTGGCACTGCTTGGTTGCCCCTGCCACTTCCCAGGTCCCTTAAATCCCATTTTTCTCTGTTCCACAGAAGCTATTAATTTTTATAAAACACCCCCTTTTATGCAGTGTGTGCTTGTAGAAGAACAACACAACCCAAAAGCTTCAAACCCCTGAATCCCCCCTGCATGGGGTGTCTGGTTTAGGGCAGCTGGTGCCTAATTTCCCCCAAATTAACCTTAAAAAGCATTTAAGGTGTTTTTTTTTTAATGCTTCCATTTAAATTCAATTCTAGGATAACTTCCATAATTATTTCCTTTGTCACTTCTTGTTGGCCCTGCAGGATGGGAATCACAGCTCCTGGAGACAGGATTCCTGGGAATATTCCTCTGCCCCCTCTGGACCCTTTCCCGCCTGCCCCAGCGCTCTCCTCCTTCCAGAATTGTCATCTGGGGCTTCCGCTGGCTGATTTTCAGGATCATGCTCGGAGCGGTGAGTGGGAATTCATGTTCTGCTTCCTGGAGCTGACAGCAGCAGGAATGTCCCATCCCAGCTGGGAATTGCCTCAATCCAACGCCTTGGAATCCGTTGGTTTAGGAGTTTTTCTGGTTCCAGGGAAAAGCTTCCTGCTGTGGTTTGCAGGATCCTTCAGCTCGCTCCTGGTGTTTGTTTTGAGGAGGAAAAGCAGGAGGAAATGATCCATGTGGATGTGTTGGTGCTGCACTTGAGTGGCTCTTGCAAAGGAATAAAAGGGAGGTTGGGCATTGTGGCTTTTCTGTAAGAGTGCTGGAATCTAGTGGGTAATTCCCAGCTTTCCCCAGATTTCTTCTCCTTTGTGTGTGCTTCTCTGAGATGTCACTCTCTGCTCCCTGGTTCCAAACAGAACAATTGCTGCAGAACTGTCCCGTGCCAGAGGGAATTCCCAAGCAGCTTGTAAGGGAATCCATCAGGAACTGACACATCCCTGTTAAAATAAAGGTGTGGCAGGGGTGTTATCCCGTCAGCTCCATCTGCTTGGCTGTCCCAGAACATCCCAGAACTTTAAGCTGAGGATCATCGCTGTAGGAGGAGCAGTTGGGGGTTTGGGAGTGGCTTTTTGGGCTCGGAATTTTTTTCAGGGATCTCAGGGTGAGGATTTTATTTGGGGCATTTTTCACCAATGGGATCAGAACCAAATGTCAGCCCAGGCCCCTCATCCCTGAGGGATGGAGGCTGAATCCCGGGGTCTTGATGCTTCTTGGGATTTAGGGAATGCCTGAATGTGGCACTCGGGGCTCTGCTCTGGTTGACAACGTGGGGATTGGTCACAGGATGATGATCTTGGAGATCTTTTCCACCTAAATGATCCCAGGATTCTGTGGATCTCAGTTGTGCTGCTGCTGATTGAATGAATGGACAGCCCACAACACCAAGGGTAGCGAAACATCCCTAATTTCCTTAAAAATTGATCTGATCACCAATTTGCATCCTGCATTGCTTCTAAACTGGGATCTGCCTGAGCTTTGCTCCTGCTGATGTGTCTCATATATTCTGAATTATGGGACAGGCTGGATCTAAAGGAAAACTGTACTTCCTGAACATCTCTGTTGCTGTTTTCTCTGCGCTGCTCTGGGCTTTTCCAGGAGAGCAATAACTCTCCCCATATTTTCAGGAAGAGAAGTGTCCCTGTGTGCCTGAGACACTTCATATATCCCCAACAGGCACAGGAGAGGAAAACATGGAAAGCTCATTAAATGGGGACCCCCACAAGCAAGTGACTGATGGGATCTTTAACATTTTGGGGCCCAAATTCATGTAGGATTTCTCCCGGGCTGAGGGAATAGGAAGGAGAAGGATCCTCCTGGAATCCAGGTGCACCTGCTCCCAGGACATCTTTGGTTTCCTCCTGACCTGGCCAGGAGCTGAGCATGTGCTCCAGTGTGTCTGAAGGAGTTTTTTGGGGGGGGGGGGGTGGGATTGGGAGTGGTTGTGTTTTATGCAGGAAGTTTGGCTTTCCCACACCGTTCTCCTGGGATTCTTCAGGCTGGTTGGGGTGAGGCTTTCCTTGAGAAATCCTCCAAGCATTCCCTGAGGGCAGCTGGGCTTTCCTCACCCTGTGTTAGGTGTTAGAGGAGCATGTTGGAAATGCTCCTTGGGTGGGCAAGGCCGAGGCTCCTCTGCAAGGTGGTGGCTCCAGGTTCTCATCCCATCACTCTCCTGCTCTCCACGGGCGGTTCCTGAACCGTGGGGCTGATTTCACTTGGCTGCCCCTTTTCCCTCCACTCAGTGTCTCATATTTGGGATCATTTTCCATGTGGTTCTCTGACCACCTGGGACTTGGCATTGAGCAAACTCAGCCTGCTGGAGGATGTTGGAGGAAGGGTTGGAACGAGATGATCTTTAAGGTCCCTTAGAACACAAACTGTTTCATGATGAGGAAGTTTTGCTGTTTCCTGGCTAAACCTCCACACAGAAATCATGTCCAGACCTTGCTTTATTTTGCACATTTCCTCTGGAGCTGGCTGGGCTTGTTTAGGGGTGACACAGCACGGGAGAAGTGGGATAATCCTGGCTGTGGTGGGAGGTGAAGAGCTCAGGCAGGCGCTGCTGCCGGGGTTTGATTGGCAGTGAGTGCTGGGCTGAGATCAAATATTGCTGCCTTTCTAAAAGGCATAATTACGTGCTTCAATCTATATGTTTGATGTTCCTAATAATCCATTAGAGCAGGATGTAAAGAGGGGATGCTTCCCAGGAACACACCGAGGCAACAGAATAGGGGCTCTTTGTGTGAGCCAGCAGCTTGTTAGGCAATAAATGCTGCAAGCACACATTTGCAGGGCTGGTTTCCCTCAGAAGAGCTCGGTGGTTTGATGGTTTCATCATTTTGTTTGTGACTCTCTGTCACTCGGATTTCTTGAGGCTTGGAAGATGCAAAGTGGGGATTTGTGATCCCACCAGAGTCACGAGGTGGGAGGCAAAGGTGTGTGCTGAGATTTCTGCTGCTCCTCAGGGGAAGGGATGAGAGGAAACGGCCTCAACTTGCACTAAAAAGGGCAGATGAAATTTTAGAATTTTTTTTTTTTTCTCTTAAGGAATGGTCAGCATTGGAATGAGTTGGCCAGGGAGGTGAAGTCACCATGCAAGTGTTCAGGACATTGGATGTAGCACTTGGGGATGTGGTTTAGAGATGCTGGGCTGATGGTTGGACTGGATGGTCCTGAAGGTCTCTTCCAGCCTGGATAATTCTGTGATTCCATGTTAACCGAGCCACAGGGACTTCCCAGGAGGAGCAGCCCAGCTGCCAGCAGGGTCCTTCACTTGGTGGCACTGAGGTGTTTGGTCACCTGCATGGAGACCCTGCTGTGCTCTCCAAGCCTTGTCTCTCTCCAGTAAATACAAATATTTTATCTGGCAGGCAGAGTTGGTTTTCCAACTGCTCCATTCCCTCCACTGGAGCTGCTGTTGGGATCTGTGATGGGATGGGTTTGGGGTGGTGCCAGCTCCTCTGAGCTCCTTGTTGCAGGCTGGGGGTCCTGAGGGGGTTCCTGGCAGCCCTTTTCCCAAACTGCAGAGTTTAATAACCCCTAGTTCCCAAAAAAGGGACTGGTTGGAGCTGTGCTTCCATGGACCAGCATCTCCCTGAATCTTGTGAATTCCCAAAGCCCAGTCCCCCTGGTGCCAGCTCTGCCTGGAGCTTTTGGGGGAGCTTCAGATGGAATCCCCATCCTGTGCTGCCAAGGTGAGGCTTTCCCTCCCAGATGGAAGAGTTCCTGCTTCATTTTTGGGTTGTTGTGGGGTTTTTTTGGGCAGCAGCCTTGCTCAGGAGCTCTCCATCAAACACCGCTCGTGGCTAAAACCCCATTCAGCAAATGTTAGTCCTGGGCTTTTTTTCTGCAAGGCTTGAGAGTAGATGACAACTTCATGGAGTCCATATATCCTGGGGAATTCCCTGCTGCAGGTGAGACCCACGTGCTGGGGGAGCCCAAATTCCTGCCCACAGATGGATTGGAGCTGATGAATTGCCAACAGCATCCTGGGGAAAGGCTGGAGTAGCTCCTTGTGCCCTGAAAGTCGTCAGGGATTGTTGATACAAACCATAAAACTGAGTTTCTGTTTCTTCATCAGTGGAGGGGCCGAGAGACGTTGTGTGAGCACGAGCTCAGAAATGTGAGAATTTCATTGGCATCAACACCTGCCTGCAACTGCAGCAGCCCCGGGCACACCTGGGAACTGCAGGAACGCAGGGAAGGGACGGAGCGCGGGAATGGGATCTCTGTGGGGTTTGGGGGAGTCCTGGAGCAGCAGTCCATCCTCCAGCCCTGCTCTGGGTGAGGAGGCAGTGCTGGGGGGCACCTCCTGCTGTCTCTGCCCTGGGGTTTTCCTGGGTTGCAGGAGCACCATTCCCTGGCTGACTCATGGGGTGGGAGCTCCGACTGCATCCTGGGGTTCTCGGATGGTGTCCATCAGCATTTTCCTGAATCTCTCAGCACTGCTGGGATGTGTCCATTATCCAGAGGACTCTTGGGTTGTGTTTGCCCACTTGATGATGTTCTGTACAAGGAATATTATCCTGGAATGGTTTGGCTTGGAAGGGATCTTAAAACTCATCCACTTCCAACCCCAACGCCTTCCACTGGTCCCATGTGCTCCAACCTGGCCTTGGACACTTCCAGGGGTGGGGCACCCACAGCTTCTCTGGGAAACAGGGAATAATCTCACTGCTGGGGATGCATGGAGGAGGCAGGGGAGCTTTGAGCACTGGGGGTGCAACAGCACGTTGGAAAACTGGAAATAAACAGGGAATGAAGGGGGAGCTGAGCCTTGCAAAGGATCCCAGACATATGGAATAAGTTACCAGGGAAGGTGGCTGGAGCAGAGAGTGTAAGTGAGTCTGAGACATCTTGATTAGTTTCTGCAGGAAAGGATTGGAGAGTGGAGTGAAAAACCAGGGAAACAGGATTTAAAGCACATTACCACTTTAATTTAAAAGTGCCCAAAGCAAGGAAATTCAGATTTAAAGCTGCCAATCTCTCCCTGGCTGCTGCAGGTGTTGGGGCTGGGAGGACTCTGGGGTCTGTGTCCAGATGGGTCCTGGGGCCATGAGCCCAATCCCAGAACTCGGGTTTGTCCCAGGAATTAGATCCTTTAATAGGTGTGTCCTGTAATAATTTTATTATTTATAAGAGAAACATATTTTTATTTAATAATCTGCCCTTGACATCTTTCCTGCGTGATGCCCTTAAAACTTGCAGGATCTGGGGTTTGGTCCCTCAGGAAGGGCTTTCTTCCCTCTCTCAGCTTCACATTTTGGAGAGCCCTTCCCAGGAGTCGCTCCTTCTGCTCCTCCTTAGGTCCTGCACGAGGTCCTGAGGAGCGCACGGGGAATTTTGGGAAACCCAAAAGCATCTTTTCCACTTGGGATTTGTGACTTGGCTGTCCCTCCCCTTGCTTTGCTTCCTGTTAACAAAATTTCTCTTTATTTTTTTTTCCCACTTCCTGGATTTCCCTTTCTGACTGTCAGACTGACCCCTCTCTTCCCAAATCCTGGCTCAGCCTCTCTGAGCTCTTCAAGAACTTCCTCGGAAGTGGCTGCAGAACAGAGGAGTTGGGAGCATTTCTTGGCAGGCAGAGACTTAGAAAATAATTTCAGTCCTTTGCTGTTTCAAAGCTACACAAGAGATATTTTCCCCTTTTGCAGAAGGATAAAAGATCATTTAAAGTGACAGTTTTGGGGGGGAAATGGTGCAAAAAGATCTATAATAACCAATATTTTTTCCATTAAATTATCACCATTTTTTCCTGTGGCTTTGTCCATCTTTCTCAGAGATGTGTTTTCACAGAAAAAGGATCAATTCCTTCCAGATTATTTATACACCACTTGATATTTAATATGTTTTTAAACGGTTTTGAATTTTCTTTGCTATTTAAAAAAAAAAAAAAAATTCTTTTAACCCACTGCAGCAAATCCTTTTAGAACCTTGCCGTTCATGTGAAATTCTTCGTGTTCCTTGTTTTGTTTTCTCTTGGAGCCTGTTAAAAGTGTCAGGACGTGGGTGGCATTTGAAAGGTTACTGGAAAGGGTGGGGCTGTGATTAGCTAAGAAGGGAGATGAACTTTCTGGCAAAAATAAGGAAGACTTTGAAGCAAACAGAATCTGGATGCCTGCAGTAAAATCACATTAGATGGAATCAAATAAAAGTTGGAATTCAGGCGATCCCGACGGCAGAATCCAGCGGATGTAGATGTCAGCTCAGTGACAAGCGTGCCCTGATCCTGGGCATTATGGCCCTGAAATGGAGAATAATTATTCTAATTTGTTTTATTACATTAGCGTGGGTAGGAGGGAAGAAAGGGAGCTTTCTTCGCTGCCTTTCTCATTATTCCTCGGCGAGCTCGGCGGGGCCAGCTCCCGGCTCCCGCGCCGGGGCTTCATGGGAATTTTTGGAAAATGATGTCTGCAATGTTCTGACCTTTGCCGTCCCAGCTGCAGCCTCCTCCTCTCTGCAGGGATCCCACACTTGACTCCTTAGCAACCTCCTTTGTGCCTCTGATCTCTCTCCATTTGTCTGGTAATAGCCCTTGGCAGCGGGACTTGTTGTTCCTTGGTGGCTGGAAAAGGCAGGAGCCGCCAATGCCAAGGATTTTGCAGAATCCCTTTCACCCACTGCTCGCAGCGCTGCCTTCAAAGCCCCCCAGATGCTGCTGCGCTCCTGGTGGCTTCTCAAAGGGGCTTTTTGGGGGAGCTGAGCGGGGGAAACGGCAGTGAATGAAAGGGAGCAGAAGTCAACACCAGGGAATTCTCCTCCAGGGCTGCGGTTTCCGCCCGTGTGGGGCTTTGTGGTTGTGGTGGCTCCGGTTTGGCTCTGCTGGCCCAGCCTGGGCCTGTTCCAGCAGGATGTGCAGGTTCACCTGAGCTCCTGCAGGTGGGACCTGTCCTGGGGCCAGCTGGGAGCCCCTCTTTGCAGGAGGGGAGCAGGCAGGTGGGGTTTGTTCACCTGGATCATCGCAGAATCCTGGGATGGTTTGGCTTGGAAGGGACCTTCATGGGCAGGGACACCTCCCACCATCTCAGGCTGCTTCAGGCTCCATCCAGCCTGGCCTTGGACACTTACAGTGTTCTCAGGGTGGTGTGGAAGTGCCAAGCTTGGAGCTGAATAGGGCTGGCTGTGGGCTTGGAAGGGATGGGCAAGGTCGAGAGCGAAGCAAAGTCAGCTGAGGAGCATAAAGCTCTTTCCCTGGCCAAGGAATTGTAAAACATGGAATGGTTTGGGGTGGAACAGACCTTAAAGAGCATCCAGTCCCACCCCATCCATGGGCAGGGACACCTCCCACCATCCCAGATTGCTCCTAGCCCTGTCCAGCCTGGCCTTGAACCCTTCCAGGGATCCAGAGGCATCTTGTTCTTCCTCTTTTCATGGAAGAAGCAGCAGGAATCTGAATTCAGTGAGGCTGGTGTGAACATCAGCTGCTGCTCCAGTTCAAAGCTTTGCTTTGCTGCTGTTACAGCTGTGGCAGAAGCTGTGCCTGTGTCACCTGTTCCCTGTGTGACATTCCCTAAAGAAAAGAAAACCCAGGATCCAGCTCATCCTTCCTGCACCACGGGCCTTGATCCGTTGGCAGGGTGGGAGATGTGGAAGGTCTGGAATCCTGGAGCTCTGGGGGGTTTCAGACCCCCAGCTGAAATTGGTCTTGTTGGATTCTTCGGCTTTAGGTTCTCCGGGAGCCTCTTCCAGCCCTGCCCTGTTATCCTTAAATGATTTTATTGTTAGATTTCACCTTAGGAAGCTCCTTCCTCTCCCATGAACTGGGCTCTAAATTTGTTTCAGAACACCCTGGGGAAGGTTTGGCTCTCACAGAGATGCTGAAACCACTTTTCCTGTGGGTAGCAGAGGTGGGAAGTGCTCGGATCTGGGGTTTTCTCTGGAAGCATTTCTTATTTATAGCAAAATGAAAATATAGGATTTAGGTTGGGATTTTTGGGTGGGTTTTTGCCCATCTTTTGTACAGTAAAGACAGAGAAAGGTCTTTAAATTGCCTCTAAATTTATAACGTGGGTGCCCCGTTCCCCACCCTTGCCTCTGGAGCTGGGATCAATAGGGAATTTTGCAGACATAGCTTGAGTCACCAGGCTTTTGCTCAGCTTCCCGTGCTATTGGCCTGTCTGTAACATTTTTTTTTTCAGAATTAATTTTGGGCTGAAAAAGTCTCAAAGAAGTGCTTTGTTCCTCCTTGACACTCACTCCAGGGAAAAAAAAAAAAAGAAAAAAAAAAAAAAAGGAGAAAAAGAAAAAAAAAAAACCCGTGGAAAATCTGACATCTGCATTGTAGAGAAAAATCAATAGATAGGGAGGAATATAATTATCCCCCACTCCTGAAGGAATTTTTCAGATATTTTTTGGAACAGTGACTCATATGGGCTTAGGGCTTGAATGACATTTTAATTATTCTGGCTTTTTTTCGGTTTGAATCACCCGAGTACAGCAGCCTGGAAGGGGCACAGCCATCCCGGGAAGATGAGAGGGCAGGATTTGGTGCTGGAGCCGAGCTCTTCCCTCCCTTCAGGTGGGGGCTGGACCCCCCCTGGATCCCATTTGTGGCATCCTGTAAATAAGGGAACACTTCCTCTGCTTTGGGAATGTTTTATTCCGTGTTCCAAGTGTAAGATCCTCGTGGAATTGTCTGATGGTGCATCTGGAGCTGGGGCTGGTGCCTGGGTGGGATTTTTTTGGGAATGGGGATCAAGGATGGAGGTGAGGGAGGAGAAGGGAGCAAGGATGGTGCTGTCGGGTTTGTTGGGATGTGGGCAGGTTTAATTAGAAGGGAGCAGCTAAATAGGAGCTAATTGGGGTGAGCACAGGGAGGAGAGAAAGGTCTGGTGAGAACCTCCCATTCCAGGGGGTTCAGACCCTCTGCCAGGGGTGGCAGGACCAGGAACTCTTCCCCAGCCCATGTCCTGCTCAATCTCAGCATCAGGAGCTGGGAATGATCCAATCCAAGGAGCAGTGTCCAGATGTGCTCCTCTCCCTGCAAAAATCCAGTGGGAAAACAAGGACCCATCCTTTTCTCCTCCTGGCTGTGATTTGGGAAGGTGAATCCCAGGATTCAGGGCAGATTCCGATTTCAGTGCCCTAAAACTGAGGAATGCTGAGCCTTTGGAGGAGTTTGCTCACCCAGTTCCATGTTGTGCTGCCTGTGCCACCACCAGGATTTCTGCCATCATTTAATGAAACTCATGGATTTAGGAAAGAAAAGCTGTTCCTAAACTTCCTCCCCGTGGCTTCATTCCACCTGAAATCCCTTTAGTTGGACACTCTGGATGCCAGGGAAAGAGAGGGGCCATGTGAGGTGACTCCAGGCAAGACTGGAATTGATTGAAGGGATGATTTGATTTCTATCCCCAAAATCCCCTGGATACTGGTTGGATTCAGGAATCTCCTCATGTCAGAGAGAGTTTATTAATCATAAACAGCCAGTTTTGGTTGGACTTTTATAAGCCAGACTGGGAGCAGGAAGGCAGCAGGATCCATTTTTGCTGGGAATCTGCTGGGAAATAGATTTTTTTTTTTTTTTTATCTGATTCCTCATGGATCAGCTCAAGTGAATTTGTGGCCACATTTCCTTGAGCACTGTAGGGAAATATCAGAGCTTGTGATGGTGCTGGAGTAAAACAGGGGTTTATCTATCTCTTATCTTCTTTATCTCACCTGGCTCTGTTTTATCTAACAGAAAAATACGGTGGCAAAAGTCTCCCGTGGTGTATCCAGAGTTTGGGAAGTGCCCTTCAGGTGTGATCCCACGGATGCAGAGCAGGGCTGGTGGATGGAGTGTGTGGGGACAATGAAACCCAGAAATTTTATTATCCACCATTAAACTAAATTAAGAAACAAATCCGAAATGGAATTTTCCTTGCCCTGGGAGAAATGCTGCTGGATTTAATGCCCCTTAATTTGGGGAGCCTGGAGTTTTCCATGTCCAAGCAGGTGCTGCATCTCCATCCTGCCCCAAGCTCCTGGGCCGTGCCCTGGAGGAAGCAAACCTGGCAGGGGAGGAGGAACTGAGCCCATATTTCATCCTGGAGTTTAATTCAATCCAGGGCCAACATTTTCTGCTCCTCCTGCTGTAAATTCCTGTGACAAGGACCTCGAGTTCCCCCTTCCCAGGCCAGGAGCACTCATTATCCCAAGGAACTGGAGTGCCACGAGTGCCCGACCCCGGTGTCCCTGCAGCCACCAGCCCAGCAGTGGGAATTTAATAATCCTGGCTGGAGCTGGATTCAGGGTGAGGCCATGGAGGTGAAAGGGCCTCTGCTGGTTCACTTGGCCACCTGTTTGCTTGCCTTGAGCTCAGACTGAATTTGTATTCCTGAAAACTTCCCTGTTTGTGGGAGTCCCCTCGATATGCAGAGCTGGTGCTCAGAGATCTTTTCCACCCTCAGCAATTCCAGGGTTTTGTGATTCCTCCTTCTCCTTTCCTGCCCCTCCTCAGCAGAGCTGAAGCCCCAGGACATGGGGATTTTCTGTGCCCCTTTTGTTCCTTGGTGCAAATCCTTGGGAAAACTGGAAAACTCAGGTGCCGGTGTGGGAGTGGAGTGGCCTCGAAGACAGCTCAGGGTAAAGCTGACTTTGAAACCCTTTAATGATGGGAGTGGGAGGTTTTTATGCTGCAAAACATCTTTGATACGAAGAGCTTTCAGTGACTTTCCTCTCTGAAAGCTTTCTAGTAAACAAAAAGGGATGAACTGCCTGAGTGAGTGGAAAATTGGGATTTTCAGAGCGCTGCTTTTCCCTGATCCTTGTTTTAATTGGAGTTTTAATTATCCCTGCTGAATAATAGCACTTGATAACAGCCCGGGGAAGGGAGAGGAGGGAAGGTCATCAAGATAACTGTCCTCTTTTAATATTGCAGCATTCCTGCCCAGAGCTTCCTCCTGTGGCCTGGCCCTGCCAGGGCTGGAGCAGCAGCACATCCTGGGAGATGCTATCGCCGGGTCCTGTAATTTCAGAAAAGCTGGGAGGGCAGGACAGGCCAGGAGTGGCTGGGGAGGGGAGGATGGAGCCATGGCTGTTGGCAGTGAGGCTGTCTTGTCCCTGCCCCTCCTGCTCCACAGGGATGGAGGAGAGAGTGCTGGCATGTGCTGAGTAAATCCCTGGAGATAAAACTGCTTTGCCATCCCAGAAATGCTGGCTGATATCACTTTGCATCCCTTTTCTACCAGTCGGGAGTTCATAAACTCTGCTCTGCCCCGTGCTCTCAGATGTCAGACAGACATACACAGCTCTGGAAACTGGATATTCCCAGATATTTCTGAGGTCTGGACAGTTTTGGAGGGTCTTTAATTGGCATTTTGAATACCTTTTGAGCCCCAAACACGTTAAACTTTGTTTAATGCTGCAAGTGAATATTTGTTTTAGCGTGAGCGGGGAGGTTGGAGCAGAGGAGCCACTGTGGTCTCTTCCAACCTGTTCCAATTCTGTTGGAATTTGGATGGAATTCATAATGCCCTAATGCTGGAATCTCCTCCTCTGAGCTCACATTTTAGCACTGGAAGGTCACTGATCCCTTTCCTGCTGCAAATGTAACAAAGCCTCAGGATGCTCCCGGTGGAGCAGCAACGGTTCCTGAAACTCCCAGAAACTCCCGGTGTTTTTGTCCTGGAGAAAGCAGGACCATTATAATTAGGGCAATGTCAGAGGTAGGCAAATACCCCCTAATTGTATGCAGATGACAGAGCTGCTTCAACCTTTTGACTAGTGAAGCTTTCCTCAATTTGGGATATTGTGATCCTAATCAGGGACCTCTCCCGGACATCAAAGCAGGCCTTGATTGCACGGCTTCCTGCTCCAGCCCATCCCTGCCCAGGTGTCTTTCCTGCTCTGGCCGACTGATTCCTTTCTGCTCTTCATCACTGAGCAAAGAAATTGAATCCCGATATTGCTGCCAGCCCTGGAATGGACCCAGTGATTTGGAAATGTCCCTGTGTTGTTGCTGTGAAGTCCCGGTGCAGGGGATCCCTGCTGGTCTCCCTGCCAGCCTCTAACCTGAGGTGGGGCAGAGCTGTCAGCAGTGCAGCCATCTGTGCTTGGAGCTGGCAGCTTCCTTCCCCTGCCCCTCTTTTGTTTCTCTAATTACTTTGATTGCATCTCTGTGTCCAGCTCCATGTCCCCATCCCCAGCTCCGTGTCCCTGTCCCTGCTCTGTGTCCCCATCCCAGATTCCTTTTCCACAGGCAGCAGAGCTGGCTTTGCCCAAGGGAAACAGTTGGGTTTGGATGTTAAAATTGTGAATGTTGCTGGGTTTTCTCTGTTATCCCTGTTTTTCTCCTGTTCCTGCTTCCCAGGAATGCTGGGAGCCATGCCAGGAGCCCTGGGCTGCTCAGAGTTGAGCAAAGGCTCAGGTGTGGCTGAGGCTTCTTCCTTGAAGGGGAATTTGGCATATTCCACAAGGATTTATGCCAGATTTTCAGTAACCAGGCAGTAGAATGAGTCACATCCATATGTTCCCTTGGGAACAATGACTGGACCGAGGCTGTCGATGTGCTGTGGCTCTTGTTCAGCCTCTGCAGTTTAACCACAGAATGTGGCACCTTGAGACACAAAATAAAGTAAAATAAAATATTTATAACTGCACTTTTGTCCTTCTTCCCCCCAGGGGCTGATTAAAATCCGGGGAGATCGCTGCTGGAGAGAGTTAACGTGCATGGATTATCACTACGAGGTGAGTGATGTGCACACAAAACCTCATTTCTCTTGTCTGCTTTTCTTTTGCAAAATAGTTTTCCCTAACCTCTCCTCTCCTGCCAGGCAAGCTCTCCGTGTTCTCCCTCTTTATCCCAGCCTCTGGCAGTCAGGCTGTGTCCATGTGCCAGCTGGGTGATGCTGTTTTGCCCAACCACAATCCTAAAAGTCTCATTTCTCTCCTTCCCTCCCCTCCCCATTGTGGATCCAGGAGCAAACCTGAGCCTCAGTGAGAACTTCCACTGCAAAACTGCTGCAGGGCAGGGACAGAAAGGAGCTTTCTGTGGTGTTGTCCCGCCTTACACTCCCAAAATGTGGCTGTTTGACAGAAACAGAGCATCCCTGTGCTCTCCAACACACACAGAGAGATCACTGACAGTTCAGAACTCTGGGTTTATCTTTTTGACATCTGTTGCAGTGATTATGTTGCATTCTGATTCCAAACTGGGGGTTGTGTGCTGGCTCTGGGGTTCCTTTCTCTGGTTACAGAGGCAAACTCAGCTCCCCCTCTCTCCTCACCTTGATTTTTGCATTTGAGTTTTATGTAAATGGTACAAAGGAAGATGCTGTGTCCAGCGATGCTCTCGGGGTGGGGAGCTCTGGGTTGGTGAAGGGAATGGTCCTGAAGGAATATTTCCTTCCCTGGATTGACATCACAGCCACTGCAACAACACAGGCTGTTGATGTCTCTGCTCTGAAATCCATGGTCATCAAGTGTTTGGGATGACAAATCTGATGGGGAATAGCTGAGGGAGAAAAGGAGCTCAGGGGGGACCTTGTGGCTCTGCACAACTCCCTGACAGGAGGGGGCTCAGGGCGGGTCGGGCTCTGCTCCCAGGAGACAGGGACAGGAGGAGAGGGAATGTGCCAGGGGAGTTTTAAGTTGGACATTTGGGAAAATTCCTTCCCTAAAAGGGTGTTCAGATATTGGAAGGGCTGCCCAGGGCAGTGGTGGAGCCCCCATTCCTGGAGGTGGTGAAAATCCATTTGGATGTGGCACTTGAGGACATGGTTAGTGGTGAATGTGGTTGATGTTGCTGTTGTTGATGATCTTAAAGGGCTTTTCCAACTTTAACAATTCCATGACTTCATGAAATAGAATTTTGCAGGTCCTAAAAGCTCTGTTTGCCTTTTCAGCTTTAAATCTCCTTTTCTGTGTCACTGTCATTTACTTTTACTGGGCTTTCCCCCCTTTAGTGTGGGGCTGTGCCTGTCCAAAAGCTGTCGCTCCCTTGGCTCTCACACAACACCAAGGATCCAAGTTCATCCCGAGTAAAACTGGGGATGAAAGGACCCTGCAGTGCTGTCGTTCCTAATCCTGAACACGGAGGTGGCTGCAGTAAATTATCCCAGTAAATTATCCCGTTTTGCTATCCAGGCACCTGGCAGCACTTGGGGAAAATCCAGCTCTGAGCCAGCCCCCAGCTGGCTCCACTGCTGACCCCAGCCCACAACAATCAGCCCCAATAATCCCAGCTCTCCCAAATCAATCCCAGCATCAGGTCTGGAGCCCAGAGGGCTAATGAAGACCATTCCTGTCATATCCATAAGGATCCCCAGCCTGTGCAGGTAATTGGGACCAGGGGCAGGGGGCAGATCTCGTTATCAATATCAATTATTTAAATCCACACAAAAGAGGCTGCGAGAAAAGGAAAATGAAAGAGGCCAAACTTTGTCCACTAGCAATAACAGCACAAAAATCCCAAAGGGCTGGGATTCACCTGCTGATTTCAGCCAGAGGGAGGGAGAAAAAGGAGAAGATGAAGGTACCTCTGTGAGGGAAGGAGGAAGCTGGGAATCTGCTCGTAATTAGGATGATAAAAGTGAGGATGGAGCAGGTTGGGGATGGATTCAGGCCAGATGGAGTGTGCTGGGATGTATGTTGGCCACCCCAGCTCTCCTGCTCCAGCACGAGCTGCATCCAAGATCTACATGGGCTCCTGTGCCAAGAGAATTAATGGAAACACGTGGCCTCCATCCCTGCCTGGACTATTTATTTGTAGTAGAGCCTGCAGCTCTGCTTGTGGAAGAGAACATTTCCACTTTTGTCGGGAATGGTGGATGGAGTAGTGCTATGGTGTTATGGTTAATGGGTCCTTTTCCCTCCCTCTTTCCTTTCTGGTCTGTAGGGCCTTAATCCCAGCCTTTCTGGGGCTCTGCTCCTTGCTGAGGTCTCTCTGGGTGATTGGAGAGGGGAATGGCATGGTTGGCATGGGAGAGAGATTTTCCCACCAGTCTGACCCTCCTGCATCCCTGAGGAGCAGATGGGATGGAAATGTGGGAGAGAATTCAGGCTCTGCTGGAGGTGGAGAAGACTTTGCTGCAGTACCAGGCACAGCTTTGGCACAGGAAACTGCCTGGAGCCTGGGGTGAGGGTTGCTGGATTAATCTTGGCTGTGAGTGCCAGGAGTCCCAGACTCCAATCCCAGTTTGGCAAAACACCACAAACAGGGAATTTAACCTAATTCTCTGTGGATTTCTGTGCTATCCAGGCCAGGGGCTCCAAGGTGGGTGCATGGTTTGCACCTGGAATGTCTCTGGGTGAGGATCCCAATCCCTGTGGTGTCCTGGAGCATCGTGTCTCCATGTCACCACGTCCACATGGTTCCTGGAATCTGCCATGCATGGATTTATTTATCACTTTTTGGGGGGTTGCTGTTGTTTCACTGTGGTTAGAGGGCTCTTTGCCGTGCAGGAAATCCCAGGAAAAGGGAGTTTTCCTCAGTGGAAGCTGTTCCTGATGCAGCTGATGCAGAGGGAAGCTGCTCTGAGTCTTAGGACTGTTTGGCATCAGGATTATTGGGATTTATCTGCTGTGGACACCAGGCTTGACCAATGTGTGTGCAGGGATTGCAGGCTGGAGCTGGAATTCTGCTTCCACTGGAGCCTCTGGCATGAATCCCGTGGTGAGGGCACCCCACCTGCCAGGGAAGGCAGAGGCAGCCTTGGATCCCTGCCTGTGCAAGGGTGAATGTGACTGAGTGTGCCCCCTGTCCCTGGCTGCTGCAGAGGGATCATTCCCAGAGCCCACCAGCTCCATCCCACAGCCAGTCTGGGAAAGTCAGCCCTGGAAGATTTAGAGCCACTCCAGACCATTTCTGGAGCTTGCAGGACATGGTCCAGGTGGGCTGGAGCAGCTTTCCCACCCCTCTTAGCAGGTACTGAGTCTGAGCCAGGATTGAGATTGGGATGAGGGAGCACCTCCTGTTCCAACCTTTATCTGGCCCCAGCTTGGCTGAGTCTGGGAGTGCAGCCTGGCTGGCACAGGCACAACATCCTAACGTGCTCCTGATGGAGCAAATCCCCTCAGGCAACAGCCAGGCTGGAAAATCCCACCAGCCCTGCAGCTCCCGACCCTGCAGAGCTCCCTCTGCTCAGATGTCCTGGCACAGGGCAGCTGTGGTGGCGCAGGCAGGACATGGACATTTCAGATCCCAGCCACTCCAGAAGGAGCCTTTGGATGCTGGTGGAGGTTTTGGCAGAGCAGTCCAGCCAATAATCAAAGGGTTTTGGGAGTGGGAAAGTCCCCCATGGTTTCACCTCTCCTGTCCCACCGTGATCCACCAGGGAAGTGCTCCGGGTGGGATCCAATCCAGTGATGCATTTTTCCTAATGGCTGCCAAAGTGCTGCTGCTTTTTAATTCCAGACAGATATCTTGGAAAATTCAGCCACCAACTGGTGGGAACAGCTGTGGGAGCAGCTGCTGGGGCAGGAGCCCCACTGGGCACCGAATCCACGCCAGAGCTGCCGGACGCTGCCATGGGTCCCTCCTTAGGGACCTCACTGACCTGTCCGAGGAAAGGAGGGACACTGAGGGGCTGGAGCATGTCTGGGGAAGGGAGTGGAGCTCCAGGAGTGGCTGAGGGAGCTGGGCAAGGGGCTCAGCCTGGAGAAAAGGGGCTCAGGGGGGACCTTGTGGCTCTGCACAACTCCCTGACAGGAGGGGGCTCAGGGGGGGTTTGGGCTCTGCTGCCAGGGGACAGGAGGAGAGGGAACGGCCTCAGGCTGGGCCAGGGGAGGCTCAGGTTTGATACTGGGAAAATCCCTTCCCTAAAAGAGTGTTCAGGCATTGGAAGGGACTGCCCAGTGGTGGAGTCCCCATCCCTGGAAGTGTTGGAAAAACGTGTGGATGTGACACTTGAGGATATGGGCAGTGGTGGCCATGGTGGTGGTGCTGGGAGTGGTTGGACTTGATGCTCTTCAAGGTCTTTTCCAACCTTAACTGATTTTCTGAAGCAAAGGGATAAAGGGAAAGCAAAACTAAACCACACTCCTGGAGCAACAAATCTCTGTCAGCATTGGAAGTGAGACCCAGGATTTGCTTCCCTGCTCCAGAGTTCCTAGAGGAGCTCGGGATGCAAAGCAAAGTTTGCAGGATTTTACTGAGCCAACCTCTGCTTCATCTGAGCCCCATTTTAGCTCCCAAAGTGTTGCTGCTGCTGAGAAGAGCTTGGCTCTGTCCCCGAGCCCCTACACGGCCACAATGCCACTCCTGACAGGGACAAATTGTCCCTAATTACTGTGGAACTGCTTTTTCCAAGCAGAGGCTGTCAGTCAGTGCTCCAGCCCCGGCCACAGCAGCTCCCCGGTTCCTGGAGAACCTCTGGAAGGAAGCACAATGTCTTTTGTGCCTAATTAGGGCTTGCTGACTGATAGCTGTGCTGATAAGGGCGATAAGGAAGCTCAAACTGCTCCTTAACTGCCTCTTCATTCCTTTTCTCCCTTCTCTCCGCTGGATTAGACCTCGTTAAGCTTTTCATCCAGCTTTTTCCAGGCCATTATGAAACAAAAAGTAAATAATATTTAGCAATCTGTTCGGATGAATCAGAAAATGAGCTGCTTTTATGAGCCCGGATGGCTCAGGGTGGGCTTTGTTCCAACAGTTTGCATCGCTGGAAGGGAAAATGTTCCTAGCAGGGAAGCAGGTGCTCAGATTTCGTGCTGAAAATTCTAAAGTTGCAAATTCAGATGAGAGAAGTGGTGCTGAATTAAAGAGAAAACAGTAATTATTAAAGGAAGTTGCCATGCAAATAATTTGGGGGATCTTTTGGTTGGTAACATTAATAATTATGCTATAAAATATTTATGGAGCGTCCTAAGTTCACAATCCTTGGACCTGTGCCAGGACCTCACCACCCTCACAGGGAAGGACTCCTTCCTAAATTTAATTGAATGCAGAATAATTTGTGTCTCTGCTCCTTCCTTCGTGCAGAGTGGGAGCTTGAAGGGTTTTGCTGATGGATTTTGCTGATTTCAGCTCAGGGCTGTGTCCGACTCTGGCACATGCGAGGCTTGAAGGAGGGACAAGATGCAGCCTTGAGATGGGGAAATTTTCCTTATTTCCCCAAAACTCATTTGAAAAGTTTATGGAAGTCCAGCAGCCCTGGGGTGAGCTGGACACGTGGTTGTGAGCTCAGGGCCACTTCTGAGAAGTGACCGTGGGATTGGCAACTTGAAACAGGAAAATTCACCCTCTGGAAGTTGTATTTCCATGAAAATGGGAGTGAAATGAGCTGTGCTCCATCTCTGCCCTCATGGGACAGCTCTCTGGAGAGGCCCAAGCTGCTGTTGATGAGTTCTGCGTAAGGACAGCAAAGAGGGAACAAAATTCTGCCCATGGAGGGCTGTAAATGCAGTTTATTTTCATCTCCTGGTGCAAAAGCAGACAGCTCTTTGAGTCAAGGTGGCTGATACCAAAGGACGAACACACTTGGGTTCAACTGCTTTATATTTTTCCTTCCCATTCGGTCCCAGGTTTTGAGAATTGACCTTTTCAGAGGTGGAATTGCAAGACCACTTGTCTTTATTCCCACGTCTTAAAGGGCTGCTTGGGGGTTGGAAACTGAGGATTAGGGGCTCTCTGCTGGGTTTTGGGGAGTTTCATGAGGCTGGAGGAAGGGCCGAGGGCTGAGCTGGCCTGGGATCAATGGAATAACGAGATCCATCATAGGGCCAGTGCTTGGAGCAATAACATTGGCAGATAAATGTCAGCAGGACATCAAAAGCTCATTATGCTGTATCTGGACTTTGTATGGGGCTCTGCAAGAAGGGCTTGGTCTCAGACAGCTTTCCAGATGGATCCCAGGTCTCTGATATGGATTCAAGGGATCTTTGAATGCAATTTGCTGGAAAGGTTTGCTATTCCCAAGGCTGGGTTGGCTCTGCAGGTCTGAGTGTGCCCATCACTTAAAAAAAGAGGGAGAGAACACTTTAAAGCTGGGATTTGGGCTTGGCTTGGAGGATCTGCATTGCTGGGTTTGCACAGGTCGGATTGGCTGGCGGAGATTCAGGGATTTCACTTCCAGCCGAGCACTTCTGGGAAGGAGTGCTGGTTTCCCAGGATTTGGAAGCACTGAGGATGGGCAGCGCTTCGGAAAATGAGGGCTGAGCTCTCAGAGCAGTGAATTCCCAGAAGTGTAACTGTCCTGGTGGAGTTGCAGTTTGAGGAGACAGAATGATAAATACTGACAGTGATTCCCAGTTAGGCCAGGTTTAAAAAGTAGAAAGGAATTGCAGGGTTTATGTCCTCAAAGGATGTGCCGGAAGAATGAGGGTGATTAATAACGCCGGGCCTGAGGCAGAACAAAAGCAGATTTATGCAGGGGTATGGTGGGGGATATTTTATTCCAAGCAGAGCAGGCAGGGAAGCAGCTTTCCAGAGGCAAGCATTGATGGGAGCAGAGCTTTGCTGTCAGTCAGGGCTGGAGCAGGAGCCTGGCTCGTGTTCCCGGAGCACAACGTGGCAGACATGCGGGAAGTGGAGGCCCAACACCTCCAAAATCAGCATCAGTTTTGTGTCCAGGATGACCAGGAACCTGGCAGGGAATTCAGGAGAAGGGGGCAGGAGTGTCTGGTCAGAGAATTATCAAAATAAGAGGTGGAGCTGCAAATCAGCATCTGAAAACAGCCCCAGCATCTTTGGATTTAGGAAGCCATGGCCTGCTGGAGGAGAGTGGATGTAGGCAGGTGCTGAGGGAGAAAACTCCCAAAGGAGAATCATGCAGGAACTTTTACAAGGGTCTGGAGTGCCAGGACAAGGGGGAATGGCTTCCCACTGCCAGAGGCCAGTGATAGGTGGGATATCGGGAAGGAACTCCTCCCTGTGAGGGTGAGCAGGCCCTGGCACAGGGTGCCCAGAGCAGCTGTGGCTGCCCCTGGATCCCTGGAAGTGTCCAAGCCGAGGTTGGACGGGACTTGGAGCACCCTGGGATAGTGGAAGGTGTCCCTGTCCGTGGCAGGGGTGGCACTGGATGAGCTTTAAGGTCCCTTCCAACCCAAACCATTCCAGAATTCCATGATGAATTCTGTCTAAGTTCCAATGAAAACCCCTCCCAGACACAGCTTCCACAGGCAAGGGAGCACCAGGATTGGGGCAGGATTTTATTTCTCTTTTTGCTGCAGTTCCAACCTGTTTTTCTCTCTGTGATTCTTCACCATAAATATTATCTGTATTTACTCAAAACCACCTTCTGGGATTCCCCCTTGGCCGAGCAGGTGGGTGGCACCTGCCACTTGTCCCTCACTGGTTCCCTCAGCTTTCCATGATTCCCAGCCATACCAAACCAAACCAGGACAAACCAGTGAAGGTTTCCTGGAGATTCTCCCCCGGGAACTTTGTATGGGGAGGGTTTGGGGTGTGGGAGGGGGATCAGCAGCAGAGCTGTCAGTCACACGCTGGGCCTGCATTGGGAATATGCCAATCCCCTTTCCAGCAGTAACACAATTCCTCTTCCTGGATTCTTTGCTGTTTTTCTTACGGATTTGTTTTAAGCCTGGTGAAAGCTTCCTGTACACCTATTGGATTTCATCTCTTCCTTACACTCTCCCACTGTTCCCAGCTCGTTTACAGACCACCCAGGACCCTCCTCACTTCCCTTGAATATTCCCTTTTCCTCCCCTCTCCAGCCTTTTGGTCTTTTTCAATCCTAATCAGATGAATCCTTACAACAGCCACTCCACCAGCTCTCCGTGCTCTGCCCCTACATGTGGCTCTGATCCTCCCTGGGCTCCTCCAGGGGCAGGAATGTTGGATCCCATCACATCCCTGTGCCTCGCAGGGCTGTGGGGAATAACACAGCTCTCCTGGAACGTGCAGGGCCCAGGAGGTTTGGCAGCTTGCAAGATAACAGAGGAAAGGCTCTGGTAATTACTGAAATTATGGATTTATGAGCCAGTTAATGGGGTGTTTTAAGAAACGTGCAAAGAGAAGGAAGATGACAAATTTTGGTGCTTTCTGGAAGACAGAAATGAGAGGGAGAAGTGGCAGAAGAACATTTTCCAGTCTTTAGAAGTAACATGGAATGGTTTGGGTTGGAAGGGACCTTAAAGCCCATCCAGTTCCAACCCTAACACCTCCCACTATCCCAGGTTGCTCCAAGCTGGCCTTGGGCACTTCCAGAGATCCGTGGACAGCCACAGCTTCTCTGGGAATCTGTTCCAGGGCCTCCCCACCGTCACAGGGAGGAATTTTTTACCAGGTCTGTTTTTCTTCTTGCTTTAAGAAAGAGGAAGGCCCAGGGGCCTCCCGGGATGTTGCTGGCAGCTCCTTTATTCCTACAGAGGTGTCTCAGTCCACAATCTCCAGTTTGGGGCCTTGGGGCCTCCAGACCTTGCCCAGAACCCTCATCCCGAGGTATCCACACCTGGATTCTCCCAATGGTCAGAACTAATCCCCATGGCCATAAATAGATCCATTTCCTCTCATCCTTCCTGGTGCTTAGGGATATTAAATAATCTCTTTCCTGGTGTTCTCCTTAGCAGGTGCAGTTTAGGGAGAGTCATTTTTCCCATCCATTCCCACCTTTCTCAGTGTTTGTAGGGAATTTGCCCTCGTTCCAGGTCCCTCACCTCAGTTCTGCCAGAGAAGCTGCATCCCTGGTGGTGGATGGGGGTTCACATCTCTCCTCCTCCAGTCTCTTACTGGAATTTTCTTCTGGGAATAAATGTAACAACCCATGCCAGTTCTCTGGTTAACATTCCTGGCACAGGATGCCCAGAGGAGCTGTGGCTGCCCCTGGATCCTTGGAAGTGTCCAAGGTCAGGTTGGACAGGGCTTGGAACAACTTGGGATAGTGGAAGGTGTCCCTGCCCATGGCAGGGGGGGGAATGGAGGGGCTTTAAGGTCCCTTCCAACCCAAACCATTCCATGATAATATTTTTTGTCATGCACCAAAGGTTTTAAGCTCAGCTTGAATTTTTATTTCCCCAGAATAAAACAGGGTCTGGCCAGGAGAAGAGCCCACCACAGGCAGAACCTCATAGAAATAGTGGAGCCCTTCTCTTTATTTGCATAGTTCCAATTTCCAGTTAATTTATGCCATTTTCACGGAATTCCCTGTGGTTTGAGCTTCCCATGTTGGACATACATTGATTTGAAGTGCAGCCCACAGGTTGTGTCACCTCAGTGATCAGGGGCCGATGGCCTGAGCCAATTCCCGGGCACATTTCCCTCCTTCCCAGAGATCAGGAAGAATTCCACATATTTTTCCATGTTTTTTTCTGTCTTCTGAGTACTCCAGTGCTCACAGCAAGTCCTTGTAGCTCTGTAAAAAGAAGAATCCAGGGTTAGGGGGGTGCAGGAATGAGTTAATTTGAAGTCTCTGCCATGGTGTTTTGCTCCAAAGTCGTGTGCGCCAAACTGACCTTTAATCTTGGAATATAAATCACTTTCCAGTCCTATTATTTCTAAAATCCTACAGGCTTGCAAATGCACAAAAGAAGCCTTTGTCTCTTATTAATTTAATTTATAGGTTAAAGTTTCAAATCAGTGGCAAGCACAAGCTGATTTACTGTGCACTGCAGGAATTGCTGTTCTGGGAAGCGCAGCGTTTGCTCCACTGCCTTGAAACAGGGATGTGTAATTAGGAGCTTCTGTAATTAGATCTAATGTAAGATAATTTGCTTATCATTCTTGGAATGCATTCTCCTGAAAAACTGGGAGGGGAACTCAGTGTGGATTAGCTCTTTCAACCTGAAAAAACTCCCCAGATCAGTAAAATTGTGTGTGGAACCGTCCCATCATCTCCTGTGTGATGTCATTTGTGCCGCAACAAAACCCAGCCACTTTTGGGATGAAATTCCCATAAAAGCAGGAGGGAGCCTTTTCCTACCAGTTTAAAACAGGACACCCTTCCCTATTTTTTTTTAAATTTGAAATGTTTAATTTTTATTTACTTTGAAGCTACAAAATTCCCACATGGAGTCAGATATGAGACATTGGTTTCTCTTCCCAGCCTTAGGAGTGTTCCCATTTTCAGACCCATTTCTTCCACTTCCTGAGATTTCTAGTTAAGGAATTTTGTAACCAATTTTTCTAGTCTGCCTCCAAATAAGGCAAGACAAAGAAATAAAACTTTTTCCTAACCCTGCTGTCATTCCCCATTCCAGGGGAAAAGCTTTGACTCCTCTGGGCTCGCTCTCCAGAGGCCTTTCCCTTTTGACCAATTTACACGGAAAACAGGGATTGTGACTTGATGCCCTTGCCAAGATCGTGGAAATATCTGTATTAAACCCAGCATTTCTCTTCCTCCTATCCACAAATTCACTGATCTGGGTTTTCCAAGGATCACATTCTTCCTGTTCCCTCTCAGTCTCGGTGGCTGAAAGGGCTTTTCTTGCCTCAGCATTAATCAGGACATGTGACAGGACTGAGCTGGATCGTGTCCAATTAGCCCGGGACAAGATTGAATTTCCCACTGTCATGTTGGATCTGTTTGACTGTAACACAGGCTGGGCAGTGTCTGCAATCAATCCATGGATTTATGGATTCTGGGATGAGGTGAGGGAGTGCCCACCTTTCCCCAGCGCTGGGCCTGGGCTGTGCTGGGGTTTCCCATCAGCTGCTGAGGGCATGGAATTAAAGCCTGGTGGAACAAGCAAGGAGAAGGATTTCTTATCCTGGAGCCAATGAGTTCCATTGGCTAATGGAATGAGTTCCATTCTCCTTCCATCCCTAAGGAAGGAGAACTCCTGGAGTCCTGCTGCTGGTTCTGCTCCTCTCCCAGTGCAGTATTCCACACAGCCGGTGAGTTGGGACCAAAATCCCTTTTCCACCCCTCTTTTTCCCTCAGGAATATTTCTACTTTTATAACTTGAGGGTGTCAGGCCATCCCTGCTCATGCAGAGGAGCATGTGAGGAGTCCTCAGCCAGCAACTGCTGGAGCCCCTTCAGGTCCTGGAAGGTCACAATGAAGTCCCAAAGCTTCTCTTCTCCAGGCTGAAGAATCCCAGCTCTCCCGGCAGAGCTGCTTCATCCTTCTGATCATCCTGGGGCCTCCTCTGGACTCTCTCCAGCAGCTCCATGTCCTTCCTGTGCAGGTGGGGTCTCACCTGGGCAGGGCAGAGGGGCAGAATTCCCTCCCTCATCCCTGTCACCTGCTGGAGGAGCAGGAGTGTCCCCTTGGAGGTGGCTCTGCTCCATGTGGGATCTGTCAGGGTTGGTAAATCCTCAAGGCAGGAGCTGCAGTGAAGTTTGCAAGCAGCCCACAATGGAAATCTGCTGGAATGTGTTATCCTTGGCCCTGAAGAGAAGAGGGGAATATTTTAATTGGAGGAGTTAATTGCAATTTTAGCAGCCTGTGAGAGTTTGGCAGGTGATGTGAGACCCCATCCTGCTCTGATCTCAGCTGAAGGACTGGGAGCACCGGTGCAGATGTGGGCATCAACCAGCAGCAGGAATGGGCTGGGAATGTTTCTGGGCTCTTTCTGTCCCTCATTAATGATTTTTAGTGCAGCTGCCACACTTTCAAGTTGCTGAAAATCATCATAAAGGGTTTTTCCAACAGCTCCAGCAGGAGTTCCCCATGGGCAGGGAGCAGGGTGGATCCTGAGGCCTCCAGGCAGCTCCAAGTGCCTCCTCCCTTCCCTATCCCTCAGCAGTTGTGTTGGTAAACAGAGCTGATGGACATTTCCCTCCCTTTGAACATTGAACCTGAACTATCCCAGTGCACAGGGATTGACAGGAGGGAGCGGGAGCCAAGGAGAGCTCCGGGAACTCTTTGCTGTGCCGGGAGAAGTGGAAGGATAATTTGGGCACAGTTATCAAAGGAGGGGTCCCAGAGCCGGTCAAACCTGACTTTCCTAATTAAACTTTGGATTTATGATGCAGAAAGGAACTGGATTTGGAGATTAAAGTTCATGTGCTGGTGCACCCCATGGGCAGGGACACCTTCCACTATCCCAGGGTGGCTCCAAGCCCCATCCAGCCTGGCCTTGGACACTTCCAGGGATCCAGGGGCAGCCACAGCTCCTCTGGGAATCTGTGCAAGGACCTCACCACCCTGGATTCCTTCCCAAAATCCCATCTATCCCTGCCCTGTGGCAGTTTAAACCCATTTATCCATGGCTTTGCCCTGTTTAGTGTCTGCATTTATATCCTGTAGGAATTTTGGGGTCTCGCTCTCCTTCCAAGCTGGAATAACTGAAGAGTGACCCAGCATGAGGAGTGGGACCCTCCAAAGTCCAAGGGGAGCAGGAGAGTCCTTCACTCCTGGCTCAGCACCGTCTCCTGTTTTATCTGCCAGGGATGAATCCAGGTTTCCTGTCCTGTGCTCAGCATCTCCCTCCCAGAGCACTTTTTGGGGCAAGAATGCAGGATTTTAGCAGGATTGCCTTGACATCACACATGGAATGGGTTTAATTGCCAGTGTGGATGCTCCTGACTTCTCCTGGGTGTCTAATGTTTCCTCCCCTCCAGGATTTTATCTGTCACCTATACTGGAGCTGTTGGGGCTGGGGCTTTCTGGGAGAGCCCTCTGGAATTCCTGGCTGTTCCTCCAGCCCTTTGGTTCAATTTACACCACAGACTGAGGGAAAAGTTGCCTTTAGGATAGGATAGGTTACCCACCCTCCTCCATGGAAGAACAAAGAGCTGCCTGTTACACAGATAAACGTTGGGAGGTGATGCTGCAGACGGGGGTTTGGGGATGTATTTTGGGATGTATTTCACATTTTTAGGGGCATGAAAAGCAGGGAGAACCTTGCAGTTTGAACAGGACACAAACAATCCTTAAACCCTGGAAATACAGGAAAAAATGGGATGATAAAGCCCAGGGGTCTGGCTGCAGTGCTCTTTGTAGGTTTGGGAAGGCTGGAGCCTGCTGGCTGAGGGGCCAGTGGGGTCAGGGGGTCACTGCTGCCCTCGGGCTGTGTCAGGGCCCATGAGCAGCTCTGCCCTGCTCCAGAAGGTGCATGGATTCCTCCACCTCCATGGAATCTCTCACTGCTGATCTTAATTCACATCTTTGTACCAGATCTGGGATTTTTTTGGTGCTGCTGGTTAAAGGTGGTGGCCAAAACAGGGTGAAATCCCTTTGGGTTTTTAATTAAAATTTAATCATTTAGCCAGATCCTCGTGGAGAACATTGTTTGCCTTTTCCTGAGTTGTCCCAGGTGCTCCTTGGCACATTCAGGAGCCTTTTATTGCATTTTTGGCCTCATCCCCTCCAACGATGGAGCCAATCCCTGTGGTTTTTGTGGCAGGAGAGCCCTTTGTAGGGTGTGCTGTGGCATTCCCGGAGTAAACCCCTGTATATCCATACACTGATGTATTTCCCTGGAGATTTTGAGCCCACCTCCTCCTTTAGGGCCTGCTGGAGATTCCAGGCAGGAATTTTTATCCTGGAATAGCAGATGAAATGATGATTTGAAGTTTGTTTCTCCTGCTGTTACAGAAGAGCTACCAAAGAACAGAGAAGTGACTTCTTTAGATCTCCTCCTCTTACTCTGATCCTTCCTTCATCCATGGATCTCACTGCCACTTTCCAAGTCCTGGTTCCCTGAAGATGATCTCCACTTTTCCAGCTGGTAGATCTGTGACCAATGTGCCTGAGGTGATTCCAGACCTCTGTCCTGCAGTTTGTCCCATGGCTTGGGAGGAATGGGGAGTGAGGACCATCAAATCTTGGGAATGAGGTTTGGCTGTGGAGCCAGGAGCTTCCACAATGCCTGATGTGGTCATGAGTTCGTGCTGGGAAGGTGCCAGCCCATGGGAATATTGGATTTTTAGCCAAATATTTGACTTTCAGCCAAAATTTGCTCTCCTGAAAGTATCTTGGGAAGAATTCCTTGCCAGGAATTTTGTTCTGAGTGTGCCATGGGTGTGTCAGGGTTACAGGTGTCAGTGGGCAGTAATTAACTGACCATTTAATACTTCACATTTTTAATGATTTCATTTGGAGAGCCCAAAACCATTGAAAACTAAAAACCATCCAGAGCTCCTGGATTCCTGATTTTTGTTGTTGTAACCTATTAGGAAAACTTGCTCTGGGATTTGCTTTACCTGTTGAAAGAATTTATTATAAAAGACATTAAGAGCTTTGTCTTGTTTCGTTTCCAGATTTCATGGGATAAATCACATCCATGTTCCAGGACCATGGATGTGTGTCTGTGACAGCAGCTGGTTTTGATAAACTCCAAAATGTCCCTCTTGAGTAAATGAAACACAAATTTCACCCAGCAATTACACATTGGCCTTTTCATTCCCTTCCCTCCAAGCTCAAATTTGATTTTATTGCTTGAGATGAAGCAGAAATTTAATATTTTATCTCCTTCTGAACCATCCCTCTCAGGCCCAGCATTCCTTTGGCTGGATTTGGGGTTCCAAGCACAGCTGATATTTTGCCAAATTGAAGTAGTTCCATGCCCGAGTTTTGGGGATGGTTTCAACTTTTGAAGTTTGCCCAGAAATGTGCTTTAGGCTGAGTTGTGTGGCAGGAGAGGTCTCTCCTTTTTCATTTTCCATTTAAAGCACCCTTTGGAGAGCCCAAAAACATCAGGAGTTGCTCCTCTCCCCAAATTCTGGGTCAGGCCTGCAGCAAGATCTGCTTCCATAGGGATCCAAGGCTTATCTTTACAGAAAGAAAGGAATTCTGAGGCAGCTTGTGGTTCTCAGCTGAACATTTGCTCTGCTCCACAGTGGGGATGGGATATTCCCACCTTCCCAGTGACAGGAATTCCATCAGTGGCTCCACTCTCATAAACACTTCCATGTTGGGAGAGTTGTGACAGTCCAGGATAGGATTTTTATGGATGTTGGTGCACAGAGGCTTGGGATTGGGGGTTGAAAGCAGATGGGTGCTGCTGGAGAAGGAAAACCTGGCACACCCTGGGAGGGGAATGGGGTTAGAAGGGGTGTGGGATGGCTGAAACCCAGGGAATGCTGAGGTGCCATGGAGTGATGTCACAGGAAGCATGGTGGGGTAAGGATGTTGATGTGGGATGAGAAGCTGGAGGAACCAGGAATTTCAGCTGCTGCTGGCACAGCTTTCATGGCTTTGGCCCTGTGTGTCCATGAGGGAGAGAAAGCTGGGAAGGCGTTGATGCTGTTGGAACCTGCAGCAGCAGCCCAGGAGCTGCCTCCTGGGTGGGATCATGGCTTGATCCCAGAGATCCGACTGCTTTTGTGGGGCCCCTGGCTTAGGCTGTCTCTGGGAGAGCCATCCAGTGCTTCCCACAGCGCTGGAGCATCCCAAACCCTCCCTCTGGGGCAAAGGAAGGCCTCTGCTGGCTCATTTTGTCGAGCTAAAACGAGGATTTGTGGAAAACTGGGTGCTTCGAAGTTTCTTTGGAGGCTTCACATTGGGCTTCTCCTGGGAAAGAGCTTCTGGGTTGCAGAAGTTCAGTTGTGAGAGACAGGCCTGCCAAACCGTGAATATATTTTATGTTCTCCAACATGGTTGAATCCTGGTCTTTTAGACACCATTTCGTGGAATTCTCCCTTGGATGTTAAAGCTGTGGAGACAAACTCTGGGCTTTAGGGTTTGTTTCCAGCCTGGGTGCTCAGGGAATGTGCTTTGTTCCTTTAAATAAAACGGAGCCGTTTCTGTGGCCAGGCCCTGGGCCCTCCCGTGGGAGGCTCGGGGTGGGTGGAAGAATGTCCCCGTTATTCCCAGGCACACGTGGCTGCTCCATGTCCTTTGCAGGGACAGGAGGAGGAAGGGAGCAGGTTGGGTTCTCTGCAGGGGCTTCACCCCAAAGTTACCAAGGTGTTGTCCCATTTTGGTGAGTTTGGCTCTGGTGCAAAGGTCCCCAAGCTCCCATGGGTGTGCTGGCAGCAGCTCTGGCCATGGTGTGCTCAGTGAATTGTCTTCAGTTGTGAGTGTTGGTCACAGATCTGTGTTGGGGTGTAGAAACAACAGCTTTTCCCTTTCCAGTTAAAAAAAGAAACCAACCCACAGTGTTGTTTATTCCTGTGGGGTTTGTCCACGAACTCTGGGCATCTCCTGCCCATATGCAGCAATGGAGGCAGCAAATCTTTTGTAATGAAATAGGATTTTTTCTGCTTTGACATGTGAAGCAATTCCATTTCTAGTGCTTTTCCATTTTCCACTTGCATTTCCATGCTTAGAGGATTTGGATGGATATTCCAGTGAAAAGTGTCCCTGCCTGTAGTAAGGGGTTGGAATGGGATGAGCTTTAAGATCCCTTCCAACCCAAACCATTCCATGGTTCTGTGATGTCCTTGTGGATCATCAGATTAGGGATGAGTGCTGAGACTCCCAAAGGCAGGACAAGGCTTTCCACGTGGGATGAGCTGGCAGGAAAGCCATTGTAAAGCCATTGTAAAGCCATTGTAAAGCCATTAAAGGTGTCACGCTTCTTATTTGCTTTTTGTTTATTAAAAAAAAAAAAAGAAAAAAAAAAGGAGGCTACAAATAAAGCTGTGTCACGAGATCCCCCTCGTAATTGAGGGGCCGAAATTAATTAGCCATGGTGAATGTTCTGCATGGCTCTCTCTCCCCTCGGAAGAAGGAGCCCTTTGTGCATCCCGGCCAAAGGCAGGATCTGCACATGGAATACCTGAGGGCATCACGGGGCCTTCTCCTCCCTCTGTTATTTTCACACTTCCCTTCCCTGCCTGTCCTTTCAGATCCTTTGGATGGGAGGATTTCCTGACAGCTCTTTTCAGGGTGGCTTCCTCTCCAGCTCCCTCCCACACCCCTCAGGAGTGGTGGAGTCACCCCCTTTGTTTGATTTTTAACATGGGGCATGAAGCCATGGATGCCCACGGTTTGGCAGGCTCGGGTGGGGCTGATTGCTCTCAGCACAGGGTGGGATGGTTGGGATTGTCCTGGGCCTGCACTTGGACTTCATGATCCTCATGGCTCCCTTCCAGTTCAGGAGATTTTATGATTCTTTCTGATGCTGTTTTGTGCTCTTCTCCTGGGCTGCTTAGTTTGGGGTTTATTGGTTATTCTTTAGATTCGCTTTTTGTAGTCAATTCTGTCCTTTTTCTGTGAAGATTTGCACTGTTCTGCTCTTCATCTGCTGACTGAGCTCTGGCTTTTGGGAGTGCTGCTGGAGCAAGCCTGGATATCTCTAGGGTTGGGATTTTCTGCCTTTTTATTGTTTAGTCTCTTCCATTTTTTTGCATGGCAAATTCCATCTAACAGATAGTGGCTGGTAAACAAAGTTGTGTTGGATAGAATGATATCATTTATATTGCAATTCATTCTTCAATTAAAATTTAGAATAAGCAGTCAGCACATTCCAGCCCTTTTTAGCTTTCCACCTTTAATTTGTGCTTCCAGGCCTGGCTTTTGCCCTGGCAGTGCATGCACGGGGGTTTTCCCTCAGAACTCCCCCTTTTCCGTGGGGATCCGCAGCTGGGGAGCGGAGCTGCAGGCAGATGAGGAATGTGTCCATCAGCCCCGGGAT
Source organism: Lanius collurio (assembly GCA_020086605.1). NCBI lineage: Eukaryota > Metazoa > Chordata > Aves > Passeriformes > Laniidae > Lanius > Lanius collurio. Next base: position 6,091,873 of record JACBWW010000025.1, on the reverse strand, counting down.
AAATCGGGATGGGAAGTGTGTCGGGGGCAGTAATCCCCAGCTGCTGCCCCAGGCTGTCCCTGAGCACTCAGGAATTAAACCGGGATCACAGACACGGCTCCTTCTGGGATGTCTCCTGCGAGGGGAGGCGTTGAGCCAGGCTCCACGGGCAGCATTCCCGAGGGCTGGGCACCCTTTGGGATGAGCACCCTCTTTCCTAAGGAGCTGTGCCACAGCCTGGAGGAGCTCTGTAGAAAACCTTAAAGCAGGATCCACCAAATGGGAAGCCCCAAACCTGGAGCAACCTGGGAGCTGCCTCTAATCTGCTGCAGTTGAAACTTCCCATTCCTTACCCTCCTTTCCTTTTAATGCTTTTGGGGCCATTTAAACCAAAGCTGCCCAGCGTGAGCAGAATCTGATTGCAGCATTCAGCACAGCCCTGGCTAATTAAACTCCATGTCCTGACACTTGGGCTGGAGCAACTGCACTAAGTCAGGCTTAAATCCTGCAGCCAGGCCTGGCATTGGAGACATATTTCACAGGGCAGTAACGAGCCGAAATTCCAGATATTCCTCTTCCCTGCACAACACACTGTTTACTCAAGGAAATTAAAGCCAGCACCGTCCATGCTGAGGGGCTTTTATTTGGTTTTTTGTGTTTGAAAAAACAAAAAAATATCCTCGCAACCCTCCTGGGCTGTTAAAGTTTGTGCATGATTGATTTGAGGATTAAAAGAGCAAATTTTTTTAATTTTAATTTTTTTTTTTTTGCCACATTTCAAATCATCCAGGGAGACTTTTCCACCCTGGGAGGGGGGTGTGCATTATCCCAGATTTAATTGTGGAGCCTGGATGTGTGCAGAGTGTTCCTGAAGGTAATTGGATGAGGGTCACTGGCTGCCCTGAGATATATGGGCACAGTAATCAGAGAATAATTTCGACCCAGGTTGGAGTTGCCAGTAAAAGTTGTAAAAGTTAATTTTATAGGAGCTGGGACAAAATATCAGCGAGAGCAGGTTCAGGGTTCTGGTGTGTTTGCTTTGTCTGGTGACGTTTTTATGATGTTTTATTATTATTATTTGTGTTTTAAATGCAATTTGGGGCAGAGAGGAGGGAGGGCTGACCTGATTAGCAGCGTGTGCAGATGGATCAGCCACAGGAGGAGGAATTCAGCACTGACAGGAGCTGCCCTGGGCACCACCAGAATTAAGCTGCAGGGTGATTTATTTATTTTCACCATCCCTTGATTTCCAGCAAGGAGCAAAGCCCATCCAGAGGGTGTTAAATAAGTGGCTTTTCATATTCCTGTGTGGATGAAATCTTCCAAACCTCTGTCCTGGCTGAGCCCTGTGGGGACAGAGGCAGGGATGGATTCATTTAGGCTGGAAAAGACCTCCAAGATCATTAAGTCCAGCCTTGGGACAGAGCTCACGGAGTGGGAACACTCCTGTTTGGGATCTCTGCAGGGCAGCACATGCCAGGAGCAGTCAGCTGGTTTGGAACTTCATCAGATCTATCACAGGAGGTCATTTCTGTGAGTCCTTCCTTCATCTGGCCCTAAAAAATATCCCTTTGTGCACGTTCCATTTGAATTAATGGGTAGAAACCCAGTGTCACTGGGTACAGGTTGCTTCCATTTCTGTTCTTATTTTAGGTGAAATCAGAGAATCCTGCAATGGTTTGGGCTGGGAGAGACCATGAAAGGCCAGATTTTTTTCTTTTGATTGACTTGAGTGGGACACTCGTTGTTGAAAATCCCCTTGTCAGGGATGATGTGATTCCTGGGGGAGAATGGGGAATATTGATTATTCCCAGCACCAGCCTTTGCACAGTTTCTTTTAAAAAATAGTGGGCTTAATTATTCCAAGGAGGGAAAATATTTGCATGATGAAAAACATCTGCATCCAGCTGAGATTGCTCTTATCAAGAGAAACCTTAATTGCTTGTGACTGACAAAGTGAATGTTTATTCAAATATGCCTTTATGTTGATGATCTTGCTAATTAAGCCCTTTATTTTATTTAGACAATTATGTCTAAACAACTGGGGAGTTACAGTAGCTCTAATTGAGCTTTTATTTCCTTACCTGCTTGAAGATTACACAGGGCTTCAAGGGGAGAGCGAGAGGAGGGGCTGGGTTTGTGTCCTGGGGGATTTCAAACCCATAAACTGGTCAACTTCCAGTTCCTGTTTCTGTCTGTGGAGGTTACAGGGAGAGGAGAGGGGGTTGGTTTATTCCTGATTTTTTTTTTTTTTTTTTTTAGTGGATTCTGCTTCTCCCAGCCTGGCATTTCCATTCTGGGTGTAGGGGCTGCTCCTCCCAGGGAGCCTCTCCACTCTGGGAGAGCTGGAATTGTTCACCCTCAAGAACTGAAGGTTCCAAGGAGAGCTCAGAGCCCCTTCCAGGGCCTAAAGGGGCTCCAGGAGAGCTGGAGAGGGACTTGGGACAAGGGATGGAGGGACAGGACACAGGGAATGGCTTCCCACTGTCAGCAGGGCAGGGATAGATGGGATATTGGGAAGCAATTCCTGGCTGTGAGGGTGGGGAAGACCTGGCACGAGGAGCAGGAGTTTCAAACCACTGCAGCAGTTTAGTAATGGAGCTCAGGAGTTCTTTTAATTACATTTCCCAAACATATTCCAGGTGTGAAATCCCTAACTTGCCTTTCCTCCTTTCTCCCTCTCTTCCCATCCTCTCCTCAGGCTCTGTGATGTTTCTCTCTTGGCTTCCACAAAAAGCCACATCAAGCCCCCCACTGTGCCCAGCCTGGGGACAGGAACAGACCCTCGGTGGCCCCACGGCTTTTTGGGGTTTCAGATCTGTGCCAGGGGGATGCTCTTCCTTGGGACTCCAGTTGGGGCTGCTTTGGGAGGCAGGCGGGGAAGGGTGTGCCTGCCTGGCTCTGGGTACCCACATCCCCACCCCTCGGTTATCCCCTGCTTTGGAAGAGGAATTCATTATTGGAATCACGAAGTTGTTTCTCATTTTGGTGTCAAACACAGAGCTGAAGGACAAGAGAATGGGATTCTGAGCACTGAAAGTGCCATGGGAGGTTTGGAGTCCCCGTCCCTGGAAGTACCCAAGGAAAGACTGGACGTGGCACTCGGTACTCTGGGCTGGGGACAAGGTGGGGATCAGGCACAGCTTGGACTCGATGATCTTGGAGGGCTTTTCCAGCCTCAGTGATTCCAGGATTTTGTGATCTTGCTCTAAAAATGGGAGTTTGCATCATCAGCAAAGTGCTCTGCCTGCTGCTCCCCCCAACCCTCAGCTCTTCCCCTGAGCTGCAGCACACACAGATGAGTATAAATAACATTTTGTCACCAGCACGGGGTGGGGATGTTTTGACCCTTGCAGAGTTGTTGGGAAGGAAAAGCAGCTCCCTTGCCTTTCCCACCTTGTTTGTCCTTGCAGGACTGGTTATTAAATTAAAAATACTCCTGTCCTTTGGGCTTCAAGCTGCTTTAAGCACTAAGATTTATATTTTAGAGCTTCTGTGGTCTGTGCCTGTAGAAATTGGGGTGCTCTGACCCTGTCCCTTGGTGCCTTCCCCTGTTCCTCTGTGGTCACTGCAGGGTTTGGTGAGGAGCCCATGGGAGCTGCACATGCCAGGCACTGTCGTGGCCATCCCAGGGGACTGCAGGCAGCTGATCCCCTTGTCCTCAACTTCCTGGCCTGGAATCCAAGCAAATAAAGTTCATTCCAGACTTGTGCTGACCAGGAGCATGGATTAATCCAAATTCAGTCGATTTAGTTGGAACAGGAAGCTGATGTTGGTGCCATCTGGGATGGCCCACACCGAGCAAAGGGGATGAAGGAAGTGACTCCTTCTCCTGCTGTTTTTTCCTGTCTGTGCCATCCTGTCCCAGAATGGGAATTGGAGAGCCCAAAGCAATTGTCAGTGGTCCCATCCCACATCCCCCTGCTCACTGGGGCCCCGAGGCCCCAGGCTCTAGCAGGTGTCTGTCCCAGGGCTCCCTGTCCGGATCAAAGGGTGTTTACTGCCCTGGGGACAGGGAGAGGCTGTGTTGTGGCAGGTGTGACCGAAGCTGGCACAGGATGCTGTCCCTGTGGCTGGATTTCCAGAGCTCCTGGATTTCCTGGAGCCGTTCAGCCCCATCCCGTGCCGAGGGTAAATCCCGGGGTGATCCATCCCCCCGAACTGAGCCAGCCTTGGTTCTGCTCTCCCGAAAACGCAGCAACAAAGAGGGGTTTCCTTGTTTGTGTTTGCTGGGAATGTCAGCGGGATGATGGATTTGCCTGGAAAGGTAAATAATCCACCAGGGCGAGGCGTGGCCCCGGCAGCCCTGGGAATGTGCAGCAGGTATCTCAAAGGTCTTTCAGTTGTTACCTTGGATTTGACAGATTTTGGGGACTGCTCAATATTTGCCCTCTGCTTTGGGCCTGCGCTGTTTATTTCTGTTGGAAGTTCCTGAAACATCCCAAATTAACTCTCCTTAAGCAGTGGCTTACTCTCATTGTAAAAGAAAGTTCCCCAGGGGAGAATCTCCACGAAACCTTCACTCAGTTTGTAGAAGCCTTAAGGCAGTGGATGCCTCTGGCTTAGCTTTGCAAATAAATAAATAATCCACTTCCAAATAAATAAATAAATAATCCCCTTGCAGGGTTTCCAGTTTAGTTCTGTTTATTTTCCTTGAATCCTCACATACACAGAGAGTAGCTGGGGCTGCAGGCCTGGGTGATCCACTGGGTTAATTCCATCCTGATTTGTTTAAAAGTGATGCACCATGAGGGCCTGGAGGTGGAGAGATGATGTTTAAAATGTGCTGCCAGAGCACTGCAGCAGCTGCTGAAGAAGTGTAGACAGATTTTGGGTAATGCAAGGCCACAGGATTGAGGAGGATCTCATTCCCTTCTCCCCAGGTGTTGCTCTCCACTCGGATTCTCCACACACAACTTCTGCTCCAGGAATTAAAGCTCTTGTACAACGAGAGTAATGCCAAGCTGAGGAGGAGCAGGGGAGACCTCCCTGCTGCAAAATCCCCACATCTGCCATCACATCCAGCCCATGAAAGGATTCTTTTTGGCAACTTTGTTGTCAGCCAAAGTCGTGGTATTTTGGGGCAAAGTGTGATAAATTTGCTCAGTTTTTGGTGCTGGATTCTTGTGTCCTGAGACAGGGGGAGAAGGGGGAGCCCTGGGATCTGTGGATGGGAAGCTCTGGGAGCAGGAGGGGCTGCAGGGTGGGATTTGTAAGACCAAGAACCCCTTGGGGCAAAGCTGATGTTGGGGCAGTGGGAAGGACATGAGGGAATGTGCAGAAAGTCATCCTGATGTAGGGAAAAAAGTGACTTGTAGCCTGTAGGAAGTCAGTGGTGATTTATGATTGATGTTTTCTCCCAGAAATCATGGAATGCTTTGAGTTGGAAGGGACTTGGAAGATGATTTAATTCCCACCCCATGATACCTCCCACTATCCCAGGGTGCTCCAATCCCCATCCAACCCGGCCTTGGACACTTCCAGGGATCCAGGGGCAGCCACAGCTTCTCTGGGAATTCCATCCCAGCCCCTCCTCACCTTCCCAGGGAGGAATTGCTCCCTGATATCCCATCTATCCTAACCTGGGCAGAGGTGAGGGCAGGGCAGTGTCCCCCAGAGCCAGGTGCCCACAGCAAGGACACAGCTCCCAAATCCCTGCTGAGAGCTGGGCAACCCCACTCCCCACTTCTTACTTTATTTTTTGGGGGGTATTTCCATGCTCCCAACAAAACAAGCTCCTATCCCCCCAATGCCTGGAGCCATTGGGAAGCAGATTAAAAGTTTTCATCAGCTCCTCTTAATAGAGGCAGATAAAGCAGCCTAATGGTTATGTGTTGAGTTATTGAAGGGAATTCAGGTACTACAAAATCACCTTTAACCCTCGGCTTCCTCGGACCTCCTGCCTCGCCATTGTTTGGCTGGGGTGTAAAAAACCAGAGTCCAGTTCATAAATTATTATGGAGTTCCAGTCCCCTTAATGCAGCACAGCTTTGCTGGTGTTTCATTTTGGGGTGGGAGCTAATTCTGGCTGTGCACACCATAAAGCTCCAGTGTTCCCAGGATTAACCCTCTCCCTGCCAGCTGCAGGCTGGCTGGAAGGGAATGATCAATATTGGTACACCAGCATCTCTGCTTTATTTGTGGGAGTGATCCGTGAGGAATTCTCTCTTTTTGCGAGTTCCTGGGTAAAACACAGCAGGAAGATTTTGTTTAAATATTTTAAAAATCATCCAAGTTGTCACTTTTTAGAATTCAGTGTTGACTGTGATGATTTTGAGGATTTCAGCCTAAAATTTATGGCTAAAAATTTTGCACCAGTGTTATTAGAAAAAGGTATTTTGGTGTGAATCATTGTGGGGTATTTTTTATTGATTACAAACCTGCAGATTCCATGCCTTGGGCACTTTCCTCTCCACTGACCATGGCAACTTATCCTGAATTCCTTGCAGCAGTTCCTCCTCCTCTTCAGCAGTTGCTGTTTTCCACATGAGCTGCATTTTTAGGGAGAATCCATGAGAGATGAAGTTCAGATATTGCTGTTGGACACAGCAAAGAGGAATTCTCTGCCTTTGGCCTTGCTCTCCATGCCGGCTTTCCCAGCGTTCCTTGTTTTTGGAAAAAGTTCCTGCTCCATTAGCTCTGCAGGGCCTGGATGGCATCCATGAGGAGGGAGATGTGCACCAGAGGAGCTGCACTGCCATGGAGGCAGCTGAACTGCTCCCAGTTCATAAATCCCATTAAAATTATCCCTCTCCACACTTTCCTGCACTGGGTGCTCCATCCAGGGAGAAGCCACGGACTCTCCTGTCCATCCAACCCCCAGGGGCTTCCCATATTTGCCAGTTTGTTCTCAGTCCTTGGGAATGTTGTTACTAACACGAAGCAATGGTCAGATCCATAGCTGCTTTTTCCCTAAATATAGGAGGAAATTGCTGGCTGTGCTGAACTGAAAATGTTTAAATGGCCAGTTCTGTTCAGGAGCTTTATTTCCCAGAGTGTTAATTTTATTTTAATTAATGCATGGACTTGGAAAAATGTTAATCACTAATCCAGAGGTTCTAGCAGCTCTCTTTTGGGGTTGGGGCACACTTTGAAGGCACTGAGCTGCCTGTGTGGGCGAGAAGCTGCCTTTTGAAATATTTTATGGAAGGCATGAAGTCTCCGAGGTGTTTTATGTGGCAAGCTAAAGATGGAATTTAATACCAACAAATAGCTGAGGGGTTATCCAGGGAAAGTTTGTGTCTGTGCAGGAATGCTGCAGAATGTCAGAGAAAACCCAAATTTCCTACGAGTTGTGTTCTGTTGCCCCCCAAAATCACCAAATCCCAGAACCCAAGATCATCAGTTCCCAGCTTTGGAACCTTGAGCATCACCTTGTCACAGACCAGGGCACTGCGTGCCACGTCCAGTCCTTTCCTGAAGGACGAGCCTGTGCCTATATTTGGGTTGCCTGCTTATTTTATGGAATAGTTGGATCCTGAAGTCTTTACTTTTCCCTGCTGGGTTTCTGGAGCACTCAGGGTCACCGGCTGTGGGATATCTTCCACTGGCACGTGGCTTCCAGGAGGGGTTGGATCCAGTGCCCACTTGGACATTGTGGCTGTGATTAGAATAAGCCCCATTTCTCTCGATCAGAGCTTTCCAAAATCCCATGTGCTGGGAGACTGTGAAAATTCAAATTTCAGGGGTAAAAAAAGTAAATCTGTTGTAGAAGTCTCTATAAACATTTTTTGTTCCCACTGTCTCCTTCTCAGCACTGAGTTAGAAAGGACAAAAATGGCTCCAAACCCTGGCTCCTTGGGGATAATGTGTGGAGTTGGAGCTTCTGGTCCCATCCAGTACCAAAGTGCCACCAGAGCAGAGGGGTTGATTGTAAAGGAAATACAAAATGATTTGTAGTAGAAATGGTGTGAAATGTCCTTATGGGGGGACAGTGGAAGTGGAGAATCAGGAGATGGGAAGACCCCTCTTCAAATTATTGATTTCATGTTGTATTTTAGGACCATCCCTTTTTTGGGCTCCTTTCCTCCCATAAACCTTTCCAATCCCTCACTTCCTTGCTGTTTTCATGGTGCTCCCATAACTGAGTCCCAGACATGGAGAAGCCACTCTCCAACCAAAAACACCAGGATTTTTTGTGTGCAGACACATTTGGGGTGAGCAAACAAGACAGCCCTGAGCACCTCTCACCTTCTTGTTTGCTCTCTCTTGGCAGTGCTCAGGACTGGGCTGCGACCATTGGAATAATCCATAAATTATTGGCAAAAACCGTGGCCCTTTGCACAGGGCCTGGGCAGGGCTCTGTGTGCATCCAGCTTCATTCTGATCCCAAATCCAGACCATTTAACTGCCTGGATGGGCAGGGAGGTGCCTGGGGGTGGCCTCATCCCAGCGCTGCTCCCTGGATTCCGCTCGATTTCGCCCTTGATTTGAGTACAGCTGGAAAGGCAGCTCCGACTGCATTTAATAACCACTCCTTCAACACAGCGAGGTGCAGAAAGTAATTTGTCCCCTTGCCAAGGAGCAGGAAGAATGGGCATTTTGTTCCCGGTGATTTTACCTGGCTGGACTCTGCAGAGAGAGCAGGACTTTGTGCTACCGTTGCCCCGCACGCTGTGTTGATTTATTGAAATTGGAGCCCGTGGGTGCAGTCCTGAGGTACCTCCTGACATGGAATTTCTAGGAGAAATATACAATTGGCTTGGTTATTATTTTTTCCCTCCTCTCTCTGCTTGGGCGTCTTTCCAGCTTTTGCACTAAGGAACAAGATTTTAAATTAGCCTTGAATTTTAACACAGTGCAGCTTGGCCTTGCTATTCCCAGGGTTTTATTATGAAGCATCTGACGTTGTGTCCTGGTTTCATCTCCATCACCTGCCTTGAAATGCAGAGTTTCTTCTCTTTTCTTTATTTTTATTTTTTGGGGGTTTTTTTGTTGTTTTTTTTTTTTAGAGGAAGGAATTTAAAAGAGGCTGTGGGCTGTTGTCCTGACTGAAATGTCATCGTCCCCCTTCCCTGTATGTGTCTGCAGAGAGGCTGTGGAGTCTCCCTTGCTGGAGATATTCCAGAGCTGTCTGGGCACAGTCCTGTGCTCTGGGATGACCCTGCTTGAGCAGGGAGGTGGGAGAAGATTCCCACTGTGGTCCTGCCCATCCAGGGATCCTGTGACTTTCCAGGTGTTCCCATCCAGGCAAACCATCGTCTTTGGAGGGGAGTTCCAATGGAGCCAAACCTCTCCTCAGAGGGATTTGCCTGTTTCTCCCCAGGGAGATGCCACAGTCCACCTTCCTGGCAGGAAGAGGAGGAGCCAGGCTGGGCTGGGAATGGGTTTTAGCCCATTATTTTCTGGCCTATACCAGAACTTTCTCTCCTGTTTAAGTCCTGTTTAAGTGAGAGGCAGGACAAGGCTCTCTAGGGTGGGATGGTGGAGCTGGGCTTTTGAGGGCCTTTATTCTGATTGATGTGCTCATATTTCTGAATAATTTGGGATCAGCTTCCAGGAGCTGATGAAGACAGCGGGATGAAGGTGTTGGGGTTAGGAATGGCCTGCCCATCTCTCGGGAAGATGCTGAAGGTTCAGCTGAAGCAGCAAAAGGCTGGGAGCAGAGTCTCCCCATGGATGTGGAGTTCCCAGAGGAGCTCCCACTCAGGCATTCAAAAACATGGCAGAATTTCAGCTAGATGTGGTGAACGGTGCTCTCACCTCTCAGTCTTCCCAGAAGGATCAAATCTATTGCTCTATTCCAGAGGGAGGACCAGGACAGCCAGGCCCTCACAGGCAGCCAGATGTGCACTACGGACTGGAAGAGTCCAGCCCACTCCCATCTCACTTGGGTTTATATATTTATATATCGTTTTATGTCTTTATATTTATATCTGTCTTCATTGAGGCCTAATAAAGCACAGGGTATGGAAAATACTCCACTGGTTATGGAAAAAGTGATGAGAAAACCACAAGGAAGGGATGGCTGGAGATGTGGTGCTGTGTATCCATGTCTAAGATCTGTGAAAAGTCAATTCCCTGATAGCAACTCCAGTTAATTCATTTCCTCTCTAGCAGTATTAAAATATGAGTAGAAATCCTTCTCTTAATTAATATTGCCAGCATTTATCTGGTTTTATCATATTTGTTTTTAGAGCAAAAAAATTCAGGATTAGTATTTTATGCTGATACTTCTAGAGGTTTTTTGCATCTCCTTATTGGACATTCAGGCTGCTTCTCATCCTGTTTTGATTTATTTCCTGGGCAGGTTTTAGGAAAAAATTCTCTCTGGGTGAGAACTCTGCTAACCCCATGGGGTTATGTTGAGAACCAGCCTGGATTCTCTTCCCCTTCACAAATTCCCACCAAATGGAGTTGGGATTTGAGCACCAATTTTCCCTGTGCTTCACTGTTAACGGGTTTCTGTTAATTATTGTCCCTCAGAGTTATTAACAGTATCTGTGCTGGTCCAGTTAAAGCACTTCCACAGGCTGATGGTTCTCCATGGAACACAAAGCTGCCTCTTGCCATGTGTGGTAATTCAGGAAAACACCAGGAGGCTCTGGGAGCGGGAACAGCCCTGTGCCGCCACATCGGGATGGGCACAGCCACATTTGTCACCTGGTAGTGGTAAGAGGCAAATTTTGGGAGCACAGATAGGGCCAGGAGCTGGAGCTGCTGCTGTGCAGAGCCCGTGGCAGCTCAGCACAGCTCCTCCAAGTCCTCCCGCTTCCCTCCCGGTGGATCCACGGCACAAAGCTGCCTTCCCTCTCTGGTGGGAGCCCAGCTCCCGAGTAATGCTGTGCAGCTGGACTGACAGAATGTGATTGCTCATCAGTTTGCTTGATGACTTAATCTGGGGCTGATTAGCATCTTGGAGCCTGTCCAGACGATCAGAAATGATGCAGAATTCTGCTACGGCCCCCGGTTTATTTAACATTTGAACATTGTCCTGGCTCTGGCAGAGCAGCAGGGGCTCGCCTTGAGGTGCCTGTTCTCTCTCCATGAAGTTTGGGGTTGGGGACGGGGCTGTGCCGAGGCCAGGCTCCTGTCAGGAAGCTGGGATGGCCTGACTTTGTGGCTCAAGCATGTGTCAGTCCACCAGGCAGGGATGTAGAGCATCCCATGCTCACTGTGGAGCATCCTGTGGCACTCAGTGCTCTGGTCTGGTTGACAGGTGCTGATCAGTCTCAGCTTGGACTCAATGATCTTGGAGGGTCTTTCCAGCCTCAGTTAATTTGTGATCACTCCCAGCAGTGTAGTGTGCCCTTGAAGTAATGATGATAAGTCCATGGGAGCAATAAAAATCCTCTCCTTCCCCTAAAAACTGCTTCCTTAAACAAGTGAGGACATTCCCAGCTCCTTCTGGCAGTTTCAGATCATCACCCCTGGACATTTTGCTCCTGGAGGAGTTTGGGGAGCAGGAGATGGGACAAGGGCCAGGGTATGGGATGATGTGGGAAGGCTGAGCTGTGAAAGCAGCCGGCTGCTGCCCAGCAAGGGGTTAAAGCTGGAGCAGGGACTGCTGGAAGAGTTCAGTTGTTTCACATTAGGCCGGGCAGCCCTGGCTGCCTTCCGTGCTCAGGGAGCCGGGGGCCGAGTCCCCAGCGCTAAATCTGCGTAACCGATGCCGTACAACTGGCACCAGCCTTGACCACAAGTGGCCGTTAAAATAAACATCCCCGGGCTTAACTGACAGGCAGCAGCGAGCAGAAACAGCCCAGCATGACGGGGAATATTAAACACCCAGCCAGAACCGAATTTCGGCAGGCAAACCCCCCCATCCCTGCCCGGCATCGCCCCGGCCCCGCGGCATCAATGGGCGCAGTGTTTGGGACCGGCGCGTGCCGCTCCCGGGGGTGACGGGAGGGTGCCAGCAGTGTGAGAGATGGGAGAAGTCCAGCCCAAAACACAGCCTGGGTAAACACAGGGCACGAGCCCCAGGGTGGCACTGGGATGGAGAAATCCAGCCCCAAACACATCCCAGGTAAACGAGCCCCATGGCAGCACCGGGATGGAGAAATCCAGCCCAAAACTGATCCTGGGTAAAGACAAGGCACAAGCCCTGTGGTGGCACTGGGACTGAGAAATGCAGCCCCAAATATGTCCCAGGAAAACACAAGGCATGAACCCCACAACAGCACCAGGATGGAGAAATCCAGCCCCAAACATATCCCAGGAAAACCCAGGGCACAAGCCCCAGGATGGCACCAGGATCAGCCAGCACAGAGGACGGGAGCTGCCATCCCTTGGGCACTGAGCTGCTCCCAGGATCTTGTTTGGCATTAGGAAAGGAGGTAAAAGGCTCTATTAAAAATGAGCTCTTTGCCTTCGGTTGGCAGATTTATTTATAATGGTGATTTGTGAGCGCTCCAAGTCAGGACAAGAGTGAGGGCATTATTATGTCCATGGGGATAGAGGAGCGACACATTTATTGGGTGGAATTTATCTGCCTGGAGAATTTATTTAATTTTTTTATAAGAAAAGCATAGAAACAAGCAACACTTGCAAAACAAGCGATTACACAAGGGCAAAACTTGCCAGAGCTCGAGGCAAAAGGATTTGGCCATTGGGATGGGCGTTGATTGGTGCTGCTGGGTGAGGCTTCTCCCCTCCTGGATAAGAGCACAACTCCCTGCTCCAGCACGTGCTGCTTGAAATCCATCACGTTTTTGTGTCAGAAGGGAAACCACTGGAGTTGTTAAGGGTGTGCCGGAGAAATTCCCTGAAATTGTGTCCTTAAAAATGGAGGTAATTAATATTTTCACCCAAGGAAGGCCTTGAGCAGGGCAAGGATATTTCTTAGAAGTGGAGTTTTGTATCCAGGAGTCCAAAGATGCCCAAGCCTGTTTTCCTGGCATTAGCAGGATCTAAGGTGTGTGTATTACATCCTAGAAAATGGTCATGTTTTTGTAAGAAACCCTTTAATTCTCCAAAAAAGAGTTATTGGAATGATGGCCACACCAGGAGATGCAGTGCCCGTGTCACTGGTGGAGAGGTGCAGCTCATGGAATCACAGAATCAGACTGGCTTGGGTTGGGAAGGATCTCAAAACCCATCCAGTCCCACCCCCAGCACTTTCCACTGTCCCAGGTTGCTCCAAGCCCCGTCCACCCTCACAGGGAAGAATTCCTTCCTAATCTCTAATCTAATTCTCCCCTCTTTCAGTTTAAAGCCATTCCCCCTTGTCCTGCCATTCCAGGCCCTTGTTCATTGGCAAGGGGGAGCAGAATTGGCTGCTGGATTCACTCAACAGAGTTTGGACATCAGCTCCTCACGGCCAAGAGTTTTCTTGTGACTTCTTTTGCTTGTCCTAAATTCTTTCCGGTTGCATCCTTTGTTACTCGGGAGAAAGCCTGAAACAGAAACACACTCTCCTAAGCTTTTGGCTCCATCTTTGGGACAGCAACCTGGTTTGTCCTGGTGTCTTATTTTTATCCCATCCTGCTCTAGAAATGTTCTTGGATGAACAGGAGGTTCAGAGCTGGATCAGTGACGGTGGTTCCTGTGGAGCTGGTGATGGATTTAAAACCGTGTGGATGTGGCACATGGGGCCATGGGCTGGTGGTGGCCTTGGACTCGATGATCTTGGAGCTCTTTTCCAACCTGACTGATGGTGCAGTTCTGTGTTGGGTGTGCTCTGTGTCCTGGGCAGTTGCAGAGTTAAACGAGTTCCCCCTCCTGCCGCCGGCGCTGGCTTTGGCTCGGAGCGCGGTGGCGTTCCAGTTCGGAGAATTCCAGTGACCAACCAGGTAGTAGGCTCCTAATGGCACAATTTACCCTTTGTGAACACATTTTATGAAAGCTCTCACTGTTTGTCTCAAGTTGTGGAGGAGGGGGGGGAAAAAAAGCCCAACCTGACTGTAAATGTCCAGGCCACGGAGCTGCCTAATCCAAACACAGGCACGAGCCGGGGCTGCGCCGGCGCTCGCGGGCTCCCTGTGTTCCTTGGCCTGGTGCTGAGCTTGTGTTTATGATCACACACCAAAAAAAAAGCCCTCTGAAGGAGACTGGTTCTGGGTTTAGCACTGGGCTTTTTAAAGGCAAAAAAATGAAGGCATGAGGAGCTGTGGGAGAGCAGCTGTGGGGTGTGTTTGGGGTTGTGAGTGGAAGGGTAAAGGTCTGGGTCCTCTGAGTGGGTGTAGCCATTGGAAGGATGTTCAGAAAGATGTTCTTCCACTCTCCAAAGCCATAGGGTTGCCCTTCAAGGCAGCAGAGTGTGCAAGGAGCTCTGCTGGAAGGGTTGGAAAATCCCAGTGCAATGGAAAATGCTGTAGTAAAATTGTCCAGGTGACCTTGCTGATGGGGGAAGGGCCAGAGGGATGAGCAGGAGCCTTGTCAGGGCATGTTGGAGGTGCCTGAGGTCCCAGGGGAATGGGCTGTGCCACCCAGTCTGTCCTGCCTGGAGTTAACAGCATGGAAGATGCTGCTGGCCTGGGATGGCCCACATTCCTGGGGAAGAAATACTGACACCCTTCCTTCTGGAACGTTTCTCACTTGGGCAGAACAAGAGGTTAATGTTGGAATTGTTAAGCTCTGTCTCCTCAGCCCACTCACTGGTGGAGCTTTGGGTCTTGCAGTGATGCTCAAGGCTTGTCCTGGTGTCCTGGCTCCGTTTTCCCTCCTTTCCAGTGCTTATTCCCATCGCTGTTCTGTTTCCTCATTTATCGGCCCCTGGTGCATGGTGGGAGCTGGCAAATCCCTCACCGTGCTCATGAACCAAAGCAAAACCTCTGGCCTGCAGGAGAAAACACCAACTGAACCCCACATAATGGGCATTAAAGGAAAATGCAAAATGGCAGAGGGCACATGGAGTAAGCAGAGGTATTTTCTGGCTGTCTGGTCGAAGGTTTGGTATCATTTTTCTCCAGGATTACAGGGGCTTTCACCTCATAAATTTGGGCCTGTTTGAGGTCGTTAATCTTTCTTTACATGTTGCCTTGCAATTTTAGAGCTTTGCCACCATCTGGGATCACATTTTAAATGGAGTTTCCACTCACTACGTCCCTTTTCATGGAATTATTTATATATGGAGAAATGCATAATAAATACATCAGCTCTGGGTTGTTTTTAAACATTTTCAGGGCTTACCTTGTGTGGAAAAACTTGTCTTCTCTAATAGAGAGTCATAACAGTGACCAATTAAAGGATCACGTTTGCAATATGCTCTTAAATGGCAATTTAAAATATTGGTGAGTGATCCGGGGGGAAGGAGAGCTCCGGGCCAGGGAGTTCCTGAGTTGGAAAATCCCGGCGTGTGAGACATAACAGCACCATCTGATGGAAGCAGCAAACCTGGGCAAGGATTTCAGCTCCTCCCTGGCCTTTGGGATGGGACCTTCTTGTGTTGCCCCTAGATCTTGGTTTTTCTTCACCATATGGTGGTGTTGGGTCAAAGGTTGGATTCGATGTTCCTGGAGGGTTTTCCCACTCTCTGATTCTTTTGGATGGACCTTCCAGCCTGTCCCACTCCCTAAACCCAACGTGCCCCATCTCTGCTGCTCTTGATAATCCAACCTTCTCCCCAAAGGCAGGGAGGACCCACAGTTGGTTCCACCAGCTCCTCTTGGCCCCACCAGAGCCAAGATGTCTGTCCCAGGCCCCACCAATTATTTGAACAGGGTTTTGAACAAATAAATAGCCTCAACAGTTCAGTGGTTCCTTGTGTAATTTTAGCTCAGGACCTCTCCAAGAATGTCCAGAATAAATAGGTGAATCTGTAATCCATCCCCAATTAACTGGATATTCCAGGAGCAGCTTGGTGCACGTTACGGAGGAGCAGTGTCAATAAACAGGGATGCTGTGGGCCCTGGAAATGTGGGCTCTGTTCCTGCAGAGGGAAGGCTCAGACCAAGAGGTGGGTGCAGTCTGGAAAAGCAAACAAAAAGGAGCCTTCTGCCCCTACCCAGGTGGTTGGGATTCCAACCCCCATCATTCAGTGTCCCCCCAGTCCTCCTGGGGCAGCTCACCCTGAGCAGAGCTGAACGTGGCCGGGAGGTTTCACCTCCTCCCGTGACTTTGCAACAGGAAAACAACAAATTCCCCAGGATATTTTACACTGCTGAGGCATGAAATTGCAGAGCAGAATCTTCTCCCCGAGCCCCCTTTCCCCTCTGGCGGCTGCAGCCACCATTCCTGAAGAAACCCAACCTCCAGACATGAATCACTGCTCGGATTTTTCATGCTTTTAACTTCTCCTCGCCGAGCCCTCACTCAGCCGGGAGGAGCGGGGACCTGCTGGAGCTCTGAAAAACCTCCGAGCAAGGGCCGGCTGGGGAAAGGAGTTAAAAATGAACCAGCAGATTTTTATATATATAAAAAGTAAAAATATATGTTCTCCATCTGAAGTTTATTTAGGTCCTTAGGGAGAGTGGCGCGGCACCACGTCTCTACTAAATTGCCAACATTTTATGGCCGTGCTGGCACCGAGTCAAACACACATCTCCTTGGCTTGCTCTGCTGTCTTAAACAGGCAGATTCCAGTCTGTTTTTCTATGGACTGAATATTCCTATTGACTGGGCAAGAGGAGCTCTGCCCAGCAAGAACGTCCAGGCAACTTCTCTTTTTATTACTTTGTCGAGGCTTGATTATTTTGATATTGCGCTGCTGAAGAGCCGACCCCTTGTGACCCACGGGATGTCAGAGCAGTGTGCATTTCAAGCCAGATACAGCTTTTTCTTTTTTTCTTTTTTTCCTTCTGATTTTATTTGGATTGGAATCTTATTAATAACTGGAAAGTTTTGAAGGGGCTATTTTTAACTGCTTTAGCTGTCATGTGAGTATTTCAGTAGCAGGGATGTGGAGCTTTGAGTGTAGAGATAAAATGCCCCCAGCACAAGGTGCTGCTGGGTTTAAACCCAGCCTGAGCAGTTCCTGCTCCATTTCCTTCCCAAACCCTTCCCTACATGAGAATCCTTGTGCAAAATCCCTCTGCTGCTCATCAATCAAGGTCGCTGCCCATGTGGAGCTCCTACCACAGCGAGGAAGCTCCGGAATCTCCCCCTGTTCCAAGCTGGGTGTTTTTTAGGAATCCTTGGTTGCTGTACAGCCCGAGACAGCCTGACTTCAGGCAGGACACACATCTGCCCACACTTCCCAGCAGCTGGGAGTGACTCCCTTTATCTCCTCTCTGCTCGCTGCCTCCTCGCACAGGGCTGGGGAGACGTTCCTGCTCGGGCTTGGGAACGTGGAGCTTTGATCTACAGATGTCTGAGGAGCCAGGTCAGGCTCTGAAGCAGAATGGACTGGCAGGGAAAGCCTGTTGGACCACGCTGATCCAATTATGCTCCACAGTGGAGAATCCTTTTTACTTTTTGGTCCAAAGCACAAGAGAAGCGAGGGTTTGCTTTGAAGCCGAGGAGATGAGTTCATGCCTCAGTGCTCAGGAAGCTGGAGAGCTGAGCCTTGCAGTTCATCTGCATCTTCCACAGCACTCCAAAAGACATTTAATAAACCTCTGAGCCTGGTGTTCCAGGGACTGCTGCTCCTCACGCTCGGCTGTGTGTGCCAAAGGCTTTCCCTCTCTCCTGCCTGCAGAGCCGTTCCCGACGTGTTCACTGCACCTCTGTGGGGTCAGGGGGGAGGATATTCCATGATTCAGTAGGACAAGGGGGAATGGCTTCCAACTGCCAGAGGACAGGGTTAGATGGGATATTGGGAAGGAATATGAGGGTGGGGAGGCCCTGGCACAGGGTGCCCAGAGAAGCTGTGGCTGCCCCATCCTTGGAAGTGTCCAGTGCCAGATTGGACAGGGCTTGGAGCAGCCTGGGATGGTGAAAGGGGTCCACGGTGTCCCTGCCCCTTGCAGAGGTGGGATAAGATGATCTTTCAGATCCCTTCCTACCCAGGCCTTTCTGGAATTCTGTTTCTTTTGACCAAATAGTTGCTTTTTCTCATTACTTATTCCTATTTGCTGTTGTTCCGTTTCCTTCTGTTTTTCAGGATTTCTCTGCCATGAAATGCACTTGGTTGGACTCGTTGATCTTACAGTGCTTTTCCAACCTAAACCACTCCATGATCCTATGATTCCTTACCCTTCACACTCCCATGCTGCTCAGTTCCTTGCATGGGAGCTATGCTGTGAGCCCAGTAAAGAATCCCAGGATGGTTTGGGTTGGAAGGACCTTAAAGCCCATCCCATTCCATGGGCAGGGTCACCCTCCCCGTCCCAGTCTGCCTCGCTGTCTGAGCAGTGGGTTGTTTGAGGACAATGTGGGATTTGTTTCCCTCTAGGAGAGCCTGGGGCTTTCCTAGGCTGGGCTGGGCTATCCAACCCCAGGATTAAATCCTCTCTCAGAGTTTCTGGAAAGCCGTGGCAATAACGGGGCTGGGAGGAGGGACCGTGGGCATTTACAGCCCCCAAGAAGAGCCTTTACTCCACCATATAATGGCCTTCTGTTGGCTTTTAGTGGGGTGCAGTTTAGTAAATTAGGAGTCTTCAGGTACTTAGCACTTTAATGGTTCTCACTAAGAACATAATTAAACCATAGACCCCGTAGGGAGAAAAACCAGTTTATTGTGTGTATTTTTAGACTCTGTTACCAGCCCTCATAAAACCTGGTCGATCCAAGCCAGGGAACAGGCCTGAGCTGGCGACCCAGAACTGCTCCACCAGCACTCACACCTTACAAATCTGCCCCGTGAATTATGGAATTCATTTTCCTGCTCTGATTTCCAAAGGCGTTTGCAGTGGTGGTTTCTGTCCGGCTGCTGGAGGTGTGAGGGAGGCACGAGGGTTATGATGTTGTGCTGGCACACAAAGGCAGGGTTTGCTAATTGTTTTTTTATTTAAAAACAGTTTATGTCTCACAGAGGTGCCCAGAAATGGGACTGCTCCGAGCCCACGGCTCCGCTCCCTCCCTCTCCATGTGCATCCACCTTGGGATTGGTTGTTCAGCTCCATCTGACTTGGAGCTGCATTTCCCATGTCTGTGTGTCAGGAGAGCACAGTTCTGGATGCAGGAGAACTCCCAGCTGCTTCTAGGATGCCTCCTAGGATGCAGAGATGCAGAGGGAATTTTCATCAGGAACTGGAGTGGTGGGACAAGGGGGAATGGCTTCAAACTGAAAAAGAGCAAAGTTAGATGAGATACTGGAATAAAATCCTTCCCTATGAGGGTGGTAAGGCCCTGGCACGGGTTGCCCAGAGAAGCTGTGGATGCCCTGGATCCCTGGAATTGTTCCAGGCCAGGTTGGATGGGGCTTGGAGCACCCTGGGATAGTGGAAGGTGTCATGGGGTGGGAATTATCTTCCAGGTCCCTTCCAACCCAAACCATTCTGGGCTTCCATAATTTTCCTCACAGTGCAGCCACAAAGCGAAGTGTAAAGCTCCAAATCCCAGGAACAAGCTGGGTGGGGAGAGCCTGGAAAGCTTTTCCCTCCTCCTGGGCTCTGACACCACCACTTCCAAGACTGCCGGGATGTTTCCATGGGATAGGATTACTCTGGAATTGCAGGTGCAGGGCAGATTCCCTCTCTGCACCCAGCAAGGTGCCCTGCGTGCTTTCCCCAGCAGTGGGTGCCTCTGGGCACTGGTGCACTCGGGCACAAAAAGAATCTGGGAAGTTTTCCAGCATCCCAGACTCCTGGTGATTCACAGGCTGCTCTGGGTCTTTGCTCCTGCCTCAACGCCCCATCCCAGTAAACACAGCTCTCTTCCCGGGAAACCTGTGCTGTGCAGCATCTGGAAGGCATCGGGAGGAACACACACACACAGAGATCTCCTCCCCCAACAGCTTTTAAAGGATATCTGGGATGTGTGAATCACTTCTCTATCACTGGGGTTTGGTTTATCCTGAAATCCCAGACTGGTTTGGGCTGGAAGGGACCTTAAAGCTCATCCCATTCCCACCCCTGCCCTGGGCAGGGACACCTTCCACTATCCCAGGTTGATCCAAGCCCCGTCCAGCCTGGCCTTGGACACTTCCAGGGATCCAGAGGCAGCCCCAGCTTCTCTGGGCACCCTGTGCCAGGGCCTCCCCACCCTCCCAGCCTCCAGCCTGGCCTTGAATTTCCCACTGCAGTGGAATTTGAGATTGGAATTTTCTTTTTCTGCCCTTAAACAATTTGGGATGACAGTATCTCTAGTCCTAGCTCAAACAACAAGTGGGAATAAAACATTAATGTATTAATTACAATTATAAGTAGGTGTGGAATTAGTAATTCTGCCTGCTCTCTGTGGTCCTCATCCATAAGTGCCAAACATTCCAACCTGTTGGATCAATACCTCAGTTGGGTCAGGTTTGGTTAAAGCACTTTGAAAAAATAACAAAAACACTAAAAAGAGCCAAGGAACAACCTGTGTGTTTGGAGGGATAAAAGCATTTCTCAGCAATTTGGGATCAAGGTAAAAAAAAACCCTTTGCAAGCCTCCCTGGGAATGCTGCGAGGAGTCCAACATGGGATTAACTGGAAGCAGGTCCTGGCAGAGGGGAAGGACCCTGGGGGGCACCTGGGGCTGCCCTGACCCCCCAGCCTGGCCGGAGTGGCCTTGGCACAGCTCCCTGACCCCAGCCCGGCTCCATCCGGGAAGGAAGGATGCGGTCTCCTGTCCTAAGGGGCCACAGCAGCCTCCAACCCAGGCAAAGCAAGAGCTTTATTAATCCCAGCTTTGCTAATAAGGAATTACAATAGTTGTGGGATTTGGCAGTGGGAGCATGCTCGGCTGCCATGCATCCTACAGGATTTTCCCTGGTTTGTTTGTATTTTGGATTTAACTACAAATAATTTAAAGATGTGTTGTGTCTCCTTCGATTAACATTGGTGATTTTGACCTCTCTTTTTTTTTTGTTGTCACAGTTTTAAAACAATACCAGGGAATTTGAGGTTGTCAGATACGCTCAGATAAATTAACATTTATTTTTGCCCCAGTTGTGGGATTTCTTAGGGTGGCACTTATTAACATATCAGAATTTGGCGTTGTTCCCTTTGAAAAATTTGCAGCTTTCTTGTCCTCGATGGAAAAATCTCCCCGTGTCAAAAAATTTCAGGCTGATAAAAGAATAATATTGTCCCAAGGCCAGTATGTAAATACCTTAACCAGTATAACATGTTTAGAGAAATTACACTTTCCTCTCCCAAATTACCATCTTGGAAAGCAGCTCTACCACCACATTTATTTGAATTTTAAACATTTTGAAAGCAGATCTCCGAGGTTTTGAAATCTGGTTTCCATTCCTGGCTCTGTTTGACCCAAGGCCTGACCCTGAGCAAATCTTGTGCTCAGTTTCTGGATGTGCTCCGTTGCTCTGAGGATCTTCACTCAGTTTAACATCTCTCAGTGCTGAGCTAAGTGTAAGATTTCGGTGTTAAATAATAGTGGGGTTCATTTAAGATGGGGTTTGGTTGTGATGACAAAAGGGAAAATTAAAACTCTTGGGTTTTAAAAGATGAATTCGTTTAAAGATGCGTGAAAAAACTTGAATGAAGTCATTTTCTCTGCCAAGGAGCGAGTTCCCAGAGGTGAAGGATGTTTCTCCTAAGGGCACACTTGGGGAGAGAAATAAGAAATAAGGCCAGAACTTTGTAGTTGCCCTTCATAACAAGTTTTGGAGGGGATTAATTCCTTTTTTCCTGTTACATTCCAGACGCAGCCGGTGCCCAACCCCATCTCGTACTTCATGCACCGCTCGCCGTGGTGGTTCCACCGCTTCGAGACCTTGGTCAACCACTTCATCGAGCTGCTGGTGCCCTTCTTCCTGCTCCTGGGCCGAAGGATGTGCATCCTGCACGGGCTCCTGCAGATGCTGTTCCAGGTGAGCTGCTCTTGCTCTGCTTCCTGAGGCTCCTGTCCTCTTCAGTTCTGGGCTTCCCAGCTCCTCCAAGCAGCATCGGGCTAAGAGGGCAGGACAGGAGTTCAGGCTCCAGGGGATGAGGATGATTCCCAGGCAGGAATTCCTGGGTGTTTCCCACTGCTCTCAGTGCTTTGCTGGAGGTTTGGTTTCTGTGTGGCAGAGAAACAGCAGCCCAGGATCAGTGCAAAGGGTCTGATCCTGCAGCTCTGACTCTCTCTGGGGAATCCTTGTCATTCCCCCAAAAGTTAATCTTTGCAGACATCTTTCCCACTCTGAAGGGATTCTTCTTTCTCTATTGATAATTCAAGGATTGTTCTTTGTGTCTGAAAATGGTTGAGCTGCTCTTCACAAATGCCAGACTGACAGAGTCAAGGCTCAGAATGGAAATAATTCCTTGAAAATGTAATGGATTCACCTTCCAGTTGATTTTTGGGTGGGTTTTCTTTGTACCTCTGCAGAACTCAGAGGACAGAAGCTGCTGCAGAAATACTTCCCTAGAGCCCATCTGATTTTTCTCCTCTCTGCCCTGGCAGAGTTCAAAGAGCTCATTAAACCTCTCAGACACTCTGCTTCCAGCCCTTGCTGCCCTGTCTTTGTTCAGCATCATTTCAGCATCTTTAAATTCATACTCAGGAGCTGTTACTGCTTCCCGTGAGTTCATGTGATGATTAAACTGGAGAACAGCTCATAAACCCCCTTGGTAAACCACAAAAATGCTGATCAGGTTTTAAAGGTCTGACAGAAACCTTGCTGGGTTTGTGCCCTCGCGGAGTCCCCAGTTCCTTCTGCTTCCCAAATGCTTCCTGTTGTGTCTGGGTGCCACTGAACGTCAGCTTTTACCTCTGCACAGCTTTTGGGGGCAGCTTTGGTTGGGTTGGGATGGATCTTGAGCAGCTGGAGGGAGAGGTCTGACGTGGGGAGGTCCCAGGGTGTCACTGCAGAAGTGCCAGCTGCGTTTGTGACAGATGTCACACCTGAGGTTTTCAGAGGCACTGGGAGGATTTTATTCAGCCCACCCCTAAGAATACTCCTGTTTTGTCTCATGGACAAAGCAAAACCTCCTCTCTCTGCTGGTTAAAATGAAGGAGGGCAGGGTTAGGCGGGATATTGGGAAGAAATCCTTCCCTGTGATGGTGGGCAGGCCCTGGCACAGGGTGCCCAGAGAAGCTGGGGCTGCCCCATCCCTGGAAGTGTCCAAGGCCAGTTTGGAGCACACTGGGATGGTGGAAGATGTCCCTGAGGGTTGGAACAAGCTGATCTTTAAGGTCCCTCCCACCCCTACCCATTCCATGTTCAATGCTCCCCTCTCATCCCCTTCTCACCTCGGGGTGGCTCCATCCCTGCTGAGCTCCTGGCCAGGAGTCTCCGGCTCCTTCCTGGCTCCTCCAGGGGCCCTAACGAGCAGCAGGGCCCTGGGGGGGCTGGGGGATGTCAGACAGAGCCACGGGGACCTGGAGCAGCCGAGGGCACCCCATAAAGGCTCCTAATGACAGCGAGTAAATGCAGGCATCAAGCACCCTTTAATTGGCCCTTTATTGATAGTTGGCAATTACTGACTGACTTCGATCACGAGGGGAGTCTGCAAAGGCAGAAAGGGTCCCAGTGTAAGAGGCAGCTCTGGTGCATTTATAGCATTTCAACAAAAACCTGTTTATTTAATATTTACTGCCCTTTTCTTCATTCAGAATGACTTTTATTGACAATCCTTGTGCTCTGCAAAGGAAGCAATAAAGTTTAATGTTGATATACCACTTAATTCTGCTTTTCAAGATTTGAATTGACATTACAGACAAGTTTTATTGGACATTTTATAATTGTTATTGGAGTCATGGTGGCTAGGTTGAGTGAGTGTATTTTTCCAGATTCCAACTAGCCTGGAGAATATTGCTTTGTCAAGAACCCAAAAAAAGTTGGGCTTTAAAGGAGGAGAGTGGGGTTTTTTTCCAAGTGTGAACTTATTCTTCTTGCCTGCTTCACGTTTGTAAGGAAAAAAAGGCTTAGTGAGGCTGGAAACGTCAGAGAGGAGGGACTCAGCAGCCTGAGGGTGGATGTATGTCCACCATGGGATTCCTGTGGGGTTGTGATTCCAGCCTGGAGTTATCCCGAGGGAGCTGCAAGCTCCACATTGCTCCCATCCTGGATAGGCACGGGAGGTTCCTGTTAAGGTTTATGTTTGATGGGACCCAGGTGGAATTTAGGGTGGATTTGATGGACACCAGAGTGCCACCAGCACCTTGATTCCCCCCTGGAGGGGCCACAGGGGCCCTTTGGATGAGCCCATTCCCAGGCAGATCCATGCAGGGCTCGCTGTTGCTGCTCCTGGCCAGGAATGGTCCCTTCTGCAGTGGCTTCCTGCCCCTCAGCTTTAAGGTTTTTGCCACGGTCTCCTTGTGAGCTCAGCTCAAACCCCACCATTTCCATGGATCTTCTGGGCATTGCTGCCAATTGTCTCTGCCAGGAATAAATTACCCCTGAAAGTGTTCAGAAAACGTGTGGATGTGACACCTCAGGACATGGGATTGTGGTGAACGTGGTGGTTGATGGTTGGATTTGATGATCTTAAAGAGCTTTTCCAACCTTAACAATTCTGAGATTGGCTGGTTGTTGTAGTGGAGGTGGGGTCTGGGCCTCAGAAATGCACACCTGGATCTGAAACACCCCAATGTGCAGGAGAAATCAAATCCCAAATGTGCCTGTCAGTACCTGGAAGGGGAAGAAGAGTCCCCACGTGAGGTCTGGACTCTTATTCTTGGTTCTGTAGAAGCACCAGGGCAGAGCCTGCCCATACCCCGAGGAGTTTGTGGGGTTTTAGGAGGTGGGAGGTTGGAAGTGCTGCTGGGGAAGGCAAATCCTG
Source organism: Lanius collurio (assembly GCA_020086605.1). NCBI lineage: Eukaryota > Metazoa > Chordata > Aves > Passeriformes > Laniidae > Lanius > Lanius collurio. The sequence continues at coordinate 6,067,265 of JACBWW010000025.1, read as the reverse complement.
CAGCTCGGCAGGGGTTTCACTGCTCCCTGCAGCTGCCTCCTCAAAACCCTGGATCTGCCTCCTAAAACCCCTGGAGCTGCCTCCTAAAAGCCCTGGATCTGCGTGTTTTTCACACTGTCTAACTCACAGCTCACACCAGCAAACGTATTTCTTGGCTCCTTGGAAGCCAGGCAGTAAAATTGCACTGCTTGGCAAACGAGTTGATGAGGGGAAGTGAGAGGAAAGCCAAAAAAAAGGCAGGAAAAAGCCACCTTGCCCCTCGGAGCTGGCAGGTAGTGCTGGGTTGGAGCGAGGGAAGGAGGGGGCTGGGGTGGATTTGGCAGTGCCAGGTGGGAAGGAGCTTCAGGATCAGAAAGGTGAAGTCCATAAATTAACAAATAGAATGGAAATTCCCTGGCTGGTGCTGTTGGAAAGGCAGGGCCATTGCTTTGCTTCCCAGTCACAGTCAGAAAGGCACAATCTGGGGAGTTTGGAATGTGGGGAGACTTGGAAGCTTTTAAATCCCTTTGGATCTGGATGGATTTGTGGAGTCTGACTCCTTCCCATGGCCCCTGGAAACTCCTGGCTTGTCCTCCAGCCCAAAGCATCCTTGTGGCTGGAGAAGCCCCTGGATGAGCTCAGCCCCACATCACACACCAGGGACAGAATTCCCTGAAGTGGTTGTGGAATATTTCCCCCCTCCAGATCCTGAATGTTGGCACTGCCAGTTCTTCCCTGCACCCCAGCAATCCTGGGATGGTTTTCAGCAGGGTCCATCTCCAGAGCAGAGGGATGACAATGCCAGAGTGAGGCACAATTCCAGCCCTGAGGCAGGCAGAGATAAAACCTCCACAGCCAAAACCCCTCCAAAGTTCAGAGCCCTGAGAAGGAACCATCCGAGGCACCTCCCAGGATCCAGCCAAGGAACATGGGGGCTTCAGGAGCTGGAGAGGGATGGGGGGACCTGCTGAGAGAGGGACCCCGAGGGGGAATGTGGCAGAAAGCTCCAGCTCTGTTCCCTTGGAAAACAAGCTCCCAGCACTACCCTTGCCCAGCTGGGCACTGCACCAGGGACACACAGCCCCTGGGAGCTGGGAATGTGCAGGAGAGCAGGAGCAAAGTCATTTTCCTCCTCATTTTTTTTTTCTTCTCAGGCAGAAAACAGTTGTTAAACAGATATTTTCTGGCTTTTTTTTTTTTTTTTTTTAGCTTGGCCAAACCCCAACCTCTTAAAAATTTTGATAGAAACGGACGTTTCCCTCTGGTTGATTTTATTCCCATCTCTCCAGGAAGGCAGGGGAGGCCAAGTGGGGGTTCTCCCCTCTTTTTTGGGCGGGGAGGACCGAGCTCCCCCATTGTCCCAGCTCTGCCTCGGCCATGCCACGAGATGCTGGAGGGATGAGCTGCCCCTGCAGCCACACACACACAAATTGGATCAGGCTGCTGCAGTGCCACAGCTGCAAGAGATTGTGTTGCTGCCTTCGGAGGTAGCAGAGGTCACAGCAGCCGCCTGGAGAGAGGGAACAAAAATTAAGCAGCCCCCCCTTCCCTGCAGAAAGTGTCTGAATCCAGTGTTTGTTTTCACTTGTCAGATCCGAGCTGGGATTTGTTCTCAGTGCGGGGCTGGTGTAAATCAGGGGTGTCTCCAGCAGGATTAGCGGGGTTATGCAAGCGCCAGGCTCGTGGCAGGAGGATCAGGCCCTTCATTAGGGCTTTAATTGTGCACCCACAGGACACGGGCAGTGCTCAGGGAGGAGTTTTTCTGTGTTGGTGCCCAATTCACTGGAGGATGGAGCAGCCTGAAAATTCAGGAATTATTCTGCAGTTCACAGAATCCCAGAATGGTTTGGGGTGGAAGGGCCCCATCCAGTGCCACCCCTGCCATGGGCAGGGACACCTTCCACTATCCCAGGCTGCTCCAAACCCCAACCTTGGACTCTTTCAGGGATTCAGGGGCAGGTACAGCTTCTCTAGGCAACCTGTGCCAGGGCCTGCCCACCCTCACAGGGAGGAATTCCTTCCTGATAACCAATATAAATCTGTTTTCATTCAGTTTAAAGTCATTCCCCCTTGTTCTATCACTCCATACCCCTGTAAAAAGTCCCTTTCCTGTGTTTTTATAGATCCCTAAGGATGCTGGGGAGCGTGGCCCCCCGGCCTGGCAGCGCTGGCAGGGTGGGACTGGGTGGGTGTCACTGCCTGGGCTGGCCAGGGGCTCCCCTGAGAGAACAGAGGAAATTCAGCCTTCACTGAAGTCCAAACCTTGTTGATTTTGTTGTGGTTTAGAAAGAGAACAAACAGAGAATCCCAGGAAAGCGAACAGCAGAACACAAGTGGAGGAATGGGCCCATGGAAAAGAGTTTTGAAGTTCAGTTGTTTAAAAATCCGCTTTGGACTCGGGTGCGAGATGGAAGATGCAGGGGGAGAGATTCAGAGGTTCTTTGGGAATGTTGGAGTTCTGGAATGGGATTATGGAGGTTGATCCCCAACCCTGTGCACCCATCCTGGTCCCGGGGTGAGGGTGGCCGGGGTGTCCCTGCCCCTCACTCCCTCCTGGATCCCCCAGATCCCCTCCCTCGGCCCTGGCGCTGCTCCAGCTCAGCTTTTCTGTGCAGCAAAACAAAAGGAACGTGGAATCAAAGCAGTCACAGGGCAGATTTTCTGTTACATTTAAGCCCCCTTAAATTAAATACCAAGCTCTACACCCCCCAACAAGAAACATTCTGAGTTAAGCAGGCAGAACCCAAACTATTTAATCACTCTGATATTTGATTTCACATCCAGCTTGATAGGCTCTGCTGTGCCAGACACGGGAATAGCAGCACATACCACCCCAAACCAGTAAATAACACCGCTCCCATAATGGGGTCTGGGATTAGTTAACAACAAGTTAAGTCCTTGCATTCTGCAGTAGTCAGAGGCACTGAGAAACACTTACTGGGAGCCATAGGAGTGCATTTAATTAGCTCCTGATTCAGGGCGCTGGGGGTTTTTTCTCCTCTCTTTTTTTTGAAATCATTAAATAAAGTGTCACCCCAAGCCAGTGCTGTAAACTCTATTTTGATTGTGGCTGCAATAACCCCTTTGGGCGTCATTCAGATTGTACTAAACAGTTTCTGGAGAGCGCTGGTTTCTCTCAAAATAAACCCAAGTCCGGCTTTGACAAGCTCTAATGAAAAACAAATTGTTATATTACTTAGAAAAATAATTTGAAGGAAGTCTGAATTAGTTGTAAAGGTGGAAAAGGTTCAGCTACTTGAAAATAGAAATTTGGAAGGTATTTATTTTAACCATTAAGCCAGTGGCCTTGAAATACAGCCTTGTTTGTTCCAGAATGCTCCTAACGAGAGCCATGAATCATGCTGTTAATCAGTATGGGAATTTGATTAATTGGAGAGGGGACCGGCAGTGACTCCAACGGGTGGAGCCGCCTGGCAGCAGCCGAGCCTGGAGCTGGGCTCGTTTACCATCACTCATCCCACTGGCACGCCAGGGGCTTTGGAGGCATCCCACAGCCCTGGGCTTGGGGCTTTTTAAAGCTGGGAATCAAACGTGGCTCTAGGGGACACTGTCAGCCTCGCACTCCCGGTGCCTCTGCTTTTGGTTGGCTCAGAAGGGGCTGGTTTTCCATGGAGCAGGCTTTGGAGTGTCTCTGGTAACCCCATCCGGCCTGGGATGGCTGTCAGCTCACCTTTGCTACTGCTCCTGGCTTTGCTGTTAAACCTGAGAGGGAGATTTGATGCCCAGCCATGAAATCAGATTTGCATGGGAGGCCCTGGGGGTGGGAAGCGCTGCCATGGCTGTAAAAATGCAGCAGGAAGGTGGGGATTCATTTTCACTCCTGCCTGGGGCTCTGGGCTTTGGGGCCAACAGGAGCTGCAGAGGGTTTGGCCGTCCACAAGCACGGGGTGGTTCTAGGGCCGCGTGCGTTCGCTCGTGTGGCAGCAGGGAGGGGATGAGTTCCAGCAGAGTTTCAGGTTCCTGCTGGAAGCTGCCACGTGTGCCAGGCTGGCCCAGTGCTGGCGGCCCAGTTTGGTGCCACCTCTGTGCCAGAGAGCCCCGGGGACAGGGTGGGCCACGGTGTTCCTGGGAATACTGCTGAGCACTGACTCCTTAAATTACAAGATTTGCTTAAATGTAGTGGAAACTCACCCAGTGGTGTGTTGGCCACGTTACAGCTTTCAGGGGCTCTCAGGTCTCTCTTTCTGTGCTGCTTCCTGTCCGCTCTTCCCGCTCCAGGAACACCTTCCAGAGTCGATGGAATGATGTGGCTGACAGGGAGCCTTCCCAAGGGAAAAGCCTGAGGAGGATTCTACCTCACTGGGCTCTGGGACAGCTCAAGGTGGTTGGTTTTTCTCCCTGATGGAATTTTTCTCCTGATTTTCAAGCTTCCTCCATCCATGCTCCAGAACCTTTGCGTCCTCCAGCAGAATTTCCAGGTGCTTGGGCTGGATGGGGAAAATGGATGCTGAGGATGCTGTCAGTGCTACAATCCGAGCTGGCCAGGCTGCAGGAGCTTCCAACAGCTGCACTTCCCAGATGGGATTCAGCATTCGGGCCCAGGCTGGGAGATAAAGGATGTGTTGCACGTGTGAGTGCAGGGGCTGTGAGTGAGGGCATAAAACATTTCTGTCCAACGAGAGCCAGAGCAGCTGGAAACCAGAGATGTTCCTGGTGTCCATGACAGGATCTTCACCATGCTCTGGTACCATATTTCCTGGGATAATTATTTATTTATATTTAGGTGTAGCTGCTAATGCTGAGTGAAACCATCACAACCCATTCCTGTGCCCAAGCCAGAGCACTCGCCCACTAAGCGTGTCAAATATCTTTAAATATCTTTGAATTTCTCCAGTTTCAGTGCAATGGTTTGAAGACATGGTGAAGTTCTTCCAAGTTTAGTCCCATTTTCTGTCCCTTAGTCCTGATCTGGACTGGTCCCTTCACACTTTCCAAGCGCTTGGCTCGCACCGAGCCTTTGCTGTTCAGCAGGGTGACAGTGGTGGGATTTGGGATCTGGGATCTCTCCTCCCACCAGCAAGATGACAGGACCTTTAAATAATGTTTTCTATTCCATTAAAAAAAAAAAAAAAAGATTAAATCAGAACAGCCTAACTGGAAACAGATGGCAGATGAGAAACTTCTTTTAAGGGGACTTTTTTATACATTTATTATGAAGAAAATCAGTTATTGGTGTCAGAGATGGACATGTGAAGATGGAATGAGCCCATGTGAGGAGTGGAAGGGGCTGGAGTGGGATGATGCCTTGGTGTGGTGTTCATGGAGTGAGGGGAGGATTTTGCTGCTGGTGAAGTGACTTTCCTGGCTGAAAGGAGGCTTCTTCCCATCCCTGCTCCTTAACCTTCTCTCTGGTGCCACTGGCTGTCGGAGCAGTTTTGATTGTGCTCTCACTGAGGGTTCCTGGAATGGTTTTCTTGGAATGGTTTGGGTTTGAAGGGACCTTCAAGCTCATCCAATTCCAACTCCAGCACCATCCACTATCCCAGGTTGTTCCAAGCCCCGTCCAGCCTGGCCTGGGACACTCCCAGGGGTGGAGCAGTCACAGCTTCTCTGGGCACCCTGTGCCTTCTGTCCTCCCCGGGGGTCAATTTACAGTTTAAAATTAATTTGCATGTTCCAACCATTTCTGTCCTGTCAAGTTAAATGAGTGTGTGCTTTCTGCCTGTGGATAGTGGGGATTTGAGCCCACCTCTTGTCAGCTGGATGTGTAAAACCATCCACAGACAGAGGTGGAAGTTTTCCCACTCCTCCTCACACAAAGATTGGACAGCTTTAATTAAAGCCATTTAAACAAATCCCACATAATTTCAGAGGATGGATCTTGGTGTCCGGGCTGCTCAGAGATGGAGGTGAAAATGGATTTTCTGTTTTGCTGCTTTGATGAGAATAACTCTTCTGCTTGTTCTGGGTTTTAATGTTCCTGTGAAACGCTGCTGCCTCCAGAGAGGTTTTATTTTGCTTTGGAAGCGTTGGGATGAGGATGCAGCCCTGGGATGCTTTAGCCCACACGCAGTTTACACAGCTGCATCATCCCATTCCCCAGGCTCCAGCAGGGCCGTTATCTCTTTGGTGATGCAACAGCCAGAAATTGCAGGAAACCTGTGTCACTCATTACTTTCATCTTCCTGTAAAAACTGGGATTTTTGGAGCTGTGACTCAGAGATCAGTGCAGGATACTCTTGGAGCAGCTGGGCTATGTTTGGTGCTGCTCTGGGACAGGCTCCTTCCCCTGAACGTGGGATGGAGGTGCTGGCTGTGGTCAGTGCTGGTGCTCCCCCAGAGAATTGTTGGCAAACCCCCAACTCGCTTTCCCTTTTGTTGGGAACAGCATTCCCAACAGGTTGTGGCTTCCCCATTCCTGGACGCTTCCAAGGCCAGGCTGGACAGGGCTTGGAGCAACCTGGGCTAATGGTAGGTGTCCCTGCCCAGGGCAGAGGGTTGGAGATGAGCTTTGAGATCCCTTCCAGCCCAGACCATTCCATGATTGCTGCTGGCATTATGCAGAGGGTCACGGATTTTTCTTGCTGCTCTAAAGCCTGGGCTGAGCCCCAGAATACCTCGATGCAGGCAGGTGTTTGCAGCACAAGGTCTCACCTCTCCTGCTTTCTTCTGAGGGACTCTTGGCTTTTAATTCCATCTCTGCCAGGACCATGGACCACGTTTGTCCACGTTCCTGAGTAACTTTTCCCACATATGAAAGCCCCTCTGGAGTCAGGTTAAGCTCAACAGGAGCTACTTGGGTTTGGTCTGGGCTTGGTGTCCACACGTGGAGCTGTTCAGGGAGAGAAGCAGCACTTTGCATTTACACCCAGCTCCGATTAGAAAAACCTGGAAGCAGGGAGAAATCCCATATGGGTGCCAGTTTTGGAAAGACTGAGAAAGCAAGTGCCCTCCTTGCAGAAATCATGGATACAAGGGGGTGCATGGAGGAAGTCTGGGAGAAAAGTGCACAAAAAGAGCAATTTGGGAATGTTTTGTCCCAGATTTTGGCCAGTGTGGCATGGCGGTGATGGTTGGGATGGCTCGTGGATGGATTCCCCACACTTTGTGAGTGAACAAGCAGAAAGGGACAGGAATTCCATAAAATCCTGGAATGGCTTGGATTGGAAGGGAGCTTAAAGCTCATCTTGGGCAGGGACCCATCCACTAGACCAGGTTCTACATCATGGCCACCCTGAGAGAAGCTACCAAAATCCAGGGGCGGTACCAAACTCAGGATATTGCAATCAACAGAAATTTCAAAATTTCCTCTGGAAAAACGAATCAGATTGCATTGACTGGATGTGTTTGGGAATGGCAGGAGTGGAGGGTGGGAAAGAGACAGGGATTACTTTTATGGCATCAATAATGTCATTTATTCCATAGCCAGCCCTTGAAAAGCAGTTGTAATCCCCACACAAATCCCTCTGGAGCAACAAGGGCAAATCTGCCAGTTCTCCTCATCCAACACGGATCATTCCTGCAGCCAGAAACCTCAGAGGGAGCAGAGCCAAGGCAAAAGGGTCAGGGGCTGCTGGGGGGGCACCCTGAAACCCAGTGCATCCAAATCAGCTCCATCTCTGGGATCCTGCTGGTGACAGCGCAGGGTTGATGTTGCAGGGACAGTGGGGTCCTAAAGATGGAGAGAGATCATTTTCCTGGGATTATTTGGAATAAAATGTGACCACATATAAGAACTAGAGCTTAAAAATGTTGTGTTCCTTCCCAATTCCTCTTCTCCACCCAGGCAGGAAGGGATCCAGTCCTGGTTGGGCAGTCTCAAGTCCTGGTCGCCATCAGTGAGAGGGTCCTTGGTGCTTCAGAATCTCTGCTGGAGGGTTTTCCTCTGGCCCCTGAAGCCCAGGGAAAGGGAGATGTTTTCATGGAAATCTGTTCCTCGACCATCTTGGCAGGCAAACCTGAAAGGATTGGAGTCTTTTGCCCCCAATTCCACGTTTATGGTCAGTGTGAAACCCCACCTGTGATCACCACATGCGGCCTCTGCGAGACTGCAGTAAATTAAAGCACCACGGGGAATTTTAAGGAATACATCCTCTTCCTTCTTGGAGTCAGGTTACAGCGACCTCAGAACATCTGGACACAGTGTCTCAGGGCTCCCAGAGGTTCTGCTGCATTAAAGGTTCATCTGCCTTTGTTAAATTCCCGGCCTCTTCCCTTCCTCGTTGCCTCCCCTGGATTCAGGGTTGCTCTCAGTTTTCCCGGCCATCTCCTGGTTCCCTGTGTAAAACACCCCATGGAATTTTCGTGGTGTCTTTCCGTGGGCAAGCACAGATCCATCACTCCATGGCCACTTGCTGTGCTCGTGGGAGAACTCTAAAATGAAATACACTCCTGTTTTTCTAAAAGCCTAAATGCCCTGTAAGGTACTGGTTCCCAGCATCCTGAAAGACTGAATTTAGGAAAAAAAGTGCTATTCCGTAATATTCCCTAGATCTTAGGAATGTCCTTGGTGGTGTGATGCTCCTTTGCCTTGGAATTCCTTTGCCTGATCTCCAGGGTGTCCTGACAGGGTTTAATTGAAATAAGAGTGTGGAGGTGGATCCTGCTGCCTCCAGCCACCGGGGTTTTTGGGAATCCAGACCAAGGGAGATGCCAAAGCCATGGAGTGGCTGTGGTGGCTGGATCCATGGTGGTCCATGTGGTGGTCCCTGTTGAGAAGATGATGCTGAACTCCAGCATGTCCTGAAAGTGATCCCATCCTTCCCCTGGGAGCAGCACATCTCCATCCCATCCCATCCCATCCCATCCCATCCCATCCCATCCCACCCCAACCCTCTCGCTGTTGTGCAGAGCTCAACGCCCAGAAGGAAAATGCAACTCCAGCTTTTTGCTTTTGTGCCTCTCAGGCCCAGACCTCAAGGTTTTAAAGACTTTCATATGTGTTTGACTTGATGTGCTCCGAGTATTCCCATCGAAGTGAACTAAGTGGATAAGACTTTGCAGGATTAAAGCCAAATGAGTCCTCACCCACCATGCTGGGAAGTCTTGTTGAAGTGGGTCATTGGAGGGAAAGGAGGAGGAGGCAGTTCCGAACTTGCCCCTTTCATTTTATGCTTTTATTTATTTAAAGGATTTCTTTTTTTTTTCCTAAGGCAGCTTGGGGGGAGAAAAGAAAATAAAAAGCCCCAGGCTGTGGTGTAACCACCGCAGGCAGATGTTGTCATGACTACTAAACAAGAAACCTGATTTATAAAATGAAGAAAAACAGATGAACATGAAATAAAAGAGAAAAAAGAGAGAGGCGATCTTAAAATATTAACTCTGATGTAGAGAAAAATATAAACAGACAGGGTTAGGAAATTCCATAAGGAATATGACTTGTTTAATATTAATCATAAAGGAAAAGATTATGAGAGCTCCAAAGGGTGCCAAATGAAATACTCCACATGCAGCCACTGCTGTGATAAGAGTCCTTGTGTTGGTTTTCCTGGGCTCTCCCTGCCCTTGGCCATGCTCTGGGGGAGATGTCCTGGTTGGAAATTGTCCCAGGGATGGACTTTGTGGTTCTGCTTCTCCTGGTGCTTTTCCTCCCTTGCAGTGGTTTCTAACTGAGTGCAAACCTTCAGTGTGTGACAGTCGAAATAACCTGTACTTTTATTGGCAATACAGGCAAGTTGGGAAAAGTGATGGTGTTTGGGGACATGGAGGGATTTCTGTGCCTGGGTCGGGTCAGGGGTGGGTGTGATGTGTCTTCAGCCAGGGTTAAGGATCTCCCCGAGCTGAGTGGCTGCAGAGAGTGGCTGGGTGGGGCTCAGGTGGCTCTTCTCCCACCTCCATGGGTGCTGTGTCACACTGCTGCTCTTCTTGTCCCTCTCTATCCATCCTGAGTTGGGAAAGCCCGTGATGATCCTGCACTGGAGAAGTGCCAGGTGTCACAGTTCCTTCATGAACGCTCCCAGACCATTCCTTGTCCAGGGCAAGGCCGAAACCAGGAGCCCTGAGGGTCTGCAGGACCAGGAGACACCTCCAGGCTGGTTCCAAAGGAGCTCTCTGGGTCCGTGCCAGTCCCCTTTGTCTCTTGGGCTGGCACCACCGGTGTTCCCTGGTGGCAGTGCCCGATGTTGCCCAGGCCCCACGAGCCCCAGCACCGTGACAGCGGCGCTGCCACCGCAAGACGCCAGAAAGGAGCAGCTCTGACCACAGCTGGGAGCGCTGGGAAATACCTCTGTGGGATCCCAGCTGGAAAATCCTGGGCAGAGCTGTAATTTGCCGCTCGGTTTCACTTCCCTCCGTGCTGTCTGGGCCACTCACAGCTCTGTCACGCCGACATTTCCAGGCCCAAATGGTGCGTTGGGAGATTAATGCCTTGTGGCACGGCCTGTGCTCCGGCAGGGAATTCTGGAACTCTGGGATTGCTGCTCCCAGCCCGCATTGGCCCCGGCTCTGGCTTTGGCACTGGCCTGTAAACAGTTCGGTTTGCAGAAACCTTCAGGGTTCCTTCTCGCTGTCAGGAGAAATTAAGTTACAAAGCCAGACAGAAACTCTCCGTAACAAGTCCGTAGCCTGAAGGTCCAGGATGGAGATGCCCACCCAGCAGGACCTTCCAGGGCTGCTGAGCAGATTCCCTTTGCAGAATCCATCCAGGACACCTGGGCAGATCCACTCTCGCCTCTCCAGGTGCCTCTGTCCTGCTCCTGATCCCTGACCTGGCACTGGACATGCACATATTGCCAAAGCTCTGAGCACCGTGGGGATGGTGCAGAAAAACTGGAACAGGCAAGATTTCTGCACCTCTTCCCAGCTCCCTTCATCCTTTCCTGGCTCCTTGCATTTTTTCCCAGCTCTCTGCATTTCCCCCCCCCACCCCCAGTTATCTGCATCTTTTCCCACCTCCCTGCATCTTTTCCCAGCTCAGCAGCCTGGAAGCATTCAGATCCCTGCTCCCTCTTATCAATCCCTTCCCAGTGCTCCTCCAGAAGCACCAGGCACTGCCTGGCACGTCCTGTTGCCCCAGAGTCTCATTCCCAGTCACTGTCCCAGTGTCACTCTGGCACCTGGCTCAGAGGAACTCATTATCCACGTTGCTGGATGAGGCTGCTGGAATCACAGGATGAGGCAATGGTGGATTTTTGCTCTTCCCCTCTGTTGACAAACCCAATTTGTGGGTGAATAATGAGTAACCTTTGAAAGTGAGCCCCGTGGCTGATGTGGATGCCCTTGGGTTTTGTGAGATGAGTCACTGTGGAGAGCAGGAACTTCCTCACGGACAGGCAGCTGCACTTCATCCTCTGCTGCAGATTCCTTGGAGCTGGAAAACCTCAAGCCCTGTGCAGCATTTTTCCAGGGAAGCATCTTTCCCTGCTAACAGCACAGCTGCCACTGGATGTTCGTAAGGGCAGCATTCCCTCGCTGGTGACAGCTCTCCCTGGAAAATCCAGCCTGGAATATCCCCGTGTTTTCATTCCTCTTCCGAGGTTCCTCTCATATGTAAGCCATCAGTGCAGCAGCATGAGCAGGGATCTTGCAGCTGTGACCTTGCAAGTGGGTGGCATTTTCTGCTTCCTCCCCAGCATCCTCCGGGATCGACAGCTCATGTGATCCCATCTGCCACGGGCCAAATCCGGGCTGGGAAAAGCGGGATGAGGCTACCAGGAAATACCCACTGCACTCGTCTCTTCATGGCTGGGATCTTCAAAGCTCCCAGGAGGAGCCAGGCTCCTTAGGCAGCCCTGAAATCCTAATTTGCCATTTGTGCAGGCAGCAACCTCGGAGATAAACAGCTCCAAGTTTATTACATCCCATCCCTTTGGAGCACCTTGTCTTTCTCTGCAAAGCTAAAAGCAGGATTTGGGATTCTTTTTGCTTCCTGTTCCTATCTAGTGCTAAACAGACTCCATCAATCCTTGTACTGGAGGTTTATTTCAGATTCCTAGAAGTAAATAAATCCATATAAATAAAATAAAACTCCTCCCCAGCAGGGCTGGAGCAATGAGCATCTCCATCTCCAGGATTCCACATGATCTTCCCTGCCTCCATCCCAGCATCTTTTTGTCCCACATAGAACCAGCTGCTTAGAGAAGGCAAAAGCTGAAAAAACTCCTTTTTTTTTTATCATTTCATAATTTACACCTCACTCCCATTGTAACTGGAATTATGAGTAAGGCTGAAAAGAAACTGCTGCAGATGGCAGCATAAAAATGTGATTTTTAACACATTTTGTGTTTTCTTAAGCATCTCTGGTTTTGCCTGGGGTACATTTCATTTGCTATTTATTTAGTCCCCACCTCTGACAGCTCAGGGATTGCTAAGCTGCCATCTGGGATGGAAGGAAAATGGAAAAATGCCCTTTTTTTCCCTCTTTTTCTTCTTTTGACCTTGGAAAATTAAACAAGGGCTCAATGTCCAGTGGGTGGGCATTTTGTAATTTAAATGTGTCAGTGAGCTGGGTGGTTACAGCCTGGAGTGGGAGTTGGAATCCTGGAATGGTTTGGGCTGGAAGGGACCTTAAAGCCCATCCAGTGCCACCCTTGCCATGGGCAGGGACACCTCCCACTGTCCCAGGGTGCTCCCAGCCCCGTCCAACCCAGCCTTGGGCACTGCCAGGGATCCAGGGGCAGCCACAGCTCCTCTGGGAGTCTCTGCCAGGGTGTTAGCAAAGACTTCAGTGATCCTCGTGGGTCTCTCCCATCTCAGGATATTCCATGATTCTCTGACATATTTGTCACAGTTTTAGGCCATTTTCCATCAGGGTTGAGGGAAGGATTTGGGTCAGAGCCGGTGCCTTGCTGCAAAGGCCCTTCACCAACAGCGCTGCCGAGGCACGGGGGCTGCTCTGCCCTTGCTTCACGTTCCTCCTCTTTTTTTTTAGCATTTCCATAAAATTTTTACATCCAGTCCTTCACTGTTTTTTATCCTCCAGGCTTTTGCAGCCTGGCTTTATTAAAATCAAATGCTGCCCAGTCCCAAACACAGCACCAGGCTGGGTTTTCCTGGTGTGTTTTCATGCCACAACTGTTTCCCATTTCTCCTGGGCTCTCAGGAGCCCACGGGCTCAGGGATCAGGGATCAGCTCCGTGTGTTCCCCACAAACGTGCTCTTGGTTTGCTGGAAAAATCCAGGTCATCCCAGAGCTGGAAATGCACCCAGCCTTGGCTTCCAGTGACACCGAGTAGCCAACCCAAGTTAAATATTTCACTGCAGATGTTGCTGAGAGCTTAAAGTTACCCAAAATTATGGATTTAACGAGGCAAGGAAAGGAGCTGCAGAATGATCCAAATCAGGGAAGCCACCAGTGTTTTCCAGCCTGGTGTCAGGCTGATCAGATGTGACATCCTTGACTTTTTCCTTGCGTTTTCCCTGTGCCTGCAGATGTGGTCGTGTCCTTTCCTTTTAGCTTGAAAAGGCAGAGATGGGTTTGAATCCATGTTGGGCTTTAATTTGGGGAGCAGGCTCCCAATGCAGCTGTTGCAGAAGTCTCCACAATTGGTGAAACCAAAACCTTGGATCTGAATTGTTTTGGAAGGGGATTGTGACACAGATCCCGTTTCCCTGTGCCAGGGCTGTCTGAGATTGGCCATACTCAGCATTCCCATCAATATTTATTCCCAAGAACATTGCTTTCCCCATATTCTGTCTTTAATACTAATTTCATCCAAATTTTACCAACACCTGGACTACTGAAAATGTTTGCTATCAGAATAGATTTTTTTTTCTGATTTGTTCTCCTCTCCTTCCCAAAAGACTTTGCTTTGCTCTGATTTTGGCAATTGTTAAATGCATCTAAATATTGCAGAAAAAGTAATTTTCAAAGGAGCCTGCAGTGCCTGGATGGGGAAAGGGAATGGAAGCATTTTTGCCAGAAGTGTTTTAGCATTCCTTCAATCAAGGAATATAAACAGTTCCATGTGACTTTGGGCTGATCCAGGATTTGAGAGCAGGGTTTAATTCACATCATTTCTCGCAGAGGGAATTTTGAACCCACACATCTCCTGGTGAAGAATGTCCTAATTAGTAGGGAGAAGGATATTCTGGACAAATATTCACTTTCTAGTCTTGACGGTGTTCCACTTCATTATTGATCACTCAGTAATCATCCAGTGTTAATTAGAGGGGAGTTCTGTATAACTGAACTATTGACAGCCCATTCCAGGCTGTAATTAAACCTCAAACCAGGATTATTTCTACAGGGCTGAAAAATGCTTTTCCTGAATCCTTCTTTTCCTGTGTGTTGGTATTAGGGGATAATCCTGGCTCTGCAGCACAAATGGCAAATGAAAATGGTGTTTGTGGTTTGACCAAGTCCAGAATTGGTCCTTGCGGTGTCTGGGTCCTGCTGAAGCCGGTGGGAAAGGCCCCATGGAGCTGATCCTCCAAAATCTGCATGCCTGGAACCTTCTGGGAAGGACCAAAGTGCTGGGAATGCCTGGGGTGGAATTCTTCATCCTGGCCACCATGTAGAACCAAAGGGCCCTCATTTGACCACTTGAGTAAGTGATTGTCTGCTTTTTGCTTTGGTTTGCACATCCTTGGAAATATGGGAGGAATTTCCCTATGGAAAGGGCTGTCCAGGGTGGAATCCCCATTCCTGGAGGGATTTCAAAGCCATGTGGATGTGGCACTTGGGGACATGGGTTAGTGGTGGCCTTGGCTGTAGTGGGGGAAAGGTTGGACTCGATCTCAAAGGGCTTTTCCAACCTAAACAATTCCATGATTGCAAATAACACCCACCCCAGGGTAGGTCACAGGGATGACCCCCCAGCCCCTCTTGGCAGCCACGTGGTTTCCCACAGGGATGGGCTCTGCCATGGATGTGCCCTGGCTGTTCCCAAGGTGCTGCATCCCAGCTCCACTGGGATTTGTCCACGTGCCCTTCCAGAGGCACATCCAGCTGACAGCACAACCTCCCCCACGTAACTGTTTGGGGGTTTGACAGTTTTATAACCTTAAATTTGCACCTTCTGGAAAATGGTGACAGTTAATGATTCATTGCCGTGTTGGAATTTTTCTTATAATGTCTTAATATCCAAGCATGGAGCAGAGCTCAGCAAAGAGAGAAAATAAAAACCTGGAGCAAAACACTCCCAGAATAACTTGAATAGGCAGGAATTGCCCAGTCCTGCCAGTGCCTTCCAAAATATTTAGGATTATTTTTAAAGCTGTTTCTTTGGTGTCCAGCTCCAGTTGGGAACTGGTTTGAAAGGAAGCTGTGAAAAAAATGTCCACAGATGCATTCCTCACTTTTCAAGAAGGAAGTTCATTTTGCTATCACAAACCATCTGCTGGTTTTAACCAAAACAGGCAAAAATTATCAAAACTGTACTTTGGAAAGACCTAAAGCTGTGCTGACAAAAAAACCCACCCATAATTCAGTCACTCATTAGAGTCAGATCAACACTTTCAGTTTATTTGCTGTCATTTTGCCCTATCCTGCCCTATCCCTGGAAGTGCTGGATGGAGCTTGGAGCAACATGGTGTAATGGAAGGTGGTCCCATGAAGCAGAATGGTCTCCAGGCATCCTGGGCAAAGTGCTCAGACCTGAGCCTGCCCCGTTGTATATTTTGATGAACCCACAACTTCTGATTGGAAAAATCCCTTCCCAAGCTGCTCTCCCTGTGGAGGAGGCAGATGGAGGGCACAGCGTGAGGTCCCTCTGGAGCTCGGGGGGCTCTTTCCAACATCCCCACATGGAGACACCACCGGAGCAGAGCCCTTCTGCTGGACTTCAGCTCTGCACGTGCCATAAAAGTGCTTTTAACGAGCGGGATGGAGCTGCTTTGTGGAACACTTGGAGCATTAAAGGATGCAGGGACTTTTTAAGGAGCTGTTGGACTTCAGGGCTGGAATGAGCTCATCGGAACAAGCGCTGCCCTCGCGCCGACTGAAGGAACCCAGGCCTGCTCTGAGGGAACAACGGGCAGCTTTTCCAGCGCTCCCATCCTGGGGATGGATCCTGTGGTGTTTTTCCAGCAGCTCCTGTGGAGCTCTGTGCTGGTCATAGGACATGAGCATTCCTTGCTGTGTGCCAGAGGGAGCAGAGTCCTGCTGGGATGGCAGAAAGGGCTGCGGTGCCCTGGTTGTAACAACCTGACTTGCACTTGGAAAAATCTCCTCTCTGTGAGGCTGGAGAGGCCCTAGAACAGGTTACCTAAAGAAGCTGGAGCTGCCCCTGGATCCCTGGAAGTGTCCAGGCCCAAGCTGGATGGGGCTTGGAGCAGCCTGGGGTAGTGGGAGGTGTTCCTGGCAGAGGGATGAAACTGGGTGAGCTTTAAAGTCCCTCCAACCCAAACTATTCCATAATTCTGTAATTTTGGGTTGAGGTCCTCTCCATCCTGCTTTTCCCATGTTTGTACAAAATTCTGTGGTCCCTTTTATCAGGTTTGCCTCTTCCTGTTCCCTCTCATCCCGATGGCCAGGAAAGGTGTGGTGGTGACCTGCCAAGACTTCTTCCAAAGGTCAGGGTTTGGGTTAGCACCTTGTGGGTGGGACCTGCATGCAGGGCTGGGCTGGGTTTGCAGCCAGAATTCATTCTGGTTTATCCCTGCATGAGCTCAAAAGCTGAGGGTCTGTAGACCCTGTCTCATTTGTCACCTTCTTTCCGTGTGGTGACGTGTTCTCCGTGGAGAAACTATCCAAAACTTGGAGGACTCTCAGGCTTGCCTTCCTACCCTTTGCCAGCATCCTCATGGAATGGTTTGGGTTGGGAAAGGCCTCTCAGACCATCAGCTCCAACCATTCCTGGCACAGCCAAGGCCACCACTGACCCATGTCCCCAAGTGCCACATCCACACAGCTTTGAAATCTCTCCAGGACTGGGACTCCATCCCTGCCCTGAGCAGCTGTGCCAGGGCTGGACAGCCCTTTCCAGGAAGGAATTCTTCCCTAATATCCAATCTAAACCAACTAAGAGGCCTGCCACTAAAATTTTTGGAGGAAATTGGAGTAAAATCAGGAAGAAATGATCTGAAATTGCTCCTCTGATACTGAAAAGCTCGTTGGGATTTGCTGCTTCTTGGAAATGCTTTTTGGCCTTCAGTAAAAAATCCTTAAGATGCTGGAAGATTTTTGCCATGGGTTGTCTTCATGGCAACTTCCCCCTTTAGGAAGGAAGGGTTGGAAAGATGTTGATAATTCAGAGCAGAGTAGCAGGGAATTGTTGCCTTCTGTAAAATGATTCATTTCCGAGTGGTCCAGCCCTTCCCTATCCAGTCCTGGGTCAGTTCTTAGCCTGTCCTGTGTTAATGTGGAATTGTTGCCTCCAGCAAGGAGTCAACAGATCAACCAGCACCAAGAGGGATTTTCCAAAACAAAGCTGCAGTGCGGGATAGAAGTGTCAAAGTCAGGAATTCCGAGGCACATCTGGGCTCAGCAGGAGCAGGACAGGAGGAGCCTGGTTGTGTTTCAGAGCCAAAGAGAGCGACTGATCCTCAGTTCACACACAGGACCTGGGTAATCGAGTTAAAGGGATAACATTTCCCTAAACAGGAATATTTGCTGCAATGTCTTGGGATCAATGATGAAATAAGTTTAATTCCTCTGGCACTGGATTTTTCTCTCATCCCAACCCCAATCCTGGGGGTTTTAGAAGGGGAGTGTGCACTGAGCCTGTCTGTCCCTTCTTCTCCTGGCTTCTTGTCCTTGGAATCAGAGAATCACTGAGGTTGGGAATGCCCTCCAGGATCATCAGATCCAAGCTGTGCCCAATCCCCACCTTGTCCCCAGCCCAGAGCACCAAGTGCCACGTCCAGGTGTTCCTTGGACACCTCCAGCAATGGGATTCCACCACCTCCCTGGGCAGTTCGAATGCCTGAGAGCCCTTTCCATGAAGGAATTCTCCCTGAGAAGAAAGGAGGAGGGCAGAAGGTCCTGACCTGAAGGGCAGGGGGAGTGCTGAAGTGTGAGATTTGGGGATATATATGTGTATAAATACATATATAAAACCATAATCACTCTGCTTTCACTCTGTTGCTTCTCTTTAACATTTTTTCCAGTGAAAATCTGGAAGTAGTGCTTATCCCTAGAAATGCTCCCCAGTCAAATCCCATAATCTGTGGGAACTCCAGTAGATGGATCATATAGCAACAAATTAAAAACCAGTTCAGATCAAACCCAAATGTGAGGTGTGGGACAGCAATGGAAAGGATTTGGGTCCCTCTTGCTTTTAGACCCAGGATTTAGGCCTGGAATTGCAAAAACCTGACAGTGCAATTTGTAATGGGTCAAAGCCTGACCCAGACCAAGGACAGGTTTTAGTGACGATTGTGCATTTCTGTGTCCATAGTTGGTTCATTCCTCAGCAGGAACTGACCTGCTCCCTTTTCTCCTGGTGCTTCCAGCAGCTCCCTGTATTTCTCTGGGATTTGCAGAACAATCTCCTGTCTAAATCAGAGCAAGTGGACAGAAGTGATTATTTTCCTGTGTATTTCTCTGCACTGAACAGCAGAGATTAAATCCCGATGCAAGTATGCAATTAAGGAGTTAACAAGAAATTAAATTCATAGTGGGGGAAAATTAAATATTCTTGCTGCTACTATTTAATGGGAATTTTTTTATCTGTGCCTATGACAATTTTGGGGGAAAACTACATATGAGTATTTTCCTAGGAATAGCTTAACAAACAGGCTGTACTTTGAATTTGGAGTCTACTTTGGGGCAGCAGGAAAGACTGGATGGTTCTTGAGGTCTCCTTTTTCCCTTTTAATGATTTATAGTCCTTCCACACATCCCAGTTTTGGCTTTTCTGTGCCACTGGCTCGATATCAGGAAGCCCCAGCGAGGTGATCCTTTCCCCGTGCTGAGGACAAGCTCCAGGTAGCCCTTGCCTGTGTTTAAGAGTTTCCAGCTTGTTTTTGTCCCTCCTGGAAAAATATCCAGCCTGTGCCATGGAATATGAGCTTCCGCTGCCTACTGGATGTTTGTAACAATCTGGGATTTCAAAAAAAACCAAACCCAGCCAAACAAAGAAGCCCAACCTGTAAAAAAGTTACGGCTGGAGGTGCCCGTTTTCTGACAGAGGGGTTTGGTAACGGGGCAGGGGACAGAAATGTGAGGAATAATTGGTTTTGGGCCTAGAACCAGGAAAACTACTTTTCCAAATTAATCCAGCGAGAGCCATGAATCCACTGTATTTCATATCACACTTCATAAAACTCCAGTCATAATCCATAAAAGTGACATTATTAGATTAAAACCCTCAGTTCCTCCTAGAAGGAGCTCGCTCATTAGACATGCTGTAGTTTTATAACCTCAAAGTTCCTCCCCAATTACCATGATTAATACTGGGCTTTAATAAAAAATTTCTCCCCATCACCACAGGGGTTGATCCCATCTGGTTGGTGTAATTGGGAGTTTCAATATTGTCCAGCAAGGGAAAGACACTCTGGGAACACAAATCAGGGCTGAGGATGGGAGCAGCAGAGAATGGATGAGGATGGAGGTCTGGAGATCCAGCTGGGTTTTGGTGGTGGTTGGAGCCTGGAAAAGCCAAAGTGATGTGGGCCAAAAGCTGCAATTGCTCTGGGAAGCGTGGATGAATTCTCCTTCCCCTGCTGCTGATGGGAAGGAGCAGGGAAGCTCCCCGTGCTCTGCCAACAGGGATCTGCCCTGGGAAATGCATCCAAAATTAAACATCCCACGTGGAACTAGCACGGGTTCACTCTGCCAGGGGGAGCAGCACATGGGAGCTGCAGAGGTTTCACACAGGAAAGGCAGGATTTGGGGAAATACCTGCTGCCTGCCGAGGTTGGGATGGTGGTGCATCCCTAAATCCTGGGAGAGGCTGCGCTCACGGGATCGGCGCTGTGGGAGACACCGGGGTGCAGCTTCACCCTGGGTGCCATGGACACGTCAGTCCCTCTGCTCTGCTCTGCTGGCTCTCACCCAGAGCACTGCCACCAGCATGAGGACGTGGAGCTGCTGGAGCTAATCCAGAGGAGGCCATGGAGGTGCTCCCAGGGCTGGAGCCCCTCTGCTCTGGTGCCAGGCTGGGAGAGATGGGGGTGTTCACCTGGAGAGGAGAAGGTTCCAGGGAGAGCTCAGAGCCCCTTCCAGTGCCTAAAGGGGCTCCAGGAGAGCTGGAGGGGGACAGGGATGGAGGGACAGGACACAGGGAATGGCTTCACATTAAGGGAGATCAGCGATAGATGGGATATAGGGAGGGAATTGTTCCCTGTGAGGGTGGGCAGGCCCTGGCACAGGGTGCCCAGAGAAGCTGTGGCTGCCCCTGGATCCCTGGAAGTGTCCAAGGTCAGGCTGGATAGAGCTTGGAGCACCCTGGGATAGTGTAAAGTGTTGGGGTTGGAACTGGCTGAGTTTAAGGTCCCTTCCCACCCAAACCATTCCATGAGGATGATGATGAAATAACATAAAACTCACTCTAAAAGCCACTTGCTGGGACACCAACCCTCAGCATGTTTGAAAAATCCCATTTTTTGGCTTTGAAGCAGGAATTCCTTTGGGGTTTGTCCTTGCAGATCTGAGGAGTCCATGGTCTCATCAACCCTCTGTGAGCAGGAGCTGGCGTGAGCTCCGAGCCTCAGCCAGAAGCTCTGAAATTAAAAACGTGTCGGCTCCGAGATTCCTCCACAGCCCAGAAAACGCCAAACTTGTGTTATTTTTGAATCCCCTGATTTTTCAGGGCTGCTGGAAATAAGATCTCCTGCTCCTGACTTCCAAGCAATAAAGAGAGGTGAATCACTCCCGAAAAACCCTCCCGTGGACCACCCAGGGGCTCCTGCAGAGCTGGGAACCAGAAGTGGCAAAGAGCAGAAGGATTTTCTTAACACAACTGCAACTGCACGAGGCAAAATCACCTCGGAACAGAAGCAGAGTTCCCCAAGTGAGAGGTGTGATAATGAATCCAGGCTGATTAATATGCATCGAGCTAAATCACATTCAGGTCAAAGGGCGAGCCCCAAACCTCGAGTGTAACACGTTCCCTTCCAGGACCCAACATGTGTCTGGAATTCAGATAGAAATAGCTTTTTTTTTTTCCCCCCCATAATTATCCAACTCAGCATAAATTATTATTTTTTTAACTAAATAATAGTTAGGATTTTTGTTCCTTGCTGTGATTGGTCAGAGCTCTCCTTTTTTTAACGATCTGTGACTTTCTGGAGAGTCCTGCTGGGGTTTTAAAACTTGTAACTTGCAAATCACCATGTCAAGAGCCATGGTGCCAGTCATATAAAATATGAAATCACACGTTCTTAACATTTATTTGTTGTCATTTTTAATGAGAAAACATGGATTTTTTGGACAGAGCAGTGGCTGAAAGTCCTCAGACTGAAATTGTCCCTGTGTTGTTGATGTTCATACCATGGAGTGGTATTTTGGGAGACCACATGCAAGATCCTCTCCTAAACGGCCAACAAAAGCTAAAATTGAACCAAAATAGTGCCTCTTAAAATGCACACTTCTATATTTAATGCTGCTCTTTCATTAGAAGTTCCAAGATTTCCTCCTGAGGGGTTTCAGGAGCGTTGCTGTCACGGATCCCTCGGAATAAGCAGGAAGTGGGTGATTCCTGTGGGAGCACTGTGGAAATCAGGTCACTGTGGAAATTCATGACTTTGGAAATCGAGTCACTTTGGAAATCAAGTTGCTCTATCCCCTGGCTGATCCCTCATGAGCACAGCTCGCATTGTGAACCAGAGGGACACATTTGGGCTGCAGCCTGGGCTCCAGGAAGGCTTTGCCATCCTGGAAATTGAGCAAGGTCCACGTTGGGATGCTAAAATCCATCACCGTGCATTTTTGTTGGCATTTAGGGAGCTCCAACGCCCTCTGCTTCCTTGTTTCCCATTTAGGTGCTCCTGATCATCAGTGGGAACCTGAGTTTCCTGAACTGGCTGACCATGGTGCCCAGCATTGCCTGCTTTGACGATGCCAGCCTGGGGCTGCTCTTCAGCTCCCGGCTGAGGGAACGGGCGGCGCGGATGCAGCTCCCGGGGGCAGAGAGAGAGAGGCTTTCCCTGGGTGAGTTATTCCCACAGAGGGAAAAGTTGGGATTTTGGTGTGCTTGGCTCCAAAGCTTTCACTTTCAAAACAAAACTCTGCTCCTCTGTGGGTGGAGGGTGCCTGGACCTCGCGATGTGAAGCTGGTGGCTGGTCCGTGAGGGGCTGTGGGGACACTGCCATGGGGACACGGCTTCTGGGATGTGTCCTCTGCAGGACCAATGTCACAGCAAATCCAGGCAGTGCTTGCTCTGCCCCCTGTGACTTGAACTCAGAATAAGAATGTGGAGTTGTGCAGTTCACCTTAGGGTTTGGTTTTCACCTTGTTTGTTAATTTTGGCTGTTTAAAGACAAGGATGAAACACCCAGTGCGACTTGAGGTGCGCTCAGAAGTTGGGTTCTCACATTGGCTCTCTTCCATGGCATGATGAAGAGAAGGCTCCAGGGAGACCTCAGAGCCCCTTCCAGTTCTAAAGGGGCTCCAGGAGAGCTGGAGAGGGGCTTTGGACAAGGGATGGAGGGACAGGACACAGGGAATGGCTTCACATTAAGAGAGATCAGTGATAGATGGAATATTGGGAAGGAATTCCTCCCTGTGAGGGTGGGGAGGCCCTGGCACAGGGTGCCCAGAGAAGCTGTGGCTGCCCCTGGATCCCTGGAAGTGTCCAAGACCGGGTTGGATGGGGTTTGGAGCAACCTGGGATTGTGGAAGGAGCAGCTGCTGGTGGCCACCATTGGTGGCATGGCCACCATCGAGGTGGGGAGGAAATTCCCCAGAACAGGGAGGAGAACTCTTGTTCATACCATGAATATGAAAAAGCAAATACAGGGAGGGTTGAGACTGGAAAAAAGGGCTCGAGGTGGCTGATTTCCCCTTCCAGAGGCAGTTTCCAAGCAGCCCTGATCCGGGAGGAGCAGCACTGAGATGTTTCTCATGAGGCTGCGTAGCAGATGGAGAGTGGTGTTTGCAGCATTTTTATAAACCGCATATAAGCAACAAATTGCCTGTAATATCAACAACAATCACAGCTGCTGGGGTTAAATATCCCAAACATCTGTCAGAGGAAGGAAAAATGTCAACAAGAGGCAGCATCTGTCTCCAGTCTTTTCTACTAAGAAGCAGCTTATTAACCAAAAATGGGAGTTCCAGCCATGCAGCTTCATTAAGATTTTGTGTCTTTTATTTCACATATTTTGCTGGAATAAATCCTTATCAGCTTTTCCTCTCCTGGAGCTTTACTATAGAGGCTGCGAAAGTCTCAAACTTTTCCTACCAACTCCATTTATGCCTCCAATCCCAAACAACACTGAGGCTGCCCCTTCTTTTTGGGAGGAAAAGCCAAAGGGAGTCCCTGTGAGGGGGAGGCAGATCCTGTTTTGAGGAACTCACATCTTTTCTGTGATGCTCTCCAGAGGGTCTGACTGAGCCAGGGCCAAGCAAGGACCATCCATCCATCCATCCATCCATCCATCCATCCATCCATCCATCCATCCATCCATCCATCCATCCATCCATCCCACTCTGGGTGTAGCTGTGCCCCACCCTCAGAAGGGGCGGGATATTTGTAATATCCTGGGAATTTGAATTCCTGCGTATTTTCTCTGCTAAGGAAGCAGGGGCTGTTGAGCTGGTGCTGATGGGTGCCAGGAGGCTCAGAGGAACCCTCAGCCCTGGGCCACCAGAGCAGAAGACAGGAGGGCCCCCAGCCATGTCCTGCTCATGACCTGATTTTGTGAGGCCACATCCTTGAAGTGGGTGTTTGATTCCTACTGAGGCCTCCACTTCCCATCCAGATCCCACTGGCTCCTGTCCCCAAGTTTTGCTCCATCTTTGCCATCTGGGTTATCATTTTCCCTGAATTAACTCATTTTTCTCTCAGATTGAGTGGCTGTGACCCCAAGGGCCTGGAGACAGGATGAGAATCACCCCTGCTGAAGGCTAGGCAGTCCCTGCATGGCCATGAACTGCTGAGGAGCCAAGTGGGGGCTCTGTGCCCATGCTTGCTCTTGAATTACAGGGCAAGAAGTTCAGTCCATCTAAAAAACCCCCCAAAAATGCCCCAAAACCTCATGCACAGCAGCACAGGGGTTGAGGGAAGGTCCGATTCAAATGATTCTCCAGAAATGTTCTCAGACTAAACAATTATTAATAGCTTTTGAGAGAGGTTCAAATAAACATCCCTCTCCTGCAGAGATAAGGGGAAAGCTCCATGCAATTGCTTTGAATCTGATCCTTTGGCTGTTAATGTTAAATAAATTTAAAAGGGCCATGAGGGAAGGAGCCCCTCGGGGGTCACCCCTGCTTATTTGTCTGATCGTGGCGGTGTCTGCCCGGCCTGGGATCCAGCCCAGCCCCTTGCTGCTCCTGCAAACCCCATCCCAGAGTGCTGGCAGAGCAGCACACATCTGCAGGAATGGTGGGGAACAGGCATTTTGCAGAAGGAAAAGCCCTCAGGATGGGGAGAGCCTGGGGCAGCACGAGGCAGGAGTGGCCCCAGGACTCCAAGCCCAGCTCCCAGAGCAGGAGGCTGATCCTGAGCAAGGTGCAAGTGCCAGCTGTGGTTTTTCCCCTGTATTAAAGCCATGATTAATGTCACATTTTAGACATTTTTCCTTTTAGCCCTTGCTCAGACTATTTAGAGAAAGGCAGATCCCAGCAGCGATAGCGGCCCGTGGCAAGGTCGGGGTGATTACAGCGGGGTTTGTCAGTGGTGGGGCCAGCACAGGGGGCCCTGGGAATGGGAATGGGAATGGGAATGGGAATGGGAATGGGAATGGGAGCAGAGCAGTGAAATCACCTTCCCCTGGTCTGGTTTTGTGTCCCCCACAGGCTCCTGTGTCCGCAGAGTGCTGAACATCTCCTTGGGCCTCCTGATCATCTACCTCAGCATCCCGGTGGTGCTGAACCTGCTCAACTCCAGACAGGTCATGAACACCTCATTCAACCCCCTCAGAATCGTCAACACCTACGGAGCCTTTGGGAGGTACAGGGGCTTTAATGGCACATCCCAGACCTCTGCCCAGGGTATTCCAGTGCCAGACACTCTGTGTGCCTTAAACCTAAACAGAAATCCTTCCAGTAGACCTGGAATACAAAGGAGGTGGAGAAAAGGAGCAGGTTTCTTTCCCACTGAATTTATTTTCTTTGACCTTTTTCTTTGACCTCTTTTCTTTCTTAGTTAGCTCATTCTGTCATTCTGTCTGTTCTAGACTTGGAGTATCTGTTCTTGAGACAGATGGAGAAAAGGAGCAGGTTTCTTTCCCACTGAATTACAATTTATGGATTATCTGTTTATGAGGCAGAAGGAGACAAGGAACAGGTTTCTTTCCCACTGAATTTATTTTCTCTGAGCTGTTTATGAGTCAGCTCACTCCATCAACATAGCAAATGTAAGAGCAGGATGAAAGTATCCATAGGAGAGTTCATCCAGTGGACAGACTTCACCCTCCCCAGCTCTCTTTATTTCTGCTGAGCTTCTTTTCCCCTGCACTCCTTTGCTCTCCCTCCTGGAAACATCCACAGCAGCTCTTGGTAGCAGATTTTAGGCCAACAAAAGGAAGTGCTTTTTCCATCGAGTGGCTTGGGGAATTCCTTGCTCCAGGAATGGAGACCAAAGTAGGAAGGGCTTCAAAAGAGAAGATTTGAGAGGACAGGGCCATCAGCAGCTCAGGGCTGCAAGGTGGGATGGACAAGGGAAGCATCTCCAGCTGTGTATGGAAACACACTGGTTTGGGCTGGGTTTTAAGGATCCAAATCTGTTTTTTTTAGGGGGGGGGACTAAAGCTTAGGTGAGCCATGGCTGAGTTCAGCAAAACCCCTCTCAGGTGCTGTCCATCCCAGCCTCTTCCAACCAGGAAAATGATGAAAAGCAGGGCTGCATCATCAGGTTGTTCCAGGGACAACAAGGCCGGGCTTCTCCGGAGGCTTTGCCACCACCTGCTCAGGGTGACCATGGGATGTTCTCCAGAGCTCTGGGACGGGCACTGGACAAGCCCCAGAGGAGAAGGCAGCAGTAAATAAATGCATTTTGCAGAAGGTGAAGCAGTTTGGCTGTTAAAGGTCCAGCTGGGCAGGTGGTGAAGGGGAGGAACGAGTCCCACCACAAGCACTGGAGATGCTGAGGACGCATCAAATGAATATCCTCTTTTCCTCAGTTTTTCAAATTGCAGAAATTTCTGTGGACAGAAAAAAATGAGAAAAAAAAATATTAAAACCATCAACACTACTTGTGGAAAATGCCAACATTTCCTCCTTTTTTTTTGAGAGAGAGAAATAACCCAGAAGCTCTTTGAAGGCTGGAGTGGTGAAGCTTCAAGAGATTGTTTTCTTTGGGTTGTTGTTCTTTTTCTTCTTTGGTCTTTGGTTTCTGTTTCAACAGTTACCAGACCCTACAGAGCATGTGCTGTAAGATGTTTGTAATTCCAGCCCATGTAAACCAATAAAAAGAGGATTGCAGCTTATAATGAATCTCTGATGATGTGAAACCTGACAGGTTTTGAATCACACAGTAGGACCATGCTTTTATTGGTAATTGGTGTCCCTGATTTACAGAGTGCTCCTAAGCCTTGGGCAGCCAGCCATGGCTCATAACTCAGCCCAGGGGATAATATGGAACTTGGCTGGAGAATCCAGAGATCTCCTAAATGGAGAGAACAATTGTAAGAGGAGATACTCAGCATTCCTTGGGTTGGGAGCATCTCTCCCTGGAAGCCATCGGGGCAGAAGGTGGAGGTTGTGTGTTCCCAAACTTTCAGTTTTTTGGGTTGGAGGAGGCAAAATCAAAGTAGAAAAAAAATCAAAAGGGTGTTAGGATCGGAAGAACTTTGCCAGGCAGGTTTCCCTAGCTCTGTGTTCCTCATGGAAAGCAGCTCCTTGGAGCAGATGGGTGTCTCTGGCAGGTCACCCAGGACTCCAGGGTGGTGTTTCCATGGTCTGGAGTTGGCCATTCCCACTGCTCCATGCTGGGAGCGCAGCTGAGCCACTTGGGGATACTCATGCCCTTCCTCTGATCCCCAACTGCAGACCCACCCGTTCCACAGGAATCATCTTTATGGATCAGAGCCCTCCCTTGGGCTGGAATAGCTGCAGGTGGTAGAAGGAGGAGCGTGGAATTTGACTGTGCTGCTGGGGAGAGGAAAGTCCCAAGATCCAGAGGTTCTCTGGATCTCAGGATCCACCTGTACCTCCAGTGACCCATGTTTCACGTGGACTCTCATGAACCAGAGCTTTTAGTTGAGATATTGGGTGGTCCTTCTCTGTGAGGGAGGTGAGGCCCTGGCACAGGGTGCTCAGAGAAGACAGGGCTGCCCTTGGATCCCTGGCAGTGTCCACGGCCAGGTTGGACAGGGCTTGGATCACCCTGGGATAGTGGAAGGTGTTGAGGCTGGAACTGGATGAGCTTTAAGGTCCCATCCCACCCAAACCAGTCTGGGATTTTATGATTTGCCATGACTTGAGACAAAAAACAACATCCTGTTGTATCCCACAGCATCACCAAGGAGAGGACAGAAGTCATCCTGCAGGGAACATCCAGCCTGGATCCCAATGATCCTGCTGCAGTCTGGGAGGAGTTCGAGTTCAAGTGCAAGCCTGGGGACTTGAGGAGGAGGCCGTGCCTCATCTCTCCCTACCACTATCGCCTCGACTGGCTCATGTGGTTTGCTGCCTTCCAGGTAGGTGCCTTTGAAAGCTTGGCCCTTCCTTGACCAGGAAAAACAAATTACATGGATTTACTACATGTTGGGATCACAGGGGAATGTTGGAAGCTGTGGCTGAGTTAATTATGTTAAAAAAAAAAAAAAAAAAAAACAAGGACAAAGGTTGTGTTCCTAAAGGATTGTGCTACTGTAATGAAACTTTTGGCAATTTGATGTGAGGTTTTTTAAGGGTTTCTTAGCAATACCAAGAATCCCTATCAGGGACACCTCTGGGGACACCGTTGGGGACAGCAGCTCCCATTCCCTACATGCCCACACATGGATACTGGTCCCTCTAAATGTATTCCCCATGTGGTACCAGCAAACAGGTGACAGCCAGAAATTAAAAAGGAGGGGAACTTGAAATGTTAATTCTTGTTTAGCTTATTTTGCAAATCTTACCCACATGACGTGGGCAGGGTTTTACAAAACTGACAGCAGTGGCATGAGGCAAACCCATGTCAGAGTATCCCAGACTTTTCTCTTTGTCCCTGCATCCTTCCCTGGAATATCTTCTTCCCTCTGCCCCAAACTCCTGTGTTTGCTTTCCCTGTAGCATTTTCATTTCGGTGCCTTTGGGATTCCTGGGCCATGACATCAGGCCGTGGTTGGATATTTACCCTGCTAGTTTGTGTGTGCTGGAATTTCATTTAATCTGCATTAGGTCTGCTTATCCCTCAGGAAAACCACAGCCAAGGTCCAAACTCCAGGCAGGAGCAGTGCCCAGAATTAGGGAATGGTGCAGGGGGTGGATGGAGCTGGTGGTTGAAATCAGGTTGTGCTTTGGGAGCACTCTGAGTGTGGAGAAATCACCTCCCCCAGGCAGAGGTGATTTCTGAGGCAAGAAGAATGCTCTGCCTAGGGCAGAAATGTCCTGAAGGTATAAAATAAAAGGGATTTGAGTTTTAAAGCTGAAGAGGGTGGGACACAGGTCCTGCTGTGCAGAGCAGAGTGTGGGCCCTGCTGAGGGATGCTGGAGCCAGTTGCTGGTGTACCTGGGAGGAGGAAGAGGAAATAACTCAACCTCTTTGCATCTTTATTGTTAAAATTCATTATTATTGGTGTTTAATGCATTATCATTAGTGTCTAATTTGTTATTATTGGTGTTCATTTCATTATTTGTAGTGTTTAATTCATTATTTTTAGTGTTTCATTCACTGAAAGCTTCCCCTAAGTGTTCCCATTCACCTGTTGGAGTGTTGGTCTCTTGAGGTGTGTCCACAGCAGCTAATTAGCAGTAATTAATGTTGAGGGTCTCTGTGCACAGGCAGGAGGAGGTGCCTCCCTCCCAGGAGTGGATCTGTCACCCTGGATCCCGTCTGTCACCTCCCACTAGAGCAGCACCCTCTGGAATGGGTCTGGTGCTCCTCCCTGGCCATCTCACTGCAGCATTCCCACATCCCTCCTGCCACTTTCCATGGCTCCCCAGCATAGAAATCTCTGTGGAGCAATTTCAGATCCTGCTTAGAAGAGCTGTTAACAAAAGGAGGAAAAAAACCCTCTGGAAAGTGGGAAGTGGGGGTGACTTATGGAAAACAACAGTTGCCTGGGCACGGCAGTGAGCCCTGGATGCTCAGGCATGTAAATACCTGCTTAAGCATGGAAGTAAATCCCATTTGGAATGGCCTCTGGTCGGCTGGAGCACTGAGAGCTGCTGCCAGCTGCCTTCCCTGGGCAGCTCCTGCACAGCCAGAGAAGTCCCTGGGTGTTGTTTAGACTTTTGAGTCCCCCATAACTGCAGAAAGGATGAGAAGCAGGAGCTGAAATCCCAGGAGATGCTTGTGAAGCCAGAGGAGTTGTGCAAAACCCGTGTGGGAGTTTGCAGAGTCCATAAAACCGAGTGAATTCAGCCTCTGGGTTAGATTTCAGTTGTTTTCAGAAGCTCTGGGTTGTTTCTTCAGCACTGCTCTCCCAGGGCTGGGTTTGCACTTCCCTGGCAGTGGCCAGGTATGGAGCTGACATTCCCAGCTCTGACAGGCTGTGGAAAAGCCCCGGGCTTGTGGGCAGGATATTTATTTCCCATCCCTTTGTGCTGCTCCTGACAGGCTCCTCTTTGCACCTCATCAGCACCTGACAAACGACGCCTTCTGCACTCCGGGATTGCGGGAACATTCCACCTTGGATTGGCCCAGGATTCACTCCGAAGTTGCCTCCAACCTGCCCTTGGATACTCCCAGAGATCCAGGGGCAGCCACAGCTTCTCTGGACACCCTGTGCCAGGGCCTCCCCACCCTTTGAGAAGGGACGAAATAATGGCTGAAATGGCAGAATATGATTTGATCCCACAAAAGTGAGGTTAAGCATTAGGAATAACTTTTCCCCCCTTGACACTTCCATGTGTTAGTGCAGAAACATCCAGGTTTTGCAGGAGCTGGGGACAAACTGTTAAAGGTTTATCTGTGCTCCAGCTACTGATGCCAGCCCTCCTGTAATTATTTGACTTCTGTTTAATGCTGGAATTTCAGTAAAAGCCCAACATTGAGCTGGGCTGGCACAAAAACCACGACAATTTCTGCATTCAGCATCACTGGTCAATAACAACCAGCAAACAAAATACTGCTCATACTTCTGGGGATTCAAGTTGGTCAGTTCTGCTGGTGCTGGGATGTCTTGGATTCTACAGAAGTTGGATGCTTATTGCCCCAGAGGTTTGTTGTCCACCAGTGGAAAGGGAAAAATCAAAGGGAAAGGCTTTTCCCTTCCTTATTGTGGCATGGAGGGTATTTATTCTGTTTGGGGACGTCATGGAAACACAAAGGCACCCTCTTGGTGCTTGTCAAATAATAACTGCTCCAAAATAACAAAATATTGCTGCTCTCAGATTGGTTTTAAAGCCCAGTGTTTGTTGGATTGTTCCTTGAAGCTGCTCCAAAAGTGTGTGGATGTGAAACCACTGTGGAGCAGCATTTGGGATGCTCTGAGATGCAATG
Source organism: Lanius collurio (assembly GCA_020086605.1). Lineage (NCBI taxonomy): Eukaryota > Metazoa > Chordata > Aves > Passeriformes > Laniidae > Lanius > Lanius collurio. The sequence goes on along the minus strand of JACBWW010000025.1, from coordinate 6,036,746 downwards.
TGTGTTTTCCAGAGATGAGGTTATTTATAAATAACCTTCAGCTGCTTTCCTAAGAGCAGAGAGAGCCTCCAGCAGCAGGGTCAGTGCTCTGTGGCCCTGCCCTGGGTGGTAACAGAGAGTGAGGGAAACTTCAGGTTCTGCATGAACTGGAAGAGCTGAGGAGAAGTAACCCTGTTTATAGAGAGGGCAGGTTCATATTTTTGTAAAATTTGATTCAAGCCTCCTGTTATCTCAGCCTTGCAGCCAGAAGGGGCTTAGAGGGAAAAGCTGCCCGGAGGAGGAGGAGGTGTGAGAGTCATAATCAAACCTCAGCCTCGTGCTCCCTGTACCCAGCTCAGCCTTTTCCATTTCCTTTCTTCCCCCTTCTCCAAACACAGGCCTCAGCTCACTTCCATTTTCCATTGCAGCATTCTGGTCCATGTGCAGCAGGGAAGGCTTTGCTTTCCTCCTTTTCACGGGATTATTGTTTCCCTGTGACCGTGAAGAATTCCACAGGCTGGCTCACGGGCAGCCTCACCTCCAGCAGGAACAGTGCCAGGGAAGTGCCCAGAATCCCAAACCAGCCTGATATCCTATCGTGCCATGGGCTGGATAAATACAGAGTGAGACCTTGTCCATGCAGGGAATGATTCCTGCCCGCAGTGGCCACTGTGTGTCCCCCCTCTGGAACAAAGGGACTTTTCTTCCCCGAGCCAGAGGTGATATGGGAGCTGTGCCAGGTGTGCCCTTTCCCTGCATAGGTGGGATCGAGGAGCTGGCTCCCAAAGTCTTGCTCTGCTCTCTCATGCAGCCTTTCATTCCTGCCTCCTTCAGGGAGCAGCTGCTTTCCCAAGGATTTTCTAATGGGATGGACTGAGGGATGGCTTTTAGTGAGTAATTGCACGTTGGGCTGGAGACACAACTTTTTGGGAAACTAATAGAAAAAGGGCATGAAATTAGGAAGAAGTTCCTCGCTGTGACAGGGGGAGGCCCTGGCACAGGGTGCCCAGAGAAGCTGGGGCCCTGGAAGTGCCCAAGACCACATTGGACAGGGCTTGGAGCTACCTGGGATGGTGAAAAGTGTCTCTGCCCATGGAACTGGAGGAGCTTTAAGGTCCCTTCCAACCCAAACCATTCCATGATTCCATGTAGGTGTTAAGATAATGAGAATGGCCCTTCCTTGGATAAGCTGCTTGGACAGCAGGATGGTAACAAGTGATGGTGAGCTGCACTTACATAGAACAACAAAGGGGCATTAACTGTGGCCTCCTTTCTGTGGAACAGGGATTGTTTCTCCTGATAGCTCAAGTTCCCTAAACAGCAACAGTTGAAGGTGCTTAACTCCAGCAGTGCAAGCAGCAGCGTGGATATGGGGTGAGAGTGCCCAGGATGGTGGAATTCCATGGTGGAATTCCCGTGTTACATCCACGGTGGGTCGGCTGTGACACAAAAAACACCCCTCACACCCTAACACGGGAAATGGAACCTGCCCTGCCCCTCTGGCAGCCACTGACTCCGATGTGAAACCACTCAGGGCTCCCAACCACGTGAAATAATAACCCCAGGTTCCCGTGCCAAGTTTCCAGCTGTTCCCACATGTGCATCTCGTCCTGACCTCCTCCTGCGCCCGTGCCAGCCCCGAGATTCCATAAAACACCACACTAATCCCCAGTCCTTTTTCATTAAATGACCAATTAAAGCTAAAGGAAAAGCCTCCTTATTATTATTATTTCAGTTGGGAACATGTTCCCTGTACCTCCAGGGGGCCTTCTGTGGGTTTTTTTTGGGATGATAACGTTCCCTTGACTCTGTTATCAGCAGTTTGGTTGCTACTGTGGCTGCTTTGCTCCGGCTCCTCACTGGGGCCTGACTTAGCAGAGCTTTGGGTTTCAATTCTGTGCAGTTATTAAATTCTCCTGGACACAAGCAAATGTGTTCAAGGTGAGAACACTGTGTTTATTCCCTGGAAAAGTGTCAGAGTGGAGAGGTCAGGCAGTGCCAACAGCTGCAGGGAAGCCCCGGGGCAGCACTGCTCAGGAGGTGGGTGGTGATGCTCAGCTCCTCACGTGTGGCTGGGACAAGGAGCAAAACCCCTTCCCAAAGTGGCATTTGGGGTGAGACTGGCATGGGAAGATGGGGGAAGTGTCTGCCCAAGTACTGCACGAGGCTGAAACCCATCAGCAGCTCAAAGTTCCTGGGGTCTCAGCACCAAGTCCCTGAAGTTCTTCGTTAGTCCCTTCTGTTGTACCTGAAACGGGATTTTCGGAGGTTCAGGGTGTTTGTACCAGCTGTAGGGACAGCTGAGGATGCTGTGGCTGGAGAGCTGCTCCTCGCACTTCCATGGATCTGCACGGAGTGTCCATGAACACCGAAAGGTTTCAGCTTTAGCCTTGTGTAACTATGAGACCCCTCAGCTCTGCTCCCCCTGAGCCTTTCCTGAGTTTTGCACTTGAGCTGGCAGTGGGGTTTTTGTGTGTTTAGGTCCCTGAATTGCTTTCTGTGCTAAAACAGAAAGAAAACTCAAAAAGGTGAGAAAGGGAAGTGTTTTCCTCCCCTGGGGGAGCTGCACCTCCGGAGGAGTGCTCTGGGCAGGGTCAGACTGTACTCCCTGCAGTGGCTGTGCACTCACTGCTTCCCCAGTAACCCCAGTATGGATGCAGCACAGGCTCTGTGTGGTGTGGGGGGAGCTCTGGCCCCAGTGGAGTCGGGGGAGTCCTGGTCTGTATCCTGATGGAGATGGAGCAGCCCAGGGATCCATTGCTGTGTGGGATCAGTCCCGGCTGCTTCTCGTGCTCGTTGAAGATCCAAACCCTAAAGATGACCCCAAAACAGGCCTGCCCTCCTGGCAGCAGTTTGTGCATCTAGCCTGGATTCTTTTTTCTGTTATAATTATCCCACTGGATGGTTCAGGCTCTGCCTGTCTTTTTTTACTCGCTCAGAGCTGGCACCATCAGCCGGATCCCTCTGTCCTGATCCAGTTCTGAGCTGGATCCCGCTGGATCCACGGACACAGGAACCCCTTGCAGTGACGCTTCTCTGGGTGCAGCCCAGATCTCCTGGACTCTTTTTTGCCCCCTGTGCCGCGGTATCGCTTTGCAGAGTAATGAGTTAAGCAGGGTCGTTAGCGCAGCTCGGCTCCCGCTCCCGGCTCCAGCGAGATGCAGAGCTCCGTGCGGGAAGGGGGGGGGCTGCACCGGCTGGAAATTTCTCACCGCAGACTTCGCTGGGGCCAGACATGTTGTAAATTTTACAAGAAAAACACTTTACAAACCAGAAGTCCAACTCTGGTGCGCACGGAGCCGCTAATTAACAATTTGGAGGCCGCGGGAGCCGGGGAGCCGATCCCACCTTCCCGGAGCCTCCCGGTTCCCAGTCAGGCTCTGAAGGTTTGGGGGCCTCCATCGAGCTCCAGCTCGGGGAGTCTGGTGATTCCTGTTTCCATTCTCCTGTTGCTTCCCAGCTTCCACACAGCAACCCTCAAATCTCCCGGGGTCTCCTGGAGATGATGTTTAACATCGTACAGGGCACTGGGATGTCCACGGAGGCTCGGGACGTTGAAGGTGTCACTTGTGATCTTTGATCCCTGCAATTACTGTTGCACCTTTTGGGGGATCCTCTCTCCCAGCCAGCGATTCCCAGGGTGGCACCCACCTTCCCAGATCCCAACCTGAGCACCTCCAGATCCCAGAGCTGTTGAGGGACACAGAAACTTGGGAGTGAGTCGCCCATGGGGACACAGCCAGGCCTCGGGCAGGGATGGGGACGGTGCCAGCTCTCCTTGGGAGATGGGTGGCACATCCCACACGATGCCGAGCTCCTGTTCCCAGGGCTCCTTTCCCAGATTGTTGTGTCAGGACCACGGTGGCCTCAGTCCCCTGTCCCTTATGGGAACCACCCCCTCCTCCTCTGTGCCAGGAGGTGGCACTGGGGCTTGGTGGAGGGGGTGGCAGGCTCAGCACGGGGCTGGTGGGGAGCATCCCTGTCTCCAGCACCCATCCCTGATGGATGAGAGCAGATGCAAGGAGCAGGACGGAAGCAGGCGAGGGAGGAGAGTAATCGTTTTGCAAAACTCGTTGGCTGAAATAACTGCGGTTTTCCTCTAAATCGTGATGAGCTGGGGTCAGCAACCCTGCGAGGTGGAGCTGCCCTGGATGGGCCTTTCCACCAGCGCTCCGTGTTTTCCATGGCGATTCTCTCCCGTTTCCCTTGGCGACGGGAATAACAAACCGGGCCATGAGGGAGCTGTGCAGAGCAGCTTCGCCTCGGGGCTGGGTTTTAGTGAGAGCCCTGCAGGTACAGCTCCCGGGTTTCCCTTTCCCACAGTGTCCCCTGCTGCTTGCACTCAAAAATCCACTCAGGAACTCGTGGAAAAAGCAGGAAAAGAAATCTCAGCGAAGCCCAAGGCACAGGAAGTCACCATGGGGAAATGTTTTTAGGGAGCCTTAACAAGAGCAAAGAGCAGGATTCCTGCAGGGAGGGAAATCATAGGATCAGGGAATATGTCGAGCTGGAAGGGATCCATAAGGATCATCCAGTCCAACTCCTTGCTTCCCTCAGGGCTGCCTAAATTCAGAGTCAAACTCTGCCACTGCAGCCTGGGCTGGGGGGCCCAGAGCTGCTCCAGAAGTGGCTCCTTGAGGAAGGAATTTAAAGAGGATGGATCACACAGCAGGAAATAAAGAGGAGACAGGAACTGGGAAAAGAGAAGCCACTTTCTTCTGTTTTCCTTTGGATAACAACAGGGAACCAACCCAAACCCTTTTCCCAGGGGAAAGCAACCTGGATTAAAAAGGATGGATGGATTATCCACAGAAAATGTGCTGCTGTGGTTCCCCCGTGGGGTATGCTGCTAAATAAATGGTTTAAATCAAATATTTGGGGGCAGAATTGGCAGATGAGACAAACCCAGGGAAGCTCTCCCTGCCCTCTCTCTGGACTTCAAGGATCCCATGGGATGTGCTCTGAAACACTGGGAATTTCATCAATTTCCACCCAACTCTGCTGAAATCTCTCCTCAAAAGTCTTTAATCCCAGTAACACCCCAGGAAAAGCCCAGCAGTTCCTAACGTTTCCCTTTCTTCTTCCTTCCCCCAGACCTACGAGCAGAATGAATGGATCATCCACCTGGCTGGGAAGCTGCTGGCCCAGGAAGAGGAGACCTTGTCCCTGCTGGCCACGAACCCCTTCGCAGGCAGAGACCCTCCAAGGTAAGCCTGGAGTTATCCCAAGGGAGCTGCAAGCTCCACATTGCTCCCATCCTGGATAGGCACGGGAGGTCCCTGTTGGAGTTGGGATTTGATAGTGGAGTTCAGGGTGGGTTTGATGGACACCAGAGTGCCACCAGCACCTTGATTTCCCCCTGGAGGGGCCACAGGGGCCCTTTGGATGAGCCCATTCCCAGGCAGATCCATGCAGGGCTCGCTGTTGCTGCTCCTGGCCAGGAATGGTCCCTTCTGCAGTGGCTTCCTGCCCCTCAGCTTTAGGGTTTTTGCCACGGTCTCCTTGTGAGCTCAGCTCAAACCCCACCATTTCCGTGGATCTCCTGGGGTGTTCCAAAGACAAAAGAGCCCTGCAGGAATTACTGAGTTTGTGGACTCTCGTCTTGGAATTGTTTGTGTTTTCAAGGAAGAGACAAAGCCAACATCAGCCAGGGAGAGGCACAGAGGAAACTTCAATGTTTTATACAAAAGGAATTTTGTCCCAAAAGCGTCTGTTTTGTTGATGGAGCTATTTTTAGCTGAGAAAACATTTTTGGGGCATTTTGGATCAACTCAAGTGATGTTCTGCTCTTGCTAATGTTTTCCATTCGAGGCTCTGAGGATGCACTGCAAACAGGGATGCAGGTCCAGAGCTCTGTATGGAATGAAATTCCCCTCGGATCCCACCAATGTTTTCCAGCTTTAGGGCAGCATCCCCCAGACCTTCTGAGGAGAGACTCCTTCTCCAGCTGAGACAGGGAAAACTCCCCACTTTTACCAAAAGGTTTCCTCTGGTAAAAATCACAGAATCCTGGGGTTTGGGGTGGGAAGGATCTTGAAGCCCATCCAGTTCCACCCCCGACACCTTCCACTATCCCAGGTTGCTCCAAGCCCTGTCCAACCTGGCCTTGGGCACTTCCAGGGATCCAGGGGCAGCCACAGCTTCTCTGGGCACCCTGTGCCAGGGCCTCCCCACCCTCACAGGGAGGAATTCCTTCCCAATATCCCCTAACTCTGCCCTCTGTGATGTGGTGGAAGTGTCCCTGCCCTTGGCAGGGAGTGGAACTGGATGGTTTTTAACCTCCCTTCCATCCCAAACCATCCCTGATCTGTCATTCTGTGATCCTGGACTTTAATCCAGGCTGAGGGGAAGGTTTGCTGCCAGCCTTAGGGATCCCTTCACTCCCACCACAGCCCTGCTCCCTGCAGTAGCCGGGTGGAAAAGAACCCCTAATTTTCCTACCATTATTCCCCCCTCCCTCCACTCTAAAGGGAATTTTGAGACTTAATTATTTTCATTCCCTGCTAGACTAAATAATTAGGGGAAGGGACTGTTTTCCATAAGAACCTTGCGCTCCGTCCTCCACGGAGTTTGTTCTGTTAATGGAAACTCTACACCTTAAATAGCCAAGGGACTTTCAGAATGAGTTAATGCCTTCGAAATGAAATTTCGGAGACCAAAGTTTGGAGGGTTCTTTACAACTCAAAAAATTACAGTATTTTTTCAAGTGTGATAAACTTCAAATGAGAAACAGGTGACTGATTAAAAATGAGGGCATTGTTGAGGGCCCAGCCTGGCTGAGTGGGAAGCTTGGACTTCGAGGCCAGGGATGTTTGGGGAATGTGGATTTCCCAAATATTCTGGGGCAATGGATAGTTCCTAAAAGCCCAGCCCTCATAAATCTGAATGGGAGGGCTTGAGCTGAGAAATTAAGAAGTGTTGAACACACCATGGAAAAAGCTGCAACAATCAAAGAAAGCAAAAATCAGATTTTGCCCATGGGAGGGGGGAAAAAAACCCCAGGTTTTTCGGTCTGTTCAGTGTCTCTGATATTAAATCATGGTCACTTTAGCATTTTTATTCCAATTAAAGCAGCACTTTGTAGGAAAAGCCCCACCATGGATGTGAAAAGCTGGATTTGTAGTGGTGGTGGTGAAGGAGCTGGTGCTTCCCTTTGGATGCTCCCTGGCTGCAGGAACACGAGGGGAACATGGCATTTGGGATTCCTTTTTATTGGATTGCCCTTTTATTTCCCATTTAAAAGTGACTGGACTTTACACCTGGGCTGAGGCTGTGTGAGTCCCGTGGATCCTGGCAGGAGGTGTGGGGGTGGGATCCCATATCCCATGGGATCTGTGGGGTCAGCCCAAGCCATGGGAAGAGCTTGGTCATATTTGCACTTTGTAGAAGCCAATTTGGGGCTTGGACCCTCCCCAGAGGGATAAAGGTGACTCTGGAGCTGTTGGGAGCAAAGCTGAGAGCAGGCAGGAAGTGGGAATTCCTGGAAAATCTGGGCGTCACTGGGGTGTTGGTGGAAATGAATCTCTCAGATATTACCAGATTATTAATTAAATTAACTGAATTAAATTAAATTTTAAAATTAAAATTAATTAAATTCCATGATCCTGAAGGGAAGTTTAAGGGATTTTCTTTGGGGGAAGACAACCTCAGCATTTCAGAGAAGGCAGAGCTCATCCCAAGGTGCCAGGATTTCCCCCAGGCTGGGAAATCTGGTTTGCAGCCCCCTCTGGTAGCTGTGGAGCAAGCCATCTCCATGTGTCCCATGGCCATGGGATCTCTCTTCCTTGGCAGGGCAAATTCCAGCCTTGGATCCATCTGGAGCCAGGTTTTCTCCCCCCCCAGTTTGCTCTGCCCTTGGCATTGTCCCACCCTCTGAGCCTCCCTTTCTCACCCACTCAGAGAGGGAAAACCAGAGAGAGAAAACCCCCCTGTGCCACTTCCCGAGGGCATTTTGAGGCTCAGCTGCCTGTGGGATGCTCTGGCTCTGCAGGGCCAGACCTTGCAGGAGCCTCGGAATCAGCAGCTCTAAAAAACAATCCCACAACTGCCCTGATTCCCCAAATTTGGGCCAAGATGGATTAATTTCTGCTCCCTCCCACCAACAGGGCAAGAACAGCAATGATGGAGGCTCTGTTACCCTGATGAATTCCCACCACCTTATTTACAACAGAGCAGGGGACCTCGAGATAAAGCACCCCAAAAAAACCCCTTCACCAACCCAAAAACACACCCCATGTTTTGCTTTCTTTCTTTCTTCCCTCCTTGCCTTGTCAGGCCATTAATTCTAACAGAAACCACCACTGGCTTTTTCCCTGGAACCCCTCAGCTGTTGCAGGGAGACAGCTGCACCCTCTGGAACTAATTACAGCTGTCTGGGAGATTTAGGCCTCCATCCCAACAACTCCAATATTGCTGCTAATTTTTAACACATCCAGTTGGGGGATGTCAGGAGGGGCTGATATACGAGCGACTCACGAAAGCACCACGGGGCAGCTGCTCCCGGGCATCTGCTGAGGGGAAAATATTAATTTAAAAAATAATGCTGATTATTTTTAGCCTTTCTGGCCTCCCCTCAAGGCCAAGGCCTTGCCCAGTCTGGTGGGGATGCCCAAAATTTGATGGTAGATGGGTCCTTGGGGTGGCTCAGTTCTCCCTCCTGCACCAGCGCTGTCGCTCTCCTGGCACCACTGTGGGATCAGAAGTTGCCCAAAGGGCTCTTTTGTCCCCTTTCCTTGTTGTTGCCACAGCAGAGAGGGTTTCCCACCTCCTGGAAGAGTCCTTGGAATGCCATCCAGTCCCACCCTTGCCATGGGCAGGGATATCCTCCACTAGACCCGTCCAACCTGGCCTTGGACACTTCCAGGATGGAGCAGCCACAGCTTCTCTGGGAATCTGTGCCAGGGCGTCCCCACCCTCACAGGGAGGAATTCCTTCCCAATATCCCATCTAAATCCTTCAGTTTAAAACCATTTTTTAATGGGAGCTGCTGCCAGTTGCTTCCCAGGAAGCCAGGAGGAGCTGCCAGCGTGTGTTTGCTCAGTAAATCCTGGGAAACTGCTGGTGGCTGGGATCATCCTTCCCGACCTTCCCGTGTCTCCTCTGACCCACAAATCTTGCTGATCCTTCTCCAAGTACCTGTTACCACCTGGGGCATCCTGGTGAGGTCAGGCAGCTCCTTCATGGCCTTCCCAAAGCTGTTCCCATTACTCCAGAGCAGGAATTGGGGAATCTTCTGCAGGTTTGGTTTCCAGCATCAGGGAGGCTCCAAGACCTGTGGATCCCTTCCAGCAGCCAGGAGATCTTTGTGGGAGTCCCAAAACTGCCCAAAGCCTGTGAGCCCTGGAGCGATGGACTTGAGGGTGTCAGTCTGTAGCACCTTCCCTCCCTGAATCCCGGGAAGAGTGAGCAGGACCAGCAGTGGAGGAACTGGGAAATCCCATAACTCCAGGATTGAGGCACCCAGGCAGGTTATAAACACTGGCAGAGCTTGTAAATTCTGTGAGCCCTGAAATGAGGGGCTCCAGTGGGTATTAAACTCTGCAGCTTTCACATCCTGAGCCTGGCAAAGAAATATTCCCTTGGGTTCCAGGTTTTCCCTCTTTCTCAGATTTATTCGGGAGTATATGGAGATGGGTCCAGCTTGGGAGATGTTCTGCAGTCGCTTGGTGAAGGAAAAACCCCGAAGCACCAGAGTGGCAGGTGGAGGGATGCTGGAGCAGGGGAGGGGTTGCCATAAAATCTGCTTCTGAAGCATCTGTGGGAGGTGGATCTGGGTTTGGAGGTGGATGTGTTTTGGGAATTCCAGAAAGCAGCTGGGCAGCAGAGTTTGGAAATCTCCAGCCATCCTGGAGAGGAACCTGTGGCAACCTGGACCCTCAGGGACGTGGCTGTTCAGTAGCACTCCAGTTATTTACAGGAATTTTGTGCTCCTACAAAGGAAGCCCTGTGGGAAAAACACTTCAGCCCCTGTTTGGCTGTTCCCAGCCTCAGAAAACAGGAAAAAGAGGGACTGCAGGAATGGCCCTGGCTGTAATGAAGGCAGCAGCTGCAGGGCAGTGTTTGTGGGGGTTTGATATGCAGGTTTGTCCTCCCCAAATTCTACTCAGAGCCCCTTTTCCCATTTATCTTCCTTCATGCTCAGAGGAGGGGAAACATAGAGGTCATCAAATCATGGAACCATGAATTGTTTGGGATGGAAAGGACCTTAAAGCCCAGCTCATTCCACCCCCTGCCATGGGCAGGAACACTTTCCACCATCCCAGGTTGCTCCAAGCCCCATCCAACCTGGCCTTGGACACTTCCAGGGATGGGGCAGCCACAGCTGCCCTGGAAAACGTGATGGGTGTGATGAACATGGAATCCCAGGATCATTGAGGCTGGAAAAGGCCTCCAAGTCCATCAAGTCCCATCTGTGCCCGATCCCCACCTGGTCACCAGCCCAGCATGCCAAGTGCCACATCCGGGTGTTCCTTGGATATCTCCAGGGATGGAGACTCCAAACTTCCCTGGGGTTTTCCCATGTTTTTCCTGTCGTGCTCTCCTGGCTACCAGCAGGATTGAAACAGAGCTGTTGGGCTGTGCTGGCAGAACCCTTGAACTGGGTGCAGCTTTCCCCATGCCCTGCCCTCTGCCCTGCTCCCCCAAGCCGAGCACTGATGGCAAATCCATCAGAGCCGTCCCTAATTATTTCAGCAGCAGGAAGGACCTTCCTGGCTGCTCCAGGGATCCCACAGCTGCAGTGCCCTGCTCAGTAGCAGGGTCTGTATTTTCCTAGCAGAGCAGAGCAGCTTTAAATGAGCACTGACACGACTTTGACAGTTTTATTTTGTGGGTATTTTATGGACTCGCCCGGCGACGCCGGCGATGCTCCCGGCAAAGGCGGCGCGGGCGCCGCTCCGGCCCTTGTCAGCATGTCCTACATCAAGGGGGACAAACCCCCCGGATCCAGCAGCATGGGCAGCTCCCAAAGTGTTTCCCGACACTGATGAATGTTTCTTTCTGCACTGCTTTCAAACCTCCTTTGCTGTCAGCTCCCAGAGCAGCCGGAAAACAGATGCGCTCGGAGCCGCACTAGCGGAGCGGCCGCTGGCTGGGGTGGGGGGTGCTGGGGGAGTCAGACTCCCTACTCCAAAAGACCCAGGCAGAAATACTCCAGGATGGCTCTCAGAAAGGAAAAAAATCCTATTTTTCCTGCTTTTAGTATTATTCTTTTGTACTTAGCTGTGGAAAGGTGTGGGGAGTGCTCAGGGCAGGAGGTGTTAAAGCTCCTCTGTTCCTGCGTCATTTCCGAGGCACATCTGGATGCCAGCATTCCTGAATGGCATCAGGAAGAGCCTGGGAGCTTCCCAAAGCCTTCCTAATGTCACTGCTGCCAGCTGTGGGCATCCCAAGGATGGATGGATGGATGGATGGAAGGGTGGATGGATGAAAGGATGGAGTACTGGGATGTGGAGCCAGCCTGAGCCCCTCGAGCTGATTTCTCCATCCAGAAAGGCTCAAAAACTCCAATCCCGAGGGAATAAATACATGGTCCCAGCCTCTTCCCAGGAGTCCTGCCAAGCCCTGAGCTCCTGTTTTTGTCTCCCACAGGTGGATCCGGGGGGAACACTTCAAGTACAAGTTCAGCCAGCCCGGGGGGAAGCACGCCAGCGATGGGAAGTGGTGGATCCGGAAGAGAATCGGCCCCTACTTCCCCCCTGTCAACCTGCAGGGCCTGAGGAAGTTCTTTGAGGACAGGAATTGGCCATATCCCGTGCAGAACTGAGGGAAAAAGATGGCCAGGACAAGCTGGGAAGAGGGAGAACGGGCAGCTCCCTTCCAAACACCTCCTGCCTCTCTATTTTTTATCCATATCCTTGTTCACACCTGTTTTCCAGAGGATTCCCAGCCAGTTTGCCCACTTGCTTTGTGAGCTGCTTTTTCTCACCTCAGTGACTGATTTCTTTTGCCAGGCTGCTCCAATCAGGAATTGTCACTTCTGGAATTGGGAAAAAGGCAAGCAAAGAGCCATGACTGGTTTGGGGGAGGTGTTGGTGTTGCCAAAAGCAGCTGAATGTGGGTTTGAAACAAAAACAGGGGAAAACAAACCAGGAGGGATCTCTGTGGCTGTGTGGGCTGCGGATGCAGGCACAAGAATTCCCTTTTCCATGTTTTTTCCCACCTTTTTGACCACATGTACCGAATGGGCAGCACCAGGAACGCGTTCCTGGAAGGGGATTAAAGCAAACAGTTCTGGAATAACCAGCGGGAGCTTCCCTGGGTTTTTATTTTTCCTGGAAGTGCTAAAAAGGGAAAAAAAAGGAGCCTCAGTGCCTGCCCTGCTGTGGCTTACCAGGGACATGGCAGCTCCCACAGGAATGGGGTGGCAGGTAAGGAATGAGGTGAGTCCTGGGAGTTGTGGGATTTATTTGGGTTTTAGGGAGAATCTGGTGTTGTGTCCGAGTGTCTGATCCCTGTCCCGGTGATGCAGGGCCCTGAGAGGAGAATTCTCCTTCCCCTTCTCCCGTGGGTTCAAGGGTGCATTTGCACAGGGCTCCCTCATGGTTTCAGTGGATTTTACTTCCAAGCTGCTCCTTCTCCAGTGGATCCAGCTCAGGATGGGATCCACCCCCCTGGTTGGGTGACAGGTGACACCCCCTGGGCACCGCTCATGGACTGGGGCACCCCCTCCCCAATTTAATGAATTTCTTTTGCTTTCTGACCTCTGGCTCAGGGATAATGGATCCCAGACCAGCTTTCCCATTCCTGTTTGCTGCTTGTTAAGCCTTTTTTTTCCCCCTTGTTTTTCGATCCGAGCTCCTCTCCCTGCTCCAGAGTGGTGCCTGGGAGATAACCCCCAGGCCAGGGATTCCACTGGAAACCTTTCCTTGGGACAAGAGTTTAAAAAAGAAAGGGAACAATTATTCCGAGGGGGGAGGACATCAGAACCACGTTGTGGTATCTGTTCACTGGGAGGGGTTTTGTGGAGAGGCTTTTTATCCCAGAGCTGGAAGGAAAACGCTGTGGCATTCCTGGGGCAGCGCTGGCAATCCATGGGAAGGGAAACTCCATCTGGGAGCTGCTCCTGCCAGCTCTGATGTCTCTGAGGAGGGGAGGGGATGTGGGGACACCATCACAACCCATCCTGGAGGTCCCACCACCTTCTCCCAGCAGTTCTGGAATGAGGGTTTGGGTCCCTCAGTGGAAGCCATGATGGGCTGAGCCCCTGGAATGCCGCCCTTCTCTGGGCCATGTTTTCCAGCTCATCCCAATCCAGAGCCTGATCTCATCCCACTCCCTCCTCCTGTTTCTCTGTGAGGTCCAAGGAGGCCCCAGAGCTGAGACAGGCAGCACATGGCAGGTTGGTCCATCCTGAGCAGCTCCGGCTCCACCATGGCCAGAGGCATCTCAGGGACATTCCTGGATCTAAAATAATCCATTTTATTTCTGATTTTCTTTTGCTACAGGGAGATTATTGACCCTTGGGGCACCCCAAGTATTTATACTTGGTATAACTGAGGTATAAGTGACTTCTTTCCCTTTTTTCCCAACATTCCAGCCTTTTGGAAGCACGAGGTCTTCTCACAAGCCCAGCTGGGTTTGCATTTCTGCCCATCAGCCTTGGCTGATGCGAGGTCGGATCCAGCTCATCCCAGCTGCTCTTCCTCCCCTATAAAAGGAATTCTCCCTTTTTTTTTTTTAATCCCACATCCAAATGTGTGTTCTTGGGGGGAACAGAAAGTGGATGTGTCCAGACAGAAGGGCTTCAGCTCATCCCTTTTACGTAGGGAATGAGGAAATGATCTGTGCTTGCATAATTTGGGAAGAACTGGCAGCTTCTGGAGCAGGCTGGAAGGGATGATCCCATGTTAAGGGCATGGTGGTGTGGGAGGCTGGATTGGGCCATCCAGATGTTCCCAGAGGGGCTGGAAAGGACCTTGAAGCTCATCCCATTCCACCCGTGCCATGGGCAGGGACACCTCCCACTATCCCAGGCTGCTCCAAGCCCCATCCAGCCTGGCCCTGGGCACTTCCAGGGATCCAGGGGCAGCCACAGCTTCTCTGGGCACCCTGTGCCAGGGCCTCACTGGATCCACCCAGGTTCCATTCTCGAACATTCCTCTGGCTAAAAACATGGATTTGGTTTGTGTTTTGGGAATGTGGCCCCTGTGGAGGGGTCAGTGGTGAGGAGCTGCTGGAGATGAGTTTGTATCCATGCAGGAATCACCAGGAATTATCCCTGCCAACAACTACAATGCACCAACCCAGCGTTTTCCTTATTCCTGAATCTTTTATAAACTGGAGCCTTTGATTTTAAAGTAGCCAAACTCTAGGCTGGGAATTCCCATAGGAAAGACCTGTAGCCATATCCATTCCCTGCTCCTAGCTGCTTGGAAAAGCTGGCTTTGCTTTAACACATATGAAAGGAAAAAGCATTTTTTTCCTTCCTGGTAGATTAAGTTTGGCCAAACAATTCCGTGTGAACTGCTGGGCAGGAGGCACAAACCTGTAGGCAAAATTATCCAGCTGCTCCAAGTTTAGAGCAGCGTGGGATGAATTTCAGGATCATATATTAGTTTCCATTTAATCTGATTATTCCAGGCTGGAGTTCCTGGAGGGTCTTCAGGTTATTGTCAGTCAAAAGAATCTTTAAAAGCTTCCATTTGCACTCAGCTTTTCCCATTCCAAGTCTATTTTCATTATGGATCGATTTTGATTTTAATGAAAAAATGATTCTCCCAACTCCCTGCTTTTCTTTCCCCCCCTAGCTGGGGTTAAAATTGAAGCCACAATGGGGTCTTGCCACTCAAAATCCCATTTTCCTGCTTTGTTGGCTTGGTTGAAGGAGCTTGGGCAGACATCAAGGGGCAGATAATTTGGGAAGGCACCTTCTCTGCTCCAGGGATGCTGCCTGGGGCCCATCTCCTCATCCTCAGCCCCTTCCTCACTGGGAAAACACTTCAGTGGCTCAAATCCCTGGGGATTTCTAGCTCCAGAGTCTGGGAGACTAATGCAGAATTCATCGATGTTAAAAGCCCCCTGCTGTGCTGTCACTTCAGGGGCTCATTTCTGTCACCTCCTCTCAGCTTCCAGCCTGGGAGCTCCAGTGGGAGCAGCATCCCCTGGGATTGGGAAGGCTGTGAATCCCACGTTTTGTGCTGGGGAGGACACCCTTGCCAGGTCTGCCTGGTGCAGGAGTGGCAGCTTTGTGGCAGTGGGGTGGCTTTGGGCTTCCTGGTGCTATCACCTCCCTGGGCTGTCCATGGCCCCTCCCTGGGGTGTCCATGGCCCCTCCCTGGGGTGTCCATGTCACCTCCCTGGGGTGTCCATGGCACCTCCCTGGGGTGTCCATGGCCCCTCCCTGGGGTGTCCATGGCACCTCCCTGGGGTGTCCATGGCCCCTCTCTGAGGGGTCCATGGCCCCTCCCTGGGGTGTCCATGGCCCCTCTCTGAGGGGTCCATCCCACCTCTCCCCAGGGCTGTGGAGGAAAGAAACACCAGCGAGGCATCCAGAACTAACCCCTAAATCCACACTCGGGATTTGCACAGGTTTTACAGGGGGTGTGCCTGTCTGAGCCCCCCAGCTGCCCCCCGTGATCCCAGCAGTGGCCCATGAAGGGACATGGGCAATGCAAGCCCAGTCTGTGGGAACATCCATGCCCTGGTTCCGTGTCACTGCCCCAGATCCTCCCTTTGCCCTCATTTTCCAGACAGGTGAGGAGGGAGAAGCTGAGCTCTGGAGTCATCCCCGTGTGAGCTCTGGAATTGTCCCTGTCCCAACCGGACCCCGTGTGCGTCCCTCCCGGTGCCATCAGGGCATCCATCCTGCTCTGCCTCCTTAGTGGGGTTAGATGGGGTATTGGGAAGGAATTCCTGGCTGGGAGGGTGCAGAGGGGCTGGGATGGAATTCCCAGAGAAGCTGTGGCTGCCCCTGGATCCCAGGAAGTGTCCAAAGCCAGGTTGGAGCAACCTGGGATAGTGGAAGGTGTTGGGGCTGGAACTGGAAGAGCTTTAAGATCCCTTCCCACCCAAGGCATCCCAGTGAGCTGGTGCTCAGGACAAACCCCTGTCCCATTTGTCCATAGGTTTTGCCATGCCCATCCCCATGTTTCCCCCCATTTCCCTGGCCCAGGTTGGGTCCCGCTCCCTCTGCAGTAGCAGCTCCAGATAGGATTGCACAGGGCTGGGCTTTTCCCGGCATGTTCCGGGTGCTGGGACAATTCCATTGAAATCCCAGCACCTGCAAGTGGTTACTTGGAATAATAAATAAGTGATAGATTATCAAATAAAGCCTTGCCTTTGGATGAGGTCATCCCTGCCCTGTGTCCTGCATCTCTGAGGGTTTGGGAGCAGCTTTCCTGCCGCTCCTGGGCTAAATCCCTCTTGTGTCAGGCAATAAAAAACTTGTCGAGATTAAAGAATCAATTAGGAATTAGCCAAAGGGGCAAAGCGTAACCCAAACACGCTGATAAAATCCAGTAGGTGATTATGGGAGCGGGTTTGATTTCATTGGGCTTTGGAAAGGAATAATTGCTCATTACAGAGCATGGAACAACCCAGACTGGATATTTTTCCAGCTCTTTAGAGGAGGAAATTCTGGTGTTCACTGACAAATGTGGGGACACTCCAGGGTTGGGGCTGAAAGGGCAGTTTGGGGTCCTTAATTTGAGAAGCATTGTTCCCTGCTGGAGAAAATTATCTTGGAAGTCTTTTCAAGACCACGTTGGGCAGGGCTTGGAGCACCCTGGGATAGTGGAAGGTGTCCCTGTGGCAGGGAGTGCAATGAGATGAGTTTTAAGGTCCCTCCCAACCCAAACCATTCTGGGATTCTGGGATATTCCATGATTGGGATGCAGCAGGATGGGCAGGGATGTGCCACAGCTCCAGCACTGCCTCTGCTCTTCCACAGGCACAGAAAAACAAGGAATAGAAGGCTGGGTTTAGCTGTAGAACCCCCTGGAAAAGCTGACTTTCCCAGCTGACGATGGCAGGGAGGGGATGGAGCACTCCCGGGATGGCACAGGAGCGATGAGGAGTTGGATTTCAAGGGAAAAGCCCCTGATCCTGGCCCGGCAGCTCCGTGCCACTAATCCCTGTTTGTTCCCTGTCTGGCCCAGCCGCCCACGCTCCCGAAGCCTCTGTTCATTAACGAGACCCAGGGAGAGGAGATTCCCCACGGCAGCGTGGCCGCAGTGCCGGTGCTCTCCCGGGAACGTCGGTGTCAGCCACATCCCATCCTCCCACAGCAGCTCCAGGCTTGGCCTGTTGGGCTTCATTTCAGCCACGGGGCAGCCCCGCTGCTCCTCAGCGTGGATGAAGGATTTACACTTTAAAGGAAGCGGCATCACATCGGGATTGGTGTTGGATCTGCAGGATGAGCTCCTGGAGCAAGGCAGGACCAGGGTGGCTTTGCCATCCTGTGTGACCCCAGGTGCTGCCCCGGGGCTGGAGCAGTTAATTGGCTCGTTAATCCTCATCTCCTGGGCCAGATTCCAGAACCAGCTGCTCCCCTGCAGTGGGGTCTGAGTGGGAAGGTGGGATCAACACCCCAGGCTGTACATCCAGTTTTGCTCCCAATGAAGCGTGGAACGAGGCAAACCCTTTATAAAATAACTGGAATCATTAGTAGTGATTTGTCATTGATAATTAGTTATTAATAATTAATAGGAATGGCATATTTAGATACTAAATGGACTTTGGAAACAAAAAGCCAGTCCATAGAGTTGGGTGGAATTTTCTCCTCTCTTTGCCCCTGGAGTAGAACAGAGGCCAAGAACCGGCACCAGCCAGGCCAGAATTTGAGTCACAGGCCAGGGATGAGAATCTGGGCTTCTCCCTGTCTCCAGGAAGGCCTCCATGTTTTTGGGAGTGACCCCCCACACTGCCTTGATCCCACCCTGCCGACCTAAGCCGAGGCCGGAGTGGCCGAGGCAAGGCCGGACTTTCAGAGCGGAGCTTTTCCAGCTTTTCCCTGTGTGTGCCTGGTGCCCATCCTTGAGCCATCCCAGCATCCCTCCTGCTTTTGCTGTGATTCAGTGGGATTTCTGTGCCTTTGTGGCCATCCAGCTGCGGCGGGCGCGGGGCTGCAGCTGTGGCCCGGAGCTGCCATCTGCCCGCCGGGAGCAGCTGCGGGCGCCTGGTACCGCGGCACCCGCGGGCTCATTCATCACCAGCAGCCCGGGCAGGGAGGCTTGGCAGGGAAAAAGGAGGATGGGAGCCACAGGAGGCAAATCTTAACAAACCCCCTGCCACAGCGGGGTTGTATCCGCAGCATCCCAGTGTTTGCTCCAGCTGGAGGAGGAGGAAGAGCAGGATGTGTCTGTGGGGTCTCATGGGGAGGGAGCGGCCCTGAGGTGCTGCCTGGAAGCAGGGGGATGATCCAGGCCCCAAGGGGTGGGAGCAGGGGGAGGCAGGGGCATCCCTTCCCAAGGACTGAGTGTTTAAATCAGCACTGGGTTTCACTGGGAGGTGAGGGAGGGACCTTGGCGTCCTTCTGGAGCCAGACCCATGCAGGAGCTGGATGATCCCTGTGCATCCTGCTGGGGATATTCCATGATTCTGCAGTTCTGTGATGTGTGGGAAAGGACAGGGGACACCAAACTGTGTGAGTGGAGCCCTTTGGGTACTTCTGGGGTGTCCAGCTCCGCTCTGGTTTTGGGAGATGCTGCCCAGGGCTCTGCCCCACCTTCCCCCAGCCCTCCTGCAGCAGCTGATGGTGCCGCCACGGGCACCGTGGGCACACGGAGCAAGGCCACGGTGCTGGCTGAGTTCCTGGGGTGGGCAGCTCAGGTTGGCCACCCCAGCCTGTCCCATGTGCCAGGACACCCAGCGGTGATGCCCGGCAGGAACTGACCTTGCCTCTGCTCTCATTCTGGACCCCACAGGAAGGTGGGAATCAGGCAAGAGGACCAGGGGGTGTCACCCTAACACCTGCAGGTCCCTGGGCATGGATGCCACCACCAGCCCTGTCACAGCTTTGCTCAGGGAAGGTGGGATGTGCAGCCGGGGGGGGACAGGGCACAGGGATGCTGCAAATCCCGAGCGCTTCTCCCTGTGGGATGCCCCCTCTTTCCTGTTTACTGGTGGTTCTGGGAAGGGAACAATAAATAATTCCTCGCCCATCGGCTGGCGCGGGGCCGAGCCGCCAGCGGGGCTGATTTTAACTGGCCAAGTGTCAGGGCAAAAGGCCAGCAAGGCTGCGAGGGAACAGCCAGCAGCACAATCAGAAGATTAACACCTTGTTCGGTGGTCAGAGACGGTCGAGTGGGAGAAGATTGCCCCGGTTGGGCTCTATAGAGCATCGCTCACAAATTACCGTATTAAGCGGGATCCCGCTCGCCGGCGGCTCCCTGCACCTGTGTCCTCAGATATTCCCATTCATCCTGGAGAGGAGGCCAACACTCGGCCGGGGCTGCGCAGCTGCGGCAGCATTATTCCCTCTCGCCGTATTTGCATATCAATGAGCCCCTGATTAATATTTAAAGAGCCAGCTGTCCGAGCCACCTAGGGAAGAAAAAAAGCTCTGTGCGGTTTTTATTGATATTTTCTCTCCTTTTTTTTTTTTTTAGGGGGAGGGGGCGATAACACTCACTGCCCTTTATCAAGTGCGCTTCATTTTTTACCCCCTCTATTCTTTTAGTTGAAATTAAGGGGGGAAAAAAAAAAAGTCAGGGAAAAAATATGAAGGAGTTATCAGTGAAGGAGTTGTGCTGCTCTCAATGCTCCTCAGTCCTTTTGTGCGTGGTTGCAGCTGCAGGGAGCAGGTTTGGAGGGGCAGGAGCCGACAGGCGCCCATGGGAACTGGGTTTGGGAGCACGAGGCTGAGGAAACAGGGCAAGGACGGGATGGGATGGATTTCCACACCCGCAGCTTCCCCAGCTCCCGGCACGGAGCCGTGGCTGGTGCCCCCAGGGGGGTGCAGGAAGGGATGCTGGTGGTGACCTGGGGAAACACAGCACAAAATCCTGGCTCGAGGGGGCTGATCAATGGAAATGCCATCAAAAAAACAGGAATTGGTGTTTTCTTTGCCTCCCCAGCGCTGTTCGCGGCTCGGACGTTTTGTTTCCAGCCTTAAAAGCTGTCATTTTAACAGACCGTTCTCCTGCCCTTTTTTTTTCCCCTCGAGCATTTGTCAATAATCCCCCGACAGCGGCAGCTTTGTTATCCCAACTAATTGGAGTCAAGTAGGGCTGCGAGAAAAGATCCTTCCCGCCCGAGCCCTGGGAAAAATGCAAAAGGATTTTAATTTTCAATAAAATATGCAGATAAGGAGAAATTACCAGTGGGGAAGGGGCTGGGGGCTGCTCAGAGAATGGTGCTGCTCAGACGGCGGCGGCTCCGGGCTCTTAATGAGCGATGGTGGCGGCTCTGCGGGGGCACGGAGCTGCCCCCACACCTGCACTTTTTAGGGTTCAAGCGGTGTTTGGGGTGGGGGTGGAGGTGAGGGAGTTGTTTATCCGGCGGTGGTGCCGAGCTGCAGCTGGGGAGGGGGCAATGTTTCAGGTCCCGCTTTGTTGTTTTCATAGATAAATGTGGGAAATTTGGGCGTCCCTTTGCAGTGGGAATGGGATCGCTGAGGTTTTCATGGTGCCAGGGATGGATTCGGACCTTCTCAGGCTGTGCCACTATCCCAGCTCGAGCCTGGTGGTGACACCAGGATGTGGATTTTGGCCGGGATGCTCCACATTCCCTGCCCGCCGCTCTCTTGGCCCGGCTGGTGGCAGCGAGGTGCTCCCTTCTGCTGGTGGGGTGCAGAAATAAAACCCCCTCCAGCTTCCCTGCATGCCGGATTTGCCTGAGTGTGCCCAAAAAGCCTCTCCTGGTGCTGGGTGCTTTGGAAGCGGCAGGCACTGAAGGATGCTGTTCCCAAACGGGTTTTCCAAAGCGATGGGATAAAACATTTCCCAGTGAGGAGCTGTTCGACACCTCCTGCCACGGAAGGGATTCCCGCAGGCATCTGCCCAAGGCCAGGGCTGGGAAGCGCCGCTCCCGCCGTGTCCCTGCGGGAGATGCGGTGCTGGAGGGCTGGCAGGGCTGCCAGCACAGGGCACAGCCTCCACAGGCTGCTGGCACGGTCTTGGTGCTGCGTCCATTCAGAACCATTCCCACCTTTCCCTGCAGCTCGGAGCGCTTTTAGATAGACTTTGCCCGGACTCCTCCCAGCAGCCGAGCCCCCATCCCGCCGGGAGCAGGGCAGGAGCCGGCCGGGCACACGCCCAGGAGGTGTCCCGAGGGCAGCACGGAACCGGCTCAGGCCTTGGGGACCCTGTGTGTCCCCAGGACC
The DNA here is from genome assembly GCA_020086605.1 of Lanius collurio. Taxonomy (NCBI): domain Eukaryota; kingdom Metazoa; phylum Chordata; class Aves; order Passeriformes; family Laniidae; genus Lanius; species Lanius collurio. The sequence goes on along the minus strand of JACBWW010000025.1, from coordinate 6,015,505 downwards.
CCCCCAGGGCTCCCAGCCCCGCGGGGAGGGGACAGCTGAGCTGTCACCTGTTGGAGCTCAGACGCCGCAGCTGCGCCCGGCCCCACCCGGCGGCTTTGAAGCCGGGATTAGGGAGAGGAGCGCTCCCTGCGCGCACTTGTGCCCCACCTGCCAGCGCCTTCCTCCGCTTCCCTCTCCCGCAGCCTCCCCCGGCCGCCCTGGGCGCAGCGGGGATGGAGGTGGGAGGATGCTCAGGTGATGGCCCAAAGCACCCTCAGCACTTGGGACGCCGAGTTCAGATCTGCTCAGCTGGATCCTTTTTATCCCAAACAGGTTTTCCCACAGGAAAACAAAGAGGTGAATCCACAGGAAAATAAAAAGGTAAAAGCATAGGGAATCACAGGGGGGGAAAATAAAAAGGTAAAAGCATAGGGAATCACAGGGGGGGAAAAAACCTAAATATTCTTTAATTTCTGCGTGTGGACACAGCCCGGTGCCCAACTGCAGGGTTTTCCCCACTCCATCTTTTCCCACCCTGTTCCCTGCTTCCCACTGTAACCCTCCGGGGAGGGGAGCAGGTGGGTGGTGGCCCAGCTCAGCAGGTGTCCCCTCTGTGGGCTGGCCGGGGGGGGGTCCTCTTGTGGGATCTCCCATCTTGTGGAGCTGCTGCATCCCCAGTTGGGGTGTGCTGGGTGCCCCGGTTGGGGAGGAGCTGCCCTGTGGCAGAGGGGGCCTCGTGGTGGGTGGCCGTGACACGCAGGGCTCCTTGCGGCTCCTTGCCTTGGCAGTGCTGGGGGAATTGTTGGACTCAGTGACCCCAGAGGTCTTTTCCAGCCTGAATGATTCCATGTCACTCCACTGCCTTCCCAGCACACATTGGGATGATGTTCCCCATTCCCAGGATGGATGGGGGCATTGTAGGGTCACTCTCTGCTCTGTGGGCTGCTGGTATTTGCTAAGAGGTTGGACTTTGGGATCTTTCCCAACCATTTTCCAATCATTTTTTAATGATTCCATGGTCGGGTGGCCACATCCTCTGAGCACCACCCCCATTCCTCCTTCCACATCCCTGCTCTCACTTCTATTTTCCTGTGTTCCCTCAATCCCAAATCCAACCCTATGGAGACAGAGAGGCTGATTCCGTGGTTTTCCAGCAGCAGCCAAACTGTCCCCATCCCATCCCTGAGCTCATGACCACAGCAGGACCAGGAGCAAGGCTTGGCCTCGGGGAGTGAAGGATTTGCCCTCTGCTTTTAAAAGAGGGAATGGTTCGGGTCTGCGGGGTTCCTTTTCTGAAATCAAAGCTTTCTCCCTGTCCTTTTTCACTCAGCCACTTTCCCTCTCTGCTCTTTTCGGGCTGTTTAAGAGCCAGAGTGGAACATTAAGGTGATTTACAGCATCCCTGCAGTGGAAGGGCACAGACTTGGGGATTTTTTTTTCCCTTTTCCTCAGGTGAAAGAAACCCTCAAACGTGAACTCCCGAGACATTACAGCGACCGCCCCATCAATCCTTGATTTACAGGCTCAGATTTATGAGGCCAGAATTATTATTCCACTTGCAGATCTTTTTTTAAGTTTTTTTTTTTGTTGTTGTTGTTGTTTTTTTTTTTCCTTGGGCCGTTTTAGTGCTTGTGAAAGGTGAGGGTTTTGACAGCTCCTGGAAACAAAAGCCTTTAATATCCCCCCTGAGTGGGGCTCTCCCAGGGAAGAAGAGAGAGGCCAGGAGGGCTGTTCCTCCCTGCTGCAGATTGACTCGCTCCAGGCCAGTCTTAACCAAACAGACCCCAAAGTTTGCTCTAGTTAAGCCAGGACTAATTAGCAAAGTCCGTTCCTGGTGCCTGTGGAGCCCCCTGGGGTGATCCCTGGTGGCTGGAGCAGTGCTGGGGCTGGAAGGTGAGGGTGCCCATCATCCCCAGCATGTTTTTGGACCCGTCCCAAATTTTTTGGGATACCTCCAGCCTTTCTAGGAGAACACAGGAGATTTAGGCCATGGCTCACCCTCCTCAGAGGTTGCTCTGGGATTATTTTCAAGCACCTCTCAGTGCCACCAACTTTTTGGGGGTCTAAACTAAACTGGCAGTGGTCTTTAAAGTCTAACACCCGTGAAATACCAGGAGTAAAAAATATCCTCTTTAAAGCGTATCAGGCTCAGGGAGGTGGGGATTAAACTTTGCTGGGGCTTGGGAAATAATGCCAGAGCCCCTGCTGCACTTCATTAAAGGACATTTCTGACACAGCTTGGCTGATTCAAGAACGATTTAGCCAAGCAAAACCTGAATGGGAAGGGACAGGCAACTGGGTAGAATTTGTTGCCTTTTCATTTTCAGCATTTTTTCGAGTCACTGTGCCAGCAGCTGCCTGGCCGAGCCCTGATCCCTGCAGGGTTTGTGTGAGCATCCCAAAAAATCAATAGGATGGAGCTGGGGCCAGGCTGGATGCTGAGGGTCCCCACTGTGCCCAGCTCCCCATCAGCTGCTCAGCCCACAGCCCCACCAGCCTCCAGGTGCTCCAGGGGAAGTTTAGGTTTGATATTTGGGAAAATTGCTTCATGGAAAGGCACAGATCCTGGGACAGGGCAGTGGTGGAGTCCCCATCCCTGGAGGGATTTAAATCCATGTGGGTGTGGCACTTGGGGACGTGGGGCAGTGGTGGCCTTGGCAGTGCTGGGGGAATTGTTGGACTCAGTGGTCCCAGAGGTCTTTTCCAGCCTGAATGATTCCATGATTTTATAATTCCTCGTTCCTAAAACCTTGCCCAACTTGTCAACTCAGCTTGAAAACCCAACTCCAGCCTGGGTTCCTCCTGCAGCCCCACCTGTGGTGGGAGTTAACCCCGATGTCCGTGCTTGTGCAAAACCCAAACAGCTCCAGAGCTGTGGAAGGGTTCCCTCCTGGTGCTCCTGCGGCATCCATCCATCCATCCATCCATCCATCCATCCATCCATCCATCCATCCATCCATCCATCCATCCATCCCAGGCACTGGGCTAGAGGGATGGTTGGGATCCAGCCAGATCCTCATGTTCCCCACCTGCAGCCCAGGTATCCCACAGAGCTCTCCTGGCACGAGGAGTTGGAGGGACAGGGAGCACCAAGGTGTTCCCCAGCTCTGGGATTCTTCCCTTCTGCTGCTCCTGAGCTATCCAACCATCCATGAAAACCAGGCTGGAGGGGTGCTCAGGATCCTGCCAAATCCTTGTGTTCTCCATCTGCACCCTACACATCACACCTGGGGACCAGGACAGAGTTATGGGGACCAGGACAGGGTTATGGTGGCCAGGGCAGAGTTTTGGGGACCAGGACAGAGTTTTGGGGACCAGGACAGGGTTATGGGGTCCAGGACAGAGTTTTGGGTACCAAGGCAGGGTTATGGGGACCAGGACAGGGTTATGGGGACCAAGACAGGGTTATGGTGGCCAGGGCAGAGTTATAGGGACCAGGACAGAGCTATGGGAACCAGGACAGAGTTATGGGGACCAAGACAGGGTTATGGGGACCAGGACAGAGTTTTGGGGACAAGGACAGGGTTTTGGGGACCAAGGCAGGGTTATGGGGACCAGGACAGGGTTATGGGGACCAAGACAGGGTTATGGTGGCCAGGGCAGAGTTATAGGGACCAGGACAGAGCTATGGGGACCAGGGCAGGGTTATGGGGACAAGGACAGGGTTTTGGGGACCAGGGCAGGGTTATGGGGACCAGGACGGAGTTATGGGTCCCACCACAACCAGGATGCTGCCCCTGAGGTCGAAGCAGAGCAGGAGAGAGCCGGGGAGCGGAGCAGGCAGCTCCAGCAGGGCTCCCGCGTGTGCCCGCTCCAGGAGCGGCCGGCCGGCGTTCCCACCACGTGTGTCACGCTTCCCTGGATAACCAAGGCGCTGGGACAAACAAAACAAAGCCCCCTCCGTCTCTGCGGAGACCAGCCCCAAACAGGGAGCCAGGCCAGGCCCCTTGGATGAGTGAATCACTCAACCAGCTGGAGATGGAGCAATTTGGGTCAAATCTGCCCCCTGGCCTCGTGCCACGGCCTTATCTCGTGTTTCACTTGTTCTGCCTCAGCCCAGGGGTTGCCCTGTGGTTGTTTTTAGTGCAGGGTGAAGGTTTTGGGGTTGGAGGTGGTACCTGGTTGTGCAGAGTTGTCCTCAGGAATCTGCGGTGCCGGGTTTAGTGCTGTTTATTATGAGGTCATTTTTTATTCCTGGCTAATTTTTCTTGCAGCTGAACACAAAGGACAGAAAATGGAATTAGCAAAGAGCTCTGCTGAGCTATTAATGTCCCCCGAGGGGGCACGGGGAATTTAGGCACTCAACAAGTGCATAAACGGGGCCATAAAAACATGCCCGGGGTATTGCAGAGGTGCAGCTCCAAGGGGCTCTGGGGGCTGCCCACCCCCGGTGCCGGAACGGGCTCGGAGCAGCTCCAGCTCCCCGGGCCCAGGGGATTTTCCTCCAGGATGACATCAGTAGCATGAGGATGCTGAGAGAACTGTCTGGGAATCTCGAAGGCGAGGGGATTTGGGTTTTTTTTTTCCTTGTGATTATGTAGAAGATAAAATATGTTCTCAGGCTGCCTGCGAGGAGGGATGTGCTGCAGAACGGACGGTGCCTGGTTTTCCAGGACCTGGGAAGCAGGAGCTCCATGTGGGGCTGGGCTGGGGTTATTCCCTGTCCCTGCCCTCTCGGTGTTGCTGCGGGCAGGGAGGTGTGGACAGTGCTGCCAAATGGGGTCAAAAATGCCCTGTTTGGGTTCCCTGAGGGCCTGTGCTCTTCTCCAGGGATGTGCCAGGGGTCCTGTGCCCTCCCAGGGATCCCAAACCCTCAGGAATTGTCCTGTGGGGTGGGATGGGATGGGGATGCTGGGCTGATTTTACATGAGGATGCTCTGAAGAGCAGGAGGCTCACCAAGAGTGGCTTTATCCCTGTTTTCCCTTTCTCCTGGGCACTGCCCATGGAGTTTGGCTGATCTTTGGGCAGCTGAGGGATGCAGTGGGACAACAAATCCTGGTGTTTCCAGGTGTTCCTGATAGGGGATTATATCCCAAAAGAGACGGTGAGGAGGGAGGGGAGCAGAGGGGATACAGCTGGGAGCCTTCCCAAGGCTGTGGGGGCATGTGGAGCTCAATCTCCAAGGACTGAGGGAGCGAGCTGGATCCAGTGGGGATGGATGAGAGCTGGAAGAGCAAGACTTGGCTGCTCAGCTCTGCTGTGGCTCTGCTGGGCAAAGCAGGAACAAAAACAGGAGGAAGGGATCAGGACAGGAACTTTCCCTTTGGGGAAGTCTGGGGGAGGCAAAGAGGATCCAGTTCCTAAATTGGAGGTGAGCTGGGAGATGGAGCTCTGGCCCCAGGGATCATCTGTGGGGATCTGGGGAAGGAGGGGAAGCATCAGTGGAGATGACAGGGACAGAGCTGAGCTCTGGCCGAGGGCTCCACAACCTCCCCCTCCCAAACACCCCCAGCAGCAGCTGGGAGCCCCTCAGCAGCCTCAGCCCAGCCAGGGGAGCCAGAGGAACCTCCCATCCCAGGAAGGGACAGCAGGAGGGAGCAGGACTCCCACAGGTGCGGGAGCATCCAAAAGGGTGGGACAAGGGGATGGAGCTGAGCATCGCCCTCAGCTTTGGGTCTCCTGGCCATGGTCCTTCAGCTCTTTGCCAAGACTTTCTGGATGCAGGAGGGAAATTCCTTGCCCCAATTCCCAAGCCCACCTTGGTGCCCATGGATTTTGGCTGCAGGGCAGGGATGCCCAGAAGGACTGGATTTTCCAACCTGCTGAGCAGTGCAGCTTCTTTAAAACCCCTCCAAATTCACTCTGATTCAACATTTTACCCAAAAAATGAAACTTTAATATGGGGAAAAGCAGAATTCTAATCAGTGGGGTCTTCAGTAAATCTTTGTGATCCTCCCTCCTCCCCCAGCACAGAGGAGGCTGGAGCGGCTCCAGAACTCCAGTTTGAACCAAAAGGAGCTAAAAAAGAAACAAACAAAACCACCCAAAAAAACACTTGGCCGGGGTTTCTGCCGCCCCTTCCCCCTCCTTTTTGATCGTCTCTGTCTTGTACAAGCCTGGTGGAGGCAGATAAGCGAGGATCTCACCCAGCTTTTCAAAGTGGTGGGGAGGAAGAAAGCGGCCTTTGTGAGGGGCTTTCTGAAGGTCTCTGTTCTGGGAAGGTTGGAAATAGCACAAAAACATCCTTTCTCACTAGATTGTGTCGCTTCCAGCTCCGAGCTCCACCACCACCCAGATGTTTCGAGGCTGATGCTGAGAAGGAAAATAAGAGGCACGGCGAGAAATCCAGGAGAGGGGGATGCTGGGTGGAACTGGCTTGGGGAAACCTGCACTGCTCTGTGCCTTTATTTTTGAAGCAGGGAAAGAGTTGGAGAAAGAGATTCAGAGATTGGGAATTAATACCTTAATTAAGTCAGTCTAGTGATGATAACTGCCCATCTCCTTATCAGCTTGAGCTTTCCAACAATATTCTGCATGTCCAGCCTGGAATGTATTGAGGATTTCGTGCTATCAGACATTTTTGACTGCTTTTTGATCTCATTTTCCCTTTTTTCACTGCACTGCTCCCAAGTTTTCCCAACCTTTGGATAATCATTGGTGCGAGGTCATTGCTCTGCTTTTAAAATTGTCTTTATTCGGGAGGAGGGGGGACGTCCTTGGGAGGATGTATGGAGTGACTCTGTTCCTACCTAATTGATTGGACAAGGGAAATTAAGTGTGAAACTCTTCCTTATTGTCCGTATCCTCTCCCTAATTGTTCCTTTCTCAGCAAGAACATCCCCAAATGTGCAGGCCCCAGTCCCTCCCGAATTGTTCTGCCTCAGCAAGAATTCCTCCAAACGTCCGGGCTGCTCATCCAGAGGGCTCTGGGCACGGGGTTTTGCAATCAGACAGAGCCGAGCAAATCCCCGCGGATGTGGGAAGGGGCTGACCCCGCACCTCTCCCATCCAGCTGCTGGGATGTGCGTCCAGCTGGATTTTGTGCTGGGACCGGGCTGAGAGCAGCCAGATGTTGGCGGCAGGGGAGGCACCGCTGTGCCCCCGTCCCGACAGCTGTGCTGGGCACAGGGATGGCGAGGGGGGGTCACGGCACCGGCTGCACCCACCCCAATCCCGCCGCTGCCAGAGCACGGCAGTCCCGGCCAAATCCCGGAGCGGGAGGGGGGAGCTGAACTCATCCCCGCTCTGGCAGAGGGCTGAGCCGAGCTGCTCCGGCGCGGAGTTGTCGGAGCTTGAGCCCCGGCTCTGCCCCGGCCACCTCGGGGACATTCCCGTTCTGCGCCCTCCTTGGAGTCATCCTGGAGGGATTGGAGTGATCAGAGCAGGGATTGGGCTGGTGGAAAAGCAGAGCCTGGAGCCTGCAGAGGTTCTGAGCTGGAGCCGCAGGGCTGAGCCACGGCTGCGGGTCACCGGAGCGGTGTCCGGATGGAGGGGCTGGGCGGGAGGAGGAACTCCGTGGGCGCCGCAGATCCCGGGAGTGTGTGCTGTGGGAGCCCCCGGGCACCTGTGGGGGTGACCTGCGCGGTGACATCGCCGGGATGGGCTGGGGGCCGGGATTCCAGGGATCTGCCCCTGCCCGGCCGCTCCACACCCTGCACGGGGCGGGGGCGACAGCGCCGGAGGCTCGGCTGTCCCTGAGGGGACATCGCCACTTCGGGGCTTTGGGGACACGTCTGTGCTGCAGGTCCCTCGCCGTCACGCCGTTCCCAAGCCCCCGCAGTGCCATCCCCAATTCTGCGGGCTGGGGACCCGCACGGCTCCCCCCATCCCCATCCCCGCTGCCGCCCGCCCTCCTCCCTGCTCGTGCCTAACTCTCCCCGCACAGCTCCCCAGAGCTTGACCATTAACAAATGGACTTGGCCGGAGGCCTGGGCGACCATTTGGACGCTGAGGCTGCGGCGGCCGCTGCTGCCAGCCGGGCCGGGCACCGCGAGCCGCCGGCGCTGCCAGCATCCCTCGCCCGGCATCCCGGAGCGCTGCCAAATCGCCGCGGTGCCGGTGCCAGCTCCGGGAGAAAGGGCCGAGGCAGCCGCACACAAAGAGGGGTTTATAGCCCGGCCGGGCACCTGACACGGGGAGGAGGGAGGGCTGAGACGTGCTTAGCCCCGATAATCCCCAGTTTGAGTTTAATATATTTTTTTTTTTAATCAAAAGCACAGCAACAGCTGGGGCTGAGGCTTTCCAGGAGATGAACTCATGAACAACTGTTCAAAATAACTTTATTCGTGCTGCTATTAGATCAGGCCACTGGGGAGCCACCAATTATTTGTGATTACTCCAGGCAGATAAGTCTGGGGCAGAGCTGAGAGCCACCAGGGATCGAGGGCACCTCGTACTTTGGGCAGGTCCAGCACTCAGGGGAGCCTCCAGCACCCATCCCAATCCCTGGCAACCATGGGAGTGCCCAGCACCCATCCCAGCTCCCTGACAGTGCCAGGGGGAAGCACAGCAGGTTTGGGCACTGTGGATGTGCTCCAGGGATGTTTGCAGGGAGATCTGTGCCTTTTCTGCCTCAAAACCAATGAACAGCCATGCTGCAGCTGTCCACATTTGGGCTGCCCACATTTGGGCTGCCCATCTTGTTCACCTTGTTCATAAGCCCCAGAGCTGGCACAGCATCAGGGAAGGCCGAGAGGTTTGGAGCAGGACAAGTCCCTTCCCAGCAATTCCAGGGCTCATGGAGCAGCATCCCATGTTCTGTGTGCCCCATGGTCCAGGCAGCGAAGTTCCCAATCATTTATCCCATCCCCATCCCACAGATCAGCCTCAAACCCCCTCAGTCAGGACAGTTTTCCTTTCCAACATGACATCAACAAAAACCTGAGAGTGAGATCTGCTCTCCGGCAGGAAAATCTCCCGAGGGAGCCAAAGGTGGGAGCTGAACCAGGGAAAGCTGCAGGGTCCGGGCTGCCCTGGCCAGCACAGACTGCATGAGCTCAGAGGTCTTTTCCACTCCTCGCTCCTGTGATTCAACAAGTCTGGTGCCTGGGGAATTTTTAAAAATAACCTGGATGAAACAGAAGACGGTGGAGCAGGGACCAGGCCTGCTTTGGCTGGGAGGTCGAGCTAACAGCACTTTTCCATGGTGCTGTTCCATGATTAATCGAGACAAGGAAAGAAAAGAAAGGAGGAAATTGATAAACACAATCGGAATTCCAGCCAGGATTTGCCTGAGTCAGGTTATTAGAATCCTGACATCATGTCTTGAAAAGAAGACTGGAAATAAATCTCAGGGAGATAAGATCTGCCTGGGGGGGTGGAGCTGCACCAGGCTGACCCAGCCATTGTGGGGGTCCCCAAAAAGCTGCTTCTCCCAGTTTTCCTGGGTCTCAAACCAGCAACAGGAGCCCGTGGCTTCCATGGAAACCCCACTCCTTGTGCCAGTGCTCCTGAGCCCGTCCTGCTGCCATCACCCCACACCTGGGAAAAGCCGTTCTGCAGGCAGCTCCAGGTGGGGGGAGTTTGCTTCCTGCCAGGGGATTCCACCAGAACAAAACCTGGGAAGTTTGGGATGGGCTCCAGCAGGCTGTGAGGAGCTGTGGTCTTCTGATGGATGTTCCAGCAGGAGCAGGGCCTCACCCACACCACGAGTGCTCTGAGGATCCAAAGCAGCCGGAGCTGGAGCTCTTCCCAACGGCCCCGTGCTCCAGAGGGGCAGCTCAGCTGGGATGGGATGTCTTGGGATCCACAGCAGGAATTTTCCTGTCTCTTTGGCCTCTATGGCCAGTACTAGGGCAGGTGTGGGAGGCAGGAGTGAGGTCACTCAGGAATGTGAGCCCACAGATCCCTCTCTGGCCTCACCAGTGGCACTGGGAATTTGGGAGTTGCTGTTTCAGGGAGGCAAAGGAAATACTCTCCCCCTTTTTTCCCTAAATGTCCCTACTAATGGTTGGTTTCAGTCTGGAATTAACTCCAGTCACCAGAGCTGCTGTACCTGGGGTTTCATGGGAGTCCTCAAGGCCTTTAACCCTTCCCTCTCCAAGCAGGGGTGATGGATCCCCAAATCCTCCTCAGGCTCCAGGCCAAACTCCAGGTGAGGAATTTCTGTTCTGTCTCCACATCCCCATAGCCTCATCCCTGGAAACTGGAGCTGCTTCCACCCCAGCCCAGCTCCCTGCCCTGGGAAGGATCTTCTCCAGGAGCAGAATTCCTTTTTTAAATCATTTATTTTCTTTATCAAATGTTTTTTTACCTGTGAGCACTCACTCCATGACTTTTCCATAGGCAGCCCCTGTGCTGCCTTCCTCCCCTCCCACTGCTTGTTGCTCCAATGCAAAATCCCAAAGAAAATCCCTCCTGGAAGGAGGAATCCAGAGGCAGACATGCTGCCAAAGGTCTGACCCTCTCCAGCCCAGGGGATTCCTTGGCTACTTTTGGAGCTGGCCCAAGGCTGAGTGGGTTGGAAGAAGTTAAAAATCCTGGTTCTTGCAAAATTCGGGGAGAAAATGTTTGGATATTGCACCCAAAGAATCTCCCAGCAGCCTGAGCAGGATTTATTTTTAAATAGATGATACTGTGGTATTAAATATGTGGTATTAGGAGATATATATTGAAAATGAGTTATTATTATTACTATTACTATTATTCTTACTATTATTATGGGGGGGGTGGGGGTTGAAGGGGGAGTTGGTTTTTTTTTAGGCCCAGTCTCACTCCAAAGGTCGGGATGCAGGGATATCAGGACATCTTCCAGAGCCCTCCGTGTGCTCCCTGTCACGATCTGCAGGCGACAGTGCCCTCTAGTGCCCCCCACCCCCTGCCCAGCCCCTGGCACAGGAACCGGTTACATCCCAATATTTTTTAGGTTTCTCGTTGCACTCGGTGATGTTTTCCAACCTTATTGATGCTGTGACTCCATCCTAATTCATGCCTGGGGATGTTGGGACAGGCAGGTTATCCCTGCAGGGAATTTCCATCTTCCTGTTACCGATGGGGATTTTTCCCACTTTTATTCTGGCAGCTTCTTTGGAGGATGAGGAGAATGGGGTGGATGAGGATCCTACAGAGCCGCGGAGCAAATCCTGAGTGCCTTCTCCAGGCTCGGGGACCATTGGTTGCTCCTCACCTGCCCTCAGTCCCTCCGAGCTCGGAATTCCTTGGACACTGCCCAGGTGAGCTGGGAGCATCCCTGGATGCTGCTCCAACTTTAATGAATTCCAGCTCCCTCTGGCACTGCCTGCCTGCCCTCACTTCTCAAGGTCTTGCCTGCAGATGAGAATCCTGGAATCTTTTAGGTTGGAAAACCCCTCCAAGATCATTAAGTCCAAGCTGTGCCTGATCCCCACCTTGTCCCCAGCCCAGAGCACTGAGTGCCACATCCAGGCATTCCTTGGACACCTCCAGCAATGGGGGCTCCAAACCTCCCTGGGCAGCCCCTTCCAAGGCCTGACCGCCCTTTCCATGGAGAAATTCCTGCTGAAAGGATGTGGCACCTGTCCAAGCACCCACAGCCACTCCATCCTGCACTGTCCCTGCTCACAGCGGGGCTCTCACAACACCCTCAGCCAAACACCTTCATCTCCTGCCAGGCTGTTGTTGGTGCCTGGCTCTCCATGAAAACCCTCTGGACCTGGGGACTCAACAATCCTGGCACGGCACAAACAGGAAGGAGCTGGGCAAGGGGCTCACCCTGGAGAAAAGGAGCTCAGGGGGGACCTTTTGGCTCTGCACAACTCCCTGACAGGAGGGGGCTCAGGGGGCGTCGGGCTCTGCTGCCAGGGGTAGGGAAAGGGGAAATGTCCTCAGGCTGTGCCAGGGGAGGGTCAGGGTGGACATCAGGAGGGATTTCTCCATGGAAAGGGTGGTCAGGCCTTGGAAGGGGCTGCCCAAGGAGGTTTGGAGCCCCTAACCCTGGAGGTGTTCAAGGAATGTCTGGACATGGCACTCAGTGCTCTGGGCTGGGGACAAGGTGGGGACTGGGCACAGGTTGATGGTCTTGGAAATTTTTCCACCCTCAGTGACTGTGGGATGAAAAAACTCCCTTTCCCACAGCATCCCTGTGCTCCCCACTCAGGAATGCCCGAGGTGGGGCTCCAGCAGGGCTGTGGGTGCAGCTCTCATCCCCACAAGGCTGTCGGTGCTCCCAGCGCTGTTTAACCACGCACACGTTTGTTTTCCTTGGCTCTGCCAGGGAAATCTGCTCCTCAAGGGCTTCTCATTAAGCAAAAAATTTATGAGGGAGGATGAAAATGGAGTTTTACTGTCTGAGCTCTGGGGCAGTGCTGGTTCTGCAGCCGTTCTGAGTCATTCAGTTGGGGAGGACAGGGGAAATTTCTCCAGTGAAATACAAAATTTCACTTTCCCACTTGGAGTCGGTTGCATCCGTCAGTGCATGGAGCAATGCCTGGAGTAACAACCCGATCCCTGTGGATGCAAAACAAAAGGGAAACACCTCACAATTTGCATGCAGTGAAAAACAACGTGTCCATGATGGAAAGCCTTGTGGGATTTGATGCTAATTTTCGTGGTCACCTTGGCTGCGCTTGAGGAAGTGGCCGGCGCTGCCAAGAGCAAATTTCCCTGATGATGGATGAGGAATCGGAGCAGAAAATAAATAAATATCAGCAACACCTTTTCTTTTTCCTGCTTTTCTGGCAGATTGGTGTCATCCAAGGTCACACATTTGGGCGCTGGAAGTGCAGCCAGAGCTCGGTGCTTTCAAATCATATGGAAGTCAGAGCAGCTTCCTCAAGGGCTGGGTTTAAAAAGAAGGATTAAAGTAGAGTCTCCCAAAAAATTCCTGTCCATTAATTGCATTAACTGTTAGCATTAATTGTCTTTTCTCCTTGTGTTCAGGCTTGGAAGAAACTCCCCAGGACAACCTGGGATAGTGGGAGGTGCCCTGCCCATGGAAGGGGTGGAATGAGATGATCCTTAAGCTCCCTTCCAATCCAAACCATTCCAGGATTCTGCAAGAATTCCTTGTTTTCCTCCTGAAGCCAGTCCTGCATCCCCCATGCCAGGTACTGGCCTCTCTATACTTGATTTTTTATTCTGTCCATGGAAAAAAAATTGAGAAGCGGTGCTCTGAGATGGAGAAAAAGGAGGATTTTCTGACAAAATGCAACAAATCTCAACAAGCAGGAAAATTTTGTTCCCCTCAGCAGTTTTGGGAGAGCAGGAATGATTCCTGGCCAGCTCTGAGCACAACCCAGAGCCAGGCTCTGCTGGAAGGGAGGGAGAAGCTCCCTGTGGAGAATCCCAGAACAGCCCTGAGCCTGGAGCAGTGGCCACGGTCGGAGGATGGATGTGGGACTGTAAACCCCGGGAAATGCAGCCATTCCCACGTTTTTGTGATTTCTTTTAATTATTCCAGACAGGACTTTAGAAGGAATAATGTTTTCAGGCACATGGCAGTGCAGTGATGAGATGCAGAGCATGGGACGAGCTGTTCTCCGTGTGCTCCTGAAAAACCAGGTGAAAATTAAAAACCTTTGGCAAATTAATCTGGAAAAAAACTGTGAGAAAACAGGCAGGAGGCTCCTGAAGTGATCCCTGATCCCACAGGCTCTGAGGGCAGTGAGTGTCACTCCTGCCTCTCCAAGCTGGTGCTAAGTCCTGAAAGCATTTTATTGGGGAAAAAAAAGGGAAAAAATCAGGAAATTCCACCGTAAAACCCCACAAGTTTTATTTGTGTGGAATTCCAGCCATTCTGCAGGTTTGGAGATGGCCTGGAAAGATTTCAGGACTGGGGGATTATTTTATTTTTTATTTTTATCTCCCTCTCCAAAAAGGAGGGTAGGAGATGTGTGAGGTGACAGAGGGAAGAGGACAGAGCTGGCCTGAGGTGAGGGAGGGATGGAACAAGTGGAATTTATGGCAACCCTTGGAAAAATGATAAATGGAAGCTATAATTTTTATTGGAAAAGGGAGCAGAGCACGAGTGAGGGAACAGAATAATCAAAAAAGCATAAATTAGAAATGGGGTTTGACAGGAGCACAAAGGGTTTGGCTCATGGATAATAGGGGTTTCTCCTGGAATATGATCCAGGGAAATGCAGGCAATCACCTGCAGGAAGATCTTCTAGGAAGTCACAATGGGATGAAGCTGTCATGGCTCCGTGGGGCTTCCCAATGCTCCCAAACCCATCCTGCAGCCAGGCTGGACAGGGCTTGGAGCAGCCTGGGGGAGTGGAAGTGGCAGCAGCTGGAATGAGATGATCTTTAAGGTCCCTTCCAACCCAAACCATTCCAGCATTCCCTGATTTCAAAGGGTGAGCGTTCCCAGAGGATTTTATGGCCTGCTGTGTGAAGGGAATGACTCCAGGTCTGCAGGAGCAGACAGGAATGGGAAGGGGCCAAGCATCTCTCCATGACATTTTTCCAGCCCGATTCTCAGGGAGCAGCAGCCTCACCCCCCCAGCCCGACTGAGCCTTGCCCTGACAGCACATTCATCCCTAAACCTGCCGGCTTTCTTTAGGTTTGAATCCATCTGCAAATCCCTTTGGATGGCAGAAATGAGCCCTTTGGGTTAGTCCAGCAAACTGCCTGAGCCCTGGGCTGGAGCTGACTCGGGATCTTGGTGGGGCAAAGCCTGAGGAGCTGTGGAAGGCAGGGATGGAGCAGATGTTGACACGCAGTGAAAACCCGAGACACGGGAGCCGGGGAGAATAAATCTGAAAAATTAACACGTAGGAGGCCGCAAAAAGGAGCAATATGTTTTGGTAATCACGGTGAACTGCTGACCCCTCCTCCTGCAGCTCCCAAACCTCGGGCACGAAGCAGATGTCACTCAGCCCCTGATTAACACATTCCCGAATTTCTCCCGGCGTTTAATAAAAGTTTTACGTAACATGCAGGTAATTGCTTCCAAATGGCAAGGGAACAATGTGGCCCTCTGTGCATGGCATTGTTTCAGCATCAGGTGAAAACTCCTCTTGTTGTCTCCATATCAGGGGAAATCCCCCAGCGAAGCCCCCGCGCCCGGCAGCTGCTTTTCCAGTCACTCCAGAGACAAAGGAACGCCCTGGGAAGAGCAAAGCCTTCAATCCAGGAATATTTTTTCCCTTCAGATCTCCACATGAAGGGAGCCTGCAAGGAAAATGGAGAGACTGTTTACAAGAGCATGGAGCGCCAGGCCAAGGGGGAATGGATTTAAACTGCCAGAGGGCACAGATAGGTGGGATATTGGGAAGGAATTCCTCCCTGGGAGGGTGGGCAGGCCCTGGCACAGGGTGCCCACAGAAGCTGGGGCTGTCCCTGGATCCCTGGAGGTGTCCAAGGCCAGGCTGGACGAGGCTTGGAGCAGCCTGGGATAGTGGAAGGTGCCCGTGGCAGGGTTGGGACTGGATGGGCTTTGAGGTCTGGTCCATTATGGGACTCCTGGAGATCTCAGGGTGCTCCAATGGCTCTTTCTTGTCCAGCTCAGTGCTTTCCATCCCACCAGGACCAATCCCCTCCAGACCAAAGCCCCCAGCCCAGAGAAGTGAGGACACAAGGGAAGGTCTGCATGGGAACCAGGTGGGGGAGAATGGAGCAAAGTCTGGATAAAGCTCATGGAATGCTGATTTGCTGCCTTGACTCTGTTGGCCTTTTCTTCCTGCAAAAATCTGTTTGAGGGGTGTGGGCATCACCTGTCCATGGAGTGGGGATTGGGATCCGAGGAGCTGGGAGAGAGGAAAGGCCTGGCAGGAGGGCTTTGACTCGCTCCACATCTCTGTGCTGAAAAGCAACACCTGCTGAGATGAAACCCTCTGGCCTCCCTGCCCCTTCTCCAAGGCAAACACAGACACTTCTATTCCTGCTCCCAAGAAATCCGTCTTTCAGCATTGCCCTGGTTTTGTGTGTGCTTTGTTTCATCCAGCGCCACGGAGCTTGGACGCTTTTTCCATCTCACATCGAGCTTTGGATGCTGCTCTGTTCCTCTTGCTGCCTCCATGAAGAATAACAGCAGCCCTTGTTGTGTTTTCCCTGGATCGTGGGCTGCTGGAAAGCAAAGGGAAGCTTGTGTCTGGAAGAGGGAGAGGGCAGGAGGATCCTTTTCCCCAGCAGAGCTGCAGGCCGGGCTCTTTGGCTTCCTTGAGCCTTCATGGTGAGCAACAAATTGTCCTATAAAAATTCTTCACTTGAGTTTTATTTTTCTAAGGTGCCAGGCCCAGTTTGGAAACTTGGGATTTCAATCTCCTATTTTTTAACTGGGCAGCAAATCAGAGAAAAAGGGCTGAAATCCATGGGTTCTTCAGATTCTGCCTCTCTCCCTGCCTAAACCTGCATCTGAAGGCTCTTTCCCTGGCTGTGGAGAGCTCATTTTATGGGATCAGCTAAGCCCCATCAGCAAAGGAGGGAACCTTGCAAGGACATTCCTGCTCCTCTTCCAGCTGAGGAGGGACAGGAGCCTTGTGCCAGATGTGAAGGATGTGGCCCAGCCTCACCACCACCCTCCCACAAAGGTAATTTGGGGTGAGGATGGTGCCCCCAGCCCCTTCCTGTGCACAGAAACCCCACTCTGTGTGTCCCCAGGAGCCAGAGGTGCCTGATCCCTGTGCCAGGAATTGTCTGGCTGCCTGTCAGGTCTGTGCTCCCAGCAGCTCACGGAACAAGTGCAAGCCAGGGTGCCACTCTGCTGAGAAATGGCTTTCCAGGACATCCACCACTCCCTGTTTCCATGGGAAGAGCCCACATGGAATGGCTCTGCTGGACACCAGAGAGCTCCCTGAAAACAGAAGGAAAATCAGAGCCCTGTGTTCAGACCAAGAGAGGAGAAAGGCTGGGGACACACCTGAGCACCCCCTTTTCACTCCTTTCCCCCTTCTTTCCTCTTCCAGCCTGGCTCTGTGGACAACATCCAGGGAAAGGTGTGCTTGGGGCTCTCTGAGGTGCCACAAAGAATCTCCAGAGGTTGGAATGATAACAATCCTCCCATCTTAGTGATTTCCACCCTAATTATAAATAAGGTGCTGAGCAGAAATTTCTTTCAGAAAGGAGTTTCTTCATCCTTCACCCTTTAGGCTCTGCTTCCCAATGCTCCAGCTTAGATCATCTCCTAAAAGGAAGCTTCAAACCACCTTTCCCTGCTGGATCCATTGCCATGGTGATTTCCAGTGACCTTGGGAATGCTGAGTAACTTGGGATAGTGGGAAGTGTCCTGCCCATGGCAGGGGGTTGGAACAGGACGATTTTTAAGGTCCCTGGGCAATATTTTGCCTTTGGAGCTTGAGTTGGGAGCCATGGGGGTTTTAAGGGATTTGAAATCTGTGTCTGAAATTTGTGGCTGGTGCCTCTCTCTGAGTTGGAGTTATCCAGAGCAGCTTTCCTGGGATTGGAGGTACCTGGGAGCCACTTCCCAACAATATCCTTCCCAGCTGGTCCTCCATGCCCAGGGAAATCCCATCCCCTCTTATTTTCCGAAACAGATCAGCCTCTCTCTGTTTTGGGCTGCAAATCTGCCCCAAAGTGGGGCCAAAACTGCTCTGACTTTTGTTATCTCTGAGGCAAAGTTGGAGCTGCAAATCCAGGGCAGAGGAGGTAGGATGGGCAGGGTTGGGAGCAGCATCCTGCTGGCCACAGAAGTGTCTTCAGCTGCACTGAGCTTCGGAGACAAATGAACTGGAAGAAGCATTTCCTCTGCTAAGGGCTCTCACCCAAGAGCTCCCTGTTCCCAGCAGAGGTCAAGAGTTGAAGAATGAAGAAGAAAGGAAAAGGGATAGAAAGATCCATCTTCCCTTATGGAATCCCCAGAGCAGAGGGCATTTGGAAGTCATTTTTCACCCGGCTCAGAGCTGTTTCTGGCTGTTTAGTGGACGTTATTCTCTTTTCAAACCTCATAGATCTGGATGTTGGGAAGTGTTTTCCCTCCATCCTCACGGGTGTTGGGAGAGGAGTGTTACCCTGGGTGCAGGACTGAACTTCCACACTGTGGTTTGTGTTTTGGGGAATGAGGGAGCCAAATTCCCACTGCAGATTGCTCTGTTTCTCGAAATTCCAAGATTTTAAAGGCTTTTTGGGGCTCAGATGCAAAGAGAAATTAGTGGTTTGGATTCACTGGGGTTCATGCACAGGGATGGCTCTGAAGGGGGAAAACCCAAGCAAGGAGAGGAAGGAGAGTTTCAGCCCAGCTAAAAGGAAACCTAAATAAAATTCCTTTCTGGAAGGAAGTCAAGAAAATTATTTTCTTTCTGTGTTTCTGTCTCTCTTCTTCTGGCTTATAAAAACACCTTGGCTGGGATATTCCACCAACTCTGCCTTTTATTAAAAACCCCTGCTCGGGCTGTGCAGATTTCATGCTGTTCCATGGAAGTAAAATTTTATGACCAGAAGCTGAAATTAGGAAGGAGCTTTTTGTTGTTGTTGTTGTTGTCATGGCTTGGACTTTGTTAGCAGTCAGGAGGCTTTGTTTGTTTTCACCTTTTCTACAGCACAGCCAGGTCCGAGCTCTCCAGGGTTTTTTGGGATGCTGCTCCAAAAAGGTGCTGATGTTGAGAAGCTGAGCAAGGGGTGGGTGACGCCTTCCTCATGCTGCTCCCCTTGGAGCAGGAAAGGTTCAGTGGTTCTCTGAGAGCAGGACAGAGGTGTGGGAGAGCAAATGTCCCATTGCAGGGGACACAGGTCCTGGATGTCAGTCCTGGAACAGCCTCACAGGGTGAGCAGAGTGACTGTGACAAAGTGGGAGTTATTCCCTCCTCTCCTCTGGAAATCCAGAGCCTGTGGATCACAGCTTGCCTTGAGCCCACATCCAACACCAGCTGCTTGTTGGCAAGGGAGCGCCAGCAGACTTTTTTTGCCATTTCTCACTTGAAATGGAGCACTCCTGTTTTTCCATTAATTCCTCCTCCTCTGCTAAAAAAAGAAAAAATCCAATGGAGGGGAGAAAAAACCTGTTCTAAGAGGTCACTTGGTCCTTCTTTATTGGGTGAGTTGCAGTGACCCTGAGGGGTTGTCACATCTGAAGGTGTTGAAGGAGAGCTGCACAGGGTCAGATGAAAGTCAGAGCCATTAATTCCAGCCTTGGTTCCTTGGCAAGGCACTTTTCCATCTTCAGGCCCCACCCCTGCATGCCCTGGGACAGATTCAGAGCCCCCTGGGTTGGTGGGAACAGCGACCTGGCACCATCCCAGCTGTGACTCCAGGCAGGGCTCCTGTCCCTGCCCAGCTCCTCTGGAGCAGCCAGACGACATCCTGAGTGATTCCAGGGCATGGATCTCCTCTCCCTGCTCCAGAGACAACCTGGTTGGGATGGGGGGTGCAGGTCAAGCCCCCGACCCCTCGGTTTCCTTCCAGCCCAAACGTCTGTGCAGCCTCAGCAGATTTACGGGGCGGCCCTAAGTATTTCACCAGCTCTTTACTAATAATGCAGCCATAAAAAATGGGCAGCCTTTCTTTCCAAGGCCTCTCCAAGTCTGGGATAATCCCAGGAGGGATTTGGCTGCCCCCAACAGAGGGTTTAGTGGTGGGCAATGCTTTACAGCCCCTTTGTTAGAGCGGGGCTGCTCCCCAGCATCAAAGTGCGAACAGAGGCTCTGGGATGGGCTCTCCATAAATCTCTCGCCTCTAATCCTTCCTTTCCACTGTTTGCAAACTGGGGGAAGCTGGAAGGGCAGACTGGACAAAGCTTTAACCCTGTGTGCTTTGGAGGATCTTCTTGGGAGCAGAAGAGGCCGTGGGTGGAAGGAGAAGCAGGTTCGGGTTGTGCTCAGCAATTAAACCCCAGCAGCAGATTAAGGAGCTCCTCTGGCAGTTGGATAAGTCCAACACTGGATATAAGGAATAAATCTGGCTGCATTGCAATCACTTCAAGCTACTTAAGCCACAAATGCAGAACTCTGAGGGTGATTTTGGTCTTCCAGTGTTTGCACCAACACTTTTGTCGAGGCTGGGTTTTGTTAGACTGGACTGACTCTGTCGTGTTGTGCCACCAGTTTCTGGGTTTTGTTAGACTGGACTGACCCTGTCCTGTTGTGCCACCAGTTTCTGGGTTTTGTTAGACTGGACTGACCCTGTCCTGTTGTGCCACCAGTTTCTGGGTCATGAAGGGATTTCTGTGCTCCCAGTGGCCCTGGAGGTTGGGAACAGGTACCAGGTCCATCAGTGATCACCTGAGGGTCACAGCTGGGAGCAGACCTTGTGTGTCAGGGGGATTCCAGCCCTCCTGGCCCTGTTCCCATAAATATTCCCAGCATGGGATATCTCCCTGCCCAAGAGAGGGACAGGAGCAAGCCCAGGGCTGGATTTGGGCAGTGAATTCATCTCTTCTTTCCCCCATCTCCATCTTTTAGGCACAGAGAACTGAACTATGTCCGTGTTGCCATAAAAGACCGCGGGTTTTTTCAAGGCAGCTTTCCAGCAGTGATGAAAGGTCCTGCAGCGGGCAGAGGCTGCTCTGGGAATGGAACAAATTGTGGGTTTATGGCTCCCGTGTGGGGGGGGGCTGTAAATCTCCCAACTTTTAACGCATCTGTTCTTTTCCAAGCAGGCTACCAACGGCTCAAGGAGGAGAGGGAGAAATATCCGACATTTCCTGACATCGGCTGCCCTCGGGAGTTCCTCAGGAAGGTTTTTAAAGGAATATTTATGGATGGTCCTGGTGAATCAGGCCCTAAAAGGTACCAAGAAAGGGCTGGTGTTCATTAACATTTGGGAACTGTGCATTGAGGATTTCCCTGTGGAGGGGCAAAAGAAATGGAGTGAAAGTGAAGGAGCTTTTGAGTTAATCCCGTTCTTTTTTCACATTATTGTTGTTGGTAAAAATCAGAACCTTATTTTTGATGAAGAAAAAAAATATTAAAAGTCCATTTTTGATACAATTTTTCTCAAAAGTTTTGTTCCAGAATTCCATACTGAAAAAAACAACAGATCTTGCAGTGAGACTTGTGGAATCCCTCAGAGGTCACTCACTATTAATTACTCTGGGTTTAGGAATAGGAACATTAGCACAGGAGGAGGGATGGATTGGTGGAAGAGCATCCTGGGGTTCTGACTTCCAGAGCCTTTTCCTAAGGCCAACTCGAGTCACTTAAAAACCTCTGTAAACTCATCGAGGAGAAAGTCCCTCGAGGTGAGCCCAGATTTGTCCTTTCTGGAAAGTGCCTTTGGAACAGATTTATTCAATGGATCCATGGGGAATATAAGGCCCCACGTGTCCTGTGTCCTGTTCCTTTCCATGTTGTGTCTCCAGTTTATCTGAGTGTGCTGAGAGTTAACCAGAGAAAATTTGGGTGTTTTGGCTAAAAATGCACAGATCTCTCCATCATCCCCAAAGTCTGAACTTCTTGGGACCTTTGCTGAGGCTCTGCTCCCCCTGCTCTCAGAAGTGATCACTCTCCTGTGGCTCCCTTGGCATTTTCCTGGGGTCTTTTAGTCCTGGGGTGGGTGAGCACAAATTGGTGCTGGATGGGACACACGAGGACTGCAACAATGGTTGACACTTTATTGATGTCACTGAATGCTCAGCAGCCACCCAGGCATGAGGATCAGTGGACAGAGCCCCCAAACTGTTGCCTTTGGATCTCCTTCCACCCTTGGGATGATTTCAGAGGGACAGAGGCTCTGCAGAAGGCAGCTGGAGGCACAAGGCTGTGGATGCAGAGTTGTGCACACCCACAAGGACTCCAGTAAGGATTTCCTGGGAGAAGCAATCAGTCCACTCCTCTTTTCAGGGGTGATGTGCAAAATTCCAGGAACAACCAGGAAGGAGAAGTTCTTCCTTCTCCTCACAAGCTTGGGAGCTGTGGTACCTCAGGTGTTCCTACATGAGGGCGGTGGCAGCCAGAAAGACCTTATTGAACATTTTCAGCCATGAAAAAATGCTTGGATTTGGCTCTGCTGAGCTCTGGGTGCTCTTGGCACCAGGCAGAAGGTGAAGAGCTCAGCCCAGGCAGAGCAAACCTGTCCTCCAAGCCCTGAAATCAGGGCCCTGGAGAGGCACCGGGCAAGAACACGAGGATTTTCTGCCTGCTGAGCTGAGCTGCAGCTGCTCTGCTCCATCCTCGGGGGAGTGGGACAAGGAGGGGGTGCAAAGGCACAATGACTTCACCAGCAGCTCAAGGATAGGCTGGTGTCCAGCTGATCCTTGTGAAACACCCTCTGGAGGTGCTGGGAACTGTTCCCAGCCCCGAGCTTGTCCAGCCATCGTGGTGTCCCCGCTCGAGTCACTTCTAACCCAATACTGGCTTCTTACCACAGGCATGGAAAAGGGCTTTTTTTGCTTCTCAGTGACCTCATGAATCCAAGACACTGCCAATTATCCATCCTTCCTGGCATTTAAAACATCAACACCTCCCTCCCAAATGAAAAGGGAGTTAAAGGTCCTGTGCTTCCCTGTGCCCTTTGCTCTCCCTCCGTCCTGCGCTGGGGATTGGCCTTTAGGGAAGCCCCCTCTGCCCCACTAAACTGGATTTGCAACCGTGGCCTTGTGATCCCGCACCCAGAGCGTGCAGAGGGACTGGGAGCAGCTCTCAGGGAGGCCCTGGGGACAGCTTCCTTGCATTTGTCACTCCAGATCAGGGGCTACTCTGGGACAGCTGAGCCTGGTCCATGGCTGTGCATTCCCAGTCTGCCCAGTCCAGGGCCATTCACCCTCAGAGTGGGTGCTCCAGCTCCTTGCTCGTGACTCCCACGCGTTTCCAACATCTCTGTGCAAAAGAAAGCTCCATCTCTCCCCCCTGTTTCCTTTTCACTGAGACTCTGCTTGGAACTTGCATAAGCCCTGCCCAAAAATAACCCTGGCGGCTCTCCCAGCTGTGGGCGTCAGGACTCCTGTGCAGGGCAGGCGAAGGCTGAGATCTCACTCATTTTGTGGCACATGTTGGTCACCTCTGGCACCTCTTCAGCCTTGCTGGTACCAAATTTACAAGGTTTCTCTTTCCAGATTTTCCCTCCTCTCCTGGGCTCACCTCTGCCCCTCAGAGGCCTTGTCTCTGGCAGCACAAAGGATTTTCTTGGCACAGAACATGGCACAGACAAACCCATAAAAGTGGCTAATAAATCCAGGGAGTTTTCTTCCCTTCACTCTTCCTTTGGGATGACACAAAGATGCAACAGAGAGGATGAGACTGGGATCCTGTTCTGTTTGTTCCCTGGTGGGTGATTTTTCCACTGGTGCAAGAGGAGCTTTGGGAATTCTTTTTACAAAGGAAAATAAAGTGATAATGGCCATGGGTGCTTGTGGACTCTTCCTCTCTTCCTCTGGGAAGCAGCCCTTAGGTCAGGGGTGGATAATCAAAACTGGGGGGAAAACAAAGGGCCTCATGCCCAGCTGGTGCAAATTGGCCAAATTCTTAAGATTTTAATGAGTTTGACACCCACAATCACTTGTGTAACTCCCTCACATGCTCCTGGGGAGAGGCATTATAAGTTGAAGTTGTTCCTCTTGGGAATCCTTCCACTGTCTGTGCAGAAGGGAAGCTGAGTCCTGGCTGGTCCATGCAGGTTGGAGGAACTTCGAGACAAGGATTTGGCTCAGCTCTGTGGTAGTGTGCAACATCTTCCTATTTAAGTAACATAAATCAGGAGGAAAATGTCCTGAAATGGTGGGAATGAGCCATGGGAGCAGCCTGTGCTGCGGGGAAACAGGAGCAGGAGAGGTCCTGGGGGGCTGGAAAGGCAGCCCTGGCCCTGCTCCGAGGACACAGCCTGGAAAACTCACTGTCCTGGGGGTCTGAACCAGCCCAGGACCCACCTGCAGTTGGCAGAGGGGCTGCCAGAGCCTCCTGGGCTGGGGAAGCCCTGCCAAGGGACGTCCTTTGAGGTAAGTGCCCAGTGGGACCCCCATGGACAATGATGACTTGTGTTAAACCAGCTGCAATCCTGCTTTTCTGGGAATGGCTGTTGATTCCCTGGGCTGGTGGTAGAAAGCAGGAACCCTTCCCTCTCGGTTGGGAACCTCCTCTCTTGGCCAACCCTTTGTCTCAGGCCAGCCCTGGCCTTTCTCTGGATTAATTTAAGATGCTGTGAAGTGCGAGGTGTGGGGGTGGGAGATGCTGTCTAAAACTCGTTTGGAGGCCTGGCTGGATAAATCCCCGTGGAATTTAATTTAACCGAGCTGACACCAGTATGAATCACACCAGCATTCCCAGCTCTGGGACACTTCCTACCAACTGCCTGCAGGGCTCTTGCTTTTTAAAGGGAAGACTAAAAGCATCTAAAACTATTTAAGACCTAAAAGTCCTAAAATAATAATGGGATTTTTTTTTAAATCTCACTGAGGAAAAAACAACATCTGCTATAAAAATCTGCTGGCCAGGGGCAGCGGGAGCAGTTCCCACTTATCAGGGTTTGGCTGGTGGAAGCTGGAAGTGCCTCAGCCCCGTGATCCCAGCGTATTCTGAAGTGGTGCCTCATCTGTCTGCAAAATTAGATGGACACAGAGAGGGCTGGAGAACTTGGGATAAAAGAAAGGACAGAGGGAATTTGATGGAAAGAGGAAGGAAATGAAAGAAAGACTTCCAGGAAAGCAAAGGAGACAACGCTGTATTTATAAACAGTGAGCTTAAGTGAAGGCTCTGGGACACAGTCAGGCTGCTCCACAATGAAATCCATGAGGTAGCTGTCTGTTCCCGGGATTTAACTGAAGAGTGACATCTCTTCAGAGGCAGGAAAGTGGTCAGGACTAAGCATGAAACATGTAAGATGGCAGAATTCAAAAGGATAAACATTATTTGATACCTTATTTATAGGGCACCACAGGGGAAAGGTAAAGGTTTCAGAAAAGAAAGAAGCACTTTAATTTTATCTGGAGATTTTCCAACAATAAAATCTAATCCATCATTCTCCGTGTGTGACTGCTCTTAATGAAAATTTAGAGGCTGTGAGTGAAATTTAGAATTCCCAGGGGATACTATTAGGAAGATGTCTAGCAGCTATGCAAAACCTGTTAGATCAGAGCCCTGCCAGAGGCTGGCCAGGGCTGCAGTGTGAAAAGGACACCTCAGAATTCGGGGAGCTGAGGCCTCACTGGCCTCTCCCAGTGGGATTCCTTGGATGGATGTTTATCCCAGGAATCCCATCAGGATCAGCTCACCAGGGGCACCAAGATCCAGCCATGGCAGCTGCGTGGATTCCAAAAGAGAGGGATTTGGGCCATTTCTGTCTGGTCTTTACCCAAAGCACCTCACAGTGCTGAGAGTTGTTGATTCCTCTCATGTGATCGCCAGGTTTTTTAACTGATCCCAGAGAATTTAATCAGAGAATCCTGGGGTGCTTTGGGGTGGATGGGAATTTTAAAGCTCATCCAGTTCCAACCCCAACACTTCCCACCATCCCAGGGTGCTCCAAGCCCTGTCCAACCTGGCCTTGGACACTTCCAGGGATCCAGGGGCAGCCCCAGCTTCTCTGAGCAGCCTGTGCCAGGGCCTGCCTACCCTCACAGGGAGGAATTTCTCCCCAAAATTCCACCTAAACCTACCCAGGGTTGCTCCAAGGCACATCCAACCTGGCTTTGGACTCCTCAGCCCATCTCGGAGCTGCACAGAGCCACAAAGTGCCTCTCATCCCTAATCATTTCCAATCCTCTGCACTTTATTTTTAATTAAAGCAGATCACCAGGCTGTTTCCAATAGTTTTTAATGGTCAAAAAGGGGCTTAGATTATAAAGACAATAATGTTCAATTATTGAATGGCCTGCATGTACATCATGAATCAGTTTAATACCAAAGTCACTGCCAATTATTCAACTGATGCAAAATGAGACTCTATCAGAAAATGTTAAATCACAGGATAAATCTGTCCTGGGCAAGGCTTTAGCAATCAAAATTCTCTCAAAGCAGAAAAATCTTTTCTTAAAGCAAGGGGGAAAAAAAGGTTACAGCTTAAGCCAGACATTAAATAGTAATGCCAGATGTTAAACAGTTGGCTGAAATTATTCACAACTATCAAATGCAAGATTCTACTGGGTGCAGAGTTCTGCCACCAAGTTTGTAACAGGGGGAATGGGCTTAAATACTCCTGTAATTTTCTGCCTATGGATAAGAGGCAATTTGGATTAGCTTCTGCAGAATAATAACCTCCTGATTCTCAGCAGATGAGCACCAGCCTCCTTCAGCATCAAAACCCAAGCCCAAGTCTAATGTGTAACCTTCAATGGCAGATGGTTTTAAATTCTATAATTCTGGTGGATCTGTGCACAAGGCAGGGTTGGGACCCCTGTGCCTGCAGACAGCAGAAGGCACCTTGAGAATTCCTAAAATGCAGAACAAAACACCCAAAAAAGGGTTCACAAATGTTCATATCAATCTTTTCTACCCCAAAATTTGCTTTATTTAAATTTTTCCATGAATCTCTGTGCTGGAGAACTCCAATACCCCAGGATCACTTGGAGCAAGTACTTTCTGCCCATGTGGATTCTCAATTCCTTGGGTAGCGCTGCCTTTCCCCCTCTCCTTCCCATCTCCATCCCATCTCACATCACCCATTGTGCCACTTTGTCCAGCAGGATTTGGGGGCCTGGACTGGCACTGATTTATTTGTGTAGCACTTGGGGTGTGTGATCTTTTGCAACTCCAGCCAGGTGTCCTGCACCAACCCTTCTGTGTGGCATCAGCAACTGCTGCCATCCATGGGGGAAAAATGGGATCTGGCACCTCCTGCTTGGGCCAGGATGGTGGGGAGTGCCTCATTCCCAGGCAGATCAGTCATGGATCTCTTACCACCAGGGAAAGCCTGACCAGGACACAGAGCACCTCCTGCCCTGCAGGATAAGATCTGCTGCCTCTCCATGCTCAGCTTGGGATATGTTAGAAATAACTTCTGTAGTGACAGGACAAAGGGGAAACTGAAAGAGAGGCAGTTTAGGTGGGATATTGGGAAGCAATCCTTCTCTGGGAGGGTGGGGAGGCCCTGGTACAGGGTGCCCAGAGAAGCTGTGGCTCCCTGGATCCCTGGAAGTGTCCCAGGGCCAGGCTGGATGGGGCTTGGAGCACCCTGGGATAGTGGAAGGTGTTGGGGGTGGAATAGGATGGTTTTTATGGCCCCTTCCAACCCAAACCCTTCAGTGATTCCATATTTCTATGAATGGAGCTCTCTGCAGGCACAAGGACAGTCCCAGCCTGTCCCACTCACTGCACTCTGTAGTAAATTGTCCCCCACACCTGGGCTGAGGCTGAAGTAACAAAACTCAGCTGCTCAGATGAGCCAAACCCCACATTTGCTGTTATTTTGAATATTTTTCTTCCTCTCTCCTTGCTGCAGAGCTGAGAGTGTGGACAGCACGGCTGGGCTTGTTCCTGCCTCGGCACCAGCGGGAACATCCCTGCTCCAAGGCTGGAGGATGGGCGAGGAAAGGGTCAGGACACATCCCCCGACTGCGAGCTGAAGAAAATTGTTGGCAGAGCAAAGCTTGCCACAGGAAGAAAAGGTTGTCCTGGCTGTTCATATTCCTCCACATGGGGTGAGTAAAACTGTCGGTCAGACTGAAGTGTCTGATGCACAGAGGGGAATAAAAACTCATTAAAGGGCCAAAAGGAAACCCTATTAAAATATCAAATATAAACCGGAGGAGACTTGATCACCCAAGTGCTGGAGGAGCGTCAGGGCTTGAATGAATCCGACTTTTTTTTTTCCCTGAAAGCAGAGGAAATGCGTTTTGTGGAAAGCCAGGTGGGATGAGGGGCAGGTAGGGTGTCAAAGAGCACTGATAATATTTCAGGGCTTCACTCGGAGCCGGGAATACGAAGGGGATTTATCCGGTTTTCGGCAGGGAGGAGAGTGCTGGCAGATTTTTGAAGGAATTCCAACGTGGTTCAGACTCATCTGGTTCTTAAATTGAGAGCTCTTGGCTGCCGCTGTGCCGAGGCAGGAGCATCTCCACTCCTCACTCCCGGGACACAGCCTGGCTCAGGAATCAGCACTGGTGGCTCCGTGTGGTTCTCCTGCCCTGGCCTGCCTGGTGTCCTCCTGAGAAGCCAAAAAAGGAGCATTTTGTATGTTCTGAACTACCCAGAGAACCATCCTTCTCACAGCATCTCACTTCTGCTTTATGTGGTCTTGGGAGAGGAAAGAAATTACAGAGGGAAAGAGCTGAATGAAACATTTTCTTTCAAGCACTAAAATCTCTGTTAGTCCTGTTAGTGCTGGAAGGGATGGAGCTTGGTTTCCAATGGATTCGTGCCTCAGGGCTGATGGACTTTGAAACCAAACTGTGGCTCTGTCAGGCTTTCACCCCTTCCTACACACCAAGAAAACCTTGAAGGGGAAAAAAGATAGGATTTATACCCCACCCAGAGCAGTTCTTGCCTGGTCAGCCACACAGAGTCCTCTTTTTGGGGGGTTTCTCCTGTGTGGACTCTCTTGTATCTCATAGATGTGAAGGCTTTTCCATGGTTTGTGGATTTTTGTCCCATTTCTTCCTGGATCTGAAGTTTTTTGGTTGTGGTTGAACTCAGAGAAGGCATAAATGGAGGGTTTCTTTCTCACACACATCTCTTAAATTTGTGTTACCTTTGGGATTTGGAGCTGTTGTCCAGTTGGTTGAACTTGGCACCAGAATTCAGGAATTACATTGGGATGAGGTTATGAGGGGAACATCCCTGGGCCATCACCACAGAAATTTCATTCCCTCACAAAATCAGGGTTCAAGTAAAAACTTGTTTCTAATTTAGACAGAACAGACCCCTACTGCAGGCCCTGAGCTTCACCCATTTTCCTTGCTCTGCTGCCATCTCCCTCCTGCAGAGTGAGGTATGCTCTTATCCCAACCCCTCCTCCTGAATCCAGGCTTTTTTTGGACACCAGGGCTGGTTTCCTCCCCTCTCAGCAACACCAGGGTACAAACAGGGCCCATCATTCCTTCACAGACACATTAGAATCACCTAAGCCCTGCTTCCTCCTGAAACCTGAGCTGGTCCCACACAGCAAAGCCCTGAGGGGCTGTCCAAAGGTGGAAGAGGGAGGACCTGCCCTCACACCCCTGTGGAAAGTTTGCCCATGGAGAAAGCTTGAAAACCCCACAACTCTTTCTCAAAAGCTCAATTCTAAGAAACTTTTTTCCATTTCCAGCTCTGAACATCATCTTTGGGGCCAAACACGTCCAAGAGCTGTGACAGGAGTCAGCTCAGGTGGGTGCAGCTGCTGGATTAGCACTTGCCCAGGTGGGATTGGAGGTTTCAATGCTCAGAGCCTTTTCCAGTCCATTGATCCATCCCAAACCTTTCACCAGGTACAAACTTTTGACTTGCAGCAGAATGAAGCAGCAGTGATATAAATGGGATGTGGAAAGGCTTTTAAACAGATGTTTTAATGGTCTGCTGCTGTGGTCGGAGAGAAATTCCCTTTGACTTCAGGAGCTGGTGGGTAGAATCCCACTCCTCTAGCCTGAGCTGGTCATTCCCAGGGAGCAGAAGTCTCCAGGTAATGTCCCAACTGGTGGAGAGTCTCCTGGAAGCAGGGATGTGGGAATCACCTGTAAAAAAACCCTAAATCTGTTTGCATTTCCAGGTGTGTTTTGA
>JACBWW010000025.1:5941328-5966187 GCA_020086605.1 Lanius collurio | reverse complement strand
CGGGGTGCTGCTCCCGGGGAGGCCGGAGCTGGGATGGGGCTGATCCCACTCCCGGCTGGAATTCTGGGGGGTGCCAAAGCTGGGATGGAGTGGGGCTGGGATGGAGCCGTGCTCAGGGGAAGATTTCACCCTCCCCAGCACCTCCACCCTTTCCCTGACCTTCTGCCAGAGCTGGGGCACCCCTGGGGTTCATCACCCCGGGCTAGGGAAGGTCTCCTTGTGCTGACAGTGTTTGGGATGGCACAGGATGCCAGGTGCTTGCTTGAGCCCCCCAGCTGCTGTGCCTCAGTTTCCCCATCACACCTCCCCCAGGGCCACTGCTGGGTGACAGTGGGGTGAGAGGTACAGAGGGGTTTGCTCTGCTCCCCAAATCAGCGCTGGCCAGGGCTCTTCACCCAGCGTGCGGATGCCCCAAATCCTTCCTGGTCCCTTCAGAGCCGTGGCCAGACAGGAAAGGCACAAACTCCTCTGTTCCCAAACACTGGCTTCTGTTTGCTGCTCCCCACCCCGAGCGATGCCACCACCCAAATTTCAGTCAAATCTGGCTCAGGCCCTGCGTTTTGCATGAGAGGGGCACCGGGCAAACTCTGCCTCAACCAAAACAACCCCAAAAGCTCCTGGAGCCTTTGGCTGTTCCATTGTGGGGTTGGAAACCTCCCCCAGAGCCTGGGCCCCATTGTCCCCATCCTGGGGGATCCTCTGGGGTGCAGAGTTGAGGGATCAGGCAGGACAAGGCACCAAAATCCCTGTTCCCAGCCCAACGGAGCCCTCGGAGAGCGCCATGGATGAGTGGGATCTCCCACAGTGGAAAAAAGAGGTGGAAAGCCTCAAGTACCAGCTGGCCTACAAGCGGGAGATGTCCTCCAAGACCATACCTGAGTGAGTGGCTGCCCCCTTCCCTTCTCCCCACCACCCTCCCTCCCATCCCTGTGCCCCCAAGAGCAGAATCCACCCCCAACATCCCCCCTCAAATCCCTGGGTGCTCCCACATGAGATTTTCCCTTTATGGATCTCCAAGCCCTAGGGGCAGAAAGCCCCTGGTGGCCCCAGAGCCCCCCATGCCGACCCCTTTCCAGTGGTGGCCGGGGTGTGGCAGCACCGTGGGGCCCTCCTGACCCGCGGGTGACCCCAGGAGCCCCCCAGGGTGCAGATTCCCCCTTTGCAGAGCTTTCCAGAGCTCAAGACTCGAAACCAAAGTCATGGGTGGCTCTTCTCCCTCCCTGCTGTGTCCCAGAGCTGGGGACACCCCCATGTCCCCCCCCAGCATCATTCCCAGTGGATCAGGGCCCATCCCAGGATCTCCCCACCAGAGCAGGATCTACCCCAGCCCCAAATCCCCCTCTTTGCTGCCCTGAGCCCCCCTGGGGCTGTGCCCACCCTCCCTCCCCTCTCTGCAGGTTCGTGAAGTGGATTGAGGATGGCATTCCTGAAGATCCCTTCCTGAACCCGGAGCTGATGAAGAACAACCCCTGGGTGGAGAAAGGCAAATGCACCATCCTCTGAGGGCTCCCTCCTGCTGAGGGCATTTTCCATTAGCTCCAATTCCAACATGAGAACCTGAACAAAAACCCTGCCCTCACCTCGTTTCTTCTTGTTTAGTCCTAGAAGGGGTTTTAGAAATGGGGGGGATGTGAGGAAAGGCCCCTGGAATGGGGCAGGAGCACAGCAAAGGCTTCTCCAAGGTTTGCTGGGGTTTCATCTCACACTTCTGTGGCCAAAATAGGCAGATTTTGCAACTTGTAAGGAAGCTTTTTATAAAGAACCCCTGTTTTCAGTGATTTTAGATACTTTTGTACACTGTAGGATCTCAGTTTGCAGTAAAACAGGCACATCAGGCACCTCAAGCTTTATTAATGAAATAAACAGAGCAATAATTCATTATGAATTTTTTAGATATATTTTATTTCTTTTTTTAAACAAAATAAGTGGGTAACACAAAACCCTACACCTCAATCATGGCCACACCCCCCTTCCAGGGGTTAGAAAGGCAAAACCAGGGGATCCCTTCAGTTCCAGCTCCAGAATTCCTGGCTCCACCCCCCACCCTACTAGAGCAGGTCCCTGATGTAAAGATTCCTCCTGACAGCGTTGGAGAAACCCTCGTTGAAGCGGAACCAGACATCGCTCTTCCCCACAGCCTTTCCCATCTGCCTCTCCAGAGACTCTTCCTTGGAAACCTGAGGGGCTGCAAGAGGAAAATCCACCTCAAAAATGTGCAGGAAACCTTAAAAATTATGAGCTGTGCCCTGGCTGGAGAGGGGGGATTTGGAGAGCAGGGAGAGGGTTGGGAAGGGCAGAGCTGATGGTCCCACATCCCAAATCCTGCAAAGCCTCCAGCACCCAAAATTCCCTTGGGATGGGGCCAGAATCCATGGAATTGCCCACAGGAGCTCCCTGCCAGCTGTGCTGGGGTCTGGGTGTCCAACCAGCTGCTCTGGGCCCTGGGGATGGGGCTGAGGGACACGAGCTCCTCTTTGCTCCTGGGAATGGGAAGAGCCCCCAGTGGCCCCCAGGGTCACCCTGTCCCTGTGCCACACAGCTGGGCTGGAACCCCCATCCCTGTGCCACCCACCTGCCACCCACTTTGTCCCCTGTGCCACCCACCCAGTGCTGAGGCCACCCCGTCCCTGTGCCACCCACCCGGGGCCGTGGCCGCCTCTTTCCGCTGGAGTGGCCGCCCGAAAAAATCCGTCTCAGGCTGTGGGAAGCAAAAAGCAGGAATGGAGTTGGCTCTGGAGCACCTGCACTTGCAGCTCCTGCGTGGAGAGGGACAAAACCACGGCAGGATCGTCCCTGGGCAAGGCTCAGCCACCCCAAGGCACTTCCAAGGGGAGCAGGAGGCAAATGCAAATCCTGCAGGAAGGGCCTGAGGCCTGGGAAAGCAAATGGCATTCAAATTTGTGGGAAAGACAAAATTTAAGGCTCATGTGGGGCTTCACACACAGGAAAGGGCTGGCAGCTGAGACCTGGAGAGGGGCAGTGCCAGGGAAGGATCCCTGCTTCTCCTGGAGCCCAAGGATGCCCAGGGTGGGATCATTCCAGAGCAGCTTTTCCAAACTGCTTTCCCACAGAGCCCAAATTCAGCTATTTGAGCCCAAATCTCCACAGCTCTTCCCTCCCCCCACCACAAAAAGTTCCCAGGACGCATCCAAAATATCCCCCAGATCCAATTCACCCCAATCCCAGAGCTGCCTGGACAGGACACACGGAGCTGAGCTGGGCTATTAAAGGAAACTGGACTGAAAAACCAAATTCCAGTGGAGCCAGGGAGGGTCTGGCAGCCCAGGAAAGGGCTGGTGGGAACTGGGGCAGGAACTGGGGCAGGAATTGAGGCCCTGACCTTGTCCTGCAGCACTGCTCTCCTCACGATGTGCTCCAGGCGCTGCTGGTGGTTGGGGGGCCCCGCTGGCTCCGGGTCCCCTCGCTTCTCCCCGAGGCCATTCCCAGGATCCTGCAGGGAGGAGACATCTGAACGAGGCTCCCCTTGGGCGTGTCTGAGCCCCAGGGTTGGGCACTGAGCATCTATCACCCCTTTGTCACCCATTCCACCCTGCCCTGCTTGCTGCCAGGTTGGATTGCAATATCCCATGGATTTTTCCATCATTTTCTGCCTCGTGGGATCAGCCCCAGCTGAAGCCCTGTTCCCTGGGACTCCACATGTAAACAAGGAGCCTTCAGAGATGTTTCTGCAGCTTCTCTTTGTCCCACACATCCCCCAGGAGCCCTTCTCCTGCTCCAAGGGGCTCCCAGGGATTAATTATACTGCTGGCACCAGAGCAAGCAGGCACTGGCTACACTTGGGATGTTTCTCCATCTTTTCCACCCATTCCCATCTTTTCCTGCCTCCAGGGCAGTGGGCAGAGCCACTCTGCTCCTCCTGGGGGCTTTGGGACCTTTGGAAGTGCAGCAGGCAGGGAAGGCAAAGCAGGGAAGAGTTCACCTCCCACATGGATAAATACAAACTGCAGCCAAAAATTCCCACCTAAAATTCCCACTTCCTCACAGCCCTCACTGGAGAGTGGAAGGGTTCAAAGGGTTCAAAGCTTTAACTCCCTCCAGAATTCCTGCAAAAAGCTGAGCCCTGCAGCCCAGCACAGCTGTGCAGGGAACCAGCTGCAGCCGGGGGGGTTAATCCTGGATTTCCACTCACGGAGCCAAAGCCACTGGCTGCTTTGGAAAAAAACACATCCCTGAGGATTTTCTCCACATCCCCCCAGCCCTGCCACCCCTTTGGAAATCCTCACCTGGCCCAGGTTCCGTGCCTCTGTCCTCCTCATCTTCTCCAGCTCGATCTCCCTGGCAATGAGCTGCTTGGCCTGGTAGCTGAGCTGCCTGCGGGCCGGCAGCGCTGGGAAGCGGCACACGGCCTCCACATTGCTGCAGGGAACAGGGAATCACACCGAGAATAACCCAGCACTGAGAGCCTGAGAGCCCCAGCACCTCCCAGCCCTGTCCCTCCCAGCATCCCAGCACAATTCCAGCCATGCTGCCTCAGTTTCCCCCGTGCTGAGCCAGGGAGCTGCGGGAATGGGAATGTGGGAGGGATTCCAGGGGAGGAATCTGGGTGAAAGCAGAACGAGGGAACTGCAGAAGGTCTGTGCTGGACAGAGTGCCCTGTAAAGCCCATGGAACAGCAGCCACATGACCTTCACAGCCACCCCGAGGTGCCCCTGGGGACAGGTTTAATGAGAATCCAGCCAGGAACTGTAATTTGGGATCATCAGAGCAGCAGGATCCTTAACAAGGTTGGGGCACCAGGTCTGGAGTTTCAGTATCCCCAGCACTGAGGAGCCACCAACCAGTCCCTCTGCCAGCTCCAAATATTTCCTATTTATCCACTATTTATTCCCTACATTGATTCACCATTATTGCCCCTAAAACACAGGGAGCAAAGCTCTGTGTCAGGTGGCTCTGCAGTCACTCAGAAATCAGCTGTCACACCAGTTATTTGAAAAGTTTTAAAAGAAAAACCCACAGGTTGTAGTGGTGACATCAGAGTTGTTTGCCAGAGAGATGCTGGGACACAACTCCCAGGTGCCACAGGGATGTGCCCAGGTGGGTCAGCCCTGTGCTGCCACCAGCCCCTCCTCTGGTCAGAGCCAAAGGAAGCTGCTCCCTTCCCTTTAATCCCATTAAAGCTCAACCTGCTCAGCCTCAGCCCGAGGGAGTGATGGGGCTGCTGGATCACACTGGGGATGCAGTAAAGCCCAGAGTCCCAACTCCTTCCTGAAAATCATCACAGAATCCTGGAATGGTTTGGGTTGGGAGGCATCTTAAAATCATCCAGCTCCAACCATGACACCTTCCACTCATTCCAATCCCTGTCCAACCTGGCCCTGGACACTTCCAGAGATCCAGGGGCAGCCACAGCTTCTCTGGGAATTCTATTCCAGGGCCTCCCCACCCTCCCAGGGAAGGATTTTGATTCCCACACCCTCTCCCCAGCCCCAGGACTCACGGATCCAGCTTGAAGATGTACTGGCCCTCAGGCAGGCGCTCCTGCAGGTACGTGAGGTTGTAGGTGAGCATGGTGCTGATGAGCTCAGCCAGCTGCTGCTTCTCCTTCTGGCTGTAGAGCTGCGTGTTCACCTGGCCAGGGGACAGCAGACAGCTTATAAACCCCAAACAGCCCAAGCACGGCGTTTGTCTCAGGGTGAGGAAGGACCCAGATCAAGTTTAGCTCCCTCTCAGGGACACATGTCCTTCCCCAGAGCAGGGACAGACCCTCTCCTGGGTGGGGGTGACTCTGACAGCTTCCCAAAGCCCTGCTCAGCCAAGCCCACCCAGGTGGGGCCCAGGACCCCTCCCAACAGTTGAGCACCTCAGCACCCCGTCCTCAGCTTCCCTCCAGTTTCTGCACCAACTGCAACATCAAACCCACCCCAAACTTGGGACTGAGATCTGGGATCACTCCTCAGGGACCTTTGCAGAGGGGTCACAGCAGCCAGGCAGGGCCCCCAGCAGGGACAAGGGCTGGGGACACTCACGGGGCGCAGTTTGGGGGCAATGATGTCCAGCAGCAGGCACAGCACCTCCAGCACCAGCGCCTGCTGCCCTGCATGGCTCCGGGCACTGGGCGCGATCCCCGACAGCATGGACAGCACCAGGTTCTGCATCTGGGTCAGCTTGGCCAGGGCCTAGGACAGGACAGGGCAGGGCCAGCTCAGCCAGAGGTCCCTGCAGGGGCAGAGCTGTGGTCAGGCTGTCACCCTGCCCTGCTGGACTTGCCTCGTGCTGGCTGCTGGGATAGGCCAGCCGGGGGATGGAGGTGGCTGCGAAGAGCAGGTGGAACACCACGGGCAGGAAGGGCAGGTACCGCAGCAGCTGGAAGTTCTGCCCCTGCAGCACCGCCCGGCCCAGCAGGTCGGAGAAGCCCAGCCACTCCAGGGCCAGGCACACGGAGCCCAGGCTGGAATCCCGCACCTTCATCTTCAGGAAGTTCTCAAACAGGCCCTGGAAGCAGATCCGGGGTCAGACAGGCAAAGGTGCTCCAGCAGAGCACCTCACTGGGATTCTGAGCTTCCCACTGAGCTCAGCTCCAGCACCTGGCTCCCCCCTCTCACCTGGGCCAGCTTCTCCTGCTCTCCCGAGGAGATGGAGAGGTGCAGGATGTGGTGGAAGCGGTGGGAGGAGGAACTGAAGCCAGCTGAGCCCCCAGGGTGTGACAGGTCCTCATCCCCCAGCAGGAGCTGGGCTGGCAATGAGGGGTCCATTCCTATCCTGTGCCTGGGGAGAGCCCAAAGGGAAGAGCTGAGGGTTTCCCAGCACTGAAGGGGCCAGGAAGGAATATTTGGGTCCTTGGACACTGGACTGGAGGCAATGCCAATGCCGAATTATTGGGAGCTAAGTAGAGTGGCACGAAAAAGCTTTAGACTGAGAGAGCAAAGGTTGAGGTGGGGTATTAGGAAAAAATCCTTCCCTGAGACAATGAGGAGGCCCTGGCACAGGCTGCCCAGAGAAGCTGGGGGTGCCCCTGGATCCCTAAAAGTGTCCAAGGCCAGGCTGGACAGGCTTGGAGCAACCTGGGATAGTGGAAGGTGTCCTTGTCCATGGCAGGGGGTGGCACTGTGGGGGCTTTAAGGTGCCTTCCACCCCAAATCATTCCAGGATTCTATGATGGACACAAATCTCCTCAAGAAGCTGCTCTCCATGACCTTGCAGGTCATGGAATTATACAACATTGCTCCAAGCCCCATCCAGCCTCCCTCAAAACTTCCAAGGATCTAGAGGCAGCCACAGATTCTCTGGGAAATGGGAATACCACCCCCCAAGCACCCAGCAGACCTAACAAACCCCTCCTTTTACCTCTGGGCCCTGGGGAGCTGGAAGATCTCTTGCCAGATTGAGAAGAGCCCCTTGTTCTGGTCCTTCAGGCCGACCCTCATGGTCTGCACCATCTGCACACTCAGCTCCTTCTGCCCTCGGCCGTGCAGGAACTGCAACAGGACCGAGGGCATGGAGATCCCAAAACCCCTGGGAAAAGTTGGACACAGCCACCCCCCTCTTCCTCTACGTGTAGGGTTAAAAACACCCCAGGGGACAGGGCAGATGTCTCAGGGACCTGCCGGGAAGGGAGTTTTGTCCCCTATGTCCCAGTGTGAGGCCAGAGCTGCAGCAGAAGCGTGTCCTCAGGGCCATCCCAGTAACCCCAGAGCCATGGCCATGTTTCCAGGGCCATCCCCATATCCCCAGGGCCACCCCGGTGTCCCCAGTACCTGCAGGGTGTTGATGCAGGAGCGGATGTCGTTGTCCATCTTCTCGCAGAGCGCCAGGAGCGCGCCCGTGTCCGCCCGCATTCCCTGCCGGAGCGTGATCTGCAGGAGTGGGACAGGCCTCAGCAGGGAGGGGACACTCAGCCAGGGGGACAGGGGGGCCCTGGGACAGCCCGGACCTCGCTGAGGCGCTGGGCGAGCCGGGAGGGAGCGGGGCGAGGGAAGCTGAGCAGGAAGGATTGCTGCCGGAGCGGGCGCAGGGCGGGCACGTACCTGCGGGAGGGAAACACCGGGGTCTGAGAGAGCCCAGCAGGCAATTCCATTCTTAATCATGGAATTATCTAGGCTGGAAAAGGCTTCCCACAGCATTGAGTCCAACTGTTCCCCCAGCATCGCCACCATGAAATGATGTCCCCCCATCCACATGGCTTTTAAATGCCCCCGGGGATGGGGACTCCAAACCTGCCATGAGCAGCCTGGTCCAGTCAATACTTTATCATCTTCTCCAAGAAGGAATTTTCCCAATATCCAACCTAAACCTGCCCTGGCACAGCTTGAGGCCGTTCCCTCTCCTCCTGTCCCTGTTCCCTGGGAGCAAAGCCCGATCCCCCTGGCTGCCCCCTCCTGTCAGGGAGTTGTGCAGAGCCACAAGGTCCCCCCTGAGCCTCCTTTTCTCCAGGCTGAGCCCTTGCCCAGCTCCCTCAGCCGCTCCTGGGCTCCAACCCCTTCTCCAGCCCCACTCCCTTCCCAGTTCCAACCCCTCAACATCCTTCCTGTCCTGAGGAACCCAAACTGACCCCAGGATTTGAGGAGCTCCACTCAAACAGAGACACAACCAGCAGCCACCTCCTGTCTGGGGGCAGGGTCCGGTGTCCCTGTTCCCCCCAGGCAGGTGACACTCACTGGTCATTGCAGATGCAGATGATGGGCCGGAGCAGGACTCCCCCCTCACGCCGCCGCCGCCGCCCCGCACCCGCCTCACCCTCCACATCCTTCCGCTGGATGATGCCCAGCAGCACGTTGATGGAGGCCTGGGGGGAAAGCAAGGATGGAAGGGATGGATTCTTGCCCACGGAACAGAGCAGAAGCTGTTAACGGGGTGGGATTTAAGGGGTTGATGCTGCAGGGTCAGTGCCGGGCTCACCGCGGGCGCGCCGTCGATCTCGTCGATGATGAGGCAGTTGGGCCTCTCGTGGGAGCCCAGCACCGACCTCATCTGGGTGGCGGCTTCGATGCGGGTCCGGAACACCTCGGGGCTGCGGTCATCGCTGTGAGGGGACACAGGGACGGGTGAGTGTGGCACGGGAACACCTCAGGCATGGGGACACCGCCAGCATCACCCCTGGGACAGCATCACCTCCAAAAAGCCTCCCAAAAGCATCATCACCTCCAATGTGGCAGCACGTTGGCTCCCCTGGCACTCAGGGCTCACCTGGCGTTCATCTCCACGGCGTTGTACCCCGCGTGCCTGGCGATGACGTGGGCCAGCGTGGTCTTGCCCAAGCCAGGGGGGCCACAGAGCAGGGCCACCTGTGGCACAGAGGGGAGGTCACCCCTGCAGGCAGCGAGGCAGGGCTCCCTCCACGGAGGTGACAACCCTGCTCCTCAGCTGGTGGCAGGACAGTGACCCACAGCGACATCCCCTCCCGTTCACCTTGTATTTGGGTCTCTTGTACTGGTCCAGTTCGGCCTCCAGAATCTCCTCTGTGAGCTGGACCTTGGTTTTCCACTTGCTGGGATGTTCCTTGGGATGGCTGAGTGGGGGATGAGCTGCAGGGCTGGGCTTGGGCTTCTTCAGAACCTTGTCCTTGCTGAACACCACCGTGTCCCACAGCTTGAGCCACTTCAGCAGGCAGCGGTTGGTGTACTGCGGGGGGGGGGGAGGAAAGCAAGGAAAATTCATGGAAGCTGGAAAAAATCCAGCTGAGGACAGAGGAAGGCTCTCCTTCATGGAGGAGGCTGCTCAGGGCTCCACCTGGCATCTCCCTGGGACAATGTGGGAACATGTCCCTTCCTAGCTCAGCCCCTATCCCTCAGGGAAACCCGGGATAAATCACATCAGCCTCATCCCTGATTCCCTACAAAAGTTTCACTATCCCCAAAAAAATTCAAAATAGCCAACAACTCCTGGCTAAAACCCTCCTAATCCTCTTTGTCTCATTTTGGCCACATTCCATAATTTCTTTAGTCAGAATATCCACAGCCTCCAGAGACAATTTGCCATCCCAACCTCCCAGAGACTCAGGACTGATCCCAGGCAGGGCCAGCACGGACACAGCCCCCCAGCCAGCGCTTCCAAAGGCAATTCCTGATTCCCCAGCATTAAGGGAGAGTTACAGAGGTGCCAACCCCACCCATCCCAAGCCCCTACTTATCCCAGCACCTCACATCATCACTGAGCAGCTCCATGTAGCGCCGGGGCATGAACTTGTCCACCCAGAGGCAGTGGGATGCAGATTCCTCCTCGGCTGCTGGATCTGTGTCCATGCTGGGATCTGAGCTCTCACTGCTGGGCTCGCTCCCAAGGCAGCTGCAGGAAGGAATTAATTTACCCCAAACCATCCAGGGAGTCAGGGCAGGGCTGAGAATTCCACCCAGACTCCCCAGGCTGGGGGTGATGAGGGCAAAAAGGCTCCTCTGCTTACAGGTCCCCAAAATTGATCCCGAAAGAGCACCTGGGAGGCCAATCCAGATTGGAGTGGGATTCATCCCAAGACCTCACCTGTTTATGATCTCTGTCAACTGCTGTGAGGCTTCCAGAACCTGCCTGCGACGCTTAAGCACAAACACAGAGAGGGGGGTCACAGACAGCCCCCAATCCATGCCTGGGGTAGCAGGAATTTAGGAGCCAGCCCCGTGGCCAGCAGGGGTGGCAGGGACAGGGGAAGGTCAGTGGGAGATGTGGTACCTCCTCATGCACCTGCTCCTTCAGGTAAGAGAAGGGCACGCCCAGCAAATGGAGCGGCCTCTGAGCATTCCAGCCCAGGGAATCCGGGAGCTGCAAGGACATAGCACAAACAGCTCCTCTTCAACCACCTGGAGGCCACAGAGAAGCAAACCCAACCTTCCATCCCTCCTCACCTCCACCCCTGTCCTGCAGGAATCATCTCTCAGCACCAGGAAGACCCTGGTGCCCTCGGTGGATGTCACGTTGATGTAATCCTCCAGGATGGGGGGTCTCCTGAGGACCCTCTTCTTTTCCAAGGGTGGTGTGGTCTGCAGGGGGCTCATTCCACTCATCTCCAGGTGGTTCGAGCTGGAAAACATCAATTCCTTCAGTCGGGAAAGGGCCCTTTCCCTTGCTCCCGTTAAAAATGGGGTTCAGGGTGGCTGACCTGCTATTGTGGGGAGCAAAAGGTGCCTCTGGGCCACCATCCCAGGAGACATCCGGAGCCAGCTCATCATCTGCGCCAAAATCGAGCTTCTTAACAGCTTCCAGGCGCTGCCGCTTCGGCTTCGGGGCTGGGAGAGACCAGGAGGGAGGAAGGGGAGAAGCATCACTTATGGACGGTGGCACCCATGGGACGCTCCAGCACCCTGCACCGCTCGGGGCGGGGGGACCGGGGCCAGCAGCACCGGGGGAACCGGGTCAAACCTACTGCGTGGTTCGGGTGCTGGCGGGGACACGGTCGGGACACAGTCCCGGTCCCTCTTCTTGGCATTGGTGCCCCCGGGAGAGTTCCCGGGGGAGGCGGGCTCCTCCGGTGGCTGCCTCTTGCCCCGGAACTGGGAGGTTTTGGGGCCGGCGGGTGGGGATGGCTCATCTGCAAGAGGGGTCAGACCACGGGCCCGGTCACCGGAGGGGACCGGCAGCGTGCGCGTACAGCACGATCCCGCCCGCTCCCTCCCTCCGCCGCCACCACCTCCGGTCTCAGCGCCGCAGCAGCGCTCACCTTCCAGCTCGGCCAGCACCTCCAGCTCGGCAGCGAAGCGCTCGTAGAAGCCATCCTCAGCTCCATCCTCGGCTCCATCCTCGGCTCCATCCTCGGCTCCGCACTCGGAGTCCGCCATGGGCCCCGCCGGACCCGCGCCCGCCGCGCTTCCGCCCGCGCGCGCGGCGGAGCCGCCGCTGATTGGCCACGGCGCGCGCGGCGGAGGCGGGGCCGGCGCTGATTGGACGCGGCGCGCGGCCGGACGCAGCGGGGGCGGCGCTGATTGGACGCGATGTGAGCGCTGCCGGGAGGCGCTGCGGGTGCGGGCGGGGCCGGGGCAGCGGGGGCGCCGCGCGGGTCCCCTCAGCCGTGTCCGGGGTCAGCCCCGCCCTGTCTCGGGTCCCCTCCGCCCTGTCCCGGGTCACTTCAGCCCTGTCCCCCCTCCTTTCCGCCGTGCGTGTCCCCGCCCCGCGTCCCCTGTCCCCTTCCCTCCGTCCCGTGCCCTCCAGCGGAGTCGCCGCGATCGCGGCTGGGCTGCGGCGGGGAGCGGGGCAGGGCGGGCACCGCGCGGCTGCGGGGCCTCCACCCGTGACAGCGGGACGGGGATGGGCCATCCACGCGTGACGCCGGGGCGTCCCGGGACAGCGGGACAGTGGCGGAGCCGTGCGGTGTGACACCGGGCTGGCCGCGGCTGTAGCGCTGCTGTAGCATCCGTACCGCTGTGGGACCCGCATCCACATGGTGTGACAGCGGTGAGGCTGGGGGACACCGGCAGGGCGCCAGCGGGGTTGCAGGGTGACGCTGGTACCTCAGCAGCACCGGTACATCTCCATTCCTTCCCTACTGCGATATCCTTCCTCCAGGCCCTGCTCCCTGACTGTCCCGTCTGTCCCTGCTCCTGTGCCCAACCCACAGCGGCAGCTCTCGCTGCACTCACCCCGAGTCCCCCCGCCACCTCTCTCCTCCGCAGGGCCATGGAGCCGGGCACCATCGACAACCTGTCCATCCTGTACCAGAGCTCCGACTTCATCGTGGTCAACAAGCACTGGGACCTGCGCATCGACAGCAAGATGTGGTACGAGACGCTGACCCTGCAGAGCCAGCTCAAGCACCGCTTCCCTGAGCTGGCCGACCCTGACACCTACTACGGCTTCAGGTGAGCAGCTGGGCACCGAGCCTGGCTCTGCTCTCAGCTCAGGACACTCCTGAGATCCCCAGGATGCTCCTCAACCCCCATGTACTTCCCAGGTTCTGCCACCAGCTGGATTTCTCCACCAGCGGGGCCCTGTGCGTGGCGCTCAACAAAGCGGCGGCGGGGAGCGCCTACAAGTGCTTCAAGGAGCGTCTGGTGACCAAAGCCTACCTGGCCCTGGTGAGCCCTCCCTGCCAGAGCCTGCCTCGGCCTTCTGCTGTGAGGGAAAGCTGGGGGAGGTGGGGGTGGAGCTGGAGAAGAGAAGGATCCAGGGAGATCTTAGAGCCCCCTTTTCAGGGCCTAAGGGGCTCCAAGAGAGCTAGAGAGGGATTTGGACAAGGGCATGGAAGAATGGGACACAGGGAATGTTTTCCCACTGCCAGAGGATGGGGTTAGGTTGGATATTAGAGTGCCCATAGAAGCTGTGGCTGCCCCATCCCTGGAAATGTCCAAGGCCAAGTTGGATGGAGTTTGGAGCACACTGGGATAGTGGAAGTGCACCTACCCTGACAAGGACTTGGGTTTTGGAAAGTGGGGTGGGCTTTAAGGTCCTTCCTGCCCCACCCCTTCTGTGATTCTGTGATTCCTGTCATTGAGGGGTGGGTGAGAGCCCAGTTTCAAATCACATTCCTGCCCCCAGGTGAGGGGCCACGTGAGCCAGAGCCGGATGACAATCCGCTACGCCATCGGGAAGAACACCACAGAGGGCATGACCCACATGATGTGCATCGAGGGGACAGAGGGTGAGCAGCCCCATTCCCTGCTCTGCCCACACCCCTTGGGATGTGCTGGGGGATCACAAACCCCCTTTGGATCTTGTTGCAGGCTGTGAGAATCCCAAGCCGTGCCAGTCGGAGCTGATCGTGCTGGAACACGGATCCTATAGCGGAGACCCTGTCACCAAAGTGCTGCTGCAGCCGCTGACAGGT
Source organism: Lanius collurio (assembly GCA_020086605.1). Lineage (NCBI taxonomy): Eukaryota > Metazoa > Chordata > Aves > Passeriformes > Laniidae > Lanius > Lanius collurio. Next base: position 5,952,482 of record JACBWW010000025.1, on the reverse strand, counting down.
GGGGACAGGGGCAGCTCCGGCATGGAGCAGAGCCTGGAAAGGGATGAGGGAAGTTGAGAACTGCCATGTTCAGGGCTCTCTCCCTCAGGGGACACACCTAAATGCCATTAGGTGTGCCCTGAAGGAGGGATACAAAGATTCCCTGTCCTTGATTCCCGCTCACTCCCCAGGGAGGACTCACCAGCTCCGGGTTCACTGCAGCGCCATTGGCCACCCCATCGTGGGGGACTTCACCTACAGCCAGAGGCAGGACAGCAATCCCTACAGGATGATGCTCCACGCCTACTACCTGCGCATTCCCACCGGGAAGGAGCTGATCGAGGTGTGCGCGCCCGACCCCTTCATCGCCGCCATGGACAGCAACTGGGTGCCCCAGCACGTCACCCAGCACCTGGAGGACATCATCCAGGAGCTCAAGGACAAGGGGATGCAGAAGGAGGAGGAGGAGGAGGAGGGCCGGGAAGCCGAACGTGATGCTGGAGAGGAGGAAGCGGGGAGTGAAGGCAGGAGGGAGGAGACGGAGGAGCAGCGGGCACGGTGCGAGCAGTGGTTGGCTGAGTGGGCTCTGGAGTGAGCACAAAGCACATCCCTGCACTTCCAGCTCCATCCTTGTCCCAGTGGGTCCCCACGGAGCCCAGCGCTGACTCCACACCTGCACTCCCTGTATGGCTTCCCTCACTCCTGGGCTGGGATCAGGCAGATTTTAGGAGCGGTTGAGGTGGGGTTATTTTGTAATGTCCGTCATCCATCTGGCCACGGGATGTCCCTTTCCCAGTCCTGGACCTCAGCAGCGCAGTCAGTGTCACATTCCAGCTTAGAGTGACCCCAAAGCTTTACATCCCTGTCCTGGGGCTCGGGCACAACCAGACACTGCCTTTGCCATGGACGTTCCCACAACCTCTCCGTGCTTGGATGTGGGATTGCACCCCTGCACAGGGAGGGGAGAACATGTTAGGTGCAGCTCTGGTGTCCATGTCCCCTGGTCCCATTCCCTTCCTTTCAGCTGCTGTGTCGTGTGGGAGGTGGGAGATTGGGGGCTGGAGCACAGCCTGGGGACACTGACAGCCCCCCAGTCCCAGGGTGTCCTGTGGAACTGGACTGGGATGGGCATGGAGAGGTCTCTGCTCCTCGCCCCCTCCCTCCCTCAACCCACCTGGGGGTTTTTTAAAGGTTTGGTTAAGGTGAAGGAGTTGATACCAATGGATTTTAAACTTTTTTCAATTTTCTAGGAAGAGAATCTAGTCTTTTAGGGTTTGTAAAATTCGGGTGGTCTCAGGAATGAGGTATTTTTAGTACTTCTGTGGTCAGAGAGCCAGCAGCCCAAAGCTTTTATAATGGATTTTATTATTCCTTCTACTAGCACTGCCTTTCCTGCTTTTGTCCCTGCTGAGACAGGTCAGGGGACACAAGTCCCTTTCTGCTCACCCACATGAAGAGAGATAAGTGTCCTGTGTTGGTCCTGTGGGGTGGCTGCTGCCTGGCAGGTTTCCAGAGGGTCCTGGAGGCAGGTCCTTCAGGTGGGCAGTTGGGAAATCTCTGGAGCAATAGGAAAAGGATAAAGCTGAAAGAAAGGCTGAGAACTGATGGGAAGAGCAGGCAGGAGCTCACCTTTGACAGATGCCAAGAAATTTCCTTGGAAGTGCCCTTGCTTTGCTGGTCATCCTGCTTTGCTTTCCCCTTTCCATCCTGCTCATCCTCTGCAGCCCTTGGGGAATGCTTGGAAATGAGGAGAACAGGACAGCTGGGGAGGGACAGGGGCTGGAAGCCACACAGCCCCATCCCAGAGCTTTCAAGGACCACATCAGCACATGCCCAGAGTTATTGTCACCTCACCAGTCCCATCCCGTACAAAACGCATCTGATAGGGTTCACACGACTGATATTCCCACCCTGAGGGGGAATTAAAAGTCACAGCCCTCTGATTGTGGATGAACACACCCTGCAAGTCACCAAAATCCCCGGCGGGAAGGGGATCACCCTTCCTTTTGTGGCTTGGTGCCACCACTGCAGGGAGGGGATGGTCTGAGATGCCCGCCTGGTCACTGGGTGGGTGCCGTGGGCTCTGAGCGTGCCAGAGGGCTCGGGGCGGGGGGCTGAAGGAGTGGGAGCCCCTTCTCCTTCCTGCCAGGCCCCGTCCCTGCCCGTCCCCTGTACCAGGAGTGGCCGGGAGGGAGCAGGCGGGGCGGGCAGGTCCCGCAGCTGGGAATGAGCACAATGAACGTGTTTGCCAAAGAACCGCGGGGTGACGCGCACGGGAGGTGCTGAAGAGTGACATTGGACATTTGCACGTCACAGAGGGAACTCAGCCTTCCCGGAGGCCCCGCTGTGGGAGCGGTCCCTGCTGGGAACACAGCCGGAATGAGGGGTGGGGACATGGGGACGGAGATGGGGCTGGCACCCCGAGCCCACCCTGTGATTGCACCGAGGAGCCCCCCACACCCCATCTTACCCTTCGTGTGCTGCTTTTCCCCAGCACCACAGATAAATAGGAACTTTCCTTACCCTGCAGAGGTTTTCCAGGCGCCCTTCCCGGCTGCGTTCTGGGGCCGTGTCCCCGTCCTGCTCCCTCCTGCCCACGGGGCTGTGGCATGGCTGCTATGTCCTGTGCACTCTGCAGTTCCTGTGTTGGTGTATTTGCTGTATTAAACGTGTCTCTGCCCTTCACTCTCCGGTCTCTGGATCCATCCCGCGTTCCCGGGGGCTTCCAGGAATGAGCCCGGACCGGCCCCGCGGGAGCGGCCCCGGGGCTCGGACCCGGCCAACCTGTTGTGTGAGCGGCAAAATTCCTGCTCGCTTTGCTGGGGCTGCCCCGGCCGAAACCGCCGGGATGAGCGGCCCCAGAGCCCTCCCGGGTTTGGTAACAGAGATGGCCGGGGCTGATGGAGGAGCTGGGACTGGTGTCACTGCCCCATCCTGTCCCTGCCTGTCCCCAGCCACTGGGATTGTCCCAAACCAAAGTGCAGAGCAGGAGAAAAGCTCTTGATTTGGGAATACTGCCTGGCACGGAGGTGGGGAGCAGCCCCAAGGCTGAGGGGGTTTAGGGGGTGCACAGGGAAAGCTGCCACCAGGAACGATCCATGGATGGGGTGCTCCAAGAACTGGAGCCCCTCTGCTCTGGAGCCAGCCTGGGAGAGCTGCGATTGTGCAGCCTGGAGAAGGGAAGGCTCCAGGGAGAGCTCAGAGCCCCTTCCAGGGCCAAAAGGGGCTCCAGGAGAACTGGAGAGCGACTTGGGACAAGGGATGGAGGGACAGGACACAGGGAATGGCTTCAAACTGACAGGCATAGATGGGATACTGGGAAGGAATTCTTTCCTGTGAGGGTGGGGAGACCCTGGCACAGGCTGCCCAGAGAAGCTGTGGCTGTCCTGGATCCCTGGAATTGTCCAAGGCCGGGTTGGATGGGGGCTTGGAGCAACCTGGGGTAGTGGAAGGTGTCCCTGCCCACGGCAGGGGTGGCAGTGGATGAGCTTTAAGCTCCCTACCAACCCAAACCGTTCCCTGTCTCTGTTATTTCTATATAACACAAACAGTCGCTCCTCAGGTTGGAGCAGTGGGAAAACTGATTAAAGACCCAAAGGAATTATTTGCACCCGTTAGAACTGGGAGATTTTTTTTTAATATTGGGGGATTTTTTTTAAATTATGAACCTGACATGGGCAGGGAGCAGCTGGTTGAGAGGAGAGAGTTTTCCCAGCCCACCTGGCACAGGGAGATGCAGTTAGAGCCCAGTGTGACCTGGGACCTTGGGCAGATGCTCCTCCCCATGTTCAAGTTTAGGGAGGATCCTCCTGGGGCATCTCCTGAGGGGGTTTCAGGGCCAGTTTTGATCTCCACAGGGACACAGTGGACACAGTGACCCCGATGTGTCCCTGCCCTCCTGCTCCAGTCACCTCTGTCCGGCCAGCCTGAGGCAGGGGCCGTGTCCCTCCAGCAGCCTCATAGCAAACAAGTTTCTGTAATTTTACCACCCCAACAGGAACTATTTTTACAGCAAATCCTTCCAAAATAGAAACCAGCAACACCCGCAAGCGTCGGCCCAGCCCTGAGGCTGCAGGACCGGTTGGGGGGATGGGGATGGGGACAGGACACAGCCTGGAGCTCCAGGGGGTGACAAACCCCTCTTAGCATTGTACCAACAGCTCCAGGGACCCTCGGTGAGGGCTAAGACCCCCAAACCTGGCCGAGAGGGGTTGCAGCCCTGCTCCAGCCCAGCCACCCGCTCTCACCCTTCCCTTTTCTTAGGATAAACGCTCAGATAACTTTTGTGCTCACGGCTCCCCCAGGCTGTCATCCCTGAGCCTCCTGAAGGATTGATTCCTTTAGTGTTGGTTTCCTTCTTCACAGCACGTGTCGGACAGCATTTTTTGGAGCACGATCAGGGAAAAAGCTGTAAAAAAGGGAATGGGATTGGCTGTGATCCAGGGGAAAAGGAGAGGCACAAGGGAAGCACCTCCCAGAGGGTGCTGAGCCCATCACTGCACTCGTCTGTTCTGCACCCCAGCTGCCCTATAAAGTAAACCCCTAAACAGCTCTAAAGAGCTGTTCTCCCGTCACTGGGAGCACCTTTATCCCCCTCAGGAGCACAGAAACTCCCAAACCAGAGTATTTAACTCCTTCTGGGTTCACTTTGGGTTCAGCTGAACCCAGAGTTCAAAGTGACCCTTTACCGAGGAATAGGAAACAAACCCAGACCAAAACCAGGGAGAAGGAAAGGAGCCTGACAAAACAGAGTTGAGAAACTGCCCCGTCACACCCCGTGCGCGGAGCAACATCCCCACCCTGCACAGATAAAGTGCCGAGCGCTCCCGGCGCTGCCCAGCCCCGGGAGCACCTTCCTGGCTGAATCCTCCCATCACGGAGCCAAATCCCCCTGGACAAGGAGGAGGAGGACGGCTCAGGACAGCCACGGTAGGATTTGGAGGGGGGGGGAAAGAGATTTAGGGGGGGAAATTCCTTATGTTGAGTTCAAACGGCGATAACGGGCACACTGAGACCCCCTGACCCCACAGCTCCAGCCCCAGGGTCGGGTGACAGAATCAGCCCCAGGACCTCCAGCACCTTCCAACGATTCCAAGTGTGGAACACGGCTCTCCAGACCCGCTCCGAGGACAAAGCCCCGGCACCAGCACCATGGTGTGGGCAGCCCTAGCCCTGGCAGCCGCCACTCTCGGCCTCCGTGAGTCACATCCTGTCCCCAAAAACTGCCCCGGGACTCCCAGCCACCCCCTGGCACCAACGATGTTCCAGCTGTGATGCTCCTCGTCCCAGTCCCGCTCGGTTCGGCACTCCCAGCGCTCTGCCCCCAGCTCCCCTCAGCGTCCGCAGGCTTTTCCAAGGGACAGACCTGCAGAGACAGATTTCCAGGGACAGATTTATCCCTTTTTGTCTTTCATACCCACCTGGAAGTGGGTGTGCTCAGGGCTGGGGGCTGTTCTCTGCACAGTGATCCCCAGCATTTCCTAACCATTAAATTAGCAAAGAAAAGGTTCTTCCCAGGCTTTAAACCTGGCTCTGCTTGGAACAACCCCGACCAGCTGTACATAATTCATGGATGTGTCCTAACCTGCTCCTGCTTCCTTGCAGGTGTCACCAGAGACCCGGCGAAAGCCGCAGCGGTGAGTCCCTGCCGGCTCCGCTGGCTCCCGCCGTGCCAGGGCTTTCCCAAAACTCCACAGCTGGTGCTGGAGCTGCCACCATCCCCCAGGGATGCACAGCCACCACCTCCCGCTGTCCCCCTGTGCAGAGCGTGGCCCTGCCCTTGTCCCATCCCTCATCCGCTGCCCAGCAGCTTCCCTTCCCTGCTCCCAAACCTGCTCCAGGGAAGCAGGGACAGACCCACCAAAGCGTCCCCACTCCTGAGAGTGGCTGTGGTGGCTTTTGTCCCCACATGTAACCCAGGGGCTGCAGCAGTTCCTGTCTGTGGCTCACAGGCAGCAGACTGGGTGCTCCAGCCGGGTCAGCCCCGTTCCCTGCATCTCAAATCCCTTCTTCTCGTTCCTTGCTGGGGCTGAGCATCCCCCACCCTCTCCGCAGGTTGCCCTGATCATTGGAGCCGTCCTGGCCAACGCTGAGCATCCCCAGTAAGTGCCAGTCCCGGCGGAGGCTCTGAGGATTGGAGGGGGGTCTCGGGGGGTCCGGCGGGGTGAATTTGCGTTTGTCCCCACATCTGCTGCTGTGCCGGGTCACCGTGGCGGGGAGGATTTACAGCCCTGTGCAGCCGGTTCCGTGCTGGCATCCAGGCGGGTTTGGCTCCTTCTCAGACACAAACACAGCGAGAATTCTCCTTCCCTGACGGGGTTGCAGCGGGAGCCTCCCCTCGGCTGAAATCCAGGCGCTGCTGTTTCTCCTACACCCAGATCTCGGGTTATGGTGGGCACCCACCTGGTCGTGGGGATGGCCACACCCTGGCACTGATGTTAGGGGACATTTTGATGACATCCCCCGTTATTCCCACTTACTGCACTCAGCCTTGCTCAGGGCAAAGGGTTTTCCCAAGGGAACTACTGGATTTGCCCTCTAGGGGATTTTGGGGAGCTCAGGCGGCTGCTGAACTGCAGCCTCCCATCCCTGCAGCTTCCCATCCTCGCTCCCGGTGGAATTCCCGTGCATCCCGACCAGCGACCGGCCCGCTGCCGACATCCTCGCGTTCGCCCGGGGATCGCAAAGCGAACAAGGGGAGCTGAGCAGCGCCCAGGTGGGCAGGGCAGGGCAGGGGGGGGCTGCAAACCCCACGGAGCAAGGGGGTGCCAGGGGATACCAGAGGAACTCTCCCCACCTTGACATTGACCAGCCCGATCTCTGTGCCCAGCTCTCCTGCCTGGCCCGGCTCCTCGCTGCCAAGAACCTGACGGCCGATTTCGGCAGCTTCCCACCGGACCTGTTGCTCTTCTTCCAGTGAGTAACCAGGGGTATCCTGTGGGTTTGGGGTGGAATCCCAGCACCCAGCGCCCGCTGGCGTGGCCCCTGCACACCCCAGGGAACGCACCTATGGCTGTGGGCACCTTCTAACCGGCACAGGACATTCCCAGTCCCGTGGATCCCCCGGTTGTCTCTCATCCCTCAGGAGCCACGGGGCTGGGCAACACCATCCTGTGCCCGAGACTCTCCAGCTCAGTGAAAGAGTTTTAAATCCCTCGTATCCACCAAAATCCCTCACCCCGCTGCCCCCACCCCTCCTGGTCCCCACAGCCCGTCCGAGGTGCGCGCTGGCACCTGCAGGGAATTTTACTCGCGAGCATCCCGCGGGAACCTGGATCTGCTGCCCCGGGGCTCATTCCGGAGGACGCGGCTGCTCCGCGGGGCACTTACCTGTCTGGTGAGTGGGGATGGCACGGGGGGTGACCAGGGACCCCCAGCCCTCACCTGGCGGGGTACGAGGCTGGTTGATCTCTCGCAGGGGGTGCGGGGCAGCCGCCTGGAGCCAGAGCAGCTCAGGAGCCTCGGGGCGCTGGTGTGTGACCTGGAGCCGGCCACCATCCCGGCCTCGGGTCCCGCCATCCTGGACAACCTGAAGCTCTGTCCGGCTCTGACGAGGGCACAGCAGGACGCTCTCAATGCCCTGCTCCTCACGGGGGACACAGCGTACGGGTGAGGAGCCTTCCTGCTCCTGGAGGGATGGGCATCCACCATGGGTGCTGAGCTGGTCCTTTTCCTGCTGCCGCAGGGATCCTTCAAGCTGGGATTTACGGACTCTACAAGATTTGGGGCCGCTCGTGCTGGCATTGAACCAGAGCACGCTGAGTTTGGTGGCCGAGGTAAGGTCCCTCCTCGGTGCCTCGGGGGGAGATGTCCATCAGCCAGGTCAGCTCCGAGGCTGGGGGAACCCAGCACCCTCTGTCCCTGGTCCCTGTGTCCCCCGGTCCCAGCACCCTGTGCCCCTGCAGGCAGCGTGGGAGGATTTCAGGAGGAGTATCGTGTCCGCCTACAGCAGCCAGGGACATTCCCAGCGGGAGAAATCCCTCATCCTCCTCAGGGCCTTTGCAGCAGCATCAGCTGCCTCCCACCCCAGGCTGAAGCGGAGCGTGGACCGTGAGTGTTTCCCTTTGCTCTGGCCAGTCCAGAGCTCTGGGAAGGGAAAATGCCCCGGGGCTGGTCGGCATCTGGGAGCTCCCAGAAGGACCAGGCAGAAACGTGGGATTCCCATAAACTGGGGAAGTGGGAAAATGTCCCTTCATTACACGGTGGGGGGTTGCTCTTACCTGGCAGCAGGGATGTGGCGGCAGCACTCGGGAAGGAGCTGGGACAGCGGGACACTCCCCAGGCAGGGCCAGCTCCAGGGCAGGACGCTGCAGGATCAGAGGATGCTCGTGTAGGGGACATGGAGTGGCTTTAGCTGCTTTTAATAGGCACAAGTGGGCTGCAAAATATCACCAGGTTCTACAGGAATAACTTCAGGGAATGCAAGGAAATGAGGCACCTCCATGGGTTGGGAACCAGGGGATGGGAGGAGGATCCACGTTTTTGTGATTCCCTGTGCTTCACCAGGGCTCTTCCAAGGGGCTCTGACCCCATGGCCATGTGGGAAGGGGACACACGGGACACACACCCTCTGCCTGACACAGTTCCTTGCCCTCAGGCTGCCCGTCCAAGCCCATCACTGCCGACTGCATCCCCTACCTCACACCTGAGCAGCTCGACCTGTGCCTGAGCAGTGATTTTGTAATAGAAAACCTGGAGGCTGTGCAGCAACAGCCAGTCAGCCTACAGTCTGCAAAGATCCTGAAAAAAAAGGTGGACCAGGTAAGGAGTGGCACAGGGCAGGAGCCCCCCAGCAGCATGGGCAGGATCCGTGAGGGGCAGGATGGGCTGTGGGAACAGGGATCACTGAACACAGGATGAAGGTACCCGAGAAGGTCCTTTACACCCATTCCTGCCCTATTTTCCCTTCCCTCACCCTCTTTCCTGCCCCATGGGCCGGGCCCTACAGGCTTTCCCATCAGGGATCCCAGAGGAGCACCTGAAGCACCTGGGGACGCTGTCCTACCTGTACACGGAGCAGGAGATCAGCCAGTGGTCGCTGAGATCCAGTGACACCCTCTTAGCCCTGCTCAGCGCCTCGGAAGGACTGTGGAAGGATTCCCAGGTAAATCCGTGGCAGCAGCAGGGAAGGGATGCTGGGGAACACAAACTGGGCTCATCTGTGCCCCAGCCCAGCTCAGGGTGAAGGCGTTGTGGGGTTTTTGGGGGTTGGCAGCACTCCCATGCTTACCAGGAGCATCTCCCTTCCCTGCCCGTGTTGCCCCATGTGCCCTGTGCCCCTCAGGTGCAGCAGCTGTTCAGCAGGTACCTGGACCTGGGAGGGTCCCTGACCGGGCCCCTGCTCCGGGAAATTGGAGTCAAATGTCTGTGCAGCCTGAAGGAGGAGCAGATCCAGCAGATCCCTGCTGAAGCCATCAGGTGAGCCGCTTTTCAGGGATGCTGACCAGCCCTGAAAGGCCCTGGGGAGGTGGGTGCTGGATGGAAGACCCCCAGCTCTGTCCCCACTCCCAGGCAGCACAGTGGGATCACTGTTCCAATCCCAGACCCCACCTGAGCGCCAGGACCATGAGGAGGGACAACCCACTTGTCCCTTCCAGCCACTAGAACACTTTATCTGCAATTTGGGGTCCTGCTGACCTGTGCCACTCCCTTCCAGGACTGCTGGGCAGTTAGACATTTCTCTGTGCTCCCAAACCAAGAAGGAGCTGCTCTACAGGAAGGCCCTGGAGGCCTTTGCCAGCCTGGCCAGCACCCCCAGGTACTACTGCCGGATCCAGCCATACCTGGGTAGGTGCTTCCCCTCCACCAGGTTCGGGGTTTCTCCTCAGCCACAGACAAGTCTGACAGTCTCCAGAACCTCTTCCAATCCTCCCCAGAAGTGCTGGAAGAGTTTGCACATCTCCAGGTGTCCCCTATGCTCTCTTTAAGGTGGAGCTCCAGCAGAGGACCTGAAGAGCTTGGCTAATACTGGTGTGGCCATAAACATGGATCTGGACACCTTCCTTGCCCTAAATCCCAAGGAACTGCAGGTACAACCTCAGGCTGCTGTTGTCCCTCTCCCCACTGAAGGGCAGGGCTGGCTAGGGGCTGAGTGGGGAAATCTGAGACCAGAGCCCCATCAAATCACAGATCCTCCACTTTCTTACCTTTCTAAATTTTCTTTAGGAAGTTTTAGCTGCTCTGCAGCCCCGTTAGCAAAGCACTTGGGGCTGTGAGGGTGAAGGAAGGGGCTGGTGTGTGTGTGTTGCAGAAACTCAGCGTCACCGATGTGAAAAATTTGCTTGGGGAAAATCTCCCTGAGCTGAAGGAAGCCGAGAATGACCCCTTGGTGGTGAGCTGGGTGATGATACAATCCCAGCGGGAGCTGGACTGCGTGCTGGGCATCAGCCTGCACGGAGGGCTGCAGGAGCCCGTGGGAACTGCCAGCCCTGCTTGCCCCACCACCCCGGCCAGCATCACCTCCACGGCCACTGTCACCACCTCTCCTCACCCCACCACCCCGGCCAGCATCACCTCCACGGCCACTGTCACCACCTCTCCTCACCCCACCACCCCAGCCAGTGTCACTCCCATGGTCACCAGTCCCATGTCCACCACCCTCCCCACTGTCCCTACCACTTCAGCCAGTGTCACCTCCCTCCCCACTGTCCCCACTACCTCAGCCAGTGTCACCCCTGTGCCCACCTCCCTCCCCACTGTCCCTACCACTCCTCAGCCCCCAGCCAGTGTCACTGTCCCCACCCCCACTGCCATCACCAGCCACTCAACCCCTCAGTCGAGCACAGTCCCCCCCAAGCCCGCCACCCAAAGCACTCTGAGCCCAAGCCCCCCAGACACCCACACACACACTGGGGGTCCCACTGTCCCCACTGCCCATCCCGCTCTGACCACCAGGGTCCCCTGCTCCACCCACCAGCCTCCCACCCCAGACAGAGCCACCTCCCCTGCTGTCACCCTCCTCACCACTCTCCTGGCCCCCAGCAGCCCCAGCACCGCCTCTCCCAGCGCCGTTCCAGTCCCTGCTATCACCTCCAGGGCCACCACCAGCGCTGGTGTTGGCATTAACCCAGCAGGCACCACCCACAGCACTGTCACCCCTGTCCCCAACACCTCCTCTGCTCCCACTGCCACCCCTGTCCCTCACTCCTCCTCTTCTCCCACTGCCACCCCTGTCCC
>JACBWW010000025.1:5917370-5941280 GCA_020086605.1 Lanius collurio | reverse complement strand
CAGCCAGTGTCACTGTCCCCACCCCCACTGCCATCACCAGCCACTCAACCCCTCAGTCGAGCACAGTCCCCCCCAAGCCCACCACCCAAAGCACTCTGAGCCCAAGCCCCCCAGACACCCCCACACACACTGGGGGTGCCACTGTCCCCACTGCCCATCCCGCTCTGACCACCAGGGTCCCCTGCTCCACCCACCAGCCTCCCACCCCAGACAGAGCCACCTCCCCTGCTGTCACCCTCCTCACCACTCTCCTGGCCCCCAGCAGCCCCAGCACCGCCTCTCCCAGCGCCGTCCCAGTCCCTGCTATCACCTCCAGGGCCACCACCAGCGCTGGTGTTGGCATTAACCCAGCAGGCACCACCCACAGCACTGTCACCCCTGTCCCCAACACCTCCTCTGCTCCCACTGCCACCTCTGTCCCTCACTCCTCCTCTGCTCCCACTGTCCCCAACCCCTCCTCTGTTCCCACTGCCACCTCTGTCCCTCACTCCTCCTCTTCTCCCACTGCCACCCCTGTCCCCAACACCTCCTCTGCTCCCACTGCCACCTCTGTCCCTCACTCCTCCTCTGCTCCCACTGTCCCCAACCCCTCCTCTGCTCCGACTGCCACCCCTGTCCCTCACTCCTCCTCTTCTCCCACTGCCACCCCTGTCCTGAACCCCTCCTCTGCTCCCACTGCCACCTCTGTCCCTCACTCCTCCTCTGCTCCTATTGCCACCTCTGTCCCCAACCCCTCCTCTGCTCCCACTGCCACCTCTGTCCCTCACTCCTCCTCTGCTCCCACTGCCACCTCTGTCCCCAACCCCTCCTCTGCTCCCACTGCCACCCCTGTCCCTCACTCCTCTGCTGCACCCACTGTCACCCACAGCCCTGTCACTCCTGTCCCCAACCCCTCCTCTGCACCCACTATCATTCCTGTCCCTCACTCCACCTCTGTCCCAGCTGCCACCACAGCCCCACACACGACCCCCTCTCCCCACAAGCCCACCCCCATTCCCAGCTCCACCATCCCCACCCAAACAAGCCTCGGCTCCTCCACGGCCGAGCCCACCACCCTGCCGTGCCAGACCAGCTCCCCTCCAGGATTTCCCAGCCCTTCTTCCACCACCAAACCAAGACCTGGAGGTGTTCCAGAGTCACCACGACCAACATCCAATGGATACATCAACCTGCAGCCTGAGCCTGGTAAGGTGGGAACGTTTGGAGCTGGGAAATGCTTGGGAATGATGGTGAGGACAAAGATGGCTGATGCCCCTTGTTGCTGGCTGGATTCAGTGCTGGGGGACAGGCAGGGACGTGGCTCTGCCAGCTCATGTGTGCTGTGCACCTGGAGAATCCCATTCCCTGTGCTCTCTCTCCAGGGTCAGGATCCAGGCTCTCGTCCTGCCTTGTGCCCGTGCTGGCAGCCACCATTGGGAATGTTCTGCTGCAGGGGCTGCTCTGACCCCACACCTCCACACCACCCACCCACCACATCCTTCCCTCCATCCCAATGAAACACGCTGGGAAATACCCTGCAGAAAGCCAAGAAAGGAAGAGATTTCATCCATTTGATGGCAGCACAGAATGTGGTTGTTATTTTTGAGGCTGGGCACTGAAGGAAGACTGATTTTTCCAGCCCAGAGAAGCCACACAGGTTCTTACTAGCGATTTACTCCCTGTAGTACAACCACCAGCAACGCTGACTGCTCTGCCAAGGCAAGAACAACAGGCCCAGCTCCACCAGGGATTTCCTGTCTACCCCATCCTGCTGGGATCTGTTAAGCAGTGGGATAACTCAGGGATCTGAGTCACTGGTGGCCCAGCACTGCAGCTGAGAGACCCCCAAAATCATATTTAACTTTTTTCAGGAACTGCTTTTGGATCAAGGTTTGTTCAAACCACACACAGACTCACATGGGATGATTAGCTGGAGATAATTTATCTTGATTACTGTTCAGTACTATACAATAAAACATCAATCAACTATTTTTTCCTAATCCAACGTGGGTTTTGAGGTGTTTAGTGCTTTGTGGGGAAGTTTTTCCAGCATAAATCCAAAGTGTGCAGTGAAGTACAGACCTGTTCCCTCTCTATAAAGCTCAGATAATGAAGATTGATAAGATATGAAATATATAAATCCCTTTTTCCCTCCCAGACTCTCCTGGAGAAAAGGAGGATGGCAGGAGCTGGATGCAGGTTGCACTGAGGGGTTTTTTTTGACAGATATTTCCAATGAGTGGGAAAAAAATATGGAAAACCTTGTACAAAGTCCTTTCCCCTCCACATGAGGAAGCTGAGAACGGCCTCAGCTCTTAAGTGTTGAGCAGCCAACCCCAAGGAAAAGTAACAGGCAGATCCTGGGATTCTGGGCACTTAATCTGGGGGGATTCCTGCAGACAGAAAGGTGAGAGCAGCCTCAAGGAAGAGAAGAGAATCATCCATTTGCTTCAGGGATTTTTACTTTGTTCCAGGATTTATTTACAAGCAGCCAGAAAACTTCACTCCCACCCTGAGGTCTTGGCAGTGTCACGAGGTCAGGCTCTGAGAAATGTCATTTTTAACCTGCAGAACTCACCCTTAAACCCAGCAGTAAGACATGGTTTAGCAGTGGTTTGGGGTTGAACTGGGCTTGGGTTGTACCAAAGGCAAAGATTCTGCTCCAAAGAGTCTGGAATCTTCCCTTCAGACAGAACTGGGGTTTTTTTTCCAAGGGATTTGAAAGCCAAAAGTACCTAAAGGTGAGTTGTGGGCTGATCCCAGCTGTCTGGAGCTCCAGGTCTCACCCCAGGTCTCAGAGCAGGACACAGGCTGGTCCCCCCTCATCTTGGTTCCTCGTGGGAGGAGATGGTCAAGACAAGATGGACACCATGAGGGAACTGAGGAGCAGGGCAGGCAGGAGGTGGAATGCCATGGCCATGGTCCCCAGAGGGGCTGAGGACAGTGCTGGAGGACAAAGAGGGGATTAGAGCAAAGAAATCAGTGACTCACTTCTCCAGAGGGAAAACATCCCTCTGTGCCCCATCCAGGGATTCTCTCTGCCTTTCTAACCATGGCAAACACCAAGCCCAGTTTGGGGGTTGGAACTGGAGGATCTTCAAGTTTCCTTCAAACCAAACCTCTCTGATTCTGACTTGGAGCCCAAATCCGACACCCCCAAGGAGGAAGGCCGGGAAGTTCTTGCTCATCTGGGATATTCAGCCAGTGAGGCTGCTCCCAGTGGGATTCCAGGATCACTCCTCACGCCGGACCCAGAATTTGCCCTGCAGGGCTTCAGGCTCCTCAGCAGAGCTGAACTTGCTGCCCCAGTTTTACTCCTTGCTACAACCCCAAAATAAACATTTAAAGCCCAACCATGAAGGGTCCAAAAAATACCTGGGAATCTGGGGGTGATGATGTTGATGTATCCCTCCTGTGTGCCCCCTGTGAGCCCGATGTGGAGTTTGTCCAGCTCCGACTGCTTCTGCAGCTGGATCCATTCCCGGACGGGAGGCCTGTACTGCCACTGGGCCAGCTCAGGGAGGTTCAGCCCCAGCAGGCCCTGAACCTCCGAGGGTGTCAGGCTCTAGGAGGAATCACAGAGCAGGGATTAGGGATGGAAATGACCCCTCTGGCCAGGGAAATGGTGGGGTTTCCATTGGGAGAAGGGGGAAGAGCGAGGACAAATTCCCATGGGCGGTTTCACTGGGCCAAGCTTCCCTCAGGATGTGGTGGTTCCAACAAGGGCTCTTTCTGTTGGCCTCTGATGCCAAATGTCCTACACTCAACTGGGGGTCCCACCCAGGAATCACTGGGATTTCTGCCCAGATTGGTGACATTATTTGTTGTCTGGAGATCTGTGGTCTCGTGGGCCTGTCCCCTGCTCCTGCCACTGCCACTATGAGAACCTGCCCTGAAGAAATTCCACTGGCTTTGCATCCAGCTAGGACTCCAAATTATGTTTTTTAAGGAATTTCAGGCCATTTCTCCACTTTCTATTGGTCTAACATCACTCTAGATTTGATGGAATCACTCCTGATTTCCATCAATGGACAACACAACCAAACCCAACCGCTCAGCATAACAAAATGCAAGGAATTAAAGAATTCCAAGGCCCAGCTCACCATCAGAGACTCTCTTCTCAAAGTCACAAATGTGCTCATGTTCATGTTCACGTTGTCCTTGCTGAGAGCCTTGAGATCCGCAGCAGGAGCCCCCCCTGGCATCAAAGCAAGGACAATATCAAGAAAATCAAGGTCATCCTTTGGATAATCCCAAAGGAGCCGTGCTGGGTGTCTGCACAAAATGAGGATTTCTCCACAATTCATTTAGCTGGGGCTGATAACACAGGGAGGTCCATCTGCAAAATACATGGATGCTCCTCCTTTTTTTATTGGGAGTTATTTCATCAGGCATTAAAAATCTGTGACAATGCCAGACAGTGGAAAGAGGGGTGAGAAGAGTTTGGAAAAATTCTTGGTTTAACATGGGGAAAAAAAAAAAAAAAAATCAATTTTATGACATGGAAAAGGGCTGTGAGATAAATCTGGAGTTTCATTTTCCCTGTGATGGTCTGGAAACTGATTTGGGTAACTTAAAGCAGGCACAGAATCCTTCAATAATATTTTATGCCATCTACAGGTTGGAAAGACAAACTTTTATCAACTTGGTTTTGAAAATTCCCAGATTTCAGATGGATTATGATACCCATTTGGCTTATGGCCAAGAGCTCTCTTTCCCCATAACATCCTGGTTTTTTTACATACCCAGGTAAGGCAAGATCAACTCATAGTAAGCAGGTAAATGGTGCTGGTCAGAGAAAGCCTTTTTGGCTTTCTTGTACAAGATGTTCTTTGTCTCCTGTGAGCAGGCTGAAGGATCCAGAGACGCCAATCTGCAGAAAAATAAAGATTCTGAGTAAAAAAAAAGCTTTTATTATCTTCAGCCTGTTCAATTTTCATATATTCTGATTGTTTCTCTGGGATTCTCTGCACAGCACAGGTGATCCCTCCTTCCCAGATGAAGGGAGAAGCTGAAAAAAAAAAATAATGGCTCAGTTTCCTGCTAAGAATTTGTCCTTCAAGTGATGATGTCTCTGACGGTGCAAAATAAATTTGTGTGTTTGCCAAGCTGTAATTAATTAAGTTGACTTAACAGTCTTTCAGAGGAATTTAAACTGGAAATGCTTAAAAACCACGAGGATGTGTCACTTGAGGACATGGTTCAGTGGTGACCACGGTGCTGGGTGATGATCTGAGAGGCCTTTTCCAAACTTAACCATTCAGTAATTCTATGGAATTAAATGTAATTAACTCTTTTCCAGATGAAATCCTGCACAGAGTCAGATCTGCTGCCTGCTGAGCTAAAATAGAGTTTGATTGGAAATCTGAGCCCTGCCTGGCAGGACAGAGATCAGCAGGATGGGCACCAGCAGGTTTTAAACCCCGGCACAGAGCGGGTTCTGAGATGCTTCTTAAATTTCCTTTCCTTGAGAGCAGAAAAAAAGGAAAAAGCACTTGCAGGTGGGAAAGGGCTTTTAGAAGAAGCCAAGGACACCCCAGTTTTTGACTCACTTGAGGCTGGAGGGGTCGATGGCCTCCAGCTCAGTGGTGTTCAGCAGGCACACGTATCTTGTGCCAATGGCATTCAGGGCCGTGGCATTCAGGGCATTGCCCAGCCCCACATAGCGTCTAATTGCTGCTGAGGCCTGGAAACACAATTAATGGGATGAATTAAATTAAATCAGAACATGTGGCTTCATCCCCAAAAGAGACATGCGCAATAATTACAAAAATAAAATGCAGTAACTTTAAATTATTCGTTTGGGCCTCGAGGATGGGTGATGACTTTGTGGCACCAAAGATGCTTCAACCACCTCTGAACCCACTCAGTTAATCCTAAACCAGCCCCCAAACCAGGAAAGCAAAGCCAAGCCCATACCAGGGAATCCGAGGGCTCATTTTTCAGGAAGGCAGCCAACATGTCAGCTGAATTTATCTGCCAGGTGGAGATTTCCTCTGGGGTGATGAGGGGAAGGAGAGGGTCCAGGCTGGAGAGCAGGTTTTCGGGATAACCATTGGGATACCTCTGTGGAGACACCACTGTTATGGGTACAGAGTGGGGCAGTGGGGCTGAGGGAGCTGGGGTTTATTCTGAGGGAAAGGGGAAATGATGATTTTAGTGCTGTTTTCAACTCTCTAATGGGAGGTTGGAGGGAGGATGGAGCCACATTCCTCTCAGAGGTGCCCAGTGAAAGGCTGAGGGCCAACAGGCCAGGAAAACTCGGATTAGATCTAGAAATAAGAGATAAGAAATAAATATTTTCCCAGTAAAGCTGGCCCAACCCTGGGAGAGGAGCTGAGAGACATTGGGGTCACATCCTTGGAGATCCCAAATTCACCAGGTCCTGAGCAACCCCATCAGTGGCAATTTGACATTAAAGGGCTGGTATTACCTCATCCAGGTATTCCTTCAGCACAGCCAGCTGTGGGATGTTGAAGGGGTAGGTGAGGATCTGGGACAGGTGATTTTCCAGGGAGACATTCCGGAGGCAGGCACGCAGCTCCTCAGGGGTGTAGTAGGTGGGCATCAGCTCATTGTCCAGAACTGCCTCTGTTATCTTCTTGTCAGCTGGGCAATCTGGTGAAGCCATGGCAAACTCAGGGTTAAATTAAATCCTTTCACTCCAGACTTTGAATCCCAGAATCATTTTGGTTGGAAAAGCCTCCAAGATTGATCTGTGCCACATCCGCGCTTTGTCATCGGCACAGATCACTGTGTGCCATGTCCAGGAGCTCCTTGGACACCTCCAGGGATGGGGACTCCAAACCTCCCTGGGCAGCCTCTGCCAAGGCCTGACAAGCCACGGGCTCCAGGGTGACCTCTGATCCCAGTGGGAATGCCTCTGGATGAGAGGGAGCTCCCGTACCATCGGCTCGCTTGTGCCGGCGGGGCAGCAGCTCCCCAACAACGGTGCCCAGCTCTTCCCTGGACAGAGAGGAATTCCAGGCAAAGTTTCTCAGCCAAGTGGTCAAAGCATTCTGCAAGGAAAAGGGATCATCAGGGGGATTTGGGAAACCTGAGTGTGCCTCCAGCACAACCTCTGCTACTCCAGATTCTGAGCCAGGAGATCCGGCCTTGCTGAACCAAAAGCAATTCCTGAAATGTTTCAACTCTCCCTATCCCCCGACCCCTCAGTGACTGTAGCTCCTTCACAAAGCACTGTGAGAGTTATTCCTGCTCTCCTCACAGTGCCAGGAAAGGGATGACAGTGACCTGGATTTGCAGTTCCAGGTTGTAAGCTCGAGGAACCCTCACTTTTCACAAACCATCATCCCTTTGGCACCAGGCTTCTTTTAAAAGGAGAAACTGCTGAAAGCAGACTGGCTCAACAACCCCCAGCGTATTTCACCCAAACTCCAGGCCCCTGGAGTGCTTCCCAAACTCCCCAGCCCTGTCTGAAGAACTCACCTTGGGAATCTGCTGCAGGATGCTGTGATCCAGCACAGGGATCAGCCCACTGAGCTCGCTCAGGGTGAAGGCTGACCATGCTGCAGGAGGCCTGCAGATAAAAAATGAGCAGGGATCAGCTCTCAAGGAAGAGCAAAACTAAGATAAACACCTTTAAACACCGCAGGATTATGTCCTCGTAACATTTGACATTATGAAAACACAGGGTTTAAATCCTAAAACACCTGCATCACTTCCTACTGCTCAAAACTTTGTTGCAACAGAGCAGAAGTTGTCAGGGACATGAATCAGGGCAGCTGGGTGGGAAAATGGCCTTGAACAAATACATTCTTTTCTTAAGCATGGAACCCAAAGAATTTCTGTTGCTCACTATGGCTCAATTCAGTGCCAAGATCTTGGGGCAACTCATACAGGAAGGAAAATATTTTGCTTCCGTCTGTGTTAGAATGAGGGATTTATCAAACAGGTAGAGGCCGAATGTTTCCTCAAAGTCTGTGCCTGACAAACAGCTTGAACTCACCTGTGATCACCAGGTCAGTCAGAGAAGTTTGATTAATGAAAAAAAAATAACTCAGAAGAAGAGCTTTTATAATTAGAGCAAGAGAGACAACTGATTTTTCAGGAGAATTTCACCCAGGCCTTTCAGCTGAAATAACTTCAACTAAAACAACATAAAAGACCAATGGAAAGCTCAAAAGCAAGACATTTTTCAGGTTTTTGATCAAGGTGGTTGGCTGGAGTTCACTCAGGTCTTAGTAGGACAATGGGTTTGATTAAGAGAACACTTTGGTGATGTCCAAGAGAAAAACCCATACCCAAAGGTGGTGTTGCCACTGCTGATGATGTCCCTGATCGCCTCTTCTTGGTCAGGCAGGAAAGATCCACACTGGCTCAAATCCTTCAGCAAACTCCCACCAGAACTCCTGATGTATTCCCCACCCAGGTCACAGACCAGCCATCCCAGAATCTCGGCATTTTCCTCATTTATTTGTGTGCCAGGGATTTTCTGAAACAAAGGCAGAGGCATTAACCAGGATGGAGCATCCCTGGATCCCAGCCCCTGCAGGGTCCCAGTCCCTCCCCATGTACCAGACACGCCAGAGCCTCCAGGAGCAGCTGCTGCCTCCGAGGGGCCTCTCTGGGCAGAACATCCACGTTTGCCTTCCCAACATTGATAAAGAACTGGCTGCAGCTCCCTGTGGCTACATAGTCCGAGGGGCTGGAAAGACAAATGCTCCATGAATTCCAGGGAATGAGAGCAAGCTCAACACAGAGTGTCTGATGAAACATCTTCCACTCCTGCATGCTGAACTACAGGGCTTGCTTTTCCCTAGTTCTCTTCTATTCCACATTCTTTAAAAATCAATTCTCACCTTAAGGAAACTGTCATGAGACACAGCCTAAAACTCTTCAGGGTTTTGGTACAGAACCACGGTGGGAAAGTAGTGGAACAAGGAAATCCACTTTATTCCCTGTTTTCTTTGATGTTGTAAGGGAAAAGCACATTCAGATGCCCAGGAATGCTAAAACTTGGCCTCAGACACTTCCAGGGAAATCTGGGCCAGGGCCTCCTCACCCTCACATGGAAGGATTTCTTCACAACATCTCATATAAATCTACCCTCCTTCAGCTTTCTGCAATCCCATTTTTTATTGCCCAGAAAGAGACCTAAACAACTCTGAAATACAAATCAAACTTCACATCACCAGCCTGGTTATAAATTAATCCTGCTTTTCTCACAAAGTACTAAGGCAACACCATGAAAAGCACAGCACAGTTACCTTAAAAACAGCAACAGGTCTTTAGGGTAACTGTCCAAATCCTTGGGAATCCCATGCAGTGTCACCATCTTCAGTAAGCAGCTCAGCTGGATGGACATCAGAGGTTGCATCAAGGCGAGAAATCACCATGAAATGGAAGAAAAAGATAAAATAAAGATCTTACTCTGCTCCAAAGAAAGAAAGAAAAAAAAAAAAAGGTGAAAAAAGATGGAAATCAGAGGGTTTGGTTCCCTGAGAACCAAACTGGGTTTGGACATCTCCCCTCTTTAGGGAAATTCAGAACTGTGGGAGGGACACTCAGGACATTTGTTCACAGGAATGAACCCACAGGGATCATCCAGTGCAGCTCCTGCCCTGCCCAGACACCCCAACAACCCCCGCTGTGCCTGTGCCACCCTCTGGGGGAAGAACCTTTCCCTAAAATCCATCCCAACCCCCTTGACACACCCCTGTTCCAGCCCCTTAACTCCAAGTGTTGTTCTGGCTGAACAATCCCTTTTGGAACCTTCAGGACAACATCAAACTCTTGGGAATGTGGGAACTACCTGGTCCTGTCCCAGCCTGACGTTCTTCTTCCTCATGACTTTGGCCAGCTCCTGAAACCTTTCTGCTCCCACAGCACTGGCAGCTGCACAGGTGAAGCCTTGAAGGACAGACTGGGAAAGCCTGGGAATTTCCAGAAGGAAAATCAGAAGGGAAAGGCCTTCAGGAAGGTGCATTCAGAGCAGAACACTGTTGACCCCACTGTTTTTCCAGATATAAATCGTGGTTTTAATAATTTTCATCTCAAATATATCAAAAGATACATTGGCCCCTCTAAATGAATCCCTGGAACTGCCCTGTGGAAGGCTGGCATATTCCCTGACTGGAAATGCCTTCCAGGGGCAACATGGAGTGAGATTCCAGGTGCAGCCTGAGCCAGAAGCAGCATTTTAGAAAGAAAATGTGGCCTTGGTGTATTTTACAGCAGAGCCCAGGTAAATCTCAGTCTTCCATGTCTGTGTTTGGGTTCACATTTTATTTCCCATCTGTTTCTATGGATTCAACGGGGTGGATGTGCCATGTGCACCACAGGAAACACGGGAATTGCCAGGAAAATGAACAGAAAGTGGAAGGGGAGGAGGAACATCTCTACCTGCTGAAGTCAGGCTCTGCCTTTACCACATCACCGAAAAACATGGCAGCCTGGGAAGCAAAGGCAGAGGTCAGTGGTTTTCCAGGAGAAATGGCTTCCATTTCCAGGTGGATTTGTGGAATTCATGGCCCCACAGAGGTCAGGGATGGCAGGGAGGGGAAGGAGGATCTCAACCCCATTACCTGCTCTCTGGTCCACGGTTTATTGTTGAGGTCCTGCACATTTGGCTTCTCTTCCCCAAAAACAAGCAGGGATTTTGGAATGTAGCTGGCCAGAGCACTGGGAATGACTTTAACCAGCTCAGCGGGGTGGCCAACACTGGAGGAAACCTTTAAAAAACCCAACAGAACAAACCATGTAAATCCTGCACAGTTCTAGTCCAAATCATGGCAATATCAGAACCAGAGAATTGTTTAGGCTGGAAAAGACCGCAAAGATCAAGTCCAACCTTGAATAAATTCTGCTCCATTTATATTCTTTCCCTGGGAACATCCACTGGGAAGTAGTTTCTGGGACCACCCCATAAAACAAATCTCTCCTGCCCATGTCCCCAAGAGGCTGAGCAGGCCAAAGACATCAACACAGGCCCAGTGACAGGACTTGAGTCGCTTGTCCTGCTGCCACCCTGGCTGGCCATGACAATTCCCACAGGGAATGCTGTCTGGATGTGCAGCTGTGTCACACCCGGCCCCAGGCAACCAGTGCTCCCAGCCCTGCTCCTTTGTGAGGCCTGAAGAGGAAGAACAAGGTCACCTTTTCCACCAGGGTCCTTTTCAGAGCAGAGGGCAGCAGGTCCATGTGCTGGGCAAATCCAGGCAGCTGCAGGGCCTCCAGGAGAACTTTTGGGGACAGGCTCCAGAGCATGCTGCTGTTGAGCCCACCCACCAAACTCCCCAGCTCTGCCAGGCTCTGTCCATCCAGGATCTGCAAGGGAATCCCAGAATAATTTAGGCTGGAAAAGACCTTTGAGATCCTCAAGTCCAAGCTGTGCCTGATCCCCACCTTGTCCCCAGCCCAGAGCACTGAGTGCCACATCCAGACATTCCTTGGACATCTCCAGGGATGGGGAAATCCAAACCTCCCTGGGCAGCACTTTCTAGTGCCTGACCACCCTATCCATGAGGAAATTCCTCCTGGATTTATGGGTCTCTGTACCTGGTAGCCAGAGCGGAGCAGTTTGTTGACAATAGCCCTGGACTGCTCAGCATTCCAGCCACGGACACTTCCCAGGGCAGGAAGAGCTGCTGCCAGGTGCTCCTCAGGGATGCTCTTCTGGATGCTGGACACAGAGAGCCCCAAGGCAGCCTGGCCCAAGGCTCCCAGGACTGCTGGAGAGAAATCCTCCAAGTTCCTCACCAGGGAGGATGCGACCTGCAAAGGCCCCACGGAGACAGAGCAGAGTCAGGGGAGCAATGACCGGAGATATTGGATCCAACAGCCTTTGGGGGTCTCTTGAATCCCGGGATTTCTGCCTCAGGTTTTCATGCTGAAGGTTGTGGATGGACCATTTCCAGCACTGAGAATTGTGAGGTGATGAAAACCCAGCCAGACACCACAACAAAGACACGAGATGACCTAGGAGTGTGACAAGAGGGGACACACGAGCCCCAGCCCTGCCAGGTTTTGTGCAGGTGAGTGAATTCCCAGGGCCTCACCTGCAGTTCCTGCGCTGCCAGGGAGGAGGGAGCTCTCTCTCCAGGCATTCCCTTGGTCCATAGGCAGCCCTTCCCGAGCCTCTGGGCCACTCCCAAAACCTCCTCCCGGCTCAGGTTCCTCATTGCAGAGGGGCTCAGGGAGCAAATAAATCTGTCTGGGAGGCTGCAGGGAGAGAAAAGGAGAGGCTGCCAGTCAGAGAGAGCTCCATCAGACCCTTCCCCCTTTTCCAGAGGGTGTTTTTTTCCAGGCATGTTTCCCCTGACTGCTTTTAGCTCAGGTGATGCCAGTGCTCCAGCTCAGAGAGCTGAAAAACTCTGGAAGCACTGCTGGCCATCAGCTGGAGCTGGCACTGCAGGGAAATCACCTCCCAGGAAATAGAACTCGGGATCTGGCCCTCCTCAAGACCAAGGGCCGTGGGATTCTTTGAAAATGAAACCCTTAAGCAGAAAATTAATGGAACCTTTCAAGAGGTTTAAATGAAATCCCCACTCAGACTCTTGCTGTGTCACAGACCCACGCTGAGCCATCCCAGGAAATCAGATCCCATCAGATCCATACCTTGACAGTGGAAAACCAGGAGCAGAGGTCAGGAGGAGGGTGTAGTACAGAGCAGTGTCCCGGAGCAAGGTGAGGTTCCTGACCATCTCCATATTCACTGGATCCCTGGCAAATTTTTGAAGCTGAGGGTGAAGAAAAACAATAAGGGAAAATAATTCAGATGGCTCCTTCAGTCCTGACAGTGACGTGGGACAGTTTAAACCAACCTCAGAATTTTTCAACTGGGTTTAAAGTTGTGCTGAGGTTTATTTTTTTTTGTTTTCAAGTAAACACTGGGATCTTGATCAGGTTTGGGGTTGTTCCTCTTACTGACTCCAGTTTGGTCCCTGCAGGATTCTTTTTGTGAAACCAACTCCTGTGGAAGTCCCTCATCACATGACAGGGGGAAATAATTGCAGTGAATGTTCACCTCAAATTAACAGGAGAAATAATCCTGCTAGGAGCATTCCAGGAATTTCAGGGCCAGGTTGGATGGGGTTTGGAGCACCCTGAGATACTGGGAGGTGTCCCTGTCCATGGCAGGGGGTGGAATGGGATGGATGAGCTTTAAATCCTTCCAACCTAACCATTCTGGGATTCTGATTTTACTCAGGGCAGGATTGTGACCTCCCAGGGTCTCCATCCCCAGAAGGCTGCACTTACAGTTGGTTCATCCCCAAAAAGCTGCAGGTCCTCCACAGTGGCGTGCTCCAGAAAGGATCCAAGGTAATTCCGAAACCAGGCAGTGGAATTCAGACTGGGAATGGCCTCACTGTAGCATTTCTGGCTGGATTCTGCAGTCAGGCAGGCAGAAAAAGAGACACCATCAAACTACAGCCTGGGTCAGGAAATCAGAGGGAACTGGGGATTTCTGGGGTTGGAAGAGGCTTCAGTCCATCAGGGAACTTGGAGAGCTCCCTGGTCACACCTTCTGCTCAAATCCACATGTTCACACCACAAATTCCCATGGGACAGGACAAACACCTCGGGAAAGAATCCCAGCCCCCCAAATATTTCATCCCCAGCCTCTTTCTTCCTCCCTCCAAATCCAGCAGAAGCTTTTTGCAGGACATTCAATCAGTGCATGGAAGATCCTGCCTGGGTCCCTTTCTGAGCTGGATTCTTCAGCTCTCAGAACCAAACCCTGCACCTCCTTTTCCCAGCAAAAGCAGGAAATGCAGTGAATTTAAATCAGCATAGCCCTGACAATGCTGATTTGTAAAAACCCTGGGCTAACAAGGTCTTCAGGCAGGGAAATGATTCCCTAATCCACTAATTACTGACATTCCCAGCCTGTTTCTATTGGAGATCCACAGAAACCCTGTGAAACCTCAGCCCTGTGGCAGATCCCAAGGAAATCAGGTCATTTACCATCCTGGATGAGGAAGTGCTTGATCCCAGTGTAAAGATTCCTCTGTTCCTCCACAGAAAGCTGGGAATAGATTCCATCCAGGGCAGCAACTCTGCACATGGATAAGGAAGGCAAACACCTCAAAAGTTGCTGAGGTCAGGGTTGGGCTCTCACAAAACCCACTGATATTCTCAATCCCATCCTTTTCCAAAGCGATTTTCTCTCACAGGAGCCCCCAGGATGTCCCAGGACGCTGCTGGAAATGGTCCATCCACAGCCTTCAGTGTGAAAACTGAGCCAGAAATCCAGGGATTTAAGAGACATCCAAAGAGGAGACACTCCTCACTTACACCAGCTGGAATTCCTCACAGGACACGTCCTTGGCACGGAGGCAGCTGAAGACCTTGGGCTCCACCAGGAATGGCTCAAGTCCCTCATGGACCCACTGGGCCAGCACTGGGGGGGTCTCAATGCCAGGCACTCGCAGCATCCTCTCCCACAGACCATTCATGAGGATCAGGCTCCACTCCAGGGAAAGGGGCACGTGGGAAAACTGGGAGCAGGAGAGAAGAAACACCCAAATTCCAGGGAATTCTAACCAAGCAAATCTGAATGCTAGGAACAGAAATTGCTGGCTGGAATGGGGCTCTTTCCAAAATAAGGTAAAAACATCAGGGGATTTGAAATAAAGCCTTTTCCTGGAGAACAAATAGTTGGATTTGGGAATACTCACCCTCTGGCTGAACATGGTCAGGGAGGCCAAAAGCTTCTTGGCATCATATTTGGAAAAGAACAGAATGGAATATTCTGGATCCCTGGCTGTGGCAGGTTTAGAGGCCAGGCAGGAATATAAGGATATGAGGAAATCATCCTGAAGGTCCTGGAGCCAAGCTCCCTGGAAAAGAAAAGGGAAATGCAAATGAAGGTGATAAAGGATGGGTCATGTTTAGAGGTGAAATCACCTTCAGGAGGCTCATCCATACCTGGGCATTTGGGAAGGGATTCCTCCCTTGAGGGGGGAAAAACACTGGCACAGGTTTTAAAATCTTTATCCCAAAAAAACACCCCAAAATAAACACCAAAAAACCACAAAATCCACAAAATCCCCCCCCAAAAAAAAAAACCCACTGACAAATATTTGCAGAAATGCTATCTCTTTGTTAGAAATATTTACTGAAAAACACAAATTGCTGTCAATTTAATTGCAATTACTGGCAGCAACTTAAGAGATAATGACAAAAGCAGGAAAGAAAGCAAACCTGGAATATTCCAGCTGTGATTTTCCAGACTTCTAATTGTGTTTTTACCCCTTTTAATTGTGCTTTATCCCAATGGTCCAGGGTAACCCTCCTGCAGAGATTTGTTCCAAAGCTATGATGCCAATTTTTAAGACTCAATTTAATTTGGAAAATTCCTTTGTCCCACCTTCCTTCTCACTTGGGTGGTTTGGAGAAGGGAATCCCCACTTCCAAAAGGTCTCCGTGGTGGTTTGGCTACTCCTGAGCCCCATGGCACAGAGCAGGTGTCCCCTGAGGGGTGGCACTGCCACAGCTCGGGGCTGGGGGTGGATGAAAACCCGGACTGCTCCACCCACAGCCACCACTGGGGCTGTTTTTAAGTCAGAAGTGACAGAATTCCCAAGGAAAACAAATCCCAGCCCCACGGGAAGCAGGGGGTTTTCCTTACCTGTGCACAGGCGAATTGGCCAAAAGTGAGGCTGCACGGGGACGTTTGGCCTCGGGCCACCTCCAGGAACTGCTCCGGGCTGGCACTGGGAGAAAGCAAGGACAGCACTGGGAAAGCTGCAGCAGCTGGGGCAGGATGGGCTGGGAATGGGGGGAACTGGATGGGGAGCTGGGGCAGGACAGGGTGGGAGCTGTGGAAGAACTGGGTGGGGACAGAACTGGTGGGGAGCTGGGGCAGAACCAGTGGGGAGCTGGGGGTAGAACTGGAGGGGAGCTGGGGCACATCTGGATGAGGGCACAACTGGATGGAGGCACAACCAGTAGGGAGCTGGGCACCAAACTGGATGGGGACAGGAGTGGTGGGGCCCCGGGGCAGAACTGGGCAGGGAGATGAAAGCAGGACTGGCTGGGGACGGATCTGGGTGGGGATAGAACTGGAGGGGAGCTGGGACAGAACTGCAGGGGGACAGATCCAGATGTGAACTGGCACCCCTCAGCAGCCCAGCTGCAAACCCAGCTCAGAGCACATCTGGCAAGGATCTATTGAGTGTCTGAGTGCCCCTGAGCAGCCTTTTGCTGGCTGATTGCTCCCCCAGGCAGGGACACCTCTCCTAGGAAGGATACAGCCCTCCCAAACCAGAGCAGGAGCAGAGCCAGGCCCGCACAGCAAACACAGGGGGACAAAGTGACAGCACAGGATGAGGCTTGCTGGCAGCAGGGACAGGGATGGAGAGGTGGATTGTTGACCCTCAGGTATAAATCAAGATCAGTGAAGGTCTGGAGTTCTGGGGTGGAGCTGTTTGAGCCCCTCTTGGAGCCAAGATAAGCTCAGCACCACTGCCAAGGTTCTTGGCTGCCTCCCCAGGGCCTGGCCTTGCCTTTCTTTGTCCTGCACAGACACAAAACCCCAGGAAGGCACTTTCCCTTCACTGTTTGAACAAGTGAAACCAGAGCCCTCCCTGCCCTAAAGCAACCCCGGAGCTTTTTGGGCAAAAAAAGGGTTCAGAGGGATTTGTTTTAACCCAAGAAACCAGAATCATTCCCAAGGAAATGCTGCCACAATCATTTGTGGATGGCTCACCTACCTTTGCACTGAGGCACACACTGCAGATTCTGATTCCCAAAACAAAAAGAGAGATAAAGATAAGGAATTGTGAGAGGAATTGGCACACAGAACTCTGTCTGAATTTTCCTGGTGGAGGATATTTGGGAAGAAACTCACCATTGATGGGGGAGCTGGAGCACTGAAGGAGAAAGAGAAAAAAGATGGTGTTAAAATGCAGTTCTAACATCACTGTGATCACTGCAGACAAACAGGTGGGAGCTGCAGGCATTTGGATTGGGATGTGACCTGAACGCACTCAAATCCCAAATCCAGACCTCCCAATCTGCTAAATTC
The DNA here is from genome assembly GCA_020086605.1 of Lanius collurio. NCBI lineage: Eukaryota > Metazoa > Chordata > Aves > Passeriformes > Laniidae > Lanius > Lanius collurio. The sequence continues at coordinate 5,924,308 of JACBWW010000025.1, read as the reverse complement.
ATACAGGTTACTGCTCTGTATCTCAAGCAGCTGCAAAGTGCCAGCTTATCCCATCCCTCAGGCATGAGGAGGGAATGTTCTCCCGATGATCTGAGCACGGTCACATTTGAGTGTGGTTCCAGAGGAAGGGGCATTGGAACTGAATGACCTTTAAGGTCCCTGCAACCCAAACCATTCTGGAATGTTTTGAGCACACAGATTTGCCTTACCAGCTGTGTCCCAGCAGCAGCTGCAGCAGCTCCCTGCCACCCTGGAAGACAATGAGCCGTGGTTTTAGAGCAAACCCAGGACAAAGCTCATTCCCACCACTCAGCCCCAGCCATCCCTCAGCTCTCTGCAGGGTTTCAGTGCTCATTTTTCACCCAGAATTTTACACTCTCCTCCCTGCTGTGGTCCCTGTGGGGTGACAGACACGAGGTCCTGCATCTGCCCCCAGCTCAGCCTGGCTGTGTCCAGGTGACACAAGGGATGTCCTGCATCTGTCCCCAGAGAGTGAAAGCAGGGGAATGACAGAAACAACACTCAGGGGACACTCCTCTCCATGATTTCCTTGCTCCAGAGGCAGGGATCAGCTCAGGAATCACCTCAGTTATCATTCCATGTGCTTTTAGCTTTGCAGCTTCTTGCTCCTTACAGTGCCCCCACATGGGAATTGGAGCCTGGCCTGTGCTGGATTTCACTTACTTCTCCTGCTAATGCCTCAAAGGGATCAAAACCCCCGTGCTGGTGTGGGAACCCCAGTGCAGGACAGCCCTGCCTGGCAGGGATTTCCCAGGAAGTCAAACTGCTCCTTCTTGGCAGCTCTGCACAACCCTCTACCCGGCTGTCCCTCATTTCCCAACTTCCAGAGTGATCCTGATGGCAACTTCCATCTCCCTGCCGGTGCCCCTGAGCTGGGAAATGCCAGGGTGGGAGCCCAGGAACAGCACACACGGCATGAACCCGGCAGGAGGGTGATTCCCCCAGCCTGCCACGCTCAGCATCCCTCATGCACAGAAAAAAGGGAAAGGTGGAGCTTCCTGGTGTTCCTGGTGGGACAGAAGCAGGGGAATGGGAGCAGGGAGAGGGAGGGGACACAGGGAGGGGTGGCTGCAGCTCCACAGCCAGGCTGGATGGCACAGGGTGATAGAGGAGGAGGGCAGTGCCTTTCCTGGGTGTGGATGTGTTCACAATCCCAACAAACTGCATTAGGGAGGGATTCTAAAGCAGCTTGGATGAGTCCTTAATTAGCACAACACCTTTCTTGATTACCACCTTTGTAATTATTTAATTAATGGAGAATTGTCACTAATTAACGGAGAAAGGAACCTTCCCCTAATGGGGTCCAGGAGAGCTGGAGAAGGACTTTGGATGTGCAATGGAGCGACAGGAAAAGGAGGAATGGCTTCAAACTGCCAGAGAGCAGGGCTAGGTGGGATATTGGGAAGGAATTCCTCCCTGTGAGAGTGGGGAGGCCCTGGAATGGATTTCCCAGAGGATGCCCCATCCCTGACAGGGTCCAAGGCCAGGTTGGATGGGGCTGGGAGCAACCTGGGATAGTGGAAGGTGTCCCTGCCCATGGAACTGGATGAGATTTAAAGTTCCTCCCAACCCAAACTATTCTGGGGTTTATTATTCAATATCCAATCAGCTGTGATTATTCCTTAAGGGCTTTCCCAGAGACAAGTGGATACTGCAGCAAAAGGAACAGAGAGCAGACAGCTCTGAATAGACAGAGGAGGATCAATCCCATTGTATCTTCCCACCCTGTTTATCACCACAACGAAAATATTTTGCTCACAGATCCAATAACAAACAGGACAGCAAAAGGCTGGGGATGCAGAGCAACCACCCAAGTCACATCCAGTGGTCTGCCAGCACCACTTCCCCTTTTGAGGATTATCTCTGGTATGGAAAACCCTCCTGGGACACCCCTCCCTCCACAGCCAGACTTACCCAGCAGGAACAGGAATCCCAGCCCTGGGAGCAGAGGAGGCATTTCTGGGCAGGTCTTCAGAACACCCACAGGAATCACCTTCGTTCAGCCAGGAAATTCCAAATAGGAAGAAATTAATGGCAAAGCCAGCTCAGAGGAGGAAAGTCAAAGGTGGCCGTGTCACGTGGAAAGCCAACACCCTTCACGAACCCCAAAATTAGACCCAAAAGAGGTGGAAAACTCCTGCAGGGCCAGGAAAGCACGGAGAGAATTTGGAGTTAATTAAGGCAGCACATTGCTGTCCACACCCTGAGCCAGATCCGTGGTGGCAGAGGGACAGAGATGGCACAGCCTGCTCGGAGGGGACCCTGGGACACTCACCTGTGGCTGCTGGTCCCAACTGGGCAGGCTCTGGGCATAGCGGGCTCCTTTTCACTGAGCAAGCTGGGGTGTGGCCCTGGCTCCTCCACCTGCATCTCTGCGGGATGGATTGGGAGCCCTGGCCACACCCTGAGTCCTTGAGAGTACACACGGGCTGTAGGACAAATAACCGGGCTGTTTGGCAATGCCTGGCATTCCTAGGATACAGCAGAAGCTGGAATCCCTCCCTGCCCTGCACCAGACAAAATCAATCCTCCAGGAGCACCCTCCTCTAGGTGCTCAGGGAATGTTTGGCACCAGGGAATTTCGCTTCAGGAGCTTGAAATGGTTGGAATTTCTTGAAAATCTCTGCGTACTCCAATCATCTCCATCTGGGAAATCCCAAAGAGAAATACGTGGGAGTTGTGTCAGCCAGCCAGGCCGTGCAATGGGATGAAGCTGTGCCAGGGGAGGGTTAGGATGGGTATTAGGAAAAGGTTCTTCTCTCAGAGGGTGCTGGCACTGCCCAGGCTCCCCAGGGAATGGGCATGGCCCCAAAGCTGCCAGAGATCCAGGAGCATTGGGGAAATGCTGCCAGGGATGCCCAGGGTGGGGTTGTTGGGATGGATGATCCTTGTGGTCCCTTCCAGCTCAGGACATTCCACTATTCCATGATTCCAGATCACACGGATGTCAGACTGGGAGCTGTTTCTTTGGACACTTCAGGGTAATTTTACACCCTCAGATTTGGAGAAATTACTGTTTGGTCACTTTATTGGTGCCAGTCCAAACAAGTTTTTGCAAAGCCCAGTTCTGGGCCAGGCCTAGGCTTGCCCATTCCTGACCATAAATAGTTCCTATTGGTGTCACTGTCACCTCCCAGCACCACCACACCCCCAGCCAGCCCCAGCTCCCTCCACACCCCCTCTTTTCTCAGCACACTTCATGTCCTTATCAGCTCCTCTGGAATTAGTGCAGCAGCCACTCACAAACGCAGCTCGTCTGACTCAGAGCACCCCCAGAAGTAGCGTGACTCTCACCAACACCCATCCTAAGCCATCTAAATCCATAAAAATCACCATCATTTTGTAATATAGCCAATTACAACTCACAGAGTTCAGAGGGGGAGGCCTCTTCTCCAGGATACCCAGAGGAGGCAATCTGGAGCTGGACAGGGATCCTTCCATCAGGTTTCGACTATCAAAGCTCTGGTGTTTTGCACCTTTTGGAAATTCAGCTCTCCAAACAGGCTGTCCATGACAGGATCAGATGGAAAAGTGCTGGATGGGGCGCTGCTGGAAAATCTGTGGCTCCATAGAAGATAAACAAAGGCTCTGTCGCTGCCTCCAGACCAGAGTTGTGGAATGTTCAGGGGCTGGGAGGGATCATCCAGTCCCCACCCCAACACCTCCCACTGTCCCAGGTGGCTCCAAACCATGTTCAACCCGGCCTTTGACACTTCCAGGGATGGAGCATCCCTGGGAGAGGCGTCCAGCCCACCCCAGAGGTGCCACCAGGCCTGCACAGGTCTGTGAGGGGGATTTTGGAGCTCACCTGCAATAAATGATCCCCTTTAGCTCAACACAATTACACACGAGCCCTGTCTCTGCCTCCTTTCCCTCTGCAAGATTCATTCTCCCAAAAACCTGACCCCAGTTCTGCATCAGGATCACCAACACCCAGCGCTGGGTGGGAGGAGAGGCTGTGGAAAAGCTGCGCAGGGTGGGACAGCCCCAAAATGAGTCAGAGCCTTCCCACCCAGGCTGGCTGGGTTTGGGTAGCACCAGGCAGGGTTTGAGTGTCCTGCAGTGCCCCTGAGGCGGGCAGGGACTGTTCCTGTGCTCAGCCAGGTGTGACAAGGGACAATAAATCCTCCCCAGTCCCACCTCCAGCAGCACGGGCACGCCCAGCACCGGCACTACCCCGGGACAAAGGGGCTTTGTGCTGGCTCGGGAAAGCCGGGTCTAACCCTGGCTCGGCACAGCAGCCCTGTAAGGCTCAGGCTTTACCAATTAAAGCACAGCAAAACTCCTCAGGCCGGCACCACTCTCCAGGACATCCCGGTGCCCTCCTGGCATTAACCCCAAACACGGCCCAGAGTCTGGAGAGGTCTAAGAGCAGGAATAACAGAGCAGAAAGGGAGAAAGCTTCAGGAATAAAAGCTTAAAGGGGCATTAAAAGATTAAAGCCTTGCAGGTGCTGTGGAAATTGCTATAAAGGCTCAAAGAAAAGAACACCCAGCAAGGAAAATCCAGCTGTGCTAAGGGGGCAGAAAGGCAAAGGAGGCTCCTGGAAGATCTTTCAAAAACTCGAATTTATTTTTTTGTTCATTCATTGTCTCTTGAAGAGGAATCTGTCATGGCCCTGCTGGGACAGCGCAGCCCAGGTATGAGAAGAGGATTTGGAGACAGATCTAAAAGGGGAGGTGAACTCACCCTGTGTCTCATGTCCATCACAGATCCCTTCAGTACCTTAGTCCAGGAGTGAATCTCCCGTGGAGATGCAGCAAAATGCCCAGACAAGGTAAAAAAATCCCTGGGAAATCTGGGAGCAGCTCACCAGGGCACAGCTGCCCTGTCTAAACCTTTGGACCAGCGACTGACACAACAGCAGCTTTTAGAAGGTTCTCTGGAGGGAAAACCAGAAGGAAGAAGGGAGACATGAAGGTCAGTCCCAGCCCAGAGCAAAGCTCCTCTCCCTGCAGGGGCAGAGGTTTCCTGCCGGAGCCTGGGCGGTGCCCGGAGGTGCCAGAGGGGGACAAAGGGACACAGGGGATGCCAAACTTGTGGTTTGAGGAATAAACAGCTCCCAGCCCACAAAAATCACCTTGTTAGCACAGGTCATCCCTAGAATTTGGCTCTTCCTCTAATCCCGCCTGAGAGAGCTCAGCTTTAGTGGGGCTCAGCACACGGAGGAAATTCCCAAATATCTCAAAGTCTGAGTGAATCTTCTCCCTTTCCTCTCCAGAAGCACAGACGAGGAGGCTCTGCCCAAACCCTGCCCACAGGGAGAGCTGTGACCGCAGTGACCCGGCCAGCAGATCCTGCTGCTCCCCCAAACCTCTGTCCCCAGCCCTGGCATCACCCAGGAGAGCTCTCCAGGTGCTCATCCCCGGATTAAGGGTGGATCAGGCTCACAACCACCTCGCCTGGAGCAACGTTCTGTGCTGGCAGCCTCACAAGGCACAAGATGAATTTTTGGGAAGCCTCATCCTGGGTTTTCCTCCTGAACCCCCTTCTGTGGTGGGGCTGGGAGGGACAGGGATTTACCAGCAATGGGGGACTGGGATGTTCACAGCGTTTGGGGCTGTTCCAGCTGCCACCATTCCCTGCAAATCCACGGATTGTGAGCCTGGCACAGACCTGTGGAAGGATGTGCAAGGTCACACCAGCCCTGTGACCCCGGGGGTGACGCAGGTGCTCGTTAAATGTCACCAACAGAGAGGTTTTTATAAACAGGGCAATATTTGCTTCACTAAGGAGCTTGTGTCACTCTGTTTGCTCAAGCCTCCAGTTACGAGCAGGGAATATGGGAAAAGAAACAATTTTGGCTCCAAGGTGCTGCTGAGCCCACACCCAAAAATGCCAGAGGGGTCAGCAGAGCCTGACACTGAGGGTTTGTGTTTCACAGCTCATGCAAGACCATCTGTCCCAGGGAACGAGGGACAGGACAAGAGGAAACGGCCTCAGGTTGCACCAGGGGAAGTTTAAACTGGAGATTAATAAAAATTTCCTCACTCAAAGGTTTGCCTAACCCTGGCACAGCTGCCCAGGGCAGTGGGGGAGTCACAGTCCTGGAGGGATTTAAAAGCTGGATTTGGGGACAGGTTTTAGTGCTGGGGGAATGGTTGGATTTTGAAAGGTCTTTTTAAACCTCAGTGTTTCTGTGACCCCACCCTCAGCTGCCTGTGCCAACAGCCCCTCACTTGAGGGGATTTTAATTTGCAAAGAGAGAAGGAAGCCAGGGATGTAAGAGGCCTTTTCCTACCACCAAACACTCCAGCCCCTCTAAAACCCAATCCTGATTTATGTCCTGCTGTGAGCACTGCAGAGCAAACCCTGCCCTGGCCACACAGCCCTCCCACAGCTGCCTCCTGCACCCTGAAGGAAGCGTCACAGAGATGATGAAGACCCAATTAAAAGGCCAAACAGCATCAAATATCCATTTATAGCTGGAATTAAACCCCAACCGTTCCTCTGTACCTTCCTGGAGGTTTACACAAGGGATTTTCCTTGGTTTCTCCCTCCCTCCCTCGCTCTTCTGTAATATTTGCATTGCACAAGTCAAAAACCACCTACAGGTACCACTCCAACCCTGTCCTGAACTGCAATCCAAACAAGCTAAAAAAGGAAAGATAATTGCTCTGACGTCTGCTTTCCCTCTCTCCCGAGGTTTGGTGACCCAGCAGCTTCTCTCGAGAGCAGAAATGTGTTCAGCAGTGCCCCAGCCCGCCCTGTTCAGCCACATGGCAGGGCTGTGCCTTGGGGACACTCCTGACACGCACCGGGCACACCAGGAGCCGGGAGGGAGAAGAGGGACAGGTTTTCAGGTCACTGGGAGAGCAATTTTCAGCAGGAGTAGGCTCAGGGCTGACAAAACACATCCCAGCCTCACAAAGCTGCTCAGGAAGAACCAGCTCATCTCATCCCAGCCCTGGCCCCTC
>JACBWW010000025.1:5891872-5916987 GCA_020086605.1 Lanius collurio | reverse complement strand
GGGGAGGCGGGGGGTGCCACCCTCAGCTCTCTTTGCCCTTCGCGCTGGCACCGCACGGGGACCGCGCCCAGCCCCCTCAGGCCTCCCCCTCTGCTGTTGGGAATGAAAGAAGGGATAAAAGCGAAGATTCCGCGCTGTCCCTTCAGGGACAGGCTCTGGAGCCGCAGCCGGGTCTTTCCCGCCCCCATCGGGAAAGCCGCGGGGGACGCTGCTCTGGAGCCTCCCCGGTTAAAGTGTGAGCCTGGCCGGGTTCCTTTGCACAGCTCTCAGGAGGGAATGAGCAGCGGGGAGGGATCGGCTCCGCTCCTGCCGGAGGCTTCAGGCACTGGGGAAATGCGGAATATTAATCCTGGATGTATTTGCTGAGAAATACAGCCGAAAAACCGAGCTGAGATCAGTGGAAAGGGAAACAGCAACCCCTGTTAATTCTCCGTGTAGGACTTGGGTTTCCGAGGGAATTCTTCACGTAAATAATGTGCTCTGCTTTTGTGGTTCAAGTGAAGAATCAGAATGAGTTGTTGCTGCGAGGCTCCGAATCCTGCAAAACGTAGCAAAGATGGAATAATTTAGGGGGGAAACCTCAAGCTGGCAGAGGAAGGATGGTGAAAGGCAAAGGAGAAGTGGGGCAGGGAGGCACGGGGTGCTTAAATAATAAAACCCGCACAAAATGCAGAAAAACCCTTGGGATTTGTGCTGGGACACCAGAGCAAAGTGGCAGCAGCCCAAAGCAGCTCCTCAGAGACCCTTCTGTCACAAAATAAAACCTCGGTGGCACCAGGCACATGCTGGGCACTGACCACACCTCCACGGGCTGGGATCTGCAGCCAGGAGTCAGGATTTGCTCCCAGATTTTGGGGAGGAGGAGGAGGAGGGGGAGGAAGGGGCTGGCCCGGCTCTGTTCCTCTCAAGGCTCCAAAACCAGAGCTGAGTTCTTCAGAAAGAGCAACAGAATCGTCCTGTGGGTTTGGGATGATGCTGGAGAAATGTTCTTCTTGTACAAAAGGGGTGAGAAGCCTTTGCTTTGGCATTTTTCTTACAGTGCTAAAAGAAACTCGGAGAAAATGCAGCCTGTTTTGGAGGGGAGGAAGCAGGGTCACTCCAGAACCGATGTTTGATCCCTTTGTTTCTGTTCAATCACCTCTCCCTTGCTCAGATCCTCACTTTCAGGCTTTGCTGCTCTTTCAGGAATGCATCAAGCCTGTAAAAGTGGAAAAAAAGCCTGGAAAAGCAGCAGCAAAGATCAAAATCGAAGCTGATGGAAGTTATTTCCAGGTCAATCAGGTAGGTGGGGTCTTTTGTTCAGTGGGGTTTAAAAAAAACCCAGAAAAGGAGTGTATTTTAAGTATTTTAGTAATGTTCATCCATTTAATTCTTCAAAGAGAACCAAGGTGCTGCTGTCAGCATTCTTGTATCATTTTTTCTTTTTAATTTATAATCAATAATTCCAATTTTGTGCCACTTTTATGCTCTGAAACACTGCCATTAATTACTCATAATTACTCATAATCATATTAGTGTGAGAGCAGGTAAGCTGAGATTGTATTAAACTTTAGTTTATAAGAGTGTTTCGATTTATAAATTAATTTCTAAGCAGTCATTTTACTTTATAATCAGTAATTCCATCTTATTCCAGTTTTTTATGCTCTGAAACACTGCCACTAACTAGTGATGATTTTCAGTATTAGAGCAGATAAACTGAACATTTTATTTACTTTAGCAATATTTAAAGATTGGCAATTCCAGGTTGTGACAATGTCTTTTGTGCTGACTCACAGAGAGATTTAATCCAGATATTTTTAATAAATCTTGCGGTGTTTTGGGGTTTTTTTTAACAATATTTCAAATTGTTTCTTTAAAAGCTTGAAGAATTCAGAAGCCTCCTGCTTTCTAAATGCAGGCTGAGTTTTTCCTGTTTTCACAAAAAAAAAGTTGGCATTGCTCAGTTGATCAAGCTGAGAATTCCTCTAGGAATGGAACTTTGAACTTTAGACAGATTTTGATTTAAAATAAAAGGAGATACAGCACTTCCAACCAAGGCTGGTTCCTTATTTTGAAATTTTAATAGCACCTCATTTCCTGGCCTGTTCCTGGCTTTATTGAGGAGTGATGATTAGAGGAGAATCTTTTGGGAAAACTCATTTATTCAGGGCAGATATAAGGAAAAATATTCCCTTCCACTGCTTAGGATGAAGTTGGTCTGGGATGAAATCCCTCAGCAAATTCCCCTTTCTGTGCCAAATAATCCCATTAAAAGCAGCAAACTTCAGGTGGCTTTGTCCTCATCTTACTGAAAATAAAGATTTTTTAAAATGATAAACCAAAGGCTTAAAAAAGAGCACCATCTTCATTATTATTTGCAGTAAAGGGGGGAAAGCTGCTCCTTACATTTTATGCTGGGATTAGAACTGAGCCTGCTCTGTTTCTTTGTAGGATGGGGAGGCACAAAAGCTGGAAAAGGCAAAAATCACCCTGAATGATTGCCTGGCCTGCAGTGGCTGCATCACCTCTGCTGAGAGTGTTTTAATCAGCCAGCAGAGCCACGGGGAGTTCTGCAAAGTGCTGGCTCTCAACAAGGTGGGTCCCTCTCACCTCTGCAGAAAATCTGCAGGAAAAGAGAATTTCAGAGCCCTGAAGGATCCCAGGCTGGTCTTGCTGCACTGGTGTGGTTTGTACTCATTTTTTAAAGAGTTTGGAAGGGTTTAATGTAAATTCCTGCCTCAGAGTGTGTGTGTGAGGTGCTCTGTGATGCTGACAGTTGTGCCTGTGCCGTGTTCATTTGGGATTGTTTGGTTTTACCCCAGGCTGCTGCTGCCAACGAGCAGAAACTGGTGGTGGTTTCTGTTTCCCCCCAGTCCAGAGCCTCCCTGGCTGCAAGGTGCAAACTGGGGGTTCTGGAGACAGCAAAGAAGCTGACCACGTTCCTGAAGAGCTTAGGCAAGTGTGGGATTGTGTTCTGAGGGGACTCAGGGCTGAGTGTTCAGCACAAATTGATGGGATTTAACCCCCACATGGATTCCGAGCTTTCCACAACTTCAGTCACATAATGAAGTTGGAGTGAGGGAAGGAAAGCTTGGAAAAAGGAGGGAGAGGGATTTTTTTTATGAAGGCAGATAGTGACAAGCCAAGGGGAATTATTTATACTGCCAGAGGGCAGGGTCAGGTGGGATATTGGGAAGGAATTCTCTGTGAGGGTGGGGAGGCCCTGGCATAGATTCCCAGAGAAGTTCTGGCTGCCCCTGGATCCCTGGAAGTGCCCAAGGCCAGGTTGGAGCAGCCTGGGATAGTGGAAGGTGTCCCTGCCCATGGAACTGGCTGAGCTTTAAGGTCCCTTCCAACCCAAACCATTCCATCATTCAATAAACCTGTAAGGAATCATTTAAAAGAACTTTACACTTTAGATTTCCATCTCTCCTGTCATTTCTACTCCTCTTGCTGTGCTGAAAACTGTTCCCTCTCAACTGCAGGCCTTGGTGCCTCTAACCAAGTTTGACTCTGGTTCAAGGGGAAGTTTTTTTGTTGCATTTTGCTGTATCCTGTGGCTTTAACCCAGCTGCTGTCCTGCCCAGGTGTGCACTACGTGTTTGACACGACCTTCTCCAGGAACTTCAGCCTCCTGGAGAGCCAGCGAGAGTTTGTGAGACGCTTCCACAAGCAAGCAGAGGACAAAAAGGCTCTGCCCATGCTGGCCTCTGCCTGCCCAGGTATGGGTTCAGTTACAGCTGCAATCAGAAATCCAGCAGCTGGTCAGAAAGGTGGAAATGGAAGTTTTTACCTGCAGGATTATTCTCCTCACAGCACAGAGATGTTGATGTTAAAGCAGTGGTGAGACATCTCTGAAATGAATCTGGTGTTACACTTCCTGTGCTTTTTGTGCTGAACTGTGGCTGAAAATGGTTATTAATGTGCACTAAACCTGGGGTCTGGGGAGAGTGGGCAGGGTAAAGGTTTGCTTCTTATTTGTTAATTTAATTTGCTGATTCTGTTCCTTCCAGGTTGGATCTGCTACGCAGAGAAAACCCATGGCAGCTTCATCATTCCCTACATCAGCACCACCAAATCTCCCCAGCAGGTCATGGGCTCCTTGGTCAAGGGCTACTTTGCAGAGCAGCAGGTAAAGCTCTAAAAATGCTCTTCTTAATGGAAAACTCCTCAAATCAAGACTTTAGGCTGATTTTTTAAAAATTTTGCTCTGTGTTATACACGTTTAATTGCCTTGCAGAACGCAGCAAATCTTCCTCACTTCTGTTTTAGCTAATGAGTAGTAATGAGGGCATAACACTAAGCATGGGCTAATTAAAGCCTCTGGATTATTTGGGAAAGCTGAGGAGCTTTATTTCTCAGTGTCTTTGTGCTCCTGTTGTTTAAAGTTGGTAAATAATTTCAAATAAGTGACCCCAAGCCAAGGCTGCAGTCGGTGCTTACGTGCAGATCCTGGCTTGTCTAAAAATGATCCCTCATTCCCCTCCTGATGTCCTGTTTCTGTCCTTAGTCTGTAACCTTTGGAATCTTTCCAGATGGAAGCTGGATATCCACAGGCTGGAGTTTAAACAAACAGCCTGGATTTGGCCTAGAAGGAGCTGCAGCACCCAGTGGGATTTATTGTGGCCTTTATTGGCCACTAATGAGCAGTGCTTTGACACTTGCATGAGGCAGATGCTGACAGCTGCAGATTTGGGACAGAATTTGGCAGCTTCTGGGAGTATTTGGCACAAGAGACTGAAACAATGGCCTGGGGTCAGTGACCTGTTTCCTCAGGCTGTGCTTATTTCGTGCCTGATCCCGGGGTTCTTGTGGGACCCCAGACCATGGGCTGGTTGCTGAGCAGGGGCTGAGCTGTGGGAGCAGGGAGGAAGTTTATTCCCTAATGGCTTAATTAGGGATTGGCTTCTCTGCCTGACCTTGGATCATTGCACTGAAACTTCCCAGAGCTGAAGGGAGCCTCAGGAAAGATGGAGAGGGATTATTTCCAAGGGCCTGGAGTGCCAGGACAAGGGGGAATGGCTTCAAACTGCCAGAGCGCAGGGATAGGTGGGATATTGGGGAGGGGCTGGGATGGAATTCCCAGAGAAGTTGTGGCTGCTCCATCCCTGGAAGTGTCCAAGGCCAGGTTGGACAGGGCTTGGAGCACCCTGGGATAGTGGAAGGTGCCAAGAGTGGGACTGGATGGGCTTCTTTCCAACCCAAACCATTCCAGGATTCCATGAAACCTGTGAAGGACCATAAATGCAGGCACTGACTGCAGCTGAAATTGGCTTCTAGGGGAGAAATCATTTCATTTAAGTAGAAATATATAAATATACAGAAATAGGCAGTAACAGGGGGGATTGTTCCAGGGGCACTGGGGCATTTCCACCACTCTCCTTTGCTCCTGGAATGCACCTCCCTCAGGACAGGGAGGATTTTGGCTGCTCCAGCCTTGTCTCTCTTGCAGCACCTACCCCCTGACAGGATCTACCACGTCACAGTCATGCCCTGTTATGACAAAAAGCTGGAGGCCTCCAGGCCAGACTTCTTCAACCAGGAATTTCAGACCAGGGATGTGGATTGTGTCATCACCACAGGTAAGGAGATCCACAAGAGATTCCCAATTCCAGCTAATTCTGAGAGCCTCAAAGTGTTCCCTGGCTTTAATAACTCTTTGCCTCTGACAGAGGCTGGATATTGATATATATTTACATTATAATAGTGCAAATCATGCCCTGGTACAATGCAGATGCAGTTTAGGGACTGCTCTGGGGGGTTTGTTCTGCTGTATCCCTAAAATAACAGCTTTTTGTGCCTGGTTCTGCTCTAGGAGAAGTGCTAAAGCTGTTGGAACAAGAAGGAGTGTCCCTGGCAGATGTAGATCCTGCTCCCCTGGATACCATGTAAGAACAAAATCCCATTTCGGCCATGTTCTCTTTCCTGCTGGATTTAGAGAGTTCAGAATTTCCCTTTTCCTGCTGTTTTACACAAGTGTGTTTGCACTTGGTTTGGATTCTGGTATCACTTGAACCAGTACAACTAGGAGTTTAAATATTTAATGTACAGAATATGGTGAATTTCCACTGGACAGTCACTCCAGCTCCTTTCATCCCACAAAAACCTGCTGCAGGCTTTGGAAGGTGCAAGATTCTGTCCCAGGGATAAAAATTTCCTGAAGCAAAAGCTGTTGCTGTGCTGTCCCTGCTCCTCATTACCAGAGCTACTGCAAAGATCCCAGAAGGAAAGCAGAAATAACAAATATTTAGGTCACTGAGTTAATCTCCAGGAGACTGTTTGTAAAAAATGACATTTAAGACATGTCAGATGAGCCTGGGGTGGTTGAACTGAAGAGGAACATCTGGTCAAGGGCCCAGCTGCACCCATTGGGGTGGGGTGGAATCCCATTTTGGGGTGTGAGGTGACAGCAGGGCTGGTTCTGCACTGAGCACCCAGAGCTGCCTTTGCTTCTGGGTGAGAGGAGCATCCCCAGAGCTCCTGGCACATAAACACCAGAAAGGTTCATTAGCAGCACCTCTCTGAATTATACAGGGTGATTAATTAGAGAATCATGGAATCCTGGAATGGTTTGGGTGGGAAGGACCTTAAAATCATCCAACCCCAACACCTTCCACTATCCCAGGGTGCTCCAAGCCCTGCCCAACCTGGCCTGGGACCCTTCCAGGGATGGGACACCCCCAGCCTCTCTGGACACCTGTGCCAGGTGACACAGTTCCCACTGGGCCCCATGAGGCTCTGGAGCTCAGCAGGAGCTGGGTTTTGGCTGCTCCCCTTGTCCTGACCCCCCCGGAGCTTTGTTCTATCCCAACTCCCTGCTGCTCTCTCCTCTCCCCAGGCTCGGCACTGCTGCAGCAGAGGAGCTCAGCACCCACCGTGGTGGGGGCTCGGGGGGGTACCTGGAGCACATTTACAGACACGCAGCCCAGGAGCTCTTTGGGATCCACGTGGACTCAATCCAGTACAAACCTCTCAAGTAAGAAGCTGAAATTCCTACAGAAAACTCCATTTTTCCAGAATTCTCTCCTTGCTGAGGGGCCGAACCTGTCTTTGCAATGTTAAACATTTCACTTCCAGGCCTGAGAGTTGGCTGCTCCCTCTCCCAGCTGCTGAGCAATAAATCAGCCAAGTCCATGCAGCCTTTCCCAGGGAGAATTCCAGCCCCTTTCCCCCCCACACACTGGAGTTTGGCCTGATGGATTTTCCCACTGACAGTTTTTAGAATAATTGAGAAGGCAGAGCTCTCATGGAGCTGGGATTCCTCACCTGGGATCAGGCCAATCAAGTAGATTTGTCACTAATTATTGATCCCAAAAAACCTTGGGGAGAGGCTTTGGGGCTCTGTTTAACTTTAATGAAAGAGAAAATAAATCATCTGAGTTTGTGCACTGAGGTTCATCCACCTGAGATTCCTTCTGGCCTCCCAGTTCTAATTTAGTGTATCCCTTGGAATTAATTATATCCCTAATGAGCAACATTTATGTTTATGATTCCCCACTTTAGGAAGTAGGGAAGACTGCAGAAAAAGCAGTCTGAAGTACTTGATAAAAATCAAATTACTTACTTTTTTTATCAGGAACAGGTATTCCCACTAACCTTAGGAATCTGGAGTCCTTCAATCAGGGTTTGTTTCCATGTTTTATGATCCAGTAGAAGTTAAAAATCCCCTCGGGGGCTCCGTTAATGTTGGCTGAAGGAACTCAGATCTGTTACAAGGAAAGACTCCATTGGCTGAGCTTTATCCAGCACAGGTGTCCTTCAGCAAACTCTGCTCAGATGGCTGAAACAATCCTGGAGAAGGCTCTGGAAGGAATTCCTTCATGTTTCCTTTGGATGGCACAGAACTGGGACAGCTCTTAAATGAGATTCACAAAGAATTTGGGTTTAGCACGGGGCCCTTTGAAGTTCAAAATAGAAATTCATTTGGTGAAGACATTTCCTCTGCTCCCCTAGGAACAAGGACTTCCAGGAGGTGACCCTGGAGAGGGATGGAGTGGTCCTGCTCCAGTTTGCTCTGGCTTATGGATTTAGGAACATCCAGAACCTGGTGCAGAAGCTGAAACGAGGGAAGTGCCCCTATCACTACGTGGAGGTGATGGCCTGTCCCTCAGGTGAGGCTGCCCAGGGGCACAACCAGGATTGGGAGGAGCTCCAGGGAATTCAGTGCAGGAAAAATGGGTGATCTCTCACACTCTTGAGGTGTGACAGCCACAGCATCACAGAACCAGAGCTGTGTGTGGATTTTCCTACCTCTGAGCTAGTATTTCCTCAGGATTTAAGGAATTGCTGCTAAATTCCATCACACAATTAATCAATTGCTTCTAAGGAAGATTACCTGAGCTCTTTGGTACCTGAGGGGCTTTTCCCCTAAAATTGCCCAAACCTGACCATTACACTTTCAGAAAATGCTGCTGTGGCTGGTGGAGAAAGTCACCTCCTACCTATTTTATACCATTTTCCTTTTCCTGCCTGCTGGCTCTCTTGGGAGGTGCTGGCAGGGAGGAGGGGCAACCTGAGCTGATGCTGAGGGGCCACTCCTGGCTCTTGGAGCTGCTCCTTTCCAAGGATCCACACAGCTCTGGGAGCCTCCCACTGCTCAGCCCAGCTCCCAGAACTTTTCCTTCAGCTGAGCCCCCAAGGCTGGACTCACCTGGATTGGGCTCTGGCTCCAGTCTGGAGGCAGGAGATAAGAGCTGCAGCTCTGGCAGATTCCCAGCTGGAGCCAGCCCAGGATCTCCCAGCCCCAGGGCCCTGCTGCTGAGAGATAACTGGGGGTGAACCTCAATTCCTGAGCTGTTTTCATTCCTGCAGCTGTTTGCAGGAGCAGAGGGAACCAACTGGCATTTTTTAGGATGGTTTTCCTGCTGAAGCTGAAGTTCTTTGTCCCTTTCACCCCCCAGGCTGTTTGAATGGAGGAGGGCAGATCAAACTGGAGGGGGAATCCGGCAAGGAGGAGCTGCAGCAAGTGGAGAGGTTGTATGAATCCCTGAGGGCTGAGATTCCCGAGGAGAACCAGGCTGTGGGGGAGCTGTACGAGCACTGGCTGGGAGGCTGCAGCTCAGAGAAGGCTCTGCAAGTGCTGCACACGGAGTACCACGCTGTGGAGAGGGCAAACACTGCCCTGAACATCAAGTGGTGAGGGCTGCCAAGCCCAGGCAGACACTCAGTGCCTTCTGAACTCACATTCGTGATTCTCCAAGGACTGCTGGAGCTCCGTGCAATTCCTGCCTCTGGCACTGCTCATTCCTTCAGCTTTAGGATGAGGGGATGGGAATGAACCCCAAAGTCTGACACAAAACACATCAAGAGAGGCAGAAATGCGAACCAGGCTGGAAGGACTGACCCTGCACTGCTCTAACAGCCCCATTCCCACCAGAATGGAAGAATTCCAGGATTTAAAGTTCATCTCCAGACTGAGCTTTGGGCCACACCCCAATATTCCTCCCCCAGGCCTTGCTGGATTGTCACAGCACTCAATTCTGTGGCTGCCTCTGCTGGAACATCCTCATTTCATTAGAAATGGTCTCATTAGGCCTGGAGCTCTCACATCACACTGCCCTGCAGCTTCTGTGCCCTCAGAGAAGGGGATCCAAAGCCTGGGTTCATCCCTGGGCTGGATCAGTGCCTGCTGGAATGGGACTGGAGTGAATGCTGCAGAAAATCCTTGTAATTTCTTTTCCTTAAATTATAATAATTTATACCAAGGGCAATTACATGTCTCTCTTTTTCTTCTGAAACACACAGCAGGGAGTCATGGAATTGTCCCACTTACCCACCCTCAGCAGCCACTCACTGAGGGATAATATCCTTAAATCTAGACAGTTACCAATGGATAACATCCCCAAATTATGAGAAAATAATTCCTGACCTTGTGGCTGGCAGGAACCAAAGCCTCCTCTGCACTTTATTCCAGTGAATGCACAGAGCACATGATGATTTTCATGTTTTTAATTAAAAACTTTCAATTTTTCAGGTGTTGCTGATCATTAATGAGCTCACAGTGTTCTAAGGCATCAACCTCCCCCTGCTGCCCCCTCCCCACCCTCCTGAGGAGCAAACTGGTGCTTCCAGGGAATTCCCTTCTCCATGCAGGGATTTGTAACACCCAGGGGTTGGCTAAACCAGAAAATATCTTGGACAGGGAGAGGCTCCAGCCTGGAATACTGAGGCCATGGATCAGTGCAGAGCACAGTCAGTGTCTGCTGAGCACGTGCATCAGCCCAGAAATGCACAATCAATTAAGCTAAATTAGCTGGAAATTAAATAGTCAGGGCTCTACATTTTGTAACTTCCCCAGTTCCCAGGTCACCAACACAAACAGAGGTCACTGAAGCCACCCAGGACACCCTGGGATCCCTGGTCTGGGCATTCTGGGTGGCTCTTCCTGCCCTGGCACCAGCAGCAGCTGGAATCTGTCCCAGCTTTGAGCTGTGGAGCAGGCTCAGGGCTGGTTAAACACACAGGAGCATCCCTGCTCCCAGGATAAATCAGATTCCAAAGGAACACCCAGGTGACATCCACAACTCCAGCATTTCATGTAAACTGAGGAATTCAGGTCATGGTACCATGGGAGCTTTTGCAGCTGGATAAATCCTTCCCCTTCCATGGAGGGGAGTAAATCCAAACTGTAACTTAAGAAAAGGAAAAAAGAAAACCTTGTTCCAGTTTGTAGCAAAGGAAAAAGCCCCAAACCAGACTCCAGTGGCAACAAAGAAGTTCACAGTCCACACATGAAAAAACCCTGAAATCAACTCTATTCCAGTGCTGGGAGCTGCCATGAAACCCTCATTTTCTCCACACACAAAAAAAAAAAAAAAAAAAAAAAAAGGAATGACTTTACTGGTGTAAAGTGCCTCCCACACCTGTAAATAAAACTTTGCTCCTTTCTCAGCTTAAAAATAAATAAAACACAGCCCTGATTTTGCACAAAGTGAAGGCTGGGAAGGTCTGGGAGCTGGTCCCCAGCTCTTGAGGACAAGGCAATGTCCACGGAGTTGGCACCAAGTGTTTTCCAGTTTTTATCCTGGAGAAAGCAAAGAGCAAGGCATGCCTGGCAGCATTTTGTTTGGTGCCTAAAATCTGTCCCACCTCAGAAAATCCCTCCCAAAGCCAGAGGGGTTGAGGCAGATCCTGGACACCTCATGTGGTCCAAGGGCTTCTGAGGGCTCCCGATGGCAGCGACTGGGTCACAAATCCCTGTCTGACCTACTGGAAAAATTGGGGAAAAAGGAGGGAAAACCCCCACCCAACCCTGCTGTGATGAGGGTTTTCTTAGCACAGGGCTGGAGTTGGATGGGTACCAGTGACACCAGTGGCTTCCCAGCTTCCCGTGGGGATCCAAACCTCCACCCCCATCCCTGGCCTGAGAGGGGCCCAGGGTGGCTGGAGCAGGACAGGCAGGGCCAGGAGGGCTGCCAGAGGTTCCAGAGCCACGTGGCTGCATCCCACAACTCCTGGGAATGGGATGCAGGCCCCAGGCCTGGCAGTGCAGGCAGGGGAGCCTGGTGGTCTGTGGGGCACAGCTCCACGGTCCCTGAGCAGTCCCACTTTTCCTTGGCTCCCTTCTGTGGCCACAGGGCCGCAGGACAGGTGGCAGCTCCTGCACTGACCCCAAAATTGGGACTGTCCCCTGCTCCAAGCCATGTCCCAGCACCAAGGGGGGGTAACCACAGCCTGGGCTATCCAAAGGTATCCAGGTGCTGCTCCACAGGGAACTTCCCAGGCCCAGGGAGGCAGACATGGTGGTGGAGGGGGAGCAGAGCAGCCTCAAACAAGCAGGTTAAAGACACAAACCAGTCCCCAGCTGGGAGTGAATCCAAGCTGGGCACTGCCAGGGGGGAGCCCTGGCACCATGGGGACATCACTTCTTCTCCAGGAAGGGCCTGAAGAGGCCCCAGTCAAAGGCCAGCATGGCCTGGGGGTTGGGCCTCTCCTTGGGCTTCTTGAAGTTGTCCCTCTCGGAGCGCAGCATCCTCAGCACCTCCACAGGGTCCGTCCTGCCCGTGAACCTCTGCACAGGCTCCTCCCTGCAAGGGGACAGCCCTGCTGTGCCCATGGGGACAGGACAGGACCCCCACCCTGCTGGGATGGACAAGGGGGGAGTCCCATCCTGTGCTGGGCCCTGCTGGGGCACACGGGCGGTCTGGGGTGACCCTCCAGGCACCCTCCCCTCGCTCTGGGCTCGGGTTTCCCACCGGTTTATGAGGCCATTGGGAAAAGGGATGATGCTGGAGGGGAAAGGGGAGCGGATTTTGGGGCAGGGCCCCAGCACAGCTTACGTGACCCGCAGGAAGGGGTTGTACAGGAACTCCTCCTGCAGCGTGGAGGGCACCGTGGGCAGGTCCTGGTCATCGCGCTGCTGCCAAGGGAGTGCAGGCGTCCAAATCCCGCTGCCATCCCACACCCCCCAGCCCCCACCCCGGCACAGGGGGCACAGCCACTTACTCTGGCCCATGCCAGCTTCTCCTTCACTATTTCATTCTCTGGCTCCACCTTCAAGGCAAATTTGAGGTTTCTGACGGTGCATTCGTGGCCACAGAAAACCTTCTGCAGGAGACACCCAGCATCAAACCTGCTCCCAGTGCCAGACCTGAGCCCCCTCCTGGCTCCAGGAGTCTTCCCCAGGCTGGGAGGGGTGGGACACTCACCGTGTCCTTGGGCAGAGTCCCCAGGATTTGGGTGAGGTTGGTGTGCATCTGCTCCGCCGTCCCCTCAAAGAACTGCCCGCAGCCCCCCACAAACAGGGTGTCACCTGTGGGAAAGAGGGCTGGGCACTGAGGGACCTCAGTGCTAGGGATGGGGGTGCCAGGGGGTGTTGGGTTCACCCCAAGAGCACTGTGGAGGACAGGCAGCACACAAGGAGTGTGTCCCCAAACCCACGGGGGGCACATGGGCAGGGTGGGATACCTGAGAATAGAGCTGGAGCATCCGGGGAATCATCCTCCCACATGAAGTAGCACATGTGGCCCGAGGTGTGGCACGGGGTGAAGAGGCACCTCACCCTGATAGCCCCGAACTGCAGGGAGAGAGGGTCATGATCCCACTGAAAGAGACAAACAGACCCACCCAGACCTCCCCACACCCTGCCTGGGGCCCAGTGGGTCACAGATCTGATGGGGGGTTGGGGGGGTCCAGGTGTGTCTGCTCTGATGCCATTTGGAACCTGGCCTCAGAAGAGGGTGGGATGACCCAGCACAACCCCAAACAGGCTGGGGTTGGGATGAGATTTCTCCTCCATCCCAGCCTTGAATCTGTAGGGCCATATCTGCAACTGCCCCAGAGCACAAAGAGCCGAGCAGGGCCCAGCAGCACCAACTCCACTGGGGACCACGGTGCCACTGGGGACAGTGTGACCACCCCACTCCGCTCCCCACTGGCCACTCCACTGGGGACCTTGGTGCCACCCCACTCGGGACCATTAGGCAGGACCTATGTGTGAGGTCTGAGCCCCAAATGTCCCCACACTGCTGTGGCCACGCACCGTGAGCTCCTGGCCATGGGTGACCTTGTGCGTGAGGGCCCCGATGCGCTCGTCAGCACCGAACACCTGCAGGCCGGGGAAGAGCTGGGCCAGCTCCTCGTTGCCCCTGGCGTGGTCCCTGAGGGCAGAGGAGGGACTGGGAACGGGCACTGTCCCTATGGGGACATGGCCACCCCAACCCAGCCACACCTACCAGTGGTGGTGGGTGGTGAGGATGGCCCTGAGCACCACGTCCTCCTTCCTGATGATCTCCAGCAGCTGAAAGGGACCCAGAGCAGCGGTGAGTGGCAGAGGAGGTCACACACACACCATGGCAGAGGAATCCCCCAAAACCCCGTGCTGAGGAGCCACAGGGTGAGGGTGGGACACAGGTGTGACCCTATCGTGCAGAGTGGACCGGGTGGATTGGAACGGATCCCGTGGGAACGGTGGCATTTATGGCCGGTGCTTTCTTAGTGGAGGCACAGAGGAGAGCACGGGGTCACTGCCACTGGCCACAGCGAGGGCCACATGGCACTGCCAGCACCGGCAGGGCTGCCAGCAGGCTCCGAGTGCCAACTTAACATTCACAGCCAGGAACAAACCCTCGGCTGCTCCCGACGCCGCTCCTCCAAGAGGAAGGAAATGTCCGAGTCAGCATCAAACGCTTAAAACCCGCGACAGCGCTTGCACTCTGTGAGGGTGGCACAAGGGGACACCAGGCAGAGGGACACGGGGGGTACAGCGACCCCGGCCGCCGCCTTCCCGGCTCCTGGGGAACGGGACTGGGCACGGGAGACCCGCTCCCAAGGGCTGTTTGGGGCTATCCCCGCCTGCTGTGGGGTCTGCAGGGCTGCGGCACGGGGAGGGAACGGCTGCGGGAACCCGGCATCCCCGCACGGCCCAGGGCAGGCGGACAGGGGTCCGCACCCCACATTCCACCGGGATGGAGGGGTCTGTCCTGCCGGTGGGATGCTCCACGTGCCCACGGATACCCCCGGTGTGGGGTCACCGCCCCCGCGAGGGACCCGCCACCCACCCGGGGGGGGCCGCTCACCCTTTTGGGGACCGCGGCGTCCACGGCGACGGCGTCGCGGGTGCTCTCCTCGATGACCAGGTACATGTAGTTGTCCTCCAGCACGGAGATCACCTTCACCTTCATGGCTCCGCTCCGGCGCCGCCCGGGGACACGGCGGGGACCCGCGGGTGGGGGAGCGGCCCCGCGCAGCGAACCGGGAACGGGGTGCGGGACCCCGGCGTGTCCCCAGCGCCACCCCCGGGCGGGCCCGGGGCGGGCCCTGCCGTGGTGCGGGGCGGGTCACGCAGCGTGGGGCGGGGAGAGCCCGCACGGCCCCGGCCGCTCCCCGCTGCGTCACCCCGTGTCACCGTGGGGTCCCACGGCCCGCCCTGACATCCCCCGGGGCCGGAGGAAGGAGGGGTCCCCCCCAGCCCAGCCTCCAAAATCAGCCCCTGCTCCCAGTGCCAGCGGGGTACAAGGGGAGGGATGAGGGCCTGCTGGCGCTGGGGAGACTGGTGGCACTGGTGACACTGGTACCCAGCAGGTGATGGAAACACCAGCGTGGGGAGAAGGTGTGGAGTGGTCCTGGACACTGGAACTGCTGATGGGGGGTCTGGGAGGGGCTCTGCTCCCGGGACAGGACCCCATCCCGAGCGCAGAGAGCACCAAAGGCACAGGGGGGCAGGAGCAGACCTGAGCTGCGGTGCCGTTCCCAGCCGGACACAAGTCCTGGGGCAGGGCTGATCCTGGCCCCCAATGGAATTGCTGAGGTTAGAAAAGGCCTCTTAGAGTGCAGCCTTTCTCCCAGTAGTGCAAAAGCCACCACCAACCCGTGTCCCCAAGTGCCACATTCACATGGCTTTGCAATTCCTGTAGGGATGGGGACTCCACCCCTGCCCTGGGCAGCTGTGCCAGGGCTGGGCAGCCCTTTCCAGCAGTAATTTCCCCAATATCCAACTTGACCCTCCCCTGGCACAGCCTGAGGCCATTTCCCCTTTTCCTATCCCTGAGAGCAGGGCCCGACGCCCCCTGAGCCCCCTCCTGTCAGGGAGTTGTGCAGAGCCACAAGGTCCCCCCTGAGCTCCTTTTCTCCAGGCTGAGCCCCTTTCCCAGCTCCCTCAGCCCCTCCTGGGGCTCCATCCCCTTCCCAGCTCCGTTCCATTCCCTGGACATCCTCCAGCCCCTCAGTGTCCTTCGTGTCCTGAGGTCCCCAAACGCCACTTGTGAGGAGGGAATGGTACTCACAGGCACCAAACCAGCGCTGAAGCCGCTCTGTTCTTTCACAAAAACGCAGCTGTCACAAGACCTTGACTAAAGCCCCTGAAGTTCCCAAAATGCCACCCACTCACCCCAGGATTAGGTAGAAAGATACTTCCAGTTGGTTGAATTCAATCTCTAGTACAAAACCAATAAATTAATAAATCTGTGAGTTAAAGAACCGCCGTTCTCCCGAGTGCTCCGTTTCCAGCCGTTATTTTATTTCCTCTCTGTCCCAGCCCTCAGTACAGTCACATCCACCAGTACAGTCACACTCTGGTGTAGCAGCACAGCATTCCATGAGGCCCCACAGCTTTAGGTACCACTATTCTTTCTGAACTGTATAAAATTCAGCATTTTAAAGCAAAACAAGAGCTGGTGCCACCCCACAGCCCTGCTCCCCTGCTGCGTCACCCACAGGTCCCCAGATCTGCTGCAGGGGTCTCACCACTGCTCTGTGGGACAGTCACTCACCTGGAGTGGCTGCTTCTGGATTCTGAGCCATCAGACAAAGCCCTGCTCGGTTTGTGGGGCTGGCACAGGTCACACACAGGTCACAGGGAAGAGCGGGGAGCAGGTTCATGCAAACAGGCTCAGGACTGAGAGGGTAAAAGCAGAGCAAAGCCTGGGCAGGTCCCTGCTGCCCATGCCAGGGATAAGAGAAGCTGGACAGGCCCACGAGCCAATCCCAGAGCCAGATGACCCCATGGAGCTCCCAAATTACACCTCGAAGCAGCACTGGCACAGCAGGTCTGTCCCTGGGACTGGTTTTAGCGGAGCCAGAAGCGACACTCAGAATGTTGAAGTAGCAGCATGGAAGAAACATTGAAATCTTCAGCTCCTGCATTTGGTCTCTGCTTTAAACAAAGACATCTTAGTCCCACCTTCTGCATCCACATCAGGCTCCCACAAAAATAACAGGAGCTTCTTCCTAAACCTCCAAGTTTGATCCTTCCCAGCCCAGGCTTGAGTCTCACACCAACACTTGCACAATGATCTGCAGGTGACATGTGACAGCTTGAGAGACAGCAAGAGGAGCATAAATATTCTTCATCATAATATAAATACGCTGTAGAACATCTCAGCAAGGGCAAAGTGCTTGTTTTTTTCCTTAATTAAAATAAAAACCTAAATAAGACTTGTCTCAACCACAACAGAAGATTTGACTCCTAGAACATCTGAATGGTCTAACTGACACTTGAACTGACATTAAAGTGATGCAGGCAGTGCTCAGTCCTTGGGCACTCGGAAGTTGTCCTTCTCTTTCCTGATGGCCCCCATGGCCCGGACGGGGTCGGTCTCCCCAGCATGGTCCTGGACTGACTTCTCCCTGTCAGGAGAGAAAAGCAGGGACAGGATGAAATCCCAGCTGTGGAGGATCAGGTTTCAAGGCTGCACTTCAGGATCAAGGACTGGGCTTTGGCACAGCTCATCAGCCCTGGTTTGAAGGCTCAGGGGCAGGAGGAAATTGCACTTTGGTGCCCCAGCAGCATCTTCTGCTGGATGAAGGAACGGGACACAACAAAGGCTGTTCTGTTTCCTGAGTCAGGGAATGATGCTCACAACCCTCAAATCCAGGAACCTTCTGCCAGGACAGCCAGTGAGTCTTGGAGGCATCTGAACAGGAATGTGGGAGGCAGGAGAGCAATTCTCACTTGGACACCTCCTCCTCCCCACACCCCCTCCCCCCAGCAGGGCCATTCCCAGCCCTCAGTGCTCCCTACCTCACTCGCATGAAGGGGTTGTAGGTGAACTCCTCGGCGATGGTGGAGGGGATGGTGGGCTCTCCGCTGTCGTACTGGGCCTGGAACGAGGGAGACACTGCTGCTCCACCAGGAATTCTGGGGAACAGGGAGTTTCCAGGCAGGGAACATCTCCCCCAGACAGCAAACTGCCTTCTCTGGAGACAGCCAAACCCCATTCCCCTGGAACACAGCATTCTGCAGCTCCTGGCTCTTAACTCCCTCTTTGTCTCCCCAGTATTTCCTCCTCTCCTCAGCAAGGCTCTGTGTCCAGGAAAGCATCAAGTCCAGGGGGAGGATGAACAGCTCACCTTGGCCCAGGCCAGCTTTTCCTGGATACTGGTGTTATTGGGTTCCACGTGCCGAGCAAACTTGAGATTGTTGATGGTGTACTCGTGGCCACAGTAAACTCTCTGGGAAGAGCAAGGGACAGTGACACCGGGGGACCCCAAAGGCAGCAACGGGGAGTGCCAGGTGCCATCAGCGTAGCAGGAACAACACAGCCAACCCAACACCCTCCACTGGAGACAGGCACGAGTGCCAGCACTCAGCAGGCAGGACAAGCTGCCAGTTTCACAGATGAAAGAGCCCCATGTCCCAGCTCAGCAGCCTTTAATGACCAGCCCCTGCTCTTTCCCCATAAAGCACAAACACATTTGGGGCAGGCACTGCCTTCCCAGAGGACTTGCAGCCATCCAGAGCTCCCAGTGCAAGCACTCATTCCTTGCACACACAAGAGTCTCTCGGAACAGCAGCACTCTCAGGGTGTTTCTCTGATGGGTGTGGTGGTTTGGGCTGCCTCACTCACACAAAAGGAGAGGTTTGTACCGTTTGGGGGTCCAGGCTGCCCAAAATCTCAATCAGTGCCTTGTACATCTCATCCGGGGTGCCCTCGAAGAACTTCCCACAGCCGGCCACGAACAGGGTGTCACCTGCAGGGGTGACATGGCATCAGGCCCACACCAGACCCCCCACACTCAGCTGAGGGCTCAGTCCTGCCATCATTTCCTCAGCACAGCAGCAGGAGCATGGGGACAGCCAGGCTGTGCCACTTGGTGCCACATAAACACTCGTGGCAAACGTGGCTTGTGAGGCAGGAAACTCCAGAGCCTCGCCAGGCACACTTTGCCAGCAGCTCCCTACCTGTGGGCAGCCCCTGTCCCCTCCTGTCCCTCCTAGAGGGGACAAGGAACACTTCTTCTTTGCTGTGAAGTTGAACAAAGATGAGTCACTGCTGTTTTCTCCCCAGTGTTCCCTAAAATCTTGTTTAAGCATCTTTCTTGTCCATGCAGGAGCTGGTGTGAGTTCTGGAGAAGAGCCTCAGGGAAGGGGAATCCTACTCCCCCAACCAGGATCCAGGCCCTGGGCATCAGCAGTGGAGCACCAGACCTCTCTTACATCCTTATCCTCTCCTCTCTCTGCTGTTAGATGTGAGCACAGATATACAGGAAAGCAACAGGGTTTGGGGTCAGACAGCTGGGCCTAAGACAGGAAACCAACAGCTCTTTTTTCCAGGAAAAAAATACTGGATGTAGGACTCATCCAGGGCTCTCTCTTGATGTTGCCTGCAGGGTGTTCAGCCCTGCTTTACAAATCCAGAGGGGTTTCCCCAGCTCCACCTACAATTCCTACTTGGAAAAGGGGCAAAGTACGGATGTTAAGCAGCTGCCCTGGCAGGAAGGGACGGATGCACATCCAGAGCCAGAAACCCAGAGTTTCTATTTTTGCAAGGGAAAGTCCCAACTCCTCACCTGTAAAAACTGCAGGTGGCTCGGAGCTATTTGGCTTAGTCACATAATAACAGATGTGTCCAGAGGTGTGACACGGCGTACTGAGGCATTTCACACTTAGAGATCCCACCTGGGAAGAAGGCAGAACACTAAAGCTGAAGCTGCTGTTTGCTGACAATTGCATGGTTAGAAAAGAGCTGCAAGTCTTAGTGGTCTAATGGTCCTAAATTTGCCCCAGTCTGGCCAGGAAGCACCAGCTCTGCTCCTGGGAGAGCCCAGGGAGGGAGGTCTGTGGCAGGGACTGGGAAGGGAGCTGTTTCCTCCAAGCAGGTGTCCTGACAAAGGGAACTGCCAGATCCTTTCATTTCCACGCAGAGGGATTCAAAGCCTGGTTGGCAGCAAGAGCCAACAGATCCAGAGCAACAGAGAATCCTAAACAAAGCTAATGAAGTGTGAAAAAAGCTCCAAACAAAAATGGAGCTGAAGGGGAGAAGTGGATGACACTGAGGAAAAGGGAAGGATCAAACACAGCCTCATCTGCCCACCTTCCCTGTGCTCCTTCCTTTGCTGCTGCCCCTCCAAGGGTGCACCCGAGGCCAGCAGTGCCATTCACGCCTGCCTGCACTTTCCACAGCAGTTTGTGTCACCTGCCAGCTCTCCTGTAAACAAACAGGCTGCTCCCAGCCAGGCCTGCTGCTTCCAGCCAGGAAAAAGCCACGCAGGCAGCTGGCACTGCTTTCCTCACCCCATATTCCAGCCGTCGTTCCCACAGGAACACTTGGATTTGTTCAGTGCTCCCAGCAGAGCACAATCCCTGTCCTGTCACACAGTCCCTGTCCTGTCACACACCTGCTCTGCTCCCTGAGCTAAGGCAGGTGCCCAGCAGCACAGGGACACCCTGCATGTCCCACGTGCCTCAGTGCTGTCCTCACACAAGGATCAAAACAAGGCAGAAGGGTCACAGTTCGAGGGCTGGGAAAGGGGGAAAGCTGCATTTAAACCATCCACCACATCCCAGGGGTGATCAAAGGTCCCAGAGCTGCCCAGCTCAGGTGGGAACACACCTGTGCAGCTGTGACACAAAGAGGGGATGCCCAGAGTCCTGCAGGTCCCTCCCTTTACCTTGAGAGCTGTCAGGTGGGACACTCTCTGTGTCAGGGCCCCCACCCTGCCATCCCCCCCGTACACGCGCAGCCCCGGCTCCATCTTCACCAGCTTCTCGTTGCCTCCAGCATGGTCCCTGGAAGGGGAAAAAAAAAGGAAAAAAAAGAATGAGCACAAATTTAAGGTTATTGGTAGTGCAGTGGTAAGATCCAGGTCATAATTTCTGATCCATCCCTCTCCCAAGATCTATCACTCCTTGCATCCAAGGATAGCCCACATCAACACGAGTGGAGATCATTTCTCCAGTAATTAGGGCAGTGAGAGGGGGGAACAATCCAGCACATCCCCAGTTGGGAAACTGCAGCCTTAGGGGCTCACAGTAACCTCTCCAGTAACTGGGGCAGGGAGGGAATGGGGTAAGTGGCAGATGTGCAATCCAGCATCCCACAAAACACCACGGAGCAGGCACACAGACACCCCACAGCTCAGCACTCGCTGTGCTGCTGGTTTGTCCAGCTCAGGCTGATTGTTTCACTCTCCAGCCACAGAGGTGGCTCCACTCTGACCCATGGAGAGGTTACTCTGGTTCAACAGTGCTACAGCCAAACATTCACTTCACACCCTGGCAGAGCTGATTTGCACCTGGGGTGATCCTCCCACAAGTGCTGACTGCAGGACGCCTCACAGGCCTGTCCTGGCACCCCAGCACAAATGTGCTCCCTCCCACACCCCACAGCTGCCTCCACACCCAGTTACTGCACTGGCTCCCTGAAAGAAAGCAAGATTTTAAAGGTGCAAGGCACTGACACAGAGCTCATGGCCTACACAATGCATCTGGTCAGAGCAAGGCCAAAGGAATGAGCTCTCATCCTTCTCACACCTCAGCTGCTGCTCAGAGATCACTTTGATCCTTAAGAGCAACAGCTCCTGGCTGTGTTTGTGTGAGGGATCCAGGACAGGGCAGTTACCAGTGGTGATGGGTGGTCAGGACAGTGGTCAGCTTCACGCCGTGCTTTTTGACTGCATCCAAAACCTGCCAGGATGAGAGCACAGAAGAAGAGTTACACTTCCCATGGAATGAGCTGGCAGCACCCCTAGTGTCACCTGGACATGAGGTGTGACAGCCACACCAGCAGCTCTGCAGGGAGCTCATCCCTGTCCAGGCTGGAGTTACAGGACACGAGGTCTCTGATTCAGCCAGCCATGACCAAGCCCTGAGTTCCATTTCCTCTTTTCTGCCCTACATCAAATGAAGGCCAAAATCCCAAACCAGGTCAGTAACCCCTGGAGTGAGTGAGGGACACAGTAACCCCTGGAGTGAGTCCTGGCTGTCCCTGTGCACCTCTCCTGCCTTTCCCCCACTCCTGAGTCAGAGTGTGGCCCATTCCCTCCTGGAAGCAGCAACCTGGAAGGACATCCCAGAGCCAAGGCAGCGTTACCTTCTGGGGCTGCACGGGGTCCACTATGGCAGCCTCCTTGGTGTCCTGGTCGATGAGGAGGTACATGTAGTTGTCAGTGAGGGCTGGCAGGATTTCCACCTTCATGTCGACCTGGCTGACTGTCTTGGGCTCCCTCAGCTCGTGCTCTGTGTGCAGGAATTTAGCTCGCAGCTGTGCTGGACCTGGGCACCAAAAACAGCCAAATCTCAGCCGTGGGAGGGGGACAAGTGGGACAGGGCATGGCAGGGCTCCCAGCTCACAGAAGGACAGTCCAACCTTGTGGGCTGCTGTGTCCTTTGGACAAGAGGAGTGAGGCCACCACAGGACAAAGCCTTGTGCCCCTCAGGGCTCTGGGTGCTCCACAGCTGCCCTGAGAAGGACAGGACACTTTACTTTCCATGCAGGGAAAACTCTGTACTTGGACAGAGTGGAGATTTCAAGGGGCAGAAAAACAGAATGGTGCTGGGCAAAGGTCAGCCTGGGGCAGTGACTTTGCAAAAAAAGCACAAAGGGCATGTTACAGCCAAAAAAACAAAAAAGAAGAAGGGCAAAAAAAAGGAGAAATACAGAAATACACACTGCTCCAACAGAAATATCTGGTTTGTTATCTGGGGAAATGTCATCCTGCACAGCACAGGGAGAGAAGCCAGGCTCTCCAAGGGAGCAAGGCTCCCTACCTGGCCAGGTAAGAGGCACACACAGGGCTCTTGCTCATGCCTACTCTGAGGCAACATCAGTGCTTCCATGTTTGCTTTTGGTTCAATGTTTAATCAGATCCAAGAAGCAAATTCCAGATGCAAACAACCTGAGCACCGCTGCTCAGTGCACAGGTACACAGCTCTTAAAGAAACAACCAACCCTACAAGGTTTTACCGTGCAAAGTAAAGGAAGGGAAGCAAAGAGAACGAGGTCTTGCATTGCTGGGGCCCTGCAGTTCAGACCTGAGCTCAAACACTTGCAGGGAAAGTGGCACCAGTCCCTGCAGGTCAGGAATTGCTGTCTGAGCACCCGTGAGGTGTTTGCACACCCCCAGAGATGCCTGTGCCAGCTCAGACACATTTTATTCTGCACCACTGACTCTCCTGAAGGCTCCCCACCTTCCTGTTTCACCTCCCTCAGTGCCACAGGGAGGGGTCCCCGTGCTGGCAATCACCCTACCCCACCGTCCCCAGCCAGCTCAGCCTGCCCACCCCTGATAAGGGCAGCTCTGCAGGAGCCCCACAGACCTGCAGCTCCTTGGGCTGCAAAGCCCAGATCAGGCTGCATCGCCTGGAGCCACAGAGCTGCTCCCCAGGCTGGGCACAGGGAGCCCTCTGGCACAACTGTCCCACCCAGAGCTTCTTTCCCTTCTACCTCCACCATCCCTGCTTATGCAGGAAAGGAAATCAGTGAAATTAAACACAGTGCTCAAAAAAGCCTCCAAGGCACAACAGAACAGGCACGCACTGGGTATTTGATGGTGCAGACACACAGTATTGAGAGAAACATCACTACTTGCAGAGTGTTCTTCTGGAGAAGACTCCTTTCAAAAAAAAAAAAAAAGAACGTAAAAAAAGCCCCTACTATTCTTTGATAGAAAAAGAAATGCCCAAAAAACCACTGCTCCCCAAGAGGCAGCACTTTTGGATGCTGTCAGTCACAAGAGTTCTCTATACTGGGTGCTCGTTTGCAGGCCAGACACCAACTAGGAAAAAAAATACAACCAAACAAAAGAAAACCCAACCTTAACTTAAACTCAAAGGAATTATTCACATCCTTTAAATGCTTCTTTCCTATGAACCATCTCTAACCTTGGCCCGGATCCCACGGTCTCTTTGCGTGTGTAATTCACAATTCTTACCAAACAAACAAACAAACAAGCTGCACCACATAAGGAAATGTTTTCCAACATGTAATTTCAACAAAGGAATGAGAAAACATCCACCAAGAATGAAACTCACGCGTTGTGAGCTGCCATCTGCAGCTCAGCTGCACCTCCCCAGCCGGCCCAAGAGCAGAGCAGGGAACTCTCACGCACTGCTGAGACTTGTCCAGCCCAAAGGAGCTCCCCTGGTGATGCTCAGCCCCTGCCCCGGCCCAGCACTAACTCAGATCGCTGGCACACACACAGCTCTGCCCCAGAATTAATGCCCAGTGACTTCATTCTCGCTCAGCTTTGTCCCACGTCCCTCCCGACTGAACGCCTGGCGCAGAGGAGTGGGAGAGCAGCCGTCAGCAGGCTCTGAATCACCACTTGAGACTCATGGAATGGTTCATTAGCACAGCTGGAGCGGCCAGGAAAGGCTTTGCAGCTGGAAGTGTTAATGTCATCACAGAAACGCGTCCGTGCTGGGGACTGACAGCAGGCAGGGTCCCTCAGAACCGGGCTGCTTCGTGCATTTCCTCCAGAACTTTTGGGGTTACTCTTTTTATTACATAAAAGAGTGGGAAATTCCTGTTTCAAGCAGGGCTGTCACTCAGAAATGACTGCATGCTCATCCCCTTTGCTGCCTCACAAGAACCACGTTCACTCTTTACACTCTGCACGCAGGGATTTTTTGGATACCCAGCGAGTTTGTGGCTCCAAGAAAGTGGTCTGAAGCCAGGGCAGCTCCCACTCAGCCTGCCCTGCCGGCAGCGTGGAAGGTACAGAGTGATCCCCGTGATCCCGGGAACTCGGGGGCTGCCACTTCCTCGGTTTGATATTCTCACACTGCAGCAGCAGCGTGTCCGCGTCTGGCAGATAACCCCCAGGGATTCTCGCTCATTACAGCCACGTCTTAAAACCCAAATGATGCAAAACCATCTGGGGAGACTTCCCAGAGAGCCCAGGCTCTAAGTCTAGGACAGACTTTGAGGATTTAGGCCTGCAGTGCAAACGCAAAGCTCGGACAGGCTGGGGTTTGTTTCCATCACCAGTCCAACCTGTCACCCGCCGAACCCAGTCTGGACGCCAGCCCTGGTCCCCCCTCCTCCTCCTCCTCCCTGAGCACTGACCGGCGCTTTGGAGCCCCGGAGCTCCGCAGGGCCTCCCCGATGGGCTCCGCACGGCACGGCCCTGGCTGCAGCCGAGCAGGTACTGCCCTACTCGGGCCGTGAGTCAGCGCAAAGGCCGGGCACGCCCGGAGCCGCGAGGCACAACCCGAGAGCCCCAGCGCAGCTGCGGGACCCGGGGCTCCGCACGGCCCCGCTCCGCCGGCCCCGCGGCCCTGCCGGGGCGCACCCGCCGCACGTACCGGCTCGGAGGACGGCCCCGAGGACGGCCCCGGCTGCCAGGGCGGTGCCGAGCCCTCGCCAACCCCCGCAGAGCATCGTGCGCCGCGCCCCGCCCGGCCCGGTTACCTAGTGCTGCCCGCCCCGGGAGGCGGCGGCAGCGCCGGGCAGGCCCTGCCCGGCCCGGCGTGCGCG
>JACBWW010000025.1:5830933-5891489 GCA_020086605.1 Lanius collurio | reverse complement strand
TCGGCCCCGGGCCCGGCCCCTCGGCCCGCCCGCTCACCCGGTGGAGGAGGAGCGGGAGCAGCGGCAGCGCCGTGCGGGGCACGACAAGGACACGGCAAGGGCGGCGTGGAGGTGCCCCGCAGCCATGGCCACCTCCAAACCCCTGTCCCGCTTCTGGGAGTGGGGCCGGAACATCGTGTGCGTGGGGCGCAACTACGCCGAGCACGCCAAGGAGATGGGCAGCGCCCTGCCCGCGGAGCCGCTCTTCTTCCTCAAGCCCTCCTCGGCCTATGTGCGGGAGGGGTCCCCCATCGTGCGGCCCTACTACTGCCGGAACCTGCACCACGAGGTGGAGCTGGGGGTGGTCATCGGGAAGCGGGCCCGGGCCGTGCCGCAGGACGCGGCCATGGAGCACGTGGCGGGCTATGCCCTCTGCCTGGACATGACGGCCCGGGACACGCAGGAGGAGTGCAAAAAGAAGGGGCTGCCCTGGACCTTGGCCAAAGGGTTCGGCTCATCCTGCCCGGTCAGTGACTTTGTGCCCAAGGAGAAGATCCCAGACCCGCACAAGCTGCAGATCTGGCTCAAGGTGAACGGAAAGCTGAGGCAGGAGGGGGATACCTCCTCCATGATCTTCTCCATTCCTTACCTGATTAGCTACATCAGCCAGATATTCACCCTGGAAGAAGGGGACTTGATTCTGACGGGGTCTCCCAAAGGAGTTGGGTCTGTGGAGGCCAATGATGAGATCGAAGCTGGCATCAGGGACGTGCTGTCCATGAAGTTCAAGGTGGCACAGCAAACACGGGGATCCTAAAGCATGGATCCAGCCAGGAGCCTGCCTGGCATGAGGACATCTGGGAAATGAACACTTCCGTGGCCACAGGTGCCCAATGATCTGCTGCACATCAAAGGCACAGAATGCAGGACCCCAGAATGCATTTCACTGACACAGCCCCATTTCTGTGGAGGCTTCAGCAAACTTGGAGTCCTGCCCAGCCCTGGAGCAGGTGGAGCCCAGAAGCTCAAGATTCCAAAATCATACCTGGGAACTGGCAATAGAGACATTGGGGAGGGAAATGGGGCTGGCCGTATTTCTGTGCCTGCTTCTCTTCTGCTGATGCTTTGAGCTTTGCCAGTGTATTGCCTTAAAATAAAAACTGTTGATCAATTCAAATGATGATGCAGGAGCTAAATCTTGGCCATGCTGTGGGAAATCAGAGGTGTATGTGTAGATGTGCAACCCTAAATCAAGAATTGCAGCTTCATGAAGAGTTTCTCTCCTCTTCAAGAGAAAGATGCTTGATTTTTTTGGATGAGTTTTGTGATTCCCCCCTGCTTTTTTCAAACATACAAATTAAAGGCGGATGGCTTTTCCTCCCACTCCAAGGCGCGAAGGCAGCAGGAAGTGTGCCAGGTGTTTGGTAGATTGGTTTTTTCCTAAACTGAGCTGTAAATATGTTCTGAAATATTGAAAATAATGCAAAAAAGATCAAGAATAAAGGAGCATATGGGTAAAGATCACCACCAAACTTGTCTTTACTTTGACTGATTTCAGTATATTTTTAGTAAAACTGTAACTGCAGCAGTTGCTGTTACCCAGTGCAGCGCAGCAGTTGGAGTTTTTAAGTATTTCCAGCTGCTAAAAGCCCTGCTGGGTAACTTTCCCCAGTTTCCAACTCCAGCTGATCTAACACTCCCCACCAGTTTGCATGACAGCAAGTTCTCTTTCAATTCAACAGAGCAACAGAGCAAGTTGTAAAATATAATTTAAAAAATCCTCCCCATGCAAACATCAAAACTTAACAATTTCAAAGGTTGCACAGAGCTGGCTCATTTCTAACAAAAACAGATGGATTTTTTTTTTTTTTTTACATAAATGCAAAGCACCAAAGTTAAACACTTCCATTTATCAGAGCCAAATCTTAATAACTTCTAGGAAAAGATTTAATTTAAAAGGTTTTGAAAGTGGGGAGTTTTACAGAGAAAATTCCTGTCTCCCAAAGAGAAGCTGTGAGAGCAGCGTGGTCCAGGGTGCTGCACACCACGCTGGGAGAAGAAAGCAGAACATGGTGCAGAATTTAAATAGACATTAGGGTGAGCAGTTCTGGAAGAGGAAGGATGGAATTAAGTGTCTGTACTGTTTGCATTTCCTCCTGCCTGTCAAACATTCCTGTCTCTGGCAACAGCAGCAGGGCATCATTTGCAGTTTGGTCTCCAGCCCTGGGTATTGACAGGGTTGGGATTAAGTTACTGGAAACATTCCCTTCAGAATGGGAATTGTTATGGCTGGAAAATGTTGAATTGTTTATTGCTACAAGAGGGGTGCTGTGACCCAACACTGACAGCATTTTTGGGGTCTTTTGTTCCCACCCATGTGAGTCAGGGATGCAATCTTGGATTGCTTGTCAGGATTTCCTGTTCCTGTGGATGTTTTCTGTGCCATGTTGCTTTAAGGGGTAAGGAGGGCACCAGGGGGATCCGAGTTCCCCAGGGTGTCCTGGCCTAACCAACCCTTTGCACAACAGAGGGGATCTCCCTCTGTTTGAAATATGCTGAGTCCCAACATGCTCAGAAAATGAGAATGTAACAAATACACCAGCACGAGGGGAAGATATGGACAGGAATATATTAAAAATAGGGAAAAATACATGGAGAAAGGCACAGTGTTCATAGCTGGGTTGTTTAGTCCAGCTTTGGTGAACTAGGTCCTGCTTACAGTCTCAGCTTGATCGTTTGCTTGTCAGAGGTCACTGCTAATTGATTACTCTGCTCTAATTAGTCTGCCCAGGGGCAATCACCCCTGCTGTTGCCCAAAGTTCCACGTTTGACCTCACCAAGGTGCACCACAAACCCAGGCAATGTTTCAAGGTGGGGGTCTTTATTTAACACAAAAGCAGCAAAGCAGTTAAAACCACAGAAGCTCAACAGATCTGTCTTGACCTATTTGTTATTTCTGATTTTTTTCAAAGATTTCAGCTGAATGAGGAAACCTTCCAGCCCTCTTAGAAGGGGCTGAATTTGGTAGAATTAACTTTTAAGCTGAGGCCCAAGTACACTTTTAAAAGTATAATCACCCAAAAATATGAACTCAGAAGCCCACTTAGAGGTATTGTAACATGCACTCCTTTACCATCAGAACAGACTTGGCAAAATCCAACAATAGCAGAATTCCATCTCTAACAACAGCGTGAAGGAAGTCTTTCCTAGCATTTATTAATATTTCCAATCTCTTCCCAACATGCTCTGACTCGCCTCTACAGGATCTGCCAGTTTGCAGGAAAGAAGATTCACTTTTAATCCAGTTCTCCAATTGGGTGACAAAGTAACCTGGAAAAATAATTAAGGATCTTTGTTATCACACACTTTGATAGAGATTACTTTCAGATGTCACACAGCATGTTTGACAGATTTATTTACATCATTTCCTGTATGAGTACACATTTATGCTGTATACCTGTCACTGCTGAAGTAAAACACTTCCATTTTGTCATGGAAATAGGGAAAGAGAACAGGGAGATGGGAGAGTAAGAAGAGTTTTGCCAAAAAGAACAAGTTTAAAAGTGAAGAACAGCCACTGTTTTAAATTAACATGAAATACTAACTTTGAAATAAATCTTGCTGCGTTCCAAGAGGAGTTGCCATTTCAGTGCAGTCTTCTGGTCTTCTTCCAGCATAAGGAATTCGTGGACCTGTTAACAGGATACCACAGAACACTTCAGCAGGTAGTTAAAACATCTCCACAACAGAATGATGATGAAAAGAACATCTTACATATTTTTATACATTTCTAAGCTGCGTTTTTCTGTTTTAACATGGTAGTTGGTGTGATATATGTACCAAGACAGTCAAATCAACAAGAATAAATTGCAGGGTGTTTGAGAATCAGAATTAGGGAATTCCAACCACGTTCTCAGAGTTCTGAATTAGGTGTTCACTCTTACATTGAACACAATTCTTGTTGGCAACTGCTGAATTCCAACTTTTGCCTTGTCAAACAGCTCTGTGTGTGTCCATCCATCCACGCCATTTTTGTACCTCTTATACCCACATAGAGAACATTTACATATATTTGTGATGCTCAGCAGGCTCCACAGCTGAGCTCAGTAAGAGCAGCCCGATTCCCTCCTTACTGTGCAGCCCAAGGCTTCCTCAGCTACGCAGTCAGACAGGTAACAGGAACGCAGGGTGCCTGTGTGATCTGTCACATCCACCAGGATGTCGAAGCTGGCAAAGGTGGACTTGGACTCTGGAGAGACATCACTGCAGAAGGTGCAAGTGTTTGACACTTCATTCACAATGAACCGGCAGATTGAGCTGAAAGGAGAGAATTAATGCAGATATGCAATTTATTCTTCCTGAAACATTTTTTTAGACTCACATTTCCCAAGGCACTTTGTCTTTAAAAAAGAATTTCTCATCTCCCAGACTCTTGAGCCTGTCTGAGACAAAGTGGCCTCTTTCTTCTTCACTCTAGAACCACAATGAGCAAGTCCTTCACAGAGCCCACAACAGAAACCCACATGGCATCCTCCAGAGGAGTTTTATTTCTTCTCTGAGACTGGACTAAAATATTGCTCCATCTCGTGGGTCTGGGGAAGAGGGACGAGCAGTTTTTAGCACAAATTCCAAGCAGGCAGTTGCTCACCATCTGTTGTGCAGAACTTTGGACACGTTCTCATCGATGTCCAGGGTGGAAATGTAGCCATAAATAATTCCATGGAGAGGCTCCAGTTTCCCATCACTCTGGAGAGCTTTTTCTTTCAGCTGTTCTACTGTGTAAACATCCACTACAGTCTCCACTATGAGTTTAAAAGACACATTAAGTGTATCTGAGCAAAAAATGATTCAGAAGAGCAACAGCAAAATAGATCTTAAGGCAATAAAAAGGAGATTTAAAGCAGCAGAGAAACTCCGCCCTGACCACCCCCGACCAAAAAAAAAAAAAGTGAAACAAAAGGGGTACTCAGATCAGGAACATATCTGTTATTTAATCTTTGTATCTTCCAAAAGGAGTTTTTGACAAAAGCTTTCCCCCTCAATCTTCCATACTTATTCCATTCAGAAAGAGCATACCAGAGAGGCTGCAGCTGGCACAGGCAGCTGAAGATACTTAATTGATAAAATAAGGGACAGCACGATAACTACAGTCCAAACTTCAACCATTCAGCCAGGCTGTACCTGAGTTTTGTTTCTCTGAACAAATGGAGCAGGAATTCTTTCAGCTGCACTATGAAATTATACTGTGCAGGTAAATAAAATCAAATATCTGTGTCCATGCTTACAGTTAATGGTTTCATTTGCCAGCTCCTTCACTGGGATGGGCAGAGCTCCTGCCTGGGCACTTTCTTTGATAAAGCTGAAGAGAACATTTGCTTCTGCTGTTTCTGAAGATGCATTTTAAAAAGTTATTAGTATATGTTGCATGTAAAAATCACAGCATTTTTATATTTTACAAGTTTTTATTCTGGTAGCACAAACACATTGGAATTAGCCAAGATTTGCTTTTCTCTTTTTTTACTTTAACTGTTAGTCCTGCATGAAATAAACATATGAAAGAAAAGAAAAAAGAAGAGGAAAAAAAAGAGAAAAAGGAAAAAAAAGAGAAAAAGGAAAAAAAAGAGAAAAAGGAAAAGAAAAAAAGAAAAAGAAAGAGAAAAAGAAAGAGAAAAAGAAAGAGCATTGGTCATCACATAGTAGACAAAAAGCAAGGAGCTTTGTGAGAAGCAGGCAGAAGAAATCATAGTTCCAATAGATTAATTAATGCATTTTAGCCTAGAATAACTTCTAAAAACAAAGAAATGCTTCAGCAGCTCTTACCTGGGTTAGTTGTAATGATGGTTTTGGATATCACAGTTGCAGTCATACAGTTCCTAAATTTGTCAAAATTGATTCTCACATCTGATGCGAATATAACTGTGCACAAAAACACCCCCATGTTACTGTAGAATAAATGTCACATTAAGAACTACAGTAAAAACATAAACCAGACTGTTTTACCTGTTTCTTGGGGGATCCAACTCTGTGCCAGCTGGATGGATTCATTATCCCAGCTAAATTAAACAAAAGTGGGTGTATCATAACATTTTTCAAACAGCACTCAAACTGTTTAGTACTAAACTACTAAATAATGTAGTTGTAATCAAAATGGCCAAAGGGGACAGGACTCCTTTGTGACATGCATGGCATTGAAATTCCGTGTGCCTATTTTATCCTGTGCCAAACAAGATAAAATAAAAATGGGTTTCAATGCAAAATATACCTGGGAAAATGCTATATTTTAGCTCTTATCAAAGTCATTTCTAGCTAGAGCAAATCCCAGTTAAAGGAGCTGTTTGTGAGCTGGGCCGTGCTGGTCAGGCTGATTGCTCAGTTCCCTAGGCCAGATGTTCAGCCCCTTCCCTAGGCCAGATGTTCAGCCCCTTCCCAACAGTGGGGTCTTTGTGACTGGGGATGATGAGACTGGAGTGAGGTCAGAAGCATCCCTCAAAAATGGTAATTTCATGGTCTCTTGATAAAATCTCATTCAGCTCCTCCTGAATTTGGCTGGCAAGAACACAGCCAAAGCACGGATTTGTTCTGGTGGGTTTTCTCCTTAATCCTCGGAAAAAGATTTAAGATATTTCCTTTTCATCTAATATTGCTCAGCCACCTCTTCACTGCTGGGCTCTGAAATACCCTGGCAATGCCCAAGTCCCAGCACTGAAAGAGAACTGTTGGAGGAGCTGCTCCAAATTAACCCTGGGCTGGAGGATTTCACCCCAGAGATGCTTGTTTTGGGTTTGTGGGAATAAATTGTGTAAAATATCCCATGATAAACATCGTTGATGATAACACAGTTCCTAGCTCACACTGCAGGGCTGTCTGCCTGCTTCCCTTGAGGGAGCAAAGGTCACTGAAGTCATTTTTTAACCACCAAACAGCAATCCCAGGGCAGGGGAATACCCACACACCCACAGGCCAGTGCACATGGAAAAGCCACAGGTTTATTGAACAAACAAACTCTGGGCAAAATGCAAAGGTTCCTCTGTACACAAAGCACTGTTTACCAGCAGGGATGGGGCAGGTGGAGTCATGTTTGTAAACAGGCCAGAGTTTGAAAATACAGCCAAAGTCATATCAAAATGTTTCTGTGTTATTTTAGATAGTTAAAAACTATTTTTTCAACCCATTTCCACTCCACTTGCAATTCTGCTTGGCCTTAAAAATGGATCATGCTCTTCTGTTTCCTGTCCTCCTGTTTGTGGAAGAAACACAACAGCCTTTGCAGCTGCTTTTAAATGCCATTTCCTGAATTAGCTCAAATGTCTGCATTTTAAAAAAGGAGTTATTTGGAACTAAGATTCATTTTGCCATCCATGAGCCAGCAGGCTGTCAGCAAGCCATAAAACTACACAAGATATATAAGGCCACTCTAATTAATCTCTTTTTTAAGTCTCTTTTCAGTGTACATTGCTGCCTCATCTCAGTTGCCTCCTAAATAACAATATGTTTAAATTAAGACAGGCTTATGGTTAATTAGTGTGTCTTATAGCTGATTTCTTTACCTGCACTTGCATGAATTTGAGTCTTTTAGAGAATTAAAGAATATTTTACCATACTATTGGGAAAGACCTCTCTGTTTCATCGTACAGCTTTACTTCACACCTCTGGCCTTTTCTTTTGTCTGAAGTCATAAAATACTTTGGCTCCCCAACCTTTAAGAAGAAAGAGAAGTAGTCAATTGTCCTCTACTCAGTGTTTAGGAGAATAAAACTCAACCTAGAAAATAGAAAGGTTGGAAAAGAGGGGGAGAAACTGTCTAGACTACTAAAAATGGGATAATTTAATTTTTCCCTTCATTTTGTAGATAAAAAACTCATCAAAAGATGTGTGTGGACATTGTCACTCAGCTGCCAACCTGAGCAAACTGAGCCCTGGCCACTGTGTGGCCCAAAATCCATATTTACAATGAAGTTACTCATGGCAAAGTGGAAAATTCTCCTCACTTACTGACATTACAGCTGCCAGCACGTTAAGGACTCTCCCATGGAGGCTTTGTCCATTTGCCACGATGTCCCCCAGGGAATAATAATCCTGAGGGTCCTTGACAGGCAGGTGCAGCAGAGACAGGAGCCTGGTGTCTGTGTCGTAGCAGGAAGATGTTTTGACCACGGAGTGATTTTCACTGAGCAATAACTTGTAGCAGCTGGAACAGAACCAATCACATGGATCAGCAGTGCACTCACTGATGTATCAACAGTGTGAAATGTTAATTCAATTCATAGGAAAAGCCTTATTCCATTTTAGTTTTTCCTAAGGGTACCAAAAATTCTA
This sequence comes from Lanius collurio, assembly GCA_020086605.1. NCBI lineage: Eukaryota > Metazoa > Chordata > Aves > Passeriformes > Laniidae > Lanius > Lanius collurio. The sequence continues at coordinate 5,883,194 of JACBWW010000025.1, read as the reverse complement.
GTAGGTTTTACTCAAAGAAGGAAATTTACTCTGTTTAGTAACAAAGAACATTACTGCTTTCTGACCATCTATTTATGAAGTATATTCTCCTTTGAGACTTGACCAGACATTGCTGAGCACAAGAGGGAAGGTACAGCTCCACAAGAAGAAAGCACCAAGTATTTCTACCAATTTCTTGTTGCTGGAAATTAGAGCAAGTCTTAACTTTAATCTCTCTGGAAAGAACTGCCACTCTATGCTTTAATTTTACCTAGGAGTTACAGGGTTGAATTTTTCTTCTCTTTCTGCTTCCTTTGACTGAATTAAAGGATTTTCAATTGTAACTGAAATAAAACATTGAGAAGTAATGTTAGAAATTGATTATAGATACAATTACAGATATTCTTGTGTGTATACTCTGCATGCTCACAAGTTTTACCCAAACAACAATGGGCAGCAAAATCTTCCTATTAACTTAAAAAGATAAAAGCACATCCTATAAATAAATACAGGATTTTTGTTGTGGTTTTATGAGCAATCATAGTCGTGGCTATAACTGAGGGAAGACAAACACCAAATGGCTTTACAGCTTATTTTTCATCATTTATAAGACTCCAATATAATGTAAGATTTTACACTGATTAACTGCAGGCCAGTTCTGAGCTGCTGCACTCTGTGTGTTTCTGCCTGGTCTTTTTGTTGACATTTTTACTGGGCTTGAGTTTGAATCCTTGGAATCTTGCTCCTTTCCTCTTTATACTGAACAGAACTGAACAATTTGTTTCCAATTAGGCTGTTTGCTGAGTCCTCCGAGCAAAACACAGCAAAGCCACCAGCACACCACTGATTTACATGCAAACAGAAACGTGGTAAGAATAAAGTCCAACTTACCACAGTCACCAACCCTGAAGCTCTCTGAGAGGGATCTGATGTATTCTTCCCTGCCCCAGGACTGGACATTTATGAAATAAGTTGGAGAATCACGAATAGTAAAACCGAAGGTGTATCTTTCAGTGCCAATGTCTGCAAAAATAAACAGCACTATAGAAATTCCTCAGCATAGCTTGATTTCTAATGAGAATGTGTATATAAAAACCACTATTTTGAGGTTTTCCTGAATTTTGGCGTGAATTTTCCCCCACTAGAGGCCAGCAGGTGGTGCAGGAATACGGTGGTGTTTGGGAATGGGCTGCAATTGCTGCTGTACTTGTACCTGCCCACCTTGCACTGAACTTCAGGCTTCTCCTGGAGCTGGAATGGCTCTCCAGGACTGGAGGTGCTTCCTGACAGTGTCTGTACCCACCCTGACTGTAGATTTGTTATTTCAATTTACAATTAATGCTGTATTAACAGCATGTAATTCCCAATTTTTCCCAGATGAAGCTGTTGCTACCCAGGCCAGAAATTACTTGTGTCACTCCTCAAGACATGCCCTCAACATTCCTGTTTTAAGGGAGAATGAATATGAAGGCACCAGGTCCATTCCAGCAGTATTTATGGAAGAGTGGGTTCATATTGGTTCCATCTTCAGAGCATGAAGCCCTTCCATGACAGAGTTTTTCCAATTTCTAATTGATATGGTTTAGCCAAACCAATGCTGCTCTTTCATCTTGGTTCTCAAACACACATTTTTTTTTTTCTTTTTTAATGCATTTTCATTCTATCCATTTTACACTGAGAAATCTGTTTATCATTTAAGTATTGATTTTGGTAATCTCTGCCAAATTACACTGTTGAAGGAAATCAAGTAAAAAGAGTTAAAAGGGACTGTACTTTTTCGGTCTGGAAAGCTTCTGACATCTGTTTTCCCAATAACCACCCCGATTACATTCTGAAAAATAAAAAGTTTGTAGAGTACAAGTATTAAACCCAGATGTAGATGATGAATTAGATTTCATGGAATTATACTCTGCTGATGATAATAAACATATTTCTGACTGGTAATCATTTTAATCTATTTATTCCACAGTACCATATGAGCTAAAGAGTAAAACATAAACACACAAGTTTACTGTAGGAAAAAATTGTGACTAATAAAAATATTAAAATCAATACATCTGTTTCTGTTTGTGAAGAAAATGGGAGGACAAAAGTTCACCCCAAACCGTCACAATTTTGGCTGTTCTACAGCCACCTCTCCTCAGGTAGGCAGCAATGTTGTTGTTTCCTGCTCTCTCCACAGGTCTCAGATCTCCTCAAATGCTCCATGAAAAGTCTGGGCAGGATTTATTTTACAGTTAAATGTCCAAGGTTTTCCTGACTGTCAGCACCATGAGCCACACGTGTGCACCCACAGGAGGCTATCCTGGCCTCATCCAAGCAACCTAAATTTCTACAGGTTCCTCTTTCTTGCTGTCTTTCAATTGACTCCAAGGGAGCTGAGGCAAGAAACTTTTCTATTAATTTAAACCAAAATCAATCTTATTCTGCTTTTCTAAACCTATATTTATTGTGGAAAAACATCCTCTTCTCAATTGTCAAACACAGCTACTGGGAGCAAACACACACATGTAGATATAGATATATTATCTATCTATCTATAATTTAATATAATAGCTGTGTGGTGGGTTGGTGTTGTTTTTTAGGTGGTCCTAAAAAGTGTGATAGTTTTGCAGTGTAAGTTTGGTATTTGTGAGGTAAGCAAAGAAAGTCAGCTTGGGACAAGGACTGCAATGGTGCAATACTGCCAGGATCCTTCAAAACATGAAATATTCCCCATCACTTCCACTTCATAGAATCCTGGAATGGTTTAGGTTGGAAGAGGCCTTAGAGCCCATCCAGTCCCACCCCCTGCCATGGGCAGGGACACCTTCCACTATCCCAGGTTGCTCCAGCCTGGCCTTGGACACTTCCAGGGATGCAGCAGCCACAGCTCCTTCACACAAGTCCTTCTCACAGGACCTCAGACTGTCTCATTCCAGCAGAACTCCAGAGCCAGCTAGGAAGGGCAGGGTTGCAATTCAGTAACCCACCCAGGACTAATTTTGAACCTATTCACGAAGCAGGTGAGCTGCCTGACTTCACTGCAACAACGCTGACAACGTGCTCAAAAATCAGCTCTCCCCTTCCCAGTTTCCTTGGAATCACTAGAGGGAGCACGGGAACTGCCTTAGCCTGCAGGGATGGCAAAACTCAGTGAGAGGGCATTTGTGTACAGCTGTGTAATATCCCCCTTCCAGACTAACCGAATACTTTATGTCCGCTGCATGTAGTGAGTCTGATTAGGATTTTGTTTTCCCCTTTTGGGTTTTGTTTCTTAATTTAAAGAAAAATCTATTCAATCAGACTACAGTCCCTCTATCTCACCACCAGTCAAAAGAACTGACATTTAGGATGAGTGCCCACAGAAATTAGGTTGATGTAAATATCCAATTTCCCAAAGAAGTCTGCCTCAGCCCTGCTGAAAATGCATTCACTTCTGTGTCTCCAACACCAAGCCTGCACAGGGGGGTGGCAGAAGGAAGGGATCTGGCTAGAAATTATATCGGACTAAGGAAGGGAGAAAAACTTCCAGAGATCATTTCCTTGATCAGCAAATTGTGCAACTGCCCAAGCACTAATTTCCCCAAAAGAGGAGGGGAACACAGCCCCCCACCCACCCCCTGTTTGGCAGAGCACTGCTTAAGGCTGCTCAACCAACTCATGAACACACTGCAAGTGTTTACACTTGAATCTCTTTCACTTTTTAAAATAAACAGCAAACTAATAAACCGTGACATTTTCATACTTCAGATTGTGTGTTCAGCTGTTTTAACATCCTAACACAACACACACTGATCATTAGATCATGAATTACTATTTTATAAAAACACTTTCATTACCATGTGTTGCTAACTGCAATACTCAAAGTTAGCTTTATTTGTAAAGTAAAAGCTTTTAACTGGGTTAATGGGTCATTATTTGGAAGGAACTGTGAGTGACAGGATAAATTAGCATTGCTGAAGATCAGTTTGGATCAATATGGCTGTGAGGGGATAGAAAACTTCTCTTAGATCATCCCTTTTCTGTGATTCCTCTTTCAATTTTTTTAAGTAAATGAGAAAAGAAAATTGTGCCATCCCAAATAAAAAGCTGTGGGAATGGGAAAACGCTGTGTTTTCACTCTTTTCAGGAGCATCACAACTTCCCTGGGGCAGGGGAGGGGGGATTCTGCCTCTCTGCTGTGGTGAGACCCCGACCTGCAGAGCTGCCTCCAGCCCTGGGGTCCCAGCACAGGAAGGACATTAAACTGTTGGGGTGAGTCCAGAGGGGGCACAAAAACGATTGGAATGGCTGAAAGATTTGGGATTGCTCATCCTGGAAAAGAGAAGCTTCAGAGTGACCTAATTGTGGCCTTCTAGTGGCTGAAGGAACTGACAAGAAACAGGGAGAGAGACTCAAGGGATGGAGAACGAGGGAGAATGGCTTCACACAAAGAGAGCAGGGTCAGATGGAACTGGGAAGCAATTCTTCCCTGTGAGGGTGGGGAGGCCCTGGCATGGGGTGCCCAGAGAAGCTGTGGCTGCCCCTGGACCCCTGGAAGTGTCCAAGGCCAGGTTGGCCAGGGCTTGGAGCAGCCCGGGATAGTGGAAGATGCCCCTGCCCATGGCAGGAGGTGGCTTTAAGCTCTCTTCCAACCCAAACCATTCTGTGATTCTACATAAACCTGCTTTTTTTTTTTATCCCAAAGAAACAGAAACAACCCTGCCATGGAACTGTGAGATTTTCACCCAGTTCAAACACCCTTCAGCAAGAGCTGAGTGTGAATAACCAGGGCTGTGTCACTGGCTCAGAGGCACTGAGCACTCCAGGATCAGGCCCTGCCTTCATGGCGTGCTGTGAGAGACTGTTGAGGTCACAGATGTATTGTGGCTGCATAATGCTGACTCTGTAATGTCTTTAATAATGTCTTCACTAATTCAGCATCCATTTAAAGTGCTACAAAGAAGCCTCTGATACATTGAATTGTCCAGTCAATATCTGTGGTTGTGGTACCCACAGGCTGTGGACAACAGCATCAATTTTCATTTTGCTGCTTTGCACACAAAGAAGGGAAGGTCCTTTCTACCCAACAATTGCACTAATGCTATTAGTACCTAAATACACATCAATTACATAATTTTGCAGTAATATAAGACAGTCAGATACAATTTCATCTGGGAACAAAAGGACCATGGCTGTGAGACTTACAGGACGAGCAAGGTTTGGATGCAGATCTGCAAGTGCAACAAAGTCCCGTGCTGAACGAGAATGAGCCATTCTTTATCTGAAACTTGAGGAAACTGACTTAGATTTTGTAAAAATCCAAACAAATCACTTAAGACCATTCACAGTGAGAATAACAAGTTAGTTTTTAACATAAATGTTTTGAGCTAATAGCATCTGTTTTCAATAAGAGGCATTTCAAGCTGTCTGAAGTAGACAATTCTTTATTGTTTGGATTTGGTGATGGAAGTTATGAATTTTACTGTGACGGCTCTACCTAAGCTTCTCAAATAAAGGCCTGTAATTTTTATTTATTATTCATCATTAAATGACTCCATTAGCACCAGGCTCTGAAAAATATTTACCCTCCTTCTCTCTGGGAAGTCCAACTGAATTTAATGAGGCAGTTCATATATAAAAGGCAATTTATAGGTGAGGAAAGAAAAGTGTTGGGTTGCAAAGCACCTTTAATTGAGGTTTTTAAAATTTTGTTAATATTAAACTACTTTAAAATGTGAATTTATTCCTTCCTCAAAATAGAAAAGTTCTGAATTCATTAAAGTAAAATTTGTGAAAACCTGTTCTTTTCAGGCTGCCAACATGGCATTTACTACCCAGCCCTGAGAGCACCCAGGTCCTCTCTAGAGATGTCAAAGTGGGTGCTTTGTTGGACCCTCTGAATACCTCTTCTTATTTCATGGCTACCTCAGAGACATTTAGATGCTTAACAAAAAGTTGTCAGATTCTATTTTTTTGTTGTAAAAGGAACCGTTGCATTGTCCAAATCTTAATAACCTTTAATAGGAGAGAACTGCTGACATTTTTCAGAGGATGCCTGTTCAATCTTTATAACAAAATCCTGAATGGCTTTCACAGTCTTTATACCTGGAACCTCATGTGAGAATTGTTAACCATTTCATCAGGCATTAGGATAAAAGTCTGTTGAACAAGAGAACAAATAAGCCTACATTTTAAAGAAAAATAAGCAGTTATCTGAGAACCAAGTGATTCCTCTAAAAGAGCATTTCGGTCTCACAGAGAGACAGCCCAGGTTTGCCTTACAGAAACTACTAAACAACGGAGTCTCAAACCTGTTCCCATCTCATTAGATGGAAAAATTTATGTTTCCCTCTGTAGGAAAGTCACCTCAGCATCCCTTCAAGGCAGAGTAATATTCTCACCTCAGAAGAAATTAAATATTATTAACTGCTGTACCTCACACCAGCTGGGTTGCATCAAAGGAATCAGCACTGGGGACACCTGTATTGAAGAAAGATTAAAATGGTTATTTAGTATTTTAAATGCTCTGGGTTCTGAGAGCTGGAGCAGAGCTGCTCCACTCAGGGATCCCTCAGCTCCCTCAACCTCCTCCGGTGCTCCTCAACAACCCTTCAGCCCATCATGGGCCCCTCAGCCCTCCTCACACACCTGCCATTCCCCTCAGGTGCCCCCTCACATAACCTTCAACCTCCTCCTGGGCTCTTCAGCCCCTCAGGCGCCCCCTCACGTAACCTTCAACCTCCTCCTGAGCTCTTCAGCCCCTCAGGTGCCCCCTCACGCAACCTTCAACCTCCTCCTGGGCTCTTCAGCCCCTCAGGCGCCCCTCAAGCCCCTCACAGACCCTCCAGAGGTGAAGGAGACAAAATGGCGCCAGCGCAATGGCAGGAAAAGGCCCTGGCGCCTGCTCCTCCCTCAGGGCCGGCTGAGGGGAGACGTTCTCTCCTCCCAACACTTTCAGTGGGAGCTCCAGCAGGCCTGGAGCCCCTGGGCTTGAAGGGGTAACAACCGGGTTAGATGGGATTTGGGAAGGAATTTTTGGTTGTGAGGGTGGGCAGGCCCTGGCACAGGGTGCCCAGAGCAGCTGTGGCTGCCCCTGGATCCCTGGCAATGCCCAAGGCCAGGCTGGACATTGGGGCTGGGAGCAGCCTGGGATAGTGGGAGGTGTTGGGGTTGGAACTGGATGAGCTTTAAGGTCCCTCCCAAGCCAAACCACCCCGGGATTCCATGACTTACCAGATCAGGAATTTAAAGTCAGATTCATTCTACAAGTATAAACGCACAACACACCAGCAGGACAAAGCAAATTTCAGAAATCTCTGGAGAAACCATTCCGTACTTCCTTTTTTTTAAGTTAGCTATATGGGGAAAAAAAGCTGCAGCCTGTATTGTATAAATAAATCAAAATTTCTGGTTTAAGATATTATTTGTATTGATTTGCACCCAATACTCCTGTATTTTCAGGCTCTGCAGAAGGCTGGCTTGAGCCATTTTCTCCATTTATATTGAATATAAAATTATATTTTATAAAATCAATACCCTTCACTTCTGCATCATAAAAAACTTTACTCTTGATGAGTAATTTTATAACCCTAAAGTCATGGCTATTGGAAGCTTTTTGCATAGCCTGACAAATTCTCTGTGTTGACTCTGTATTACAGGATCTTTCATTTCTTCAATTAAACAGCTGAAAATGGATACCACCTGTGCTCTTGTATTTATTGTGTCACAAAAGTCCATGATAATTATCCCGTGCTGATGACAAACAGGATGCCAGGGAACCAACAGCCTGGGTGAGGGTGGTTTTATTTGGTCACCTTTTATACAGTATGATCCATGGATCTAACTTTATTTCATAGGTTTGAATCTCCACTTAACAGAATATGGCATTCTTTTCTGTCAGTTCTGTTGTTTTCATTACCTCAAGCTAATGAACAAGCAGAAGATAATGAGGCTGGGGATGGGATCCTAATCAAATGGGAAGGAGAACTTGGATACTGGCTGGGGAATGCTGGCAAAGGTAAAAGTCTCATTCTTACAGCCATGACTGCAATGCAAAACAGGGGAAAAAATCCCTGAAATGAGACCTGTGGGGTGTCCACTGCTGCTGAAGGTGACAAATCAGGGTCACAGCTCGGGGTGTTGGAGGAGTTGAGCTGGCCCAGTATCTCAGCAAGGTTTTGGTGGGACACAAGCACCTGCTGCAGTGGAGTCTTGCAGAAGCCACCAGGATCTTGTGCTGCTGCCCAGCATGGGCAGGTCACCACTTCCAGTGGGTTTTGTCCAGGTGGAGCTGCTTTTCTCCCACAGGCACAACGGGCAGGTGAAACCTGACCTGCTCTGTCCCCTCCAGGCCTTTATTCCATTTCAAAGCCACCAGAACAAGGGTGCTGTTGTGCCTCTCCTGGCTCCCCGTAATCACCAGGAGGGTTTGCTTTGTGGTCTGCTTCCACTCCTATTTTCAATGTACATTTGGGGGAAAAAAAAGCTGCTTTTTACTTTCCCAGGATAGCTCCTGCTGGGAAGACGTTATCAGGGCCATCGTGACAGGATGCACAAAGGCAGGGGACAAAGTGAGACCGGGGTTCTTTCCCTCTGAGATGTCTGATTAGATGCTGAATTTCTGACTTGCAGGCTCTGAGCCAAGGACTCATTTGATGGACGTGCCTGTCTCAGGTGACACTGAGAATTCTGCCACTCATACAGCACATGGCACCGCAGGGGACAGTCAGGGACTTGGACTCCTGTGGTTATTGCAAACAAATAACACCTTTTTTGGTGCTTATAACAAACAAATGTCTAACCTGCCTTTATCCCACTGATTTACAATACCAGCTGATTCTCCCAATTAGGAATTTTTAATACAAACACCGGAGAGCATCTGCAAAAATAAGTGTTACTCAACTTGTATCCAGCTTTACTCAAGCTTTCCTCCTCGGCTGACCTCAAAGTGGTCTCAAAAAGAAATCAGCATCGTTATCTCCCATTGACAACTGGAAAAACAGGGGTGAGACAAAGGCCAGAAGCAGTTTCTTAAGGTCCATGTGCCACACAGAACCTGCTGCCCTCTCCAGCACCAGCCCCCGTGAGAGAACAACAGCGTTAATTCAGTGTTTTTCTGATCTAGTGCCTAATCCCTGAAAGCTCCAAGCGATTTTAACTCTCCTGCACTTCAGCGGCACTTAGCACTCTGCCGATTCAACCTGTGATTGGCAGAGCCTTCCCATGCACCGCTGCAAATTGCCCAGTCCCTGCTAATTAGGCCTTCATGAATAGATTTATTTAAATTACACTCATTGGCATGGTCAAGGAGTGCAAATGCCATTCCATAATTCACTTTAGCAATTTGTTACGTGACCATCAATACACTTTGCATCCAGGGGAAGAAAGTCCAGCACTAGCAGGGACATTTCAGAAATCATTTCCAAAACCAGAGCAATATAAAAATATTTGCTCTGTGCATTTTCTGCTGCCCACAGCATTTACTGAGAGAGCTCATTGAATATTTATACATCCTTAGGACCCAAAGAACTGGTAAAATGGAGAGGGCAGACCTGTAATTTTATGTAATTGGCTTGACTGAATGCATTAAAAGCAGCAAATTATTAAAGGTACTCAGTGTTCAGTGGTTTTGGCTGATACCTGAACTGGCAGAGCCTCAGAAGCATTCATGGAGTAACGATGGACATCCTCAGCAGCAGCCAACAGGTGCTCAAGGTGTTCAGGGATATTTAATCTAAATTTCTCCCCATCACCCCAGCGAGTCTTTGTCCAGCTCTCACTCCACCCTGGTTCTCCCCCATCCTGGTCCCCAGCACTGGAACCATCCCAGTGCTGTTTCAGTGGGATTTCCTCACTCTGAGCAGCACCACAACCACCTGCAGCATGGAAAAACAACAATCCATGTAAAATTAACATGACCCGTGGCTGGTTCCCACCTAATCTGGGCTAATTCTGCCTCCTCTAGGCCAGGGCAGATGCCAAGACCTGAGGCTGGTGCATGCACGTGGCAGCAGCACGAGCCTGCAGGGAGCTCAGACCACAACACGGGTGTGAGCAAACAGGACCCTGTGCCAAGGGCTCTGCCCCTCTGCCAAGGGGATGCCAACAGCTCTCTCTGCATGAGAAAAGCTCCATTGCTGGCAAAGACCAGAAAAAAGGCTTTTTTAAAAGGTGTAAATCTCTGTGGGTCATGTAGCTGCTCTTCCCATGGGCAGGGAGCCTGGCATGGCAGTGCTCCTCTCCCTCCAAGGCAGTGTCTGGGTGCCTGTTCATCAGCAGGCTCAATTCCTCATGATTCCACCACTAATGAATCCCTTCTGCAGCAGTGGTAGAGCAGGAATGTCACGCGATGGGCACAGCACAGCCTGGAGAGGGACATGAGCCATCGGCACCAGCCCCTCCACCAAAATCAGCTCCCCTCAGGTGCCAGAGCAGAGTTACAGCACAATAGAAACACCACAGCTGAAATCTAAGCTCTTCTGGATCGTCACTAAGCAGTTAATTTATTTTCAGTGAATAATTAGCAAAGAAACTTATCCCAGAACTAACCCTTCCCTATATTTTTTGTACCAAAAAGGCAGAATAAGATGCCTATATAGGAATTCACTGCTTGAAAACAGTGACACAAGGCTTTTTTCTTCAACTTTCTCACTTTTTTGAAGCTCAGACTTTGACCAAGCTTTAAAGCTCTCAGTCTACCGTTTAACTTGCCTAAGACTACAGAAATTCAAAATGCTTCTTTTTAGAGCCTTCAGGCTATAGAGAATAACTTTTCCTGCACATAATTCCAAAATAATGTGAGCTCAGTGAAATGACTTGGATTTTCATCACTTTCTCCAAGACCAGAATTTCCTCCTCCCTCTCTGAGCAAACAAGTGATGAATATTTTCCAACAAAACATCATGAATTAAAACATACAACAATTAAAAATAGTTTTAGTGACAGCTCCCTGACACACAGGAAGAATGCGTTGAGGGGGGAAGAAGAGAAGATATTTAGCATTGTTGGCTGCTATTCAGACACTTCCAGCCATTCAAATCCATGAAACCAAATCCAGATTATATCTGGATTTCAGTTTGAGACACATGATACTGAGCAGTACCAATTAGGGGACATGGGATGAGCATCTCCCAGTGACAGTACTGGGAAAAACCCTTCCAACTTCCAGTTTCCAACCAAATCTAAATCTTGATCCCTGTATGTGCAGTTCATAAGGAAGAAAACTTGGGATATAATTCCCAAAGACATATGAGGGTGGCTGTAAAAGAAAACTGGGATCATAGAGTAATTCAAATTTTTCCCTCACCACAGAATTCAGTGAAAGGAGCACCAGAGAAATCCAAAGGACCCATCCAAGCTAAACTTTCCAGCACAAATCCACCTTTGATCTCCTGGCTGAGCATTTGGCCCTGGCCTGGCAGTGGCAAGGCTCCCACTGCCTCCGAGAGCCAGGACTGCATCCAGCCCTTCCGAGGGAATCGTGTGTCAACATTTCCACAGCCATCCTGGCTGCCTGTCAGGCAGCTCGTTAGAAAACTCCTGCAGACCCACACTGACATTTGGAGGGTTTATCCATTAGAAAAACAAAACCTCCCCTCAAAGCCTGTTCAAAGTGCAAAGGTACGAGACTTGATCAAAACAGGACTGGATCACGAAATTCTCCCTTAAGAAAATGAACACTAGAGGTCAATCTAACAACTTGTCCCGGAAATATATATCCCTGGAATAAAATATTACAGACTTCTGCATGCTGTACAGCTCTAACTACCTCCAGACCCACTGGCTTGGCCCCTCACTTCAGATCTAACAAGGGTTTCTTCTGTTCTTTTGGATTTGCTCTTGTCTTGCTCTCCATTAGTGTTTCCTCTCTGGAGCTCTCCCGTATGGTCTCTGACTCGAGTCATGGCGCTCCCTGATGCATTTAACTCCCTGTTTATGAAAGCAAAGGGAGAATTGGCACTTGTGTAAGGAGGCTGGAGGCCAAATGCATCCCTGATGGAGCTCTGTGCAGCTCGAGTTTGATTATGGAGCAGAGGAGCAGCTGTCAACTTGCAGGTGAAAACCCCTCCAGCTCAGGATCTCATGGATAAATGGGGAATGGTTTGGGTTGGAGGGGATCTTAAAGCTCATCCAGTCCCACTCTTGCCATGGGCAGGGACATGTTCCACTATCCCAGACTGCTCCAAACCCTGTCCAACCTGGCCGGGGACACTTCCAGGGATGGGCAGCCACAAACTCATGGTTTCAAAAAGGCAACAGGGAACTGGGCTGGGATGCAAGGGATGGGTTTGGCACTTCCAGACCTCAAGTCTGATTCCCTTCCAATGCATCTCCCATCTAATAACAGTGGAATGACTTTATTCCTTCACCTCATGCTTCCTCATCTCTTGCACTCAGATTCTGAAGGACTTTGAGACTGCAAACTCCCACGGACTATTTATGCTTAAAATCCATTTTGTTTGGGTGTTTTTTTACTTTATCCTTCTGAAATGCCCAATATTCCAATTCCATTGAGTTTCTTCCTCCTCCTTCCCTGCTCTTATCACCAGAAATAAGACACAGCCCTGCCAGCCTGTTTCAGCCTCCCCATTGCCACCTTCCTCAGCAAATCCCAAATTCCCATGCACAAACAACCTGCTTCAGCCAGGCTCAATGGAACACAGGAGGCTGCCTCCACTGGAAAAGCCAAGGGTGATCCAAGGCACAAAAGTCAGGTCAGACTAAAGCTCAGACCCAGCAGAGAGCGTGTTTAAGCACAAAATTTCTGCCGGGGAGTCACTCATGTGCTGCTCCCTGAGCTCATGTGTGAGTGCTGTGCTGAAGCGGGGCCAAATCGCAGCTCTTTCTGCCTGCAGCCGGATACTGTAGCACCGAGTAACGCCGAGGAGTAACATTTATTCACACACGGGGCCTCTGTGCTGCGGGGCTGCCAAGCCCTGGCCCCGGCTGAGCTTTTCGTGAGCGAGCAGCCAGAGCAGAGCTCCATATGGCAGTGCCGGCTCCTCACTCAGCAGCTCTCCTGCTGCCAGCTCCTCGCTGCAAACGGCCCAGCGCAGCAGAAATGTTCCAGCTCCACCTTCATGTTGCAGTTACCTTTCAAAACCTGCCAGATGAATTCCTTAAAATTCTTCCAGGGAGTTTCTTGTTGCCTGGATGACCCCAGCGGTTCTGGCTGCGGCCAGCGATGCTCCCCTGGGGCAGTACCCAAGTCATTCCCAGGTAGAAGTTTCTCCCAGGACATATCCAAAGGGTGTCCAGCCTTAGTGTCCAGCTCTTCAGGGCCCAGGCACATCCAGAAGATGCCACAGAGGTGATGGAAATGCCTCATTTTCAAGCAACCAGGCCCTAACACAGAGCTGAAGCTTGTGTAAAGCCTTTCCCAGATAATGCAGGCACAGGAGAGATCATGCAGAGGTGTGAGCATGGTTGAGACAGTTGTGTGCCCCTGGTGTGCATTAACACCTTCTCTTCAAGGCATAAAAACTGGGCAGAATGGAACAGGAAACCTCCGTTTTTAGGGCACTCGATACCTCACCTTGGCAGTTTTTGGTCTCTTAAAATGCACAAGATGCAATCCCCTGACCACAAGAGCTTCCCTTCCCAGTACCACCATTCATCCCCATCCACCTGGGATGTGGTTCCCACAAAGGTTGACTGCCCAGAGGCTCTTCCCAAGGGCCAACAGCAGCAGACCTCAGTGCCATCACCTGATGGCTCTGGGCATTTGGCAAAGCCAGCAGTGACACCAGAGGGGTGAAAGCCACAGCAGTACCTCAAGTGATGTGGTCTTAACCCAGGCAGGCCCAGACTCAGTCCCAGGTTAGCAGGGAGCCCACTTTATGGAGTCATTCAGCCTCAGCCCCGCCATGGCACGTGCAGTTCCTGCCAAATCAATATCTGCATCTTCCTGGTGAATAATTGTGTCAGTGGGACATTAATGGGGCACAGTGCTCGTGGTGTCAAGGCGCCTTTTTTTTTAGTCAACGAAGCAAAGTCATTCATTTTCCACCCCCTTCCCCCCGGCAGCCTTCCTAAATGCACAAAATGGGCTCCAGACCCACCTCCTACAAGGAAATGAGAACCAGCCCCAGAGGATCACCCAGCAAGAAGCCTCTGTTCAGAGATCTGACGCCTCTTCAAAGCCAGGGGAGCAAATGTGCTCCTACCTCCGCTGATTTATGAGGAACGGCTGCGTCACCGATGCAGGGGAAACACTTAAACGCTACCAGAGGGAAGAGAACGGAGCCCTGGCTGCCTGATCTGAATAACCTCGCTCTTCAGGAGAGTTTGTTTTCATCCAATTAGATCTATAGTGCATTTTAAAGGAAAACAATCAACCTGGAGACTGCAGCACATGCTGCTGGATGCTTCCCTCTCCTAGGAAAACAAACACCAGGGTAGCACCGCTGATGGCAGGCGGGATGTACCAAGGGGGGCTCTTGAATGGCACGTGGCACCAGCCAGCCTGGGACCGTGTCCCCACACATGAGGGGATGTGGGGAAAGCAGGTGGCTTTCCTGTACTGGTGGGAAACAGCCAATATCCCCTCAGCTGGAGGCAGAAGCAAAGCCAGAGGCAGCAGCACCCCAGGAAAGGGAAAGGAACAAGGTTTAAGTGAGGGGCACAGCCCTGGGGTGTTTTTTCCTTCATTTCTGTGTTGAAAAATTCTGGGTGTAAATTGTTCTATGTGTTTGGTTTTAATTGCTGCTGCTGCCACACTGTTATTTATGCTCTTGAAATATAACAGCAGGCATGTGTAGAGTGTGGTGTTCATGAAATACAGCCCACTGCCCAGAGTGTTTATCGACCAGTGCAGTAAATAATTGCAACAAGCACAACTTATCCAAGAGAGCAGGGACATGGATGAAGGCTGCCCATCTGCCAGGGCCCTTCCAGGGCTGCCAGCGCTGCACAGGGCAGTCAGATCTGCTCCAAAAATGCTCTTTTCCATCTAAAATGAAGCCAAGAAAGCCAAGTGCAGCTCCCAAGTGGGTCCTAGTAGCAGCTGTGCCCTGGGCTGGCAGGATGGCCAGTGCTGCAGGAACATCCCTGGGGACATTGGATGCAGCCCTGTGCCTGCCATGGGATGTTCCCACTTAATGCCAGGACTTTAGCAGAAAGCAACTGCTCGACTGCATCCAAGCAGGAGCAGATGCACCCAAGGGACATGGCCACACCAGGAGCTGGATCCCCACAGCACTGCCAGCACTCCAGGACAGCCAGGAGGTCACTGCTTGAAATAAAAGCTCTTTGCCTGATTTGGTTTGATGGTTGAGGAGAAGGCAGCAGTAACAGCCCTGTACAAACTGTCACTCAATTAGCGTAGGTAATGTCTGTGGAATTTATTCAACATCTGAATTCTTGCCTTTTTTCCAGGGGAAAGGCCAGAGGGGACTCTACGTGATGCTTCCATACAGAGCTGGGGCTCTCAGCTGTCCCAAGGATTTCCCTGGATGCTTCTCCTGTCCTGCAGCACAGAGAGCCCAGCACAAGGCTGAATAGATTTAGTGCTGCTACACTGGGACTCATTTATCTTCCCTCCGAGGTGAACCCACACTGTCCTCAAGGACGGGAGCTTAACAAGCAGGAGAGGAAGATCTGAACCAGATCTTGACCTGATCTCAGTCACACAGCTGTGCTGAACCAAACAAGGCTGATTTATGCTAGCAAGAAGCCAATGGCCTGGCTCAAACCCATTCCCAGCTCCTTCTGCCACCAGCAATGCTGGAGCTGCCTGCCCACCCTGGGCAGAGCTGATACCACAACACCAGCACTCCCAGCAGCCCAGTGCAGAGCCATGAAGGGACATCAACACTCAGATTCCATCCTGACACACTCACACCAGACATTGCACCACTGACATCAGCAGCATGAAGACCCTCAGGGTAAAATAAAGCCCCACAGAACGGGCTGTGCTGCAGCAGAGCCTCCCCTTGGTGTCCCAGGGCTGCCCATCTGTGCTGGGCACCAGGACCTGGGTTTAGGGGAGACCTCAGTGCCACACAGTACCTGAATGACCGACTGAAACTCACAGCCAACTCCTCTGGGCTTCACTGCCAAAATATCACTGCCCAGAGGGGATAACCCTGCATCAAACTCATGGGCCAGCCACAGAGTCACAGGCTGGGAGAATGTCCCTGATCAGGGATCCCCACAGATGCTGCAGTAACACCTCCAGTGATGCTGCAAGCTCTGGCCCTGCTGGTCCCAGTTCATCTCGGGGCAGAATTTCCGAGCAGGGTGGTGCCCAGCACAGTACAAAGGGTGCTTTCAGCACTTTTAGCTGTGGACAATCATGATATCCCTACAACGGCCTCTCACCAGGGAACAGCTCCTTCACTTTAGCTGGAGTCTGAGACTCCCTGGAAGCCCGGAATCCTCAGCCTGGGACCCCCAGATCCAGGCAACATAAGGTGCCAGAGGCTCTGCCTCCAGCCAAGCCCCTCACTTTGCAGCACTGCCTGCACACACCAGCGCCTTTTGCCTTCCCAGGAGGAAGCCTTTTGGCTCCTCCCAAATATTCCCTTGCTCCACAGAGGGACAGCAGCAGACACCCACTGGCCCCATTTCCTGCTCAGCACCTGCTCCTTCCCACCACCACAGAGCCTCTCCCAGCCCCAAAGGGCTGCAACACCTTTCACTCCCTACAAAATATCCCAGCTCAGCCCCAGGGCTGGAAGCACAAGTCACCCCCACACACCTGGAATCAGCAGGACAGGGGGACCAGCACTGCAGCACTCCCCAGCACCCCAAATCTCACAGATACTGAGCACAGCCACTCCACCTTGGCTCACTCCCCATGTAGGAGCCAGTTGCCAAGTCCAGACTTGGATCTAGCAACAGACTTTTGTGCTTTGGCTCATGGATCCTGCAAACAAGAGCTTTAATCATTGCTTGCTTTTATGCGCCGAGAGCCAAAATTGTCTTGTTAAGTACAGTAAGTGATCAGTACTCGCAGCACAGAACGTTTCAATGGCTGCTTGTGTGGGTAATTATTCCAGGCTTGCCTCTCTTCCCCTCTTGAGAAAAATTACGGAATGTGGAAATTATTGCAAAGCCTCTCCGGACTTGGAATGTTTTCCGCCAGTTACTCCAGCCTGTGCCTGGATTTTGCTGCCTGGTTGTGCCCCATGCTGAGGGATGCCCTTTTCCTGGGCAGGCAGAACCAGGATCCCAAGAACCTTCAGGCAGCTTCGCAGCTGGGCTTTGCTCAGACAGAATAATCCCAATATCTGTCCTAAAGGTAAGGGGAGGCTCAGCCTGGGCTCCCCCTCCCTGAGCACAGCACACATCAGCCAAGCCTAGAAAACATTGATTTAATTTGTTTTTCCCCCATTTGCCCCATGCATCCTTAAATGGGAGTGTGGATCCACACTTGGGACCACAGTTGTGCCATGGCCCCAGGCAGGAGCCTTTCCCTCACAGCCCTCTCTAATATTACACTATTAAAGTTGCCTTTTGGCTTTTATTAGGATTTTTTTCCAGAGATAAAAGCAGGCTGTGGGAGTAGAGGGAGCCCCAGCACTATCCATGTCCTTGGAGCTGTCAGAGTGGGGAACCTCAAGCTGGGAATGCTGTGGCAAGGCTGGGACATGTGAAGGAGGAGGGGGATGATGATGCTCAGCTGTGCATCCCTGCACCCCAAATTGGATGAAGGGACCAGAGGAGCAAACTGCAGGGATGTTCCCTGCTCCAGGGATCAGAGGATGCTTTTCTGAAAAAGGGCAGCAAAACACTCTTGGAGCTGGATTTGCATCACCTTCGCCTCTGCAAAAGCAGCTGGAGGCTGAAACCTTGGCAGGAGGCTTCAGGCACCAATAAATCTCCTGGTGAAACTGGGACAGGATGCCATAAGCCCCCCCATCCCACGCTCATAGCCCATGGGCAGCTCTGCTCTTGCCTCCAGGAGGATTTTCTACAGGGCATTTCTAGAATGGGATGGAGGAAGGAAAGGCTCTGGGAGGATTTGGGTGAGCAGATAAAGCTAAAAGAGGTGGGAAAAGTCCCCAAGAAGTTTCAGCAGTAACACCTCAGGTCAGGTTTATGTGCACAGCAGAGTCTGTCCCCAGCTGGCAGGAGGGAAATGCTGTCACTCCAAAGCTCATTTCTGCTGGCTTATTCCAGCAGGAGAAACAGGACAGAGCCATCAGCTCCAGAGGACATCTGAGTGCCTCGTGGCACCCCCACCACCCTATTCCAGGAACCCACAGGACCTCCTGCGCTTCAGGTGCAGCTTTGCCCCCTGATTTCCCCACAGCCCAGGGCTGATCCAGGCATTCCCAATCCAGTGTTTGGGTGCTGGGTGACACACGCTGTCCCCTCCAGCTACTCCAGGGGCTGCATTAAAGAGATTTGGGTGTTGCAACCAGCACAGAAAAATGAGCTTCTTCCCTGGAAAGGTGGAAGGCTCCTTGTCTTCTCCACCAGGGCATGGACTCGTTCTTCTCTGCCCCATTTTTCCAAAGGGGTGAGGGACCAGGACCCATCACACACTCCCAGGGCTGACAGGAAGGGAGTCATTCCCGAGGAGCATTGCTTCTAAACCACTCCAATATGGTAAGGCAATGTTAACCAGCTGGGAAAGCTCTTTAAAGACCCTTAATTAAAGGCTGGCTGTTGTACAGGCCCCTTTCCCATCCCCACCAGGAGCATTTCCCAGTTTCCCGGCCTCTCTCCCGCTGCCCTCCATCCCTCACACTTTCCTTCCCGCTGGCATCTGCCAGCAGCATGCTGTGGCTGCCAGGGGGGTCTTCAGCAATCAACCATCAGATGGAAGTTTGAACTCAGAGTAAAAGGAGAAAAAAAGGGAAAAATTCCCTCCCTGCTGATTTCCAGGCGTGGCTGCCAATATGGATGGCAGTGCTGGGGCAGAGCTGGCTGTGGGAGCCACTCCCCAGCCACATAAACTGGGAGAAATGGGGCTGGATCAGCCCTTACAGCTCCATTCTCTCCTCTAATACCAGCTGTGGCACCACCACGAGCCAGCCCCAAAGGCTCTGGCCATCCCCCTCCTCCTGCTTGCTCCATGTGTCCTCATTCCCTGGGGAAGGAGCAGTGGTGGCAATGCCCCATCCCATGTGCCCCCTCTACCCCACACCAATGAGGGGTACACAGTTAGGGTCTGGGGCTCGTCTCCTCCCAGGGGAATCGTGCCAAAAAGGCATCTATTTATTCTTTTGAGTGATAGAAATTAATCAAGTGAGGCAACATGTTACTGTTTCAAATCAGAGCATAAATTTAGCATTTCCACACGACAGCTGCACGGAGCCACACTGCTCTAACCCCAAACTCCACCCTGGCCCTGCAGCCCCCCAAAACAGCAAGAAGGATGCCCAACATCCCTGGCAGCAGCCCCCACTTACCAGCCAGTGCCAGCTCCTGTTCCCTGAGCCCGGACAGCCTCTGCACCCTTCAGAGCTGGGGCAGATCCTGCAAGAAGGCTCCAGTGCCCCCTCCCAGCTTTTATAGCCCACAGGTGCCTGGCAGCACAAGCCCCACCTGGGGCTGTGGTGTGGGACAGGTGTGGCCACACACATGGCAGCAGGGAATGGGAATGGATGGGCCTTTTCAGGGATGAGCATGACTTTCCCTGTTAAAGGTTATAAACATTTGAGATGAAATGTGCAACTAAAATCAGCCCAGCTGCTCTCCTCATCTCCAGACCCATGTAATAGCAGAGAAGTTTTAACTTCTTGCTTCTGGAGCTTTTTATTTTTCCCTTCCCTATTTTTGTTCTTTCCCTTCTGTCCTCCTAAATCTGGTATAACAGAAAAAGGAGTAAATAAAAAAATTTTGGAAAGCTCTTCCAGCTCTGCTCTTCCTGGCTTATGGAGTGGAATGGAGAGGGAGGCCCAGAGCACAGGAACCACAAAACTTTGGATAGTTGGATTTTCAAAACAAAATTGGGGCTAGAAATGGAAACTTTGGTTAACTGAGATGGGGATGAAAACTTCATTTCATACTTGGCTGCAAAACTGGATCTCCATTGTCCTCTTGTTCTGGCACTTCCCAATTAACCTGGTGCTCCAGAGGCATTTTTCCAGCTCCACAAGCACAGGGTGTTTCGCCACCGTCCCCTGAGCAAGCAGCTGCCCAAATTCCCTCTGTCCCAGAAAACATCAGCACAGCTCAGCATCCTCTTGTTATAACTTTATTGCCAGAGGTTTTGAGCAGGAAGGTCCAGCAGTGACACCTGTCCTTGAGCTTCTGTGGGAGTTTCAGAGCAATTCCTCTCAGGATGGGGAACCCAGAGAAGCTGTGGCTGCCCCATCCCTGGCAGTGTCCAAGGCCAGGTTGGATGGGACTTGGAGCAGCCTGGGATAGTGGAAGGTGTCACTGCCCAGGGCTCTTGGGCACAGGATGGGGTTTAAGGTCCCTCTAACCCAAACGATTCCAGGATTCTGTGACCCTGGAGAATGAAATGTCACAGTGGAGAAGTGCTCAGTGAGCACTGGGAGTTGCAAGGAGCCTCTGCTCAAGCTGAACCCTCCACGACAGCACGAGTAGGACAGGGCTGCTGTCACCGCTGTCAGCGTCCCGCACCGAAACACTTTTCTTGGAAGCACATCGCTCCACTGGAGCTCTTGAAAGCACCACAAACGACCCCAAACTCCGCCGAGGTGGAGTTAAGCCTGTGCTTGGCTCAGAGCAGGAGCCGGGAGATTTCATCCCCTTCCTACCAAAGCTGCTTTTATTGTCTTGATCTAATGAAGTGCAGACTTCACCTGGACAGAGCCATAAGTGGCTCCTCTCGGAGGCAATGAATACAAATACTTGACCTCGTGAGCTGCGGGGCAGCAATTAGTTTAAGCAGGGGGTTTGTGTAACACTTCAAAAGTCTTAATCCGTGCGGTCAGCCCTGGCACGGTATTTGCCAGAACCTATTGAGTAGTCTTAATGAGTCTGCAAAGCAAGCTTTCAATACATTTTGGGTCGCTTCAGATGCTTTAAATGGCATAGTCTATATGGTATTGTGCGGCTTTAGAAAGGGCCGGGCTTTAAAAAAGTATGGTTCCCTTTCACAGGGCAGACAGAAACCATCTTTAGAGCCGGGACCCTTAACGTTTTGCATATCAATATGGCTGGGGCTGAATGCAGTCACTCAGCTGAGAAATAGGATCACTATCAGCTTTTCCAGGCTTTCACAGGCACTTGGGAAACTTTAAAGCCCTTCGTGGAGAATAATTTGGTCGAATGTCGTGGCTGGAAACAAAACCTAAACAAGCAGAGCGCAGTCCATCATGCGGAGCTGCCAGCGAGGCTGACAAGGGGCTCCAGCCGCTCCGACATCCCACCCCCGGTGGGGCGGTGGCCGGGGGTCACAGGCCTGGGGGGACACGGCCGGGGGACCTCTCAGTGGGCATGGGGTGCTGAGCGCATCCCCCAACAGCTGCATCGCTCTGAGTGCTTTGGGATTTCAACCAGCACCAAACCAGTCCTGGTTTCATCTCCTCTCACTATTCCTTGGCAATATCCCGCTTTATGCCGGTCACAAAGCCCCCAGGGACTGTCACCTCGATGGCCTCTCTCCTCACAGAAACAGGCACCTGTTTGCATTTCACCCCAACATCACCTTAAGCCTGTCCCTGCACGTCACTTGTCCCGGGGATGAACAGGAAAATGCCCAACCTCACCTGCAGCCCAGAGCATGGGACTGGAAACAAACCTCACCTCCAGGGGCACAAGCGAGGTGCCAGTACCCGGGATGTGGGAGTGGGGGGAGCTGAGCGGGATACAGCACCAGGTGGGGGTGTGAAACCACTCCGGAGCCGGGAGGAAACAGGATGGAGCCCGTTGTACATCCCAGAAGTGGTATCTGCTTCCCTCGCCATGCCCAGGCAGCATCAGCAAGTAGAGGAGGCACTCGGCAGCATGGTCAGCTCTGGGATGCAGGTTTGGGATGCTGCATGTGGAAGAAATCACAGCCAAAGCATATTTGCAAACAATGCAGGGGCCTGAGGGCCCTTCAAAACTCATAATTAGCTCATTAAAGAGACAAATACAAGTCACTAATAAGATCTTAGAGGTTAATTAAATGTTTTCCCCATCTTTAATTAAGGGAAAACTAGTTAGCGCAGATTAAAGTAATTTCTGCAGCCTCCCGCGATGACCCTTGATAACAGATTTGAAAAACTGAGAGTATTGAACTGAAAGGGCAGAGTTTGGGTAAATTGTGGAGAAGCTGGAATTTTCCTCCTAAGGGTTAGAAAAGCCCTGCTCTTTCAGCTGGGCCACTCAAGGAACATGGGAAGGTGATCCACAACTCCCTCTCCCTAAGCCTGGACCTGGCATTTATAGAAAAACTGCTTCTGTTTATTGTTTTGCTCAGCTGGGAAATTCCTATGGACTCTTTTCCATCTGCAAAACATCTCCCAGGATTGGGGTTTGCTGCTCAGCCATCCCCTGGCCACCAGTGACTGTGTCACCCCCAGAAATTGGTTTAGCAAAACCCCACTGGCTGCCTGCCCCAGAGTCCAAGCAGTTTCCAAAGGTTTTATTCTGGATAGTGGATCCATCATCCCCATGCACACAAACCCCCACAGTGCTCCCATTTAACAGAGATCAGCAAGGTGTATATGGAAGAATATTTAATCTGCTCAGGGAGGGGAGAGGGCTCATCTGTGGCTTTATTTCTTAAATATTTCTCTCTACTCCAGAAAAGTCCAGTTCTTGCCAGAAAAGGTCTGATATAAATTAGAACAAAGGGAGGAGGGTGCTGGTGGGGTGGCCATGGGCATCCCTGGACCACAGTCCTGGCAGTCCAGGTGCCAGCCCGGCAGTGTGCCCTGGGGATGGCTCAGTCCCACCCAAAATCCTGCCCTGTCATCTGATAAAACTTCATGTTGAAGGGTCTGTAGAACTCCCGCAGGCGCTGCACCACTTGCCCATCGATTTTGGGGTGCGGCCGCCCCTTGGATTTCCCCAGGCAGCGGGGTTTGCTTCCCCCCTCCGGCTTCTTCAGGCAGGGAAAGCCCTTGGTCTCATTAAAATAGAAATGTTTGTCTGTCACCACCCTCTGGAGCCCCAGGAAGTCCTGGACACGGCCCATCTCCCCGGCAGGGTCGCTGACGAGCCTCTCCCCGCTGACGAAGAGGAATTTGGAGAGCGGGAAGTACTGCAGCCAATTATCCAGGTGCTTGGCATAGATCCCGATCCTCACCGCGCTCCAGCTCGTGTCAATCAGTCCCGTGCTGAGGTTTTTGAAGGCCAGGGCCTGGAAGCTGGGGATGGAGGGGTTTTTGGAGAGGGTCTGTGTGTAGTCCGAGATGGCGCGGGTGACCGGGTTCCGCACCACCACGATCAGCTTCGTGTCCCGGGACATGTTGTAGATGCGCCGTGGGGCTTCCTTGGTGACAAAGTAGCTGGGGGTCTTCTCCATAGTGATCTGTCCCTCCAGAGTCCGTGGCATCAGGCTCCTGAGCAGAGAGAGGGACACGGTCAGGGCTCAGCTGCTCCCATCTGATGCCACAACAGGTGGGAACAAGCCCTAAACCAGGCCAGAAATGCTCAGGAACTTCCCAACCATAGCCACCTCTCCCCTTTCCCTCCTGCCCCACCTTATCACACCCCACTGATCACCTCCTCATCTTCAAAATCCTTCCCAGGAGCCCCCATGCTCCAGCCTCTCTGCTCATCTCAGCATTCCCTTTGTCCCCTCCAGAGTCTGTCCCTGGGAAGGAGCTGGCTGTCACTCTGTCCCACCAGCAGCATCCACAGAGCACCTGCGGGCTGCTGTTCCTCCTTGGAATTCTCCCAAAACCCCATCCCAACCCTGGAAATGCCTCCTGTTCTTCTCCTCCCCCCCCCCCCCCCCCAGTTTCAGTGGCTGATGGGCATCTCAACACAGACGTTTTTGGACGGGGCCAGTTTCCATGTGCATGTCCTGGAGGTTCCAGCTCGCCCCATGGGATTGCAGAGGGAAGTCCCATCACGGGGGTGATGCCCAAACACCAGCTGGGAATGGAGATGCCCATCAAGGCTCCCTCCTCCTCTGCCTCCAGACAGGGAGCAGTTAAAGCCAGAAAAAGACTGTTTCCTTTTCAAAAGAAAGGCAGAAAAACCCTGACGGCCCAACCATTGTGCTGGGTAAAATTCACTGCTCTGATTGTTCCCTCGTGCACTTTAATGAGGCATTAATTGCCGCAGAAATTACCCAGCCATGTCACCCCGCGTGACAGAGCGGGTCCTCCCTGCCACCAGCACAGGCACCTGCCCCACTGCCCTCCACATCCTCCTCCTCCGCCTCCAAGAAGGATCACAGAATCCTGGAATGCTTGAGAAGGCACCGCACAGATCATCCAATGCCACGCCCTGCCATGGGCAGGGACACCTTACACTATCCCAGGGTGCTCCAAGCCCCGTCCAGCCCGGCCTTGGACACTTCCAGGGATCAAAGGGCAGGCACAGCTTCTCTGGGATCCCCATCCCACTGCTCGGGGGTTGTGCCTGGCAGGGAGCTGGGTCCCCATGGTGGCTGGGGACAGGGCCAGGGCTGTGTTGAGGGGAGTCAGGGCTCTGCCCAGCAGCATCTGGTCCTTATGTAATGGGAAAAGCCTGAGGTTTCTGGGATTTTTCCCCTGGACTCAGGAAAGAACACTTTATTAAAAGCATTTGTGAGAGACGCTGGGCCCCCACAGCTCCTTCCCCCAAATAAGAGGCAGAAGCCACTTGTGGCTTCCCCCACCCTTTTTATTTTAATTTTTGCACAGTGCCAGCATTTTTAGAGCCACTTCCTGTCCCTGGTGACCTCACCTGGCAGCACAGCCCCTCTATTTGGCACCAGTGGGATACCCTTCAATAATCCATGGATCCCAGGGCAGCCACGGGTGTTTTTCCCCATCCTTTCCATCACCTTTTCCCTCCCACCCCAAATAATGGCACTTACCAGAGGCTGACTGAGAGAGCTCCTGCTGGGAAGCACCTTCCCAAAGCAGGATCAGACCCGTGCCTGTCCCCTCCCCTGTGCTTGTCCAGAGCCAAGGAAAACCCAACGGCACAGCTCAGGATCCACTGGGAGCACTCCACAGCTCCACCCTCCTGCTGGGGCTTCCCGGCCAGCCAAGCATCCTTAACTTTAATTCCCTTCACAAAGTGCCACAAGGTTTTCCAGGCTGCTTCACCAGCTTCTTCTGACAGCTTCCTGAGGCATCCCTGTGGTGTTTCCCTGGATGCCACTGGGATTTCCAAACGGCTCCTTCCCCATCCTCTCCCTACCCCAACCCTCTCAGCAAACATGGCTGAGGAGCTGTTGGAAGCAGGACGAGGTATCCCAACAAGGGCCTAAACCAGTCCCTCAATAATAAACAATAAATCGTTTATTGCCAGCAGCAAACACTTGGGATGATGTGATGGGAGACCCTCGAGAGTCTGTGTTAAACCACACCCTGGCCCTGGAAACTTCCAGGGATAGGGCAGGCACAGCCCCTCTGGAAAACCTCTCTTATCCCCCTTTTCCTTCCTGCAGAGGGACATCGGGGCCAGGCTGAGCCCCCCCCCAGTGCCAAGGCCATCCCTAAGGGGTCTGTGGGGCAGAGGGACCCCCAGGACCCCACTCCCCCACACCAGCAGTCCCTGCACCCATCCCAGGACTCCTCAGCACAGGCACAGGGGAGCTGCACCTCATCAATTACCACCAACCACACCACCCACGGCTTAATTACCATGCAATTAGCAGAAGTTTTAATAAAAGCCCAGGTTGGGACAGGGACTCGAAGCTCCCATCTGGGGTAGCAGTTCCTGTACCGGGACCTCCCCATCCCAGGGACATCCCAGGATCCTGTTGGGAACAGCAGTCTCCAAGCACTAATTGTGCAACACCTCCTCTTCCTCAGCAGCCCCAGCACTTCCAGCTCCCTGCACGATAATTACGCATTTCACATTTTCATTAACTTCCTAATACTTCCCCTAAATTACCCCGGTTAATTATTGATAACACCCAGCTCCCTCCAGATCTGGCTTAAACTGGCAAAGAGCAGAGCCGGCTTTGTTATGCTCCACTTTAGCATAAACATTAGGAACTTAATTAAATTTACAGTTAATTCTTATTGACCTTAAGAGAGCACCGTGGGAATGCCGAGCAGTGCCTGCAGGTACAGGACACGGCAGTGGGGGAGCCTTGGAAGGAATTGGGACTTCCAGAGGAGACTGTGTGCCCGGGAGGAGGGATAAAACCCTTTTACCTCTCTATTAAGCTGATAAAATTTCTTTTTTAATTAATAAAACAACTGGCAGTTGAGAGGCATCAGAGCTGGGGCTTCCTACGTGGAGACATTCAACACTTGAAAATGCTTCCTCGGTTAAGGTAACACATAATAAATTACAGCAGATAAAATGATGATAAAAATGCAGAAAGCTGCATTAAATAGTGATTAACAGCCACAGCAGGCAAGGAATCAAAGCAGACTTCAAAAACTGGGCCAACATAACTTTCCAGAGTTAATTGGTTCATGATTCCTGATGATTTTTGGAGCAGAACTCCTCCCAGCACTGAGCCGAGAGATCAGAGGATGCACTCTCAGGAGATAAATAAGTCTCCAGCCCAAAGCATCCCTGAGTTATCACCCATGGCAGCTCCAGGAAGAAAATTAACTCTATCCCAGCCCAAACCAGGGGAGCAGGACAGGCTCTGCCTACCGTTCATCCCCCTGAAATGCCAGGCAGAAGCTTTCTCATGGATACAGGTCCAGCCTGTGCAGGGAGCAAGATGGGGCATCCCAAAACCCCAGATCAACCACAGGTGGAAGTGATGGGTGCCACGGGGTCAGGGTGATGGGTGCCATCGGGTCAGGGCTTGCAGGTGTTTTGTTGTCACCAAAAAAGAGAAAAAAGGGGGGGAAATAAAACCCCCTCTCCGTCACTATTTTTAAAAAATGAGCCCTGACAAAAAAACCCTGACAAAAGGAGTGAAAGGAAGGGATTTCTGCCGGAGGGGGGACATGGTTGAGAGCTTTCTGCAGGGCAAAGAAAACGACTCTTTCAAGGCACCGAGATGGGCCATGGGACGCTGGGGACAAAACCAGCGCAGCTTAGCGCTGCGCTCTGCCAGCCCCAGCGCGGGCAGGGGACACCCCGCGGCTCCAGGGGACACCCCCCCGCGGGCAGGGTGACAGGCAGCCGGGAGGGGGCCCGGGGCGGTGACAGAACCGTTTTTGTGCAAATGTAAAATAGTTTGGAACCGGGAGAGGGGGCCAAGGCTCGGGACAGATTTATCCCCTGGCGGCAGACACCCGGTACCACCCGGATCTGCATATGAATCGTCCCTCGGGCTTATCTCAGCCCGGGACAAGGCTGCCTTTGTGGCCCCACGGCAACTCTCAAGTTGTCAAACTGGAACCAGTTCTGGAAACTCGGAGATAGCGGCCTTTTCCTTCCAGGCAGCTCAAATAGCAGCACCTTCACTGGGGAGAAAGGTGGGAGAAGGCAGGGAGGGGGACGGGATGTCGGGAGGGGCAGACCCAGCCCCGTATCCCTGCTGCCGGCCCTGCCGAGGAGCTCCCACTGCTGAGGGACGTGGCAGACCCCTATTCCCCCAAAAAAGGGCGGGCAGCCGTGCTTACCCCATCCCAGGCCTCTCCACGGCCGCTTCTTCCCGGAGGAATCACCGGGCATCTGCTGAATCAGCGCAGGGCACGGACGGCTGGGCTGGGCAGGAGGAACTGGGCAGGAAGGATGAACTGGGAATGATGAACTCCCCAAGCCGCCCGGGACTAAATTAGCCCGTGTTCCTTTTTACTCCTAATTACCGCGCTGTTCCCCCTCTCCTTCCCCAGCAGGTCCTGCCAGTGCCCCCCAGCCGGCAGAGCCCCCCCAGCGCTCCCCATCCCCGAGCTGCCTCCATTATTTTTGATTCTTTCACCAATTCAAAAATGTGCAAATGAGGCCGCGGCTTCCCAATCAGGCCTGGCCGGGAGCTAATTGGCTTTAAGCAGGGAGCCCAGAATATGCTAATGACAGCAGTAACAAGCCTGTGATGCGCCTGGAAGGGGAGCCGAGCCCTGGGCTCCACCACGGGCTGACTGAGACACGTCAATTAACAACCAGGCAGATAATTTATTAATGCTCCTGTGCACCCCTCTGCCCTTTGCTCCTAATTACAGTTTGATACATGAAACAGCGAGGGGTTTTGGCGGGTCGTGCTCCCAGCTGGAGCGTCCCCAGGGACTCCTTCTGCCCCCCAGAAGCTCTTAATTCCCCCCCAGCAGCCCCTTGCCCCACTGAGGATCTCGGCTGGGGGGTCTCCAGCCCACACAAAGCACCCCAGAGCTCTCCCACCGCCAGACCGGGGGGACAGGGTCCCTGGGCTGGGATTCAGGTGGATAAAGAGGCTCAGAGGAGGAGGAAAATGCGATGGATTGTGCCATGGCTGGTCCCTGGAGGGTCTCAGACCCCAAACCCCCCTGAGGGGCTCCCCCACCTGCGGGGCTGCAGAACAGTGGGGAGGCAGCACTGGGGTCTGAGGGGGCTCTGGGAAGGGTCGGGAGCCGCGGGGGTTTGTGTTTGACGGGGTATCAAGATCTGGGAGATGTGGAGTGAAGGCAAGGGGAGAAGCAGGAGCCAACATTTGCATTTCTAATGGCGCGGCTGCTTTCAGCAGTCACCCGACACCCAGTTATTAACCCCCACAAAACCCGGGGCCGGGAAACACGGCTGCTTTTCCCATCCATAAAGTCTCCAGACCCATTGATATCCCAGGGTTCCTGGTAGGAAGGTGAGGAAAAGATTGTGTCCCACTCAACCTCGAAGTCCCCACACACCCAACCCAGCATTTCCGTGGCCATCCTGCCCACGTGGATGGCCAGATGCTGCAGCTATGGGCAGCTCCAGGCCTTGGAGGGTGTTTTCCTTGCATGGTTATTCCAGCTGGGTCGTTAGGGTGGAAAGACTCTGGTGGATGCACGGGATTATGGAGAGCAGGAATCAGCCTTAGTCAGGGCAC
This sequence comes from Lanius collurio, assembly GCA_020086605.1. NCBI lineage: Eukaryota > Metazoa > Chordata > Aves > Passeriformes > Laniidae > Lanius > Lanius collurio. The sequence goes on along the minus strand of JACBWW010000025.1, from coordinate 5,854,318 downwards.
AGCTCCTTCCCTGCACTGGAGAAGAGGCTCTTTGGTCTCTTAATGGGGTTTGGATACAGCCCCTCCTCACCTTTCTTCACTGTGGAACAGCTACAATATATGGGGTCACCCCAAAAATTCCACCTGAACTCCCCTGGGACGCTGCCAGGGACCCCTCACAGCCAGCACCACTGGGTCTTTTCCTGATGGGGTCCAAAAAGAGCACCCAGGGACTCCTCCTCCCTGGTGGAGTTTGAAGAACTGTGCATGAAAAAGCAGCTGGAGCCACTGCTTTGGTGAAAACAGGTGGGAAACAGAACAGCTCCATGAATCCCTAAAAACCCTTCAGGAAATGGGGGCTGGCACGTTCCCAGCTTGGTGGGACACTGGGCTGGGGCTGATGTCCCGTGAGGACAGGGCTGCCAGGGGCACTCACAGCTCTCCATCCCTCTGGAATGAAGCCTCTCTGCGTGGCAGCAATTAGAAATCTCCTCTCCTGGCCGGCTCCCCAGTATCCCTTTGATTCCCGACGTGGGGGCGAGGGGACAGCCTGTGGCAGGTGTCCTGCGTGTGACCCAGGTCAATCGAGGGCTCTGATCTCCAAATGACCCTTCCCAGCAGTGCCCGTGTATCCCGCTCAAACAGCTTGCAGATGAAGGAGCAACAGACTGGAGATGATTTATTCAGGAATTAAAGGTTCAGTACCCCTTTTAAAGGCTGCGCCTCGGCACTGTCAGCCTTCATTGCACACAATTAAAGGGCTTGGCTGCCCCAGCCCCCGCTCCTGCCTTCCAGGGGAAGGAAATCAAACAAAACCAACCCCCCCTCCTCGATCGCCCCCGCCAAGCCCCGGCCCCGGGTGGGGGGCACTGCTGAAGGACTCGGGAACTCGGGGCAGGAGTGACCCTGAGCTCCAGCCTGGGAAGCTGCTCCAGCTCCGTTCTCTGTTCAGGATGGGGGATGGAGGGCTTGGGTTTGGTCCCCGTTCACAGGAGGGGTTGCTCGGGGCTGGAGCCCTCCTGGCTCCTGGTGCAATGCCTGTTACTGCAGCTGGAGCTTGGGGAGATGCTGCTGGAGCTGCACCTGAGAGGATTTATCCCTCCTCCTGGTTATCCCTCCCAGTTATCCCTCTGGACCCGCTCCTGCAGCTCAGCACCTGCTGTGCAGTGAAGGCGCTGCAAACTCCATCCAGATTCCAACCCGGGCTCCAGTTTCCCTCTCCCACCTGAGAGGGGAGATCGGGATAAAACCCGGTATGGTCGCAATGAATTCTTCCCTTCCAAGCTGTGAGAGCTGTGGTGGTTGGGGGGAGCAGCTCCAGCGGGCTCGAGCAGCAGGAATTCAATGAAAAGCTTCCTTCCTCTTAGGAAAGAAAGGGAAGAAATCTGCTGGCAGCAGCACTGGGATAATCCCTTTCCAAGGCAGTAAATTTTCCTGCAGCTCCCCCAGAAAGTAATCCGGCGGATTATTGCACCTTTCAGCACAGGCAGCCTTTAAACACCCTCTCCCCTCCCCGTAGATCTGGTGCTTTATGACCTGACCTGCTGTCTGAGCAGGGGGAAACACAAATTACCCTCCTCTGAACCTGGAATACAGACACTGGTGACAGATTTTATCCCCCTGGTAACTGGGATCCTCTGGAGCACCAATAAATAAGGAAAAATTGCTCTTAGAGCTGCCAGGAAGGGAAGGGGGATCCCACTGACCGTGACTGTCCCAAGGTTTTAAAAAAATAAAATCTCTGAGACCACTCTGTCTAAAGTTCTTGTTTTCAATTACAAATAAAAAATTTACGCTCATCAGTTCTCACTAAATTATCCCCTCACAGCAACGGGCTGGTCCTGCCTGGTTTCCCACCTTGATGGAGTAGAACACAAGAAAGGCCCAAAAAGGTCACAAAAATCATTGGGATTTTCAGGTTTGAAGCTATATGGACAGCAGAAATAGAAATTGTTTCACTTCCTGATGCTTGGTTGTGCAAAAGGAAGAGGAAAGGACCCCTTCCATTATCCCAGGTTCCTCCAACCTGGCTTTGGACACTTCCAGGGATCCAGGAGCAGCCGCAGCTTCTCCAGGCACCTGTGCCAGGGGCTCCCCACCCTTCCAGAGAAGGATTTATTCCCAATATCCCACCTATCCCTGCCTGCTCCTGTGAAGCCAGTCCCCCCTGTCCTGTCACTCCCATTCCAAGTGCATCCATCCCCTCGCTGCCACATCCCGCGGGACGCTGGCTGCAGGCAGTCCCAGCCCACGGGCAGTGCTCCCGAAGCCACAGGCTCTCAGCTAATTAGCCCGAGCTAATTAACCAGGGCACAGCGCAGGTGGCAGGACCTTCATCCCTCTCTGCGGGGATGGGTCCCTGAGATCCCTCCTTGCCCCGATCCCGGAGTGCGGGCGAGGGGCACCCCCAGAATTCCTGCCCATCCTGCCCACGCTGCCATCCCTGTCCCAGCCCTGCCGCAGGTGCAGGAGCAGCGGGGGCCCGGGAGAGAGGGAGGAAGGGAGGAAGGAGGAATTCACACATGTCTGCCAGATCCAGCCCCTCCCGCCGCCGGCCAATTGACAGCTGCCCTGATTTGATCAGCAGCTGCTGACGAGGCATCAGACAGGTCCCCAGAGCCATGAATAATTTCAGGGTATTTGTGTTTATTTGATCTCAGTATGGGGTGGCCCCGCCGCCAAGCCCGGACCCTCGCGGAGCCACGGGGAAGGGGCTGCCGGGCTCTCCAGATGGTCGCTCCAAGGCCACCGTGGGCAGAGCTGGCTGTCCCCTGCGGCAGGGCTGGCTGTCCCCTGGCTGTCCCCTCCAGGGAGCTCTTCATCCTGCTCCTCACCCTCCTCCTGCACAGCCAGGGGAATGAGGAGGGGACTCCTCAACAACTTTCAGGGAATAGAAAAGATCCCCCTAGCCTCATGATTCCTAACAGCTCATTCCAACATTTTCAAGTCATTTATCCAGTTTCTCCTGTTTCAAATGGACCAAAATGAGCACTTTGTGCTTTCTGGGCTCGGGTGCCACAAGCTGGGGCCACCAAGTCCTGCTGACATCACCAAGGTTCAGATGTTGGGAAGAAATTAATCATGGATGGATCTGATGCTAAGAAACCAAAGATGCCCTCACAGCAACATCTCCCCCATCTCCATGGGCTGATCCATGCCTACATCTCATGGAAACTTCTGCAAAAATACTTTGCCAGTGTGGCTCTGCCCTGCTGAACAAGCACCAAGCCCTGCTTGAAATCTTACTTGGAACTTCAGCTTCAAATCAAGCATGAGCTGTTCTGAAGCGCTTCCAAAACTGCCTCGTTTCTACCTCAGCAAACATAAATCAGCCCCCACTCGAGAGCTGCAGCCAGGGCTGGCAGCGGAGCCGTGGGGATCCAGTGGCACCAGTTCCAGAGACAGTTTTAAGATCCCTTGGCCAGATCCATAAAGAAATTTGGGAACACTGAGTTCCCCAGTGACTCTGCAGCTCAATCCCCCCGTGAAGGGGATTCTCCTCACTGTCACCCCTCTGGAAAGCTCAGGTCTGCCTCAGTTCTCCCTCCCTCCATTCCATCCTGCCAGGAGCATCTCCTGGTTGGGGACACCCTGTGCCTCCCAGCACCAAACCCCTGCAGTGCTGGACACCCAGCAACAGGGTCTGGGTGGCAGGGCAGCAGGAGGTGCCCTGGGGGGGAACAGGAGTGGGGACAGAGCCAGCAGTGCCCTCACCACGTGGCGCTGGACCAGCCCAGCTCTGTGTGACCAGCAGCAGCTCCAGGGACATCCCAAAGCGATGCCAGAGCTGTGGGGTTTGCCTGAGGGAAGGAAAGCTCCATCTCGGGGCAATTCCCTGAGTTCAGACAAACCCTTGTGGGTGCCCGTGCTTGGTGCCAGGGCTGGCAGATGAGTGGCATCATCTGCAGCCCTGCTCTTGGCTGGGCACAGGGACCCTCGGGGGAGCTGTGGGGTCCAGGGAAGGGAGCAGATGTCCCACAGGCCCCAGTGGGCACTCAGGTGTGGGACAGGGCAGGACAGGAGGGGGATGGGGACAGCAATGTCTCAGCTGCACATGGGCAAGAAAGGGCTGAAATGTGCTGAGGCAGCAGTGGCAGAGCCCAGGTCCCCAGGCACGGAGGATCCAGGCATTCCCATTTTCCCAGTGTTGCTGTAATGCCTTTGACAGCTTGGGCAGGTGACAGAGGGGCTGCTGCTGCCTGGGCCTGGCAGGAACCTGATGGCCTGGAAGTGGCAGCAGCTCTGCAGAGCTCCAGCTTGGCCCCAGGTTAATGGCCCTGAAGGTGACAGTTACCCCTGACCCCTTGAGAGATGCAGGGATGGAGCCAGGACTGCCAAGCCCTCACCACTGCCACGTTTCCAGGCTGAGTGGGGCAAGGAGCCATAACTGCATCTCAAAGGAGAGAGCTTTTGGGTCCCCAAAAGCCCCCAGGTGAGAAAAAATCATCCCCTTGTCCCCCTCCCCAGCATCCATCAGCCAAACCCCTCCATGCCACCACTCAGAACCTCCTCCTCACCTTTGGGGGAATCACAGGAAAAATTTCACCCTAAACCCCCTGTCCTGGCCACCATCTTCCCCCTCAGCTGCTGTGTCCCCCCAGAGCAGGTTCTGGATCTCCACAGACACATCCCACGTGTGTCCCAGCTCAGGGTGGCTCTGGATTGGAGGAGCTCATCTGTCCCCCCTCCTGCAAAACCCCAGAACTGGGTTTTTGTGGTGTTTGTCTCGGGTCTGACACTGTCATGCTGCTCTTGTTGGGATGGAAAATGCATCCAGTTTTCCACAGAAACAACAAAGATTCCCCATCTGTGTCAAATTTGTAATCCAGCCTGAGGGAAGATGGGAAACAAATTTAGCTCTTTTTCTTTTTTTTTTTTTCCTATCAGAAAAAGCCTTGTTTCCTGGCGAGGAGCTTTGCCCGCAGCATGGCAGGGATGGGAGCCACCATGCCCAAACTTCCCCATGCCAGGAGAAGGGAACTGGGAGAGGAGCCCCAGCACTGGATGGGATGGCAAATCGTTCCTGTCTCCACCAACCTGCTCAGCCACTGCCAGCTGTGTGCAGGGCTTCCCTGCCCAGCTGCAGCCCCTCACACAGGACCCCACAACTGCTGCCTCCACGGATAAGGGAGAAGCCTCAGAAATCCAGCCAAGCCTGGACAACAAGGCTTGAGAATGCTGGGGATGCTGCTGGGAGCCCCCTCCCCCTTGCACTGGGCTCAGCTGGTCCCCAGGCGAAGGAAATCCCCCACTGAGGAGGGAGCCGGGGGTGGATTACACACTTTGCTGCAAAAAGAAGGAAAGCTGTTCCTCCAGCTGTGGAAAAGGGGGCTCAGAAATGTCCCAGGAGAGGCTGGATGGGGCTTGGAGCACTCTGGGATAGTGGAAGATGTCCCTGCCCGTGGCAGGTGGTGGCATTGGATGGGCTTTAAGGTCCTTTCCAATCCAAACCACTCTGGAATTCCATTATATCGATGTTTCTCCAGCTTCCCGAGCTCTGGAAGCTCTAGGTGAGCCCCAGGTGATGGAGATGGGGGTTTCCATCCATCCTGTCAGTGCTCCCTCCCTCCCTCCAGAAGGAATAACTGGGAATTCTCTAACAAAACACTTTTTTCACTGGAAAAGCTTCAGTTTGTGGCAACTGGAGCTATTTGTGGGAAAGAACTGGATTTTGCATATTTTTAGCCTGGTTTCCTAAGGAAGTGTGGCTTGAGCAATCACACGCTCTGTCTGTCTGTCTGTCCAGCTGTCTGCCCGTCTTCCCCAGCCCTGCTGGATCCCACCAGCCCATTCCAGCCACATTGGATGGAAGACAAGGATCAAAAATAGGAATTTTTTGCACATTTCCATGGAAAGCTGCAGCTGAGTGGTGGCCAGGACCCCAAGCACTGCCCACAGCTCGAGGGGGAGGAAACTCCAGCACAGCCCAGAGCCAGCAGCCCCACCCACACCAGTCCAGTCCACACCAGTACCACCAGTTGGCCTTCAGGGATCCCCAGCTCCCACTCAGTACCAGGTGTCTGTGCAGGAAGCATTGTGGAGGAAAGAGAAATGCACCCTTTGTACCCAAATCCCCTCTGGAGAAGCTGGAAAGACCTTGATGCTCTTCCCAAAAAGCCCCCCAGGGCAGACCCTTTGGGGTGTCCCCATTCCCCAGGCAGAGCCTGTTCCCAAGCAGGAGAATCCTCCCCGGAGCCAGGGGCCACGCTCTGCCAGGTCTGGGCATCAGACATCCGTCCCACATCCTGTCCCACACCCCAGGGCAACACCAGTCCCCAGGGACTCTGCTGGTTTGTCCCCACTCTGCCTTTTCCATAGGGAAAACAATGAGGACGTGTCCCAGCTCATCCTGGCCTCACGATGGAGGAAAACATCCTGGGATCAGGCAAATCCATGTTCCCATGGGCTCCTCACTCTCCCTGAGCCCAGCACAGGACACTCAGTTCCCTACTTGCACAGCACTGGGAGTGGTTTGGTGAACCAGAATTCCAGTAATTCCAGTGGCCAGGAGGCAGAATCCATTCCCCATCTCCCACAGCACCTCCATCCTTAACTCGACACTTCAGGCTCTGGCACTGATGGATGAGCAGAGGGATGAGGGATGGGAGTGTGACCTGACAGGAACATCGATCCCAGCAGAGCTGGAGGAACCAGGGAGCCATGGCAGGGCTGGAGCCGGCCTGATGGGCTGCAACAGGAAAATTCCTTCATGGAAAGGGTTGTCCAGGGCAGGGGTGGAGTCCCCATCCCTGGAGGGATTGAAAAGCCATGTGGATGTGGCAGCTGGGGACAGGGGTGGTGGCCTTGGCAGTGCCGGGGAATGGTTGGACTTGATGGTCAGAGAGGGCTTTTCCAACCTCAGTGATTCCATGATTCTGTGATTTAATGGAAACACCAAGGCTGCAGCAGCTTTGGGAACAGCCACTGGTGAGGGAAAGCCCTGGATACCACAGCCATGGATTGGGGAACTGCAGCACAGTTTGGGTGTCTGATAACACCCAGCCTGAAGGCATCCACAGGCAGCAGCCACGGAGAGCAACAGCTCCCTGTGCCTGCCCTGGGATCCCTGGAAGTGTCCAAGGCCAGGCTGGACAGGGCTTGGAGCAACCTGGGATAGTGGAAGGTGTCCCTGTCCAGGGCAGGGGTGGCACTGGATGGGGTCTAAGGTCCCTTTCAACCCAAATTTTTCCATGATTCCATGATTCATTGGTGCCAGAGCCAACCCCATCCCCACCAGGAGCAAGGCAATGATCCCACACTTCTATGGGATTTCCCACTCCACAGGGCTGAGGTAGTGCCCAGCCAGGACCCTCGTGAGCTCTGTGTCCCTGGGATGTGAGGGGGAGGGATCTTCCCAGCCCAGGGCCCCAGCAGCTGCTGCAGAGCCACAATTTTCCCTTTTTTTCCCCTTTTTGAATGCAAGGGATGGAAAATCCGGGGCTGTTGGAGCTCTGGGAGCGGCGGGAGGCCAGGAGGCGTTCCTGCCATGGCGCCATGCCGGGACTCTGGCTGCCCAGGAAAGGCAGGGAGGACACTGGGAGCTTGTTTGCTGCTGGAGCCCTGCAGGGTGGGGTGTTCAGGGCTGACAGGAGCAGTTCCCAAAGCCTCCCCTCCGCTGGTGACAGCCAGCACTGCCCCCCACCAAGGGACAACTCCCGGCAGTGTCCCTGTCCTCATCCTTGGGGATGGGGACACGGCACCTGCTGGGATTATCCCTTGATCCCCCCAGGTTTGGACCTGGGCACTGCTCCCCCCATTGCAGGGCTGGTGGCAGCGAAGGGAAGGGAGGCTGGAAATTGGGAACTGCACTTGGGTGTAATGGGGCTCCGAAAGGACTGATCCAGGAAAGCCTCGGGGTCAGAGGGGCTGGTGCAGGGCATCAACCAGAACCGCAAAATTGCTGAGCTTGGAAAAGCCCTCCAAGATCAACCCAAGCCTTCCCCAGCACTGCCAAGGCCAGCACTCACCCACGTCCCCAAGTGCCACATCCACAGGGTTTTAACTCCCCCCAGGAATGGTGACCCCACCCCTGCCCTGGGCAGCTGTGCCAGGCCTGGACAGCCCTTTCCAGGAAGGAATTTTTCTTAATATCCCACCTAAACCTCCCATGGCACATCTTGAGCCTTGTCACTCAGGATGAGAGACTGACACAAGGGCACTTTGTGCTCCAGGATGGAGGGAAGGAACGGAGCCCTTGGCAGAGCCCCACCCCCCTGGAGACACAGGACATCCCTCTGTCCTTTAGGATGGAACTGGCCCCCGGATGGATGGATGGACAGATGGACAGGCAGCAGGACAGCCCAAGAAGTGCTGCTGGCTTCTATTTGAGGGAGACGTGACCACAGGGATGGTCTGTCTTGGGATTTGGGGCTTCTCCCATGGGTGTTTACCTGCCAGCCAGGGCTTTCTGCAGGGTTCCCGGGAATCCCAAGGACACTGACACCACAGCAGGGTCCTAGCAGAGCCCCCAGGCTGGTGCCAGGCTCAGGACACACACACTGTGCCAGTGGGCACTGGGATAATGCTCCGCTGGATCCCCCCATGGAATGCCGAGGATGCCACATGGGGGGGACACACAGGCAGCACACAGGAGGAATTCTGCTCCAGGATTGAATTTAAATATCGAGGAATAAAAGTAGTTCTGAAAAGTGACCTTGCAGCAAATTGCTTTTTCCCTGCACAGCAGCAGCTTTCAAGTAAAACAACACAACCCCAACCCTTCTTTAGGCATTCCCAAATAGTTTTTTCCCAGTGATTGTGAAAATTTAGATCAGAAAACGTGTTGGGTAAAAATATTCAATTCCCCACAGCCTGCAGAGCCTCATCAAAAATCCATTTGAAGTATTACTCTCAAATCCCTCATGGCAATGGGATATTTTAAGGTCAGTTAAACTTATTATTCACTCAAGATTTGCTTTCAGGTCCCTGCATATTTCAAACAGATTTTCCCTCATCTCTAACCCAACTGTGTTACAAAAAGCCCTTTCCTCCCCCACCCCTCTTTTTTTTTTCCTGAAAAGAAAAAAAAAGTTGTCAAAAGAAAAGATCCTAATCAGAAACAGCTTCTGAAGCCTTAAAAGCCGCTACAGTTTGTACTTGTTACCCAAAAACACTGACGCTATCTCCAGATCCCTAAATCCCCTGACTCCCAAAACACTGAATGGAGCCGTGCTTGAAAAAGAGGAATTAACTTGAATTTGTTTTTCTTATTTGCAATTCATTTCCTCGCAACAGGACTTACACACAGGTTTATTTCCTTCTCCCTCTCCTTGTACAACGAAAGAAAGCAACTTCCAAATCTGCAGCCTGGGTTACTTTTGAATTATTTAGGATTTCCAGCTTGATGGAATTGCAATTTCTGCTCCTACCATGCCTTTCCCCTCACAGGTACTTTTGGTCCGGGTTTTTTCACATAAAGATCACCTAAAAAGTACAATTTTAAAATTTCCCCTAAACCACAAATGCCAATTTTCAGCTGGAGAAGGAAACGCTCCAGGGAGAGCTCAGAGCCCCTTCCAGGGCCTAAAGGGGCTCCAGGAGAGCTGGAGAGGGACTTGGGACAAGGAATGGAGGGACAGGACACAGGGAATGGCTTCACAGGGACAGGCAGGGTTAAATGGGATGCTGGGAAGAAATTCTTCCCTGTGAGGGTGAGGAGGGGCTGGAATGGATTTCCCAGAGAAGCTGTGGCTGCTCCATTCCTGGAAGTGTCCAAGCATGGGGCTTGGAGCACCCTGGGATAGTGAAAGTAGTCCCTCCCTGTGGAACTGGATGATCTTTGGGGTTCCTTCCAAACAAACCAGTCTGGGATTCCCTGATTCCATGACCAGCCTCTCCCAGGGCCTCTCTGAGTTCCTGTTCAGACCCTGTAACACACACGGGATGGGGACACCCCCAAATCCCCACTTTCCTGGGGTGGAGGGGTCATCCTTACAGACCAACCCCTGCTCCCTGCGTGCTGCTCAGCATTTATACAGTGGATAACAATTCCCCAGATTCCTGGAGGTCACAAACAGCATTAAGAGCTCTGCCCAAAGCCACTGCAGGAGCCAAATTGAGCCGAGAGGAAGAGATTGCAAGTGCCCTAATCTTGCTCCGGAGAGCAAAGACTTTGGGAATTATTCCCCATTCTCAGTCCCTGCAGCCATCTGGGCTGCATTTCTCCACTTACTCCATCAGACATATGCTGCTTTTATCCCTACCCCTGCCAGCTCTCCCCTATTCCCTGAAAACATGTGCACCCTCCACTCTCTGCTCATTCCCAGCTCGGCTCCGAGCAGAGGCTGCGAGTTCGGCTTCCAGCAAGTGAGCCTGGCCCTCAGAGCTGCTTCCACCCACGGATTTCTCCCTAAAAATCCCTGTTTGCCCAAAACAAGGCAGAGTGAGATGTAATTCCAAGTTGGAGCCCCGCTGCTGCAAAGCGGCATCGCTCCTGTGAAGCCAAGAGGATCCTACTGAATCCTGCCAGGAAGGGCTGGGAGGGGACAACTCCTCCAGCTGGGAAGCCCTGGAGACCAGAGCCTCCAAAAAGAGGTTTTCCTTCAGATCCAACACTGCTCTCCAGCCTGACACCACACAGGCTCTGCTGGACACTGACACATGGGATAACACACAGGATAACATGGAATAAAACATGGGATAACACACAGGATAGCATGGGATAACAATTGGGGATAACATGGGATTAAACATGGGATAGCACATGGGAGAATATGGGATAACACATGGGATAATATGGGATAGCACATGGGATAATATGGGATAGCACATGGGATAGCACATGGGATAACATGGGATAAAACATGGGATAATACACAGGATAAAACATGGGATATCCCAGTCAAGGCGTGGGGCCTCACACCACCTTCTCCCACCAGCCCACTCTTCCCACCTTCCAGTTCCAGCTTTCTTCTCTCTGGCAAGCAGAATGCCCAAAGGGACCAGAAGCCAGAACTGCAAATACCCAGATGGAAAGGGAGAAATGGGAATGTTGCACTGCTCCAGCAACAAAGGCTCCCACCACCTGAACCAACAGGACCTGGACCTCTACAGACTTCCAAGGCCAAGAGAATGAGATCCAACAGCCTGTCCAAGGGCAGCCAGAGCTGTCATTCCAGTGCTGGATGTGGGAACAGACCCACAAACCATGAAGCTCTTTTGCAGCTGCTCTTTGGGATCAGCTTCCACCAAGCAGGAAGATTCCAGCCCTGGCTCTCTCCCCACTGGAGATGACTTCCTTTCCCTCAGTAGGACCCTGCTCCCCACAAAGCCCATCTTCACCTTCACATCCACTTTGGCTGCACCTTCCTCTTGCACGAGGCTCTGGCCACGAGTGCCCTTCCTGCAGGAAGAACCTCTCCCGGCCCACAGCAGGGCAAGGAGGGAATTACATTTCATTACACACGGTCCAGGGGCTTAAGTATCAGGGCCAAGCATTACCAGATGTGCAGGGCTCTCCCTCAAAGCCATCCCCAGGCTTCAAGGCCTCCTTGGATATTTAATCTGTTGGTATCTGGGGTGTGAGGGTCAGGGACGGGGTTTCCATGCAGATGCTACAAATCTTCTCTACTTTTACCATCGCCTTTTAATAACACAATAAATCACCAGGCACTTCTCAGGTGACCCAGTAATTGCCCATTTGTGTCTCTGAGCAAAACTGAGGCGGATTCTTCCTCCTCTCTGCAGTGAAGGAGCCCTGCTAGGAGCAAACTCCGGGGGGCCACGTGCCCCTTCTCTCCTCCAGCAAAGTCATCTCCTGGCATCTGTGCTTCAGCTGCAGCGTGGCAGCACAAGGAGAGGGCGAGGAACTGATACAGGAAGATTAAAAAAAGGTTGGATGGGTCTGTTCCTAATGTGAGCCTTGCTGCTCGCAGCCTTTGATTGCTGCACAAATAAAAGATGGAAATTCACTGGAGGCAAAGGAATTAATTAACGGGAGAAGAAAGGAGCATCAGTCTGTTGGAGGCCTGGCATCAATTCTGAGCTGAGTTTTGAAGTGGCAACAGTTTTCCTTGTTCTTTTAAGTTGTTCTTCTCCATCCTGCACGGTGACTGGGGGAGCTGACAGCACATGTGGTGTCTCATTCTGATCATCCTGGGATGAGGTGACCCTGCTGGCACAGGACAAACCTGCCTGGCTGTGGGGGCACCCCCAGCCACTGCCCCAGTACCTTCCACCTCCTGCTGCTCCCAGCTGCTTTCATCTGATCCGCTGAGATCCTCAAACCACGTGGAGCCACCATCCTTCACCAGGCTGATGGCGTGGTTTGGAGGCTTTTATGGCCTGGGAGATGGTTTGGGAGATGTTTACATCTCCAAATGGTTTCATTCTGCTGCTGAGGTTTTGCAGCAGGTGAGAAGAACATGAACCACCTCCAGCCCAATTCCAGCTCAAACTGGGATTCTGTTCAAACACAGCTGTGCACATTCACATGGGCCGTGGTTCTCCTGGCTCCTGGGACTGTTTTCGTGCCTTCAGGACTTGCCAGCTTCAAGCAAGAACTGAAACTCTCCCTGTGCCAAGGCTCCATGACTCAAAAATCATTGAATCTCTGGGGATTCCTAATAAGATCAGAAGAGTTCCCACCCCATCCTCCACCCAGGTCGTGCTTTAATTTACGTTCAGCTGCGTGCAAAGAGCAGGATCTGTCCCCAAAAGCTTCCCAGCTGAGCTCAGGGGGTCTCACAGCCAGATTTCTTTCCAAAGAGCACTGCTCACCTCTGCTCTGTATCCATCAACTCAGCTCCAACCTCACCCAGCTGAAGTGGGGGTTTGGGGGTTGTTTTGGGGTCAGAGCTGGGTACATCACACACACACAGAGCTGAGGGTGGAAGTCATCAGCCTTCGGTGTCATGAAACCAGAAACCCCAAACAACCAGGTGTGCGTTGACACTTCCAGCAGCTTGTTGGGCTGTGACGCTGACATGAGGCTCACACAGCTGGACACAGCTGGAGTTAGGTGGTCACTAAACCTTTAAGCCTTTATTTAAAGACATTTTGCCTAGAAAAAAAATGTTTAGAAAAGGTCTTGTACCACCAGAGTGATTAATGCTGAAAGGAATCTCCCCTTCACTGTTCCTGTTCAGTAATTCAAGGTTTATGAGCCTTTAACATGACAGTGGCCCAGGTGTGATCTCTGCTCAGCCCTGTGGTTGCAGGACACCCTCACACGCTTCCTGATACTCCTCAAAGCAGGGAAATATGAATTTTTAATATTCACACCAAGATCAGAACGGAGCAAGGCTGCCCTTCATTATCTGCCTTGTAACGAGACGGGGATCAAACGGAGTGAGGACGTGGTGGCTGAGTGACACCGGCCCCACACATCCCTTCTGATGACACAGTGGGTAATTAACCAGCATGTCACACTCAGGCTAATGAGGGTGACCCACTGGGGCCACACCGGGCTCCCAGCCCTATTCCCTGCCTGGGGCTGGGGGCTCTGAAGCCACCTCTGCTCCCCTCTGGGCTGGACTCATCACCAGGGATGAGTTGGATCAACGGATCCCTCCCAACTTGAGATATTCTGTGACTCTGTGAGCTCCGAGCTCAGCACAGGCAACGTCCCCTCTGCCATCACAGCCCAGGGGCTGAGGAAGGTTGGGGTCATTGTCCCTGATGGTTCCCTAAACCAGCCCAGGGATCTGAGGGGGCTGGGGACACCTTCATCACTGACTGGGAGAAAGTGAGGGATGTGATCCAAATGCCTGGCGAGACACAACCCCAGCCCTGGGGGACACAAGTGACCTGGAGCCCACCGTGCTTCCATCCATCCCATGCCACCCAAAATGAGCTCTGAGCTCCAGTGGACACAGAGCCCATCCATCCTCCCTGGAAACCTCCCCATTCACACCAGCTCCAAACAAACACCAAAGCATCCGTTCAGCCATAAGCACCAGCCAGAGGCAGCCGGGATCCCAGGAAAACAGGGGAGGTCAGGGCAGGACGGTGCCAGACCACAGCAGGTTAAATCCCAGTCCTGCACAGGGTCCCTTCCATGCATCGGGGCGCTGGGGTGCTCCCAGCCCCTCGTGTCCCGCCCGGACGCCGCTCCAGCGGCAGCGCACGGAGCAGGATCAGCCCTTGGGGACGCCTCTGTCCCTTGTCCTGCTGGCAGCAGCCCAGCCCTGCCCGACGGCTCCTTTGTGCAGGAGAGGCTCGGCGGCGGCCCGGGCCGCGCGGGTGGCAGGGAGCGGATGCAGGTTTGTCACGCTCGGGGCTCCGACACCGCGGGGGGACGTTCCGCCCGTCCCTCCCCCCAAAACCGGCTTTTCATGCAGACAAACGATGCCTTCCCTCAACAAAACCTAAATTCTCAGCTGAAAGTACTTGGCAGCGGCCCCTCGAAATTTTTCTCAGGCTTGTGTGGCTTCGGAAGATGACTTTGGGAACCAGAAAAGCGCCAGAGGAAGCGGCCGATGGCTCTTGGGGAAGAATAAACGCCCCCGTCCCTCCGGCTGCGCATCCCGCCGGGCTGGCGCTCCCGGGGATGGGGCGGCTGGGCAGCTCCGAGGGGCTGGGAAAAGCCAGCGGCAGCCCTGGAGAGGCTCCAGCACGCCAGGGGCCACAGGGACATCAGTGTCCCCCCCTCCCCGGCTCCAGGTATTGACAGTGGCAGCGATGAGCGATCGCGCTGACAAGCGCCTGATCAATGGCACTTATCGAGCCCCTCCGCGCTGCCGGTAATTGGAGGATTTCTTTCGCTTCCACCTTATCGACATTTCCTCCCTGGTAGGGTGTCCGTGGAGGCGGGGGGGTTGTCACTTGGAATTACCGGGGAGCTCGGCGGCACAGGCGGGATGGGGACAGCAGGATGAGGGAGCTGGCAGGTGGAGACAGGGAAAACATTTGGGTACGATCAGCACTGACAGGAGCATCCAGAGAGGGGCAAATAAAATAAAATAAAACAATCCAGGGCTGTGGAGCTGGAAACATTTTGGGATCCTGCCCTGATGGGGGCTTGATTTCACCCACAGAAGGAATTATGGAATTGTGGAATCATGGTTGGAAAAACCCTCTAAAATCATCCAGTGCAACAACCCATGTCTGCAAGTGCCACATCCACACGGCTTTTAAATCCTTCCAGGGATGGTGACTTCCCCACTGCCCTGGGCAGCTGTGCCAAGGCGGGACAATCTTTTCAGGAAAGAAATTCTCCCAGTATCCTACCTGAATATCCACCGGCACAGCTCCCTCTCCTCCTCTGGGAGCAGGGCCTGACTCCCCCGGCTGCCCCCTCCTGTCAGCGAGTTGTGCAGAGCCACAAGGTCCCCCCTGAGCTCCTTTTCTCCAGGCTGAGCCCCTTTCCCAGCTCCCTCAGCCTCTCCTGGGGCTGCAGACCCTTCCCCAGCCCCGTTCCCCTCCCTGAACACTCAATGTCCTTCCTGCTACAAAGAGCCCAAAACTGACTCCAGGCCTGAGCCGAGTCCTCCTGCACCCCCAGCAGGTCCCTCCTGCCTTGGGCTGGGAGCAGCTCCCCCATTCCCTGGGGTTTGGGATGCCGCGGCTCTGGAGCAGCTGGGAAGTTGCACAAGGCAGGAGGCCCCAGCAGCCCCCACAGAGCAGCGCCGGGATGTGGCCTCTGGGGACGGGATCTGTCACTTTCCTTGGCCCTTCCCATCAATCACCGACGAGTCCTTTTATTTTTTTTTTTATTATTTGCACAACACGGCTGCAAATTCCCTGCTGAATCAGCCTGAAGGGTGTGGATGGGTCAGGAGAGGAGATGTCGATTCTTCATTCCAGCTGCAGAAAGCCCTTCAGGTGTGCCCAGGTCCAGGTGTGCCCAGGGCCACGGCCACGCACGCACAGTTCAGGGGCTAAGTGATAAATCAATAGCAAAGCAGTCAGTCAGCCTTTCCCTGCCCAAGGACGTTAACAAGGTCACATCCTTATTCTCTCCACACTAATGAGTGGAGATGCCTAATAAGATCTCAGTGACAAGTGACTATATTAACACAATTCTCTCCTGCTCCTGATCAATTTTGTGTGTTAAGATGCAGAGCGGCCCCACTGACTTGGGATGCTCCTGCCACCCCCTCACTGTGGAGCTGCTGACTGGGAGAGGGGAGTTTATTCCCCTCATGGCCCTGCCTGTTGTGGGGTTTCCTTGGTGAAGCACACCTAAATCACTTCCAGGAGGAGCCCAGCAGCTCATCCTAACCCAAAGTACTGCTGTTCTCCCAGGCTGCCTTAAACATCCCATGCTGCTGCTTTAACAGCCCAGATAGGGAATGATTTCTGAATTGAAGCCATTCCCCCCATATTTCAGTCTGGGACCAGCACTGCCAGAGCTCCAGGTCAGGGCCATCCATGTCACCAGCAGCACATGGCAGAACAGTGTTGCTCTTTTTGGTCCATGGCTCTGGACCATCTCAGCCATGCAAACCCTGGCTCATCCCTGCTCTCTACAAGCCCTGAAATCACACGGAGCTGGACACTGACCCCTGAGCCCTGGGGTGACCTGCAGGATGCCACTCAGGGGGCACAGCTGCCCCTGTGCCCTGGTCACTGTCCCAGTGCCCTGCCTGCCACATCCACACTTGCATTGCAAACGAGTCTTGAGCTCCAGAGTGACTCACTTAAGGGATGCATGAATAATTTTGAAGATTCCTGTGATCTCCGAGCTGTCTCTGAGCAGAGGGAGAAGGGGCTGCTGTGAATTTTCCACCCAGGACCATCACCACAAAGGTGAGTGTGTAAAACCTCACCAGCACAGCTGAGCTGAGCCCTCAGCCCTGCCCCGGGGAAAGCTCAGGGCTGCAACCACCACGTTTGTCATGGTGTGATTGGGGGGTTGGGGCTGTGCTTCACACGGGGTGAATTTGGGCAGGCCCTGGCAGAGGGTGCCCAGAGAAGCTGTGGCTGTCCCTAGATCCCTGGAAGTGTCCAAGGCCAGGTTGGATGGGGCTTGGAGCACCCTGGGATAGTGGAAGGTGTCCCTGCCCAGGGCAGGTTGGAATGAACCTTTGAGGTCACTTCCAACACAAGCCATTCCAGGATTCCATGAATTCCCACAGCATCCTCTCACAATGAAAGGCTCATCTTAAACCACTGCCCTGATGTGCCCAGCACAGACCGGCCATGGCTGCCTCCACTCCTCAGACCAGACTTCCAAACAAGTTCCACAGAAGCCTCTCAGAACATCCCTGTGCTCCTCACTCTAATATTTTGGCCATCCCAAGAGCTGGGATGTGGGGAGGGAGCTGCCAGGCTCGGGTCCCACCCTGCTCCTGGAGCCCTGTCCTGCAGACATGGAGCCTCCCTCCCTCCAACACTGCCAGCTCCCTAAGCAGGAGGATTTCCACAGCCCTTTGAAAAGCCATTTAGAGCTAAGTCTTGGTATTAAACCTGGCCTTTCCTTGGGCAGGTTTTCAATCTCTGCCCGAGCCTGTTGCAGCAGAAAGTTTTTGAAAAGGTCAGGAGGAAGCTTTTAAGCATCTTTGCCAATTAAGTGCTGTAACCCCCTCCCTGCCGCCGGAGCTGCCCATCTCCATCCCAAGGGAAGGTAATTACTGTTTTATAAATAAGCTTTGAACTCTCTTAAGTAATTGTCTCTCCGTGCATGAAAGCGCCCTCTAAATCCAGCGGCCTTTTCCACCTTCTGTCACGATCTAAAAATAATCGAGGAGAAAAACCCCACATAATACCTTTAAGGAGAAACTCCTAAACTTTCCTTTACACTGCAATGATTATTTCTCCAAGCTTTCAGTAATTCCACCAACAGAAGCCTTGTGGCTTTCCCAGCTCTTTGCAATTTTTTTTCCAGCAATATTTGACATATTTTCAAAACTTCTTTGGAGTTACATGGATTAAAAAAAACCCCACATTTCAATATTTCAATTTCTAGCCTCTGAAGTTATAACAGAGAGCACAAGAGAAAGGACAGGAATGAAGAAGCCTTTCCCAAATGTATTAATTCCCATTATATTAATTTTTCTAACCTGCCCCTGATTTCCAGGTGTATTTAAGCAGTCTAGGACAGCAACACTGGCAGATCTGAAATCCTTCAGGAACTCAGGTTACTCCTGCACACCCCCTGCCCAGCCCGGGTTTAATCTCCCAATTTATTTAACAGAGACAGAGACAGGGAAATCATTCCTCAGACAGGAAGAACACGGCTCCTTCCACCCTGCAAGTCCCAGCTTTTATCCCCAAAATCCTGGCCGACATTGACACGCAGCTCCAATCACTCGAGCCTGACACTCTCCGAGCAACAGCACAAGGAACAACCCGACTTCATTTTGCCTGGAGTCTGAGCCAGGCTCAAATTCAGGCTCCCAAACCTGCTTGGAACAGCAAGAAGTATTTCAGGAAGAAAAGCTGGCAGTGTGGAAATAAGGGAATAACAGCGTGAAAGTGGGGGGCAGGAGGGTTGAGATGTGCTCCTCACCCCATCATTGACCCCCACAAAACAGGACAGGCACAGCCCCTCTCTGTCCCCACCCGCAGCAATCCCTGTCTGGGAGCCCTTTAAATGGTTTCAAATGTTAATTCCTCATCGTGGCAGTAAAAGCTATTTTTAATCCCACGTGAAAGCAGTTTGCAGAAACCCAAACTTTGCACGTATTATGGATTGCTTCTCAAGCCCAGGCAGCTCTCGATGTGTGCTAGGGAGCAGAAAACAGGGGCACATCATCAGGGAGACCCATTCGGCTGCCACGGGAGCACCCAGCCCTTAAGCCTGCCCCTAAGTGTAGGGCTGGGGCTAAAACAGTGCATAAAAGCCAATCCAAAACACTACACCCTAAGTAAAAGCTTTAATGTATCCTATTCTTAGTTAAAATCAGCTTTTTCTCAGGTTTCCCGCATGTTTTCTTTGTACTTGAGGTTTCATTTCCCAAACACGGGGGTGAGGATCCGGGAAGCTGAGACAGAAAGGTCTCACTTATGAATGGAAGTGAAAAAAGAGAAGAGATTGCAAAGTAATAAAGGCGAGATGCTGCAGGGCTGAGTGTCTGCAAATGCCCCGGGAAAACAAGGGCCGCTCTGAGCCACCAGAGCGCTGAAACCGAGTCCATCAGGAGGAGAGATTAGCGGGGCCAATGAATAAAGATAATGTCCCGGAGCAGGTCTCCGTGCATCGCCATCTGACTCCGGCCAGATTCCTTTGTCTCTTCCCACCTATGCCCTTCTCCAGCGCGCCTGGTGAGAAGCTCGCCCTGGAAGGGGACACAAGAGCGGTGCCAAAACGCAGCCTGGTGGCTCCAGAGGAGCTGGTTTTGTTCAGCAGCTCGCGCTATAGAGTGTCTTGATCTGTCTGTACAATCACAACTCACACAAAAACCCCTCAAGGCACCTACTTAGCTCTACTTTTCAACTGCCAATAACACTCCCGGCAAAAGTCAAAAGAGCAGCGCCGGAGCCGCGTCCTTCCCCTGTCGCTCAAAGGCGTCGGGGTTGCGAGGTTCCAAGATAACAAAGTCTGGCTCAAGAAATCCTGGATGCCTTTCAAGAGCGTTATTAGCTCCTATGAATGGGGCTGGGGAAGGGGAGGGGGGAAACCCCCCTTCCCAGGGAGCAGCTCTCTGCTCCCTGTCCACCTTCCTAGAGATGCTCCCGAGCTCGGACACCCCAGCACAGAAGGATGAGGAACCCAGCAGAAAGTTCCTCCCCCCCCTCATGCCAACTTTCATGTTGTCCATTGGATGGGGTGGGAAAATGACCATGAAAAGTTAAATTTGGCCTCCAAGAGTCTCGGAGCTCTGGGAAGGCTCTGCAGGGCCAGGAGATGCTCGGGGAGGATTCCAGCTCCTCGTGTCCCTCCAGCTGCAGGGCTCCAGCCTGGCCACTCACTAGACATCCCATAGTACTTTTTAATACTTCTGGTCCAAACTGTAAGAAATTAGGGAACTCTTTTCAATTCCTCCAAATCCAAGGTGTGCAGCTTCCAGAGCACAATCCCAATGGACACGTGGGGTCGAGGGAGCCTTGGCCCAGCACCATTCCTGCCTAAGTCTTCCTTTGGCTCATGGAAAAAGCAGGAAGACAAGATGAAAAAGAGGGACTGGGATCACAGATCATGCAAGGAAACAGGAGACAGAGGAAAAGCATCACATTGAGCTGATGTTGCCACAAAGTTTTGGCAGATGGGGATGAGACTCTACTTTGGATGAGCTGTGTCAGGCTCAGAGCTCTCCACATGAATTCCCTCAAAGCTGAATTCCCTCAACCTCAATTTCATGCAAACCAGGCTCCTCTCCCCGCACTGCCATGCTCCCTAAAGCTGCTGTGCCCCTGTTTCTGCAGCCCCATTCCCCACAGCCCCAGAATCCCCGAGGCTGTGCCAAACTCCGGTGTGAGGCAGACGGCGTGGCCAGAACCTCTGCGTGGGAACCAAACCAGCTCTGGCATCTCAAAAGGGAACAATCCCATGCAAAGGGTCTGCTACGCCCCCAAACTGTCCCCAGTGGAGCAGAGCAGTGACACTGCAGAGCCCCAGCCCCACCATAAAAGGTGTGAAAACGTCCCAAATGTCACTTGTGAGCCCAAACCTGCTCTCCTCACGCTGAGGGGGTCCCAGCCCTTGAACCCCTTCACCCCACAGCGAGTCATCCCACAAATATTGTTTTCCTCAATCCCCACAGGCACCCACACCTGCTGCTCCAAGTTTTGCAATGGATTTCTGAATATCACCCCAAACATCTCGGATTCAATTCAGTTTTTAACATTTGTCCTCACCTACACTCCCACAAAACAGACACAGACAGTCCCAGGCTCCCAAAGAGGCCTCCCCACACCCCCAGCTGGCAGCAGCATTGCCTCTTCTTTTTATTTAAGTTTCCTTCAAGCAGCACTGAGTGCCAAAAAAATTAAAATCATGTTTTTCTTGAGGAGAAAACATCCCATCATGCTTGGATAAGCCATTAAGTCATTTATGCTGCAGCCTAGAAAAGGTGTGTAATCTTCTTAGAATTAGCTAAAGCTGTAGTAACTCAAGGAATTCTGTAGGAGATGCTTTTGCAGAACATTTTCTTTTCACTACTACTCCAAAAAAGGGGGCTTTGGGCTAATTCAAATTTAAATTAAATAAAACAATCCAGTAAGAATGTTATAAGTTACTGACTGAAATAATTCAAACTAATCATTACCCACGAGGAGATGCTCCTGCCAGAGCAGGGAAATCACTGTGGGTCTGAGCATCTAAGAAAGAACGAAATAATCCTGGAGTGATATTTCCAAGGGAATTTTTTTTTCCACATTTACTCAAGACAAGCAACAACCTACAGGTGCCTTCGGGCCAAATATCTTGGCGTGAGAAGCGGTTGGTGTAATTTTGGTTTCCTAGCAAGTTCAAATATTTTAAAAATGTTTACACCACTTTTGAGATATCCATTGGAAAAACCTGATTTTCTGTCCAATTTCTCTTTCCCTCCCCTCCAGAACATCCCAGCTTTAAACATTTAGCTCTGTCTGGCTTTCCTGGGGATGAAATCCCTCGGTACAGCAAGGTCTTGTGAGAAGACAAAACAAGAGGCAGAGAGGAGAGGAAGCGAAGGGAAATAGTTGTGTGTGTATGTGATTAAAACCACACTTACTCTAGGCAGAGTTAAAGCAAAACATCTCCCGATTTCTGCCTCGCCCCAAAGGATGCAGCTTCTCCCCAGCCCAGCGGCCGCTTCCCTGCGCCGAAAACCTTCCCCGCTCCATTTCTCCAAATTTACCACAACCATATGCGGGATCATCTCGAAACTGGTGTCAGGCCAGGCTCCCTGCAAGCACTTACAGCACTAAAAACTCGCAACAGAGCCATCCAAACTAAGATTTATTTCTCCTTCTCTCTGCGGTCCGTCCTGCGAGCGCCTCGCTGGGCTCCGCCGAGCGATATGAAAGCGTTCGATCTTCCCCGCTTTAATTATGTGCTCGTAGTCATTAAACTCCCATTCTGCCAAGTGAAAGCCATCTCGCAGTCCTCACCCCAAAAAGATTAGTGATCGTCATTATTGTTCCTCGAGCAGCGCGGACCCAAACGGAGCTGAGGAATGAGCTCATAAATCACGGGGATATTAATGCAGCCATAAAAATAAGCGCCGCTGCTTACTGGGTTTTGAAGGTGTGTTAAGTCATAACTTTACAGCCCAGATGTGGGCTCAGAGAGCTGAAACTCTGCGGGTAAAATTACCACTAAAATTACTCTTTCCATTAAACACGTTGATTTTTCACAGGCTGTTACTTTGGCGAGGATTGGGAAGCTTCAACCTCCCCCGAAACTTTAAGGGCACGTAAGAAATCCAGTATTCCCGCGGGGCTCGGGGAGAAGGGGATGGAGAGGCAGGAAGGACAGGGAGAGCTACTCCTTTTATTATTTTCAGATGTTTCCCCGAGAACACCACGGCGCTTTTATACATCGACACATTTGGATTCCCTTCAAAATAACGGAGCAGATTCCATCCCCGGCTTCAAGGGACTTATCGCTCCTGACTCCGCTTGGCCCAGCCGCTCCGGAGCTGGCCAGGAGACGGGAGTTTAATACGCTCCACATGCACAGTAGCTGCTCTTCCGAATGCTTTATCGCCTGAAGAGTTCAATTCCATCGAAACCCTCAAAAACCAAACTTCCTTGGATCACTCCAGCTCTGCCCCTCGCCACAAACCCACCAAGGATCCCACTGATCCACCCCTCGCCTGCTCCCTGTTCCAAGCACAGCCAGGATCAAGTCCGAGGTCCTCACCCCCTTTATTTTCATAAACCACGCGAACAAAATAATTCTTAAAGGAACCCGGTGGGGAAACGGGGTGACGGCTGAGGATAAAGTGATAAAGGTTAAAATCGCAAAGTCTGGGGAGTTAAACGAGCACATTTTTGCTGCCGGCTTCGTCCCTGGCCGGGTGGGATGCGGGATGGGAGACGCGGGGACAGGGAGGAAAACGGTGACACGGGGACAAGGGGGACACGGAGACCGCTTTTCACACTCGCAGTGCTCCCGACATCAGCAGCAGCCCCGAAAAAGCATCCGCCAGCCCCTTCCCCAGGCCAGGCGAGGGTCGGAGCTGCCGCCCCCCCTTCTCGTCCCGCCCGGGACCTGCACGCTCCCCCCACTCTCCTTCCCTCGGACCCCCTTTCTCTCCCAGGACCCGGCGGGCCCGCACTCGCCTGTTGCAGAGCCGCCGCATCCCGGCCCGGGTGGCAATTAACGCAGCTCTGCGCTAATTACCGACCCTCGCCGCCACCGCCGCCGCCCCCTTACCTGTACCAGCGCAGCCCCTTCTCGTAGCACCTGTCGAAGAAGTGGGGTTCAGCGCCCACCGCCCGCACCCCGGGGTGCGCCCGCAGGAACTCGAGCAGCGCCCGCGTCCCGCCCTTCTTCACGCCCACGATGATGGCCTGGGGGAAGCGGCGGCTGCCGCCCCCCGCGCCCCCCGCCGCCCCCGGCCCCGCGGGCAGCGCGGCGGGCGGCGGCAGCAGCAG
>JACBWW010000025.1:5810806-5830533 GCA_020086605.1 Lanius collurio | reverse complement strand
GGGAAGGGAGGGATGGGAAGGGAGGGGATTGAGAGCGGGGAGGGGGCGCGGCACACGCGGGGGGCACGGCCGGGATCCCCGCAGGGACAGGGGCCCCCCACGCGTGGGTGTCACCCGGACGGGGCAGCGCTCCTGGCTCTGCCCCGCAGAAGGGCACGTTTTCCCACATTTCCCTGTTTTCCCATGCTTTCCCTTTCCTCCCCCCCACGTTTCCACTTGTTTTTCCATGTTACCACGCATTTCCCCATGATATTCCATCTTTTTACTTTTTCCCGTGTTTACCCCTATTTTCCCACATTTCTCCACATTTTCCCATGTTTTTCCATATTTCCCCATATTTTCCCTTGTTTTTCCATATTTTTACCACACTTCCCCACATTTCCCTATGTTTTCACATATCTTCCCATGATTTCCCACATTTCTCTGTACTTCACAACATTTGCCCATCAATTTTTCTTCTTTCATTTATTCCCTCTTCTTCTCATCATTCCTGGGGCTCCAATGGGTGTTTTTGGAAAGGGTCTCACCACGGAGGCTCTGGCAGCAGTGCAGGATCCCAGGCAGGCACCAGGCTGGTGTCTTAATTAACCTATTAATGTAATTAACTCTTTTTATAATTAGATCCCCCAAGTCTTCCAAGAGCTGCAGCGTAGTGGGGAGAGGGATCCGTGGCCTGGCATGGGGAGGGTGGAGCAGAGCTGGGTTGGGGGTCGGTGATGATTCTGTAGGGCCACTGTGGCATCAGTGGGGACTTGTATGTGGCAGCACTGCAGGTGACAAACCTGCAGGTGACACAGGGACAGGGTGGGGGGTGACAACCCTACAGGGATACAGGGACAGTGCTATAGGGTGACAAACCTGCAGGGTGACACAGGGACAGGGTTGGGGGTGATAACCCTACAGGGATACAGGGACAGTGCTATAGGGTGACAAACCTGCAGGGTGACACAGGGACAGGGTTGGGGGCTGCCAAACCTGCAGGGGACATGGGGACAGCACTGCAGGTGACAAACCTGCAGGGATACAGGGACGGTGCTATAGGGTGACAAACCTGCAGGGTGACACGAGGACAGCGCTGCAGGCTGACAGGGTGATACAGCTTCAGGGTGACAAACCTACAGGGTGACACGGGGACAGGGCTGTGGCATGGCACAGTGACAGGATGACAGGGCTGCAGGGTGACAGTGTGATACAGCTCCAGGCTGGCACGGTCGCAGAGCTGCAGGGTGACATGGTGACAGTGACAGGACTGCAGGGTGACAGGGTGATGCAGTTGTGGGGCTGCAGGGTGACAGGGCTGCAGGGTGACACGGTGACAAGGCTGCCTGGCTGCCGGGCCAGGGCTTTGTGCCCTCTCGTGGCTGGCGCTCGCCGGCTGCTCAGGGCCCGCTCGTCCCACACCAGAGCTTTCCAGCGGGAGGGAACAGCCGGAGATCCCTCCCGGCTCCCAGGGAGAAGCTCCCCAGGGAAAGCCGGGCAGGAGCGATGACACCGAGGAAGCGGAGCTGTTATCAGAGCAGTTTGATAAACACAAACGCATCCAAACCGTGGCACTTGCCAGCTCTTGTTGGGTTTACGTCAGCGATTGGAAACAGGAGCTGTTCCACGCCGGGTGGGAGCGGCTCCAGCTCCCTGTTTGGGTTGGGAGGGGGAATGTTGCTGTTGGAAAATGCCAATTTGTCAAAATGGAAACGTTTGGCAAGAACAGATCCATTCTGACAAAATTCTGTCCAAACACAGCCACGGAGACTCTGGGAAGGCGGGAGGGGGAGCACGGGGTGCTCACCCTCCTCACCCTTGGTGTGGGGGGCTGACAGGGCTGGTGCCACGAGGCCTCTTGGCACTACCAGCTCCCCACAATGCCGTCGGAGGCTTCCTTTCTCACCTTCAAAATTTGGGAAAAAGGCTTAAAACATGAGTTTGCAGCTGGGGCCAGGTGCCGAGGGCTTGGGATGTGCCCAAGGTCACCCCAGCTTGGTGTAAGGAAGAGCTGGGGGGCCCTGCTGGAGGGTCCCTGGATTCAGCCCAGACCCCACCAGACAGACAGCTCAGGGAATTGAGGACAAGCAGCTCATGGGCAAGTTTTTTGCAAAATCAGGGCATTTTGGTTCAAATAAATGGGTTCTGCAATGTTCTCCCCATGCTTGGTGTCCTTGGCTGGCAGTGGCTGCCCAGGGGTGGCTGTGCCAGGGCCTCACCACCCTCGATTGTCTCCATTGAAGCACAAGGGTTGTTCTTCCCTCCCTGGGTCCTGACAGGAGTGAGCAGTCCTTGGGAATCCCCATGGCTGGGCTGGTGGCTCCAGTGGGAGGACCTGTGGAGGGAGATGCTCCATGGAGGGGCTGGAGTGTGGCCAAATCCTGATCAGAGCAGTGGGATCAGCCTTTCCCACCATGGGCTGAGCCAGTCCCAAAGCAGGGGAAGGTCCAGCCTGATCCAGGACAAGTGACAAGTCCCACCAGGGGCCAAATGCAGCAACATCAGCACAGCACCCCGTAAGCTCTGTGCTCCCCTTGGCCACGCTCTCCCCCATCCCAAAACCAGCAGGATGGCACCCCCTGCCACCCCACTGGTCCCCTCAGCACTGTGACCCTCCTCCAGCCCCGCCTCTGCCCTCCACCACAGGCAGGCGGGAGCCGCAGCGTGGCTGCTCTGGGATTTCCCCGAGTTTGTTATTACAAAGAAAGAAAGAAAAGGGCTCAGGGGATCAGCGGGGATGAAAAATGCTTTAGAAACACGGGGGATCATTTAGCAGGTCACCTCCACGGCGCAGTTTGCCAGGCTGATAAAGGCGAGCAAACTTATTAAAGGCGCGCACAGCTTGATTCGAAACGGCTGCTCCCAAACAGCCAATTACTGCGGCCGTCCCAATCCAATTAGGGAGGCTGTTTCCCTGATTGCAGCCGAGTGTTGGACAAATACAGCACAACTGCTCGGGTTCAAAGAGCAGCCCATAAAAGGCAGCTCGGGGCGAGGCGAGGCAGGGAGGCAAACTTCATCCCGAGGGATGCAGGATGCCCCAGCCCCAGGCACGGTGATGCTCGCTGGAAAAGCAGAGCTGTGACTGTCCCTAAAGCAGCACAGCCCCACCAGGCAATGAGACAGGGTCACTCTCCACTGTGGTCTCACCACGAGTGTCCATGGGGTCATTCAGACAGGGATGTCACCAGGAGCTTCAGCCACCCCTCTGTAGTCCCATCTCGGGTCTCAGCGAAGGCCTTTCCCCAGGTACCTGGCAAGATTTGAGGTTTGTCCGCTGGGTTTTGGGGAAAAAACCCATCATCAATGTCACATTGCAGGAGGATTTCTCCTGGTCCTGCAGTTGGGAAAGGCAGGATGTAGAGGGAGAAACCCAGGGGGGACCATCAGAGCTCTGTCAGAGCTTGCCAGAGCACATCACAGAATCAGGATGTGAGCAAGGAGGAGGAATGGATCACATCTCCTGGTTCAGATCATGAGTGCAGCACATGGAGCTGATCCCTTCCACACCCAGTTCCCCCTCACCAGGGGCAAAGGAGACACCAAAAACTCATCACCAAAGATTAAACACCAAGCCACAAACCCCATCCTCACTCCAAGAGGCTGAGCTGGGCTGGGGGGGCCAGGCCTGAGCCACATCTCCAGCAGCACCACAGCCATCCCAAGGCTCACCACAACCACTCCAACGGGTTCGCTCCAAAATCCTGGCACGCAGCCACAGCTGGGGTGGAGCCCAGCCCCTGTTATTAAAATGTGTGACAGCAGCTCAAGATGGAAAGTGAAGTTGTACATTCTCCATCTGAAACTCCGGGAGGAATTTCAAGCAGGGGAATGCAATTTCCAGCCTGGAGGAGAGCCAGCAGCGCCAGGGCGAGATTTTTCTTAATATGGTTTTGCAAAACTCGAACACAGAAAATTGCCCGTAGCTACGGCGATGCCGGGGAGCTGCAGACAGCCCTGTTCCCATAGAGGGAGAGGGCTTTGCACAACAAAAACACCCCCCAACTCCAGCAAGCTGCTGTCCCTGTCACCAGCAGCACCTTTGGTCACCTCAGCTCCCTGCTCCAGCCCTGTCTCCGCTGGGATTTGGGGGCTGAGCCACGCGGAGCCTGCGGGGACAGGACAAACCCATTCTCTTGGCTCAGGAAGGCAACAGCATCCCAGGAGGGAGGGTTCTGGCAATAGGACCTCCATCAGCCCAAAAAGGGTGTGGGAAGGATGTGGGTGCACCAGCTCTGTGTTATTCTCCTGATGGCATTTCGGGACAGTGGCCTGCAGGACCACGGGACCCCTGGTCACCCTCTGGATCCTGCAGCTGTGGCTGGCTCCCATCCAGCTGGAGTCACAAAAGGAGCCTCCTCACCATTTCTGCTTTTGATTTAAATAATCCCAATAAGGGGATAAAGCAGCCAAAGCCCACTGGTTTGGGTTTTTTAAAGCTTCAATTTAAAAAATAACATACATGAAATGTGCAATTTTTATCAGGGCAGGCAGAGCCAGAGAGCTCGGAGCAAACCCCATCCCTGGGACTGACATTGTCCCTGCCCTGAGCCCAGTCCCCTCCTTGTTTCCCATCTTACTCAAACTGGGAGCAGTTATTCCCTCAGTGGTGCCCTCATGGGTGGGAACACAGAGTTCACATCATCCTGGGAGTGAAAAAATTACAGGGATGGGAGGAGGCACAAAAGTGACTTTTTTGTGTTTCCTTTGTTGTAACCCAGTCTTCCCAGGCACACAGGTCTGTGGAAGCAGAGGGATTTCTTTATCCTGGCTGGATGTGTGGAGCAGCAAGGACATTTCCAGTGGGCAAAGTGCCCTTTGGAAGGAGCCAGGCAATGCCACACAGTGGCATCAGCATTGGCAGTGGGTGATGGATGCAGCCAAAGGTGATGGCCTAGAGCCTGTCCAGCTGCAGACCACAGCTGGATTGGGAATTCTAGAGTGGTTCTAATGCCCTGGTGGATGTTGCAGCCCCCAAAATCTCAAGGATGAGGTGGGATCAGTCCCTGTGGAATTACTGGGGCCACCTCTGTCCTGGGCAGGGAATGAACAAGGTCTCACCATCATCAGCCTCTCCAACACCTCTCACATCCCTCAGTTATTGCTACACCTCACCCCTGTGCACCAGGAGCCTCAGCTGACCAGCCAGGGGTGTCCTGACAGCTCTGTACCTGCTCTTTACCAGCTCAGTAACTCCTGGAACCATAATGACACCTTCATTGCTGATCTCATTTAGAGTTAATTACTCGGCAAACAGACATCTCCCTAATGAGCTTGGAAGCATCCCAATAATGGCTGGAGCAGCCTGTCAATATGGATGGGAGTGCAGGAATTCCTCCTGCTGGTGTTCCAACACCCGGTGCTCACTTGAAGGGCTAAATCAATAATGTCATTTGGGGTGGGGGAATGAGGCACCAGCTCAGCTCCAAGGGAGGAGGGGAATATCAGGGAACCTATCCTGGCTGCAGCAGGTGAGATCCAAGGCCAGGCTGGACGGGGCTTGGGGCACCCTGGCATAGTGGAAGCTGCCCCTGCCCACAGCAGAGGGTGGAACTGGATGGGCTTTAAGGTCCCTTCTCACCCAGACTATTCCGGGACTTCCTGGTTCTCTAATTCCTTGCTTAAAATACATCTACAACAGGCTACCAATAGAGTCACTGCATGGTTTAATTCCACTTTTTTAGCCTAGAACCGTGCCCCTGGGGCATTTTTCCCTGCTGCTGAGCTGGGAGCTGTGCCAAAGGCACTGGGACAGCACCGGTGTGGGACTGGGGAGCCTGGAAGGTGCAGCAGCACCCCATGAAGTGAGAATGGCAAAGGAGGGGGTGGCAGCCCTGAGGATGCTCTCCCCAGCACTGCGGTGGGAAAGCCAGGAGGGCAGGCAGGACTGGCTCTGTGCCCTAAGACAGGCCCATCTTGTCACCTTGGAGAGAAGGGCAGGAGAATCCTGTCCTAAACTCTCCCCACACCAGCCAGAAATCTGACAGAGCTGTTCCCAATCCAGCAGCAAGCAGCTGGGACTCATCCTCCTTCCCCTGAGTCAGTGGGAAATGGCTTTTTCCAAGCAAATCATTTACAAGTTTCCTCCTTTTTTTTTTTTTTTTTTTTTTCCCCCAGAGGAAAAAACTCAACCCATTTAGGAGCAGGGGGTGTTTTCCTTGTTTGCCTTTAAAAAATCCTGTTGCCAGGTGCAGATGGCCACATTTACGAGTCCATGGAGCTCTGGCATGCCCGCTGCTTATTCCATGCACAGGTGGGGGGTAGCTTTCATTTGGCTCTGGTTCAGCCAAATATCCAGTGGCCAAAGGGAGAGAAAGGTGTGGGATCGAGGATTGGAACATCTGGAGTGGAGCCGAGCAACAATGAAACACAAAGTGAGGTTTGAAAGAAAATGTCTCAAATGGATGTAGAGGGAAAGGAGGATTCAAAAGACTCCCTGGAAGCAGCAAGGAGGTTCCCAGTGTCCTTCTTTCAGGTGTTGGTGGGGTTTGGAAACAGGAAAAAATGTGATGTCAATGGGGGACACAAAACACAGCACTGGATCAAACCCTGACCAGCTGCACCCCCAGCCAAACCCCCTCTGTGGGCAATGCAGATTCCAGAATTTAATGAGTTAAAACCTGAATTTCAGAAGTAGCAACAGCAGGATCAGGTTCCCATTTTAGGCCAGAATCCTGGATTTTCACCCCCACCAGACAGGGATGGTCCCACTCCCTGGGCGAGCCTGGAGCTCTCATCATTGCAAGTGTCCAAGGCCAGGAGGGACAGAGCTTGGAGAAACCTGGGGTAGTGGAAGGTGTCCCTGGCCGTGGCAGGGGTGGGACTGGATGGGTTTAAGGTCCCTTCCAATCCAAACCACCCCAGGATCCTGTGACATTCATTTCCCCAGGCAGTGGATGCAGCATGATCTGCCAAACCAAGGCCAGGGGGGCAGCAGCTCCTGCTGGAGCCACACCCCCACATTCCGGATGAAAAACACCCACTTTCCAACCAGACCCCAGGTCTTACTTGGGAGCGAGGAGCAGAACGGGAGCGAGGGCAGGGTCCGGGTCCAGCTGCAGAGCCCCACCCAGCCGGTGGGGCCGATCCCCGCTCGTCTCTCATCATCTGCGATGCACATGCTGGGACAATCAGCAGGGAAAGGCTGGAAAGGCTCCAGAGCGGGAGGCGTGGGGCACGCTCAGCTCCGCAGCCCCGGGGCTGCAATTCCTCGTGCTCCAACAATCCGCAGGTGCCGGGGTTGCCCACGCACCTCCTGGCACCGGGATCTGCCTCCGGGCATCCCTCACACCACCCCCCCGGGGAAAGCTTCTGGGGAAAAGCTCCATTTAGGAACCAAAGCCTCCTGGTGACGGGAATCCCCTTCCCCAGGGACAGCTGGCATCTGATTCCCGCAGCACAGGGACCCACACGTGCTGTGTGACCCCGCGGGCCGTCCCCTCCCCACAAAGGCAGCCAGGGATTGTCTGGAGCAGGGCTGAGGACAGGAGCTTTCAGGAACATGAGATGGGAGCAAAGCCCACTGGTAACTGGAGGCTCCTCAGCTCAGGACAGCCCCAGGGACCCCAGAGCAGCATCACGAGGCCTCTTGGTACCCACCAGCATCCCACACCTCAGACCATCCGAATATTTGGGTGCTGGTGCTCCAGGACCCTCCTGTCACTCCCCACTGGAGTCAGCTGGAACAGAAGGTCCCATACCCAGACCTGGCTCGTCCACTCAGTACCTCTTCCTTCCCTTTTTGCCAAACACATCCCAACAGCACCAACCCCTGCCCCCATGGAATCTTCATGGATAAAGCCCTGGAGCCCCATGGAGGAGGGAAGAGCCAATAGCCCTCTCTGGAGGGAGCACAGGAACATGTGTCCTGTCCCCACCTCGGGTCTCACACACCACCGGACCCAGCCTCTGAGCACAGATAAAAACAGGAGACCCATAAATCCAAAATGCTGGGAGCAGGTTTTAGGATCACAGCTTTGGGGTGGAACCCAGGTAGACCCCTCTCCATGCCATAATTCCCTTCTGCACCCGGACTCAAGTCCCCAGGGCAGTGCCGAGGGGACCGGAGCAGCCTGGCACAGGGGACCAGGGTGTTTTCCACGCACTTCCTCAGGATCACACACAGCCACAGACAAGATTGGCATCCCAATGCTGGAGAGCTTTGGAGACAACAACTCAAGGGCAGTCAGGGGCTTAAATGCAGTGCCTGTCATCCCTGGAACTGGGACAAGCCTTTAGGATCTGCCCTGATGTGCCTCCTGAGGCACTTCTGTCTCTCGTGCCTCCCCCATTTTCGATTCTCATGGCTGTCGGAGCTCCTCAGAATATCCTCTGCCTCCCCAGAGCATCCAGGGCTGCCTGATGGGGTGTCAGGAGGCTCTTCAGTTCTAGGAGCTCCAAGCACAGAGCCAGGACATGGGGCCAGCCCCTCCAGCCCCTCTGCCACCGCCCCCCAGCAGGCCCAGCCCTCAGGCCCCACCATCCTGGGGCTCACGTGAACGCCCCGTGGTCATTTTTAACCTCAGATCTTTGCGTTATTAACAACACACGTGTGGGTCTGGCCTCCCCTGCGGGACAACATCTGGGGGAGAACATCTGGGGGATATTCATCACGGCCACCGCGGGCTGCAGCCCCCGCCCCCCCGGCCGGGGATGGGTCACATGTGAGCGCCGAGCGCTTGATGTGGAGTCATTACCATCACAGACTTCCAGCCCAATTACTTGACAGATGAAATCAAGATCCGCTGGCCTTATTGTTTGCATCTGGAGCGCCGCATCCGCAAACCCTCGGCCTCATCCCCCGCCCCGGCCGCGGCAGTGCCAGCGGTGGCTTCATCTGGATGTCGTTTCCCTCAGCCTGGCACATGGGAACATATCAAACACACCCCGGTAATGAGCCCTGTCCCCCAGCCGCTACCCACAGCACCTTCAGAGAGGAGCGGATGCCCATCTCCCATCCCTGCCCGCTGCTTTTCCCTCATCAGCAGCCCCGTAGGAGTTTTGCTCTCCCGGGCCATCCCAAGCCCGAGTGGGTCCCACCCTAAACCCGTTTGCAGCTCCGGTTTTGCAACCAAACTGCCTCGATTTCCCCCGGCTGATTTCACACAAAGGAACAATTATGCTTCGCTTCTACCCATTAACACATCGCGTTTGCTTTAGGAGGGGAATAAAAGGAATTGCATCAGAAATATTTGAGGTGCTGAAGTCAGCACGCAGGTGTTGGGTGACTCTGCCAGCGCCAGCCCGAGCAGAAAACTCCTAATCCCGGTGATTATGGCACGTAAACACGGAGGTGGGGATGGGGTTCCCACCCCGGGCAGCCCCTGGGGTCTGCCCGGCCCCAGAGCCTTGCCTGGAGCTGTTTGCTCTGCTTGAGGAGCGGCTCCACTGCGAGATGGGAACCACGGAGCTCCAGAGGAGCCCCGAGTCCCCCAGGGCCATCAGGGTCAGCCATGGGCAGAGTGGGGATGGCCCTGGGTGCTGCAGGAGCTTCATCCCCTGGGCCCAGTTCTGGTGTCCTCACAGCGGCTGCCTGGCTGAAAGATGCCCATCCATCCATCCATCCATCCATCCATCCATCCATCCATCCATCCATCCATCCATCCATCCATCCATCCATCCATCCCCTCAGCACAGCCACAGCAATGCCCTGGAGGCAGGCACCGAGCAGCAGAAGGAATTTGGGTTTCTTTTTTCCCCTCTAACCCATCTGTCCTTAATTTCTTTGGGGGTTTCACTCCAAATTCTTCAGATTCTGCAGCAAATGCTTTGCAGTCCTCGGCCCTTCCGCGGCTGCCCGGCTCGGGGCTGCCTGCAACCGGAGCAGAGGGAAGGGGAAATCCCAGCCCCGAAATTCACCAACAATAATCCGTGTCCAGGGGTTGTTTGTTGATCCATGGGATTTTATCTGTTTGTTTTTGCTTGGCTGGTTATCGGTTGATCCATCCCCCTCCCTCTGCTGAGGGCTGTGCCAGCCCGTCCCTCCGTGCCGCAGCAGGGGACGATAGATTTGGTGGCAGGGGACACCAGACCCTGTTCCAGCCCACATCTAGCCATGGCTCCATCCTGTGTCCCGCGTTCGCCAACTGCTGGATCGAGTGCTGCCAGGAGGCGCAGCCGCGGCCGCGCTGCCCCTCTGCCTTTCCCTCCTGGGGACCGCAGCGCCCGGAGGCAGATGTTGCCTTGCCAAAGCTCTGCTGGGAGGTGTTTCCATTTCCTCTTATCATTTGTAGCAACAAATCCCTTGTTTTGCCCTAATTTCGCAATTACGAGGTGGTGGCTCAGGGCTACGGGCGCATGCGAATGTCTGGGGCTGGGGAGCGCAGCCGGCCCGCGGTGCGATGTACCCTGCAGTCGCTGCTAATTAGCCGCTAATTTTACAGACTCCTTTATGGTTTGCAGTCATTTCAGCTTCCTCGTGGGCTGGAGCGCCGCGGGTACAGCTCTCCCGGGAAGCACCAGCGCGGATCAGCCGCAGGTCCCCGGGGAGAGCCGGGTGGGTGGAGCAGGACTCCGGCGCCAGCTGAATTATTTCCCCAGGACGATGGGAACAGCCTGGGAAGCATCGGGACGCACTCACAGCCTGGCCGAGGCTGAGCTCAGGTGGTCACAACTCCCTTTGGATGCTCCCACTTCCCCGGGATGCTGGGATCCAAAATATCCCCCTCACCCCTCTGTCACACAAAGCACAAACTCAGACCCCTCACAACCCTGGGTGAAAACAATCCTGCCCCAGCAGTGGCCCACACAAACCACATCGGCTCGATTTGAGCCAAACTTTGGGGATTTAAATTATGCCTTAGATCAACAGGAGAGCACAATTCCTTGCCGAAGCCTTGGTCCAAGCCCCAGGTTTGATAAGTATCAGGACATGGCGCTGGCCTCAAATGGAGAAATTAAACAAATACCTCACATATTTGGGCGATTCACACATGTGAGCAGCTGCAGTTGAAGACAGGATCTATCTCGCCCTGATCCCTCTCGGCCCTCGGCGGGTATTGGCAAATCCCAGCCTCTCCTTGCTGCTATTTTATCCCTGCCGAGGCGGAGGTGCCGGGCTGGCACCACCCCTCTCTCAGCTTGGAGGGGTCTCCCGGGCTTCTTCAGCCCCTGACCCCTCGCTGACCTCACACCGCACACCTGCACCCACAAACTCTGCTCCTTTCCAGCCAGAATTCCTGGGAAACAAGCACAGCACCCCAGTTCTGTCCCACTGCCCAGGATTAGCTCATCCAGACAGACAGCAGGGAGCTGAGTGGATCAGCATCCCACACCTGGACAGATGGATGGACACACAGACATGGGATGTGCTGGGAGAGGCAGCACCTCCTGCCTGTGTTGCATCCCTGCCAGAGCCTTGGTGCTTCACTCATTGGAGCCAGCAGCTTAAATTAATCTGAGATTAACTAATTTGGAGCCTCATTTTGAATTGGATGCCTGCGAGATTGGGTTTAAAGCAGGGAAGCTGATTTCCAGCAGAGCTGTGGCGCTGCTGGCAGGAACAGCCCTGGCCATAAAATCCCAAGACGTCAGAGGGGAACAAAGATAGACTGTGATGCAGAAAAGATGCTCAAATTTAAAATAATCTGAGAGGAATGAGCACAGCCCTGCAGACACATGGCTCCAGCATCGCTCCTGAGTGCAGCTTTTCCTCTTTAAATAGACTCCACCACTTCTTCCCTCCCCGTGGCTTTCAAGTCTTTATTTTCCACCCAGGAATGACGCAGTTTAAAATCCTTTTAACCTCCCAGGTGCTCTGGGAAGTTCCCACCTCATCCCAAACATAATTTGGAGGTGGCCTCTGAGCACCCAGAGCCAGAGCCTGCGGTGTTGGAGCAATTGTGGGCTCTGCAGAAATTCTTGGCAGTCTTCCCACAGCTTCCCTACTCCTGGAATTAAAGGATCAAGCCACAACGACCCCTGCATCTGAATTAAAACGAGCTCTATTTACTGGTCATGCTAATTGAATTAGATGAACTCCAGGCTGGAGGATAGGCAGAGCCAGCCCTCACGGTTCCTGGGTTTACTCTATTTGATGTTCTAACAAATGCTCACCAGTGAGACTTCAAAGCAGAGGGATTTGGTCCTAGGCTGTTTTCATCCTGCCCTGACAAGGCTGGGTGGGACTTTGGTGGGGGTTATGGGAATTGTGGTGTGGAAGTGGTGGTGGGTCCAGTGCAAACGCCGTGTTTCCTCCTCTGGAGCTGGGAAGCTGAACCCCACAGCAGTGCCAGGTTGTGGTGGCAGTGCTCAGGGTGATGCCAGTGCCACAGAGGGTGGTACCAGGCATGGGAGCAGCTTCTCACCCTGGTCCATACCCCACAACTCCGTAGGGCAGGACCCAGCCTCACCCTCTGGCTGCTGCAGGATCCATTCCCCCAGTGCCATCTCCGCTGTTCCCATCTTGGTGAGGGCACAGCCAGGGAGGAAGGGCACAGCACCCACCCGAAATCTGGGGCAGCCAAGGGCTCCAGGAAGGGACAGGGCAGAGGTGGAGGTGGGGAAGGAGAACACACCACCCTCCCTAACATCATCAAGACAAACTTAATTAAAAAAATTCTGGCAGGAGGCTTCCATAAGCCCAGAGGACTCTGCCAAAAGTCACACTCCCTATATCCAAGTGCACAAAAGCTGGACATGTAAGACATGAAGAAAGCGCTGTCAGGGCAGGCCAGTGCCAGCCAGCAAATCTGTAACAGTGGGAACATGAAATATTAATCACTGGTGCATAAAACAATAGGAAAAACCTGCCTTTTGGGGCAGCCATCCATCCTCACTCAGCAGGGAACATCAAGAGACACTAATGCCATACAGGTTCTGCTTAAATATTTGCCTGCCTTAAAGCTCACGCAAGAAGCATTTGCTTTGAAGTTGAAAATAGACTGTAAATGTCTTTTGTGTGAGATGAAACATGATAAGACATGAAACCAGGAGGCTAAAGTGTAGTTAATCACGGCAGCTTTACAAGCAACAAATCATTACTGCAGACAGTCAAGTGGATTGTTTGATAGAGCAGCCACGTGGGGAGAGAGCTCCGGCCGGGCATCGCCCTCTGCCATGGGGTTTGGGGTCATGGCACTTTAGGGTGACCACAGGAGCGACCACAGGGCTGGATGGATGTTCACAGGGCTGGAATGATGCTGGTGAAGGGCTGGACCAGTGCTGGGAGGGCTGTGATGCTGCTGGGAGTGCTGGACTGATGCTCACGGGGCTGGAATGATGCTGACATGAGGCTGCACCAGTGCTGGGAAGGCTGGACTGGTGTTGATGCAGGGCTGGACTGATGCTGGCAGGGCTGGATTGATGCTGGCAGGGCTGAATTGATGCTGGCAGGGCTGGATTGATGCTGACAGGGCCACATCAATGCTGGCAGAGCTGTATTGATGCTGGCAGAGCTGAATTGATGCTGGCAGAGCTGGATTGATGCTGACAGGGCCACATCAATGCTGGCAGAGCTGGACTGATGTTGGCACAAGCCTGAATGGGTGCTCCCAGGGCCAGACTGATGCTGGGACGAGGCTGGAGTGATGCTGAAACATCCTTCCCTGGTGAACCCTTCCCCAGGGGTGATGTGGTTTGGGTTCACCCAGCTCCACGCTGGAGCACGAGGAGGGCAGCAGAGCTGTGACATTCCCACTCTGGCTCCGTTGGCACCCATGGCACAAGGGGGATCAGTCCCACCCCGGGCAGAGGCTGGGACACCCAGAAGGAAGCCACCCTCGAAAACTTGGGATGCTGTTGGCATGAGCATGGAGCCTGTGGTGGACACAGCTCTTCAGGCATGGACTCACAGAATTGTTAAGGTTGGAAAAGACCTTAAAGTTCACCAAGTCCAACCAGCACCACCACCATGGTCACCACTAACCCATGTCCTCAAGGGCTACATCCACATGTCCTCAATCACTTCCAGGGCTGGTGACTGCACCAGCCAATTCCAGGGCTTTACAACCTTTTCCATGAGAAAATTTTCCTAATATTCCATCTAAACCTCCCATGTGCTGCCCTGGTGCAGCCGGTGCTGAGTGCAGGAACACGCCTGGGACAGGTATTTCCCACATCAAAAACGAAGCTCACGATTAGAGGCGATGCTCACTTGGGAGCAGGAGACAAGGCCCCAAAGCAAGTGTCTAAGTATGACTGATTAACAACTAAAGCCTCACTAATTGCCTTAAAAAGTCGGATCTCAACAACCAGGGAAGGGGGGGAAAAAAAAAAGGATTAAAATTTTCCTTGGGCTAAACATTTTTCCGGCATGCTCAGACTTGCTCTGGATGTCTCCAGTCATTATCTCCCTCATTAACACACACCACAGACTGAAAACAAATTTCCCCACCTTGTGGCTCTGGGAGGTTCAGTGAGATTAACCACATTTGGGAAGTGGCATCAGCCAGTGCCCAGCTAGAGGTGGCATTTGGGATAGGGACATGAAGTTATTATTGGTGAATGAAGTGGAATAAGCCTTGGATTTTCTCCAGCTGCAGCTGGAGGTGCTGGGGGACAGGTAAGATCTGGGATGGAGCAGGTGAGGTGATGGGAGGCTCCTCTCCTCTTGCCAACCCCATGTCACCGGGAAATCATGATGTGGTAGGACTTTTTAAAATTTCCATCCATTTATTTCCTGTAATTAACACAAAAATCTGCATTTTCACAGCCCCAAATAGAACCCAAATAATTCCTTTGAAGCAAACTGATGCTCCAGAGGCCACCAAAGGGATGGGACCTGTCACAGCTGGGGATGAAGGCAATGTTTGTCAGGAACAATGGTGCCAGAGCATCCCAAATCAGGCTGTGCTCCCTGTCCCAAGGGATGTGTAACCCCCCCAAAGTGCTGCTTTGGAGTCTTGGGCTTTTGAAGTGGGAAAAACTGTGGATCAAAAGGAAATATTAAATAAAATGACACAAATATTAAAGGAGCCATCCCTGTGATGCTGGGCAGCCACTGGAAACACGCCTGAGAATTCCAGGGTGCAGGAGGAGCAGGAGCAGCCAGGCACCGGCTCCAAGGAATAGCGGTAATTAGAGCTTCCGAGTGCCTCCAGGTCATTTTCCTTTTCCTTGGATAACATAATTTCTATAGGGCTTGTTGTCTTATTAGAGAATTAATCTAAATCTCGGCGGGCTCTGGATGCTTTGCCGGCGGCTGGAGCCATCCCGAGGAGGGTCAGGGGCAGGTCCTGTGCGTGGCATGTGGGGGAAAAAAAATGACAGAACTCAAAAGGGAGGTCAGCTAGAGGCTACGGGGAAGGAAATGAATGATTTCTTAAACAATCAAGGAAGTTTGTGTCGGCCTGGAAACGTAATTGAATTTGTGCCGTTAAAGCCGGGCTGGGGCGGCTGCTCCCGACTAAGCAAAATCCTCTCGTTAAGGCAGAATTGTCATTAGTGGGATAATTAAATGAGGAGGAATGGCACAGGGAATGCCCGGGCCATGGAGTGAGGGAGGGAAGAGCAGATTTCCGAGTGCCCCGAGCAGCCAGAGGGATTCGGGGAGGGGGGGAGGGAACCCTGTGGTGCCCAGGGCTGAGGATGCTCGGGGAGCTGGGATGGGATCTGTCCTGCGGGATTGCATCCTGAATCCTCAGCATCGGGCGCTGCGCGGAGCTCTCCATCTTCAGGTCTTTAATATTCCTACTAAAATCCCATCTCCTGCCAGATTTCCATGAAAATGTCCCACCGCTATTTAAAGCATCCCGCGGGTTTTGGTTCCGGGGATATTTCCTCGCTACTGCAGGGGTGGATGCACGGGATCCCACAGGAGCATCCTCCTCCTTCCCTCCCCTCCCTGGAAGGGTTAGGAAAGGCACTTGCACCCTCCCGTGCCCGCACCCTCGAACTGCAAGGCAGCGCGGAATTCCGGCCGGCTCCCCGTGGCACAGGCTGCTGGGCAGGGCAGCAGGGGCAGGGATCCCGGCTGGATCTCCCCTGGCACCCGCGATGGGAGGAAGCTCTGCCATCCCTCGCCGCTGACACTCCCAAGGTTTCCTCTCACTGCAGCATCTCAGGGGAAACCACCCCAAAAATCCCTTCCTTCCACACTTCCAGCACTACGGGGCTCACGTGGATGTCGACCTGACCTGGGATAATCCTGGAATGGTTTGGGTTGGGAGGGACCTTAAAGTCCATCCAGTGCCACCCCCTGCCATGGGTAGGGACACCTTCCACTATCCCAGGCTGCTCCAAGCCCTGACCAACCTGCCCTTGGACATTTCCAGGGATCCAGGGACAGCCACAGCTTCTCTGGGCACCCTGTGCCAGGGCCTCCCCACCCTCACAGGGAAGATTTTCTCCTTAATATCCTAAAATCCAAGGATTAATCAGTCAAAAGGCAGCTTGGACCTTCAGACTGGAACCTGGTGAATAATTAGAGCTAGAGGTTGACCTGAAGTGAGGGCAATGGGGGGAGAGCTGGCACTGGCTCCTGTTCCAGAGAGGACTTTACCCCGTTGGAGCAGGGAACTGGAGTCTGGCAAAGCCCAGCTCAAGCCTCCAGGCTCCAGAGATCTGGTATCCAGCCCCAATGTGGTGAAGAGCCCCTTGTGAGGCCTTGGGGTTTCCAGTTCTGGAGACAGCTTTGTGTGGGGAAGTTCTGGTGAGAAACTCAGCTCCCTGTGTCCAGAAAATCCTGACAACCCAGGAAGTACCAAGAACACACTTGGAACAAGCTAAAACCAGCTTCACTCAGGAAAAAGTGCAAAGTGGAGTGAAAAGGAAGCCTTCCCAATGGAGCTTTGGCCCTGGGAATGCCCAGAGGCCTCCAATGCATCAGTATCCCCCTTTCCCATGGCAAAACCTGGGGGAATGGGAAAGATTCCGGGTAAAACCACACACATCCCACCCCTCCCAGCCTCCCCACCCCTGCAGCCACAGAGCAGAGAAGGAACCCCTGGCACTGGGATGCCCTTCCCAGCACGTTTAACACTCCAACACAGTGAATCAGTGCTTTATTTTCAGTATGGAAAGAGGTACAAGACCAGCAGTGAGCTCCAGGAGCTGGTGTGGCAAACTTCCCCTGGTGCCCTTGGATCCATGGGAATGAGGCAAAGCACCAGGAGAGAAAAGCCCCCAGCACGTCCCTGAGTGCAGCTGCACCAGAACAGCACCGGCAGCACGGCCCCTCTAAACCCCACGGCTCAGCAACAGCCTTCCCATCTTTAAAGATCCTTGTGTACCAATTCCAGAGGAGGATTTGGCTTCTGGGACAGGGAGGGAAGGCCACGAATCAGGTGCTGAATTAAGGAGAATCAGTGTGATAGCCCTTGGGAGCACTGAGGCAGCGCAGACGCGATTCCCAGAGCTTGAGTGGTGCCAAGCGCATCCTGTGGGCCCAATTCCGGCCTCCCTCCCACCAGGGCACAGCCAGGAGGAGCCTGAGTGCCACTGGAATTTATTGCACAGTGCTAAATCAGGTGTAAGGCCAGGGCAGCGTCGAGGATGTGGGTATGGAACCGTCTGTGCTGTGTGCAAGGTGGGCAGAGGGGGAAAATACCTGGATGCTGCCTTGTGGGACCATAAAACATCCTTGCCCCAGCACCCTGGAAGGGTTTATATAGGGCAATTCATACCATGATCCCAGCCCAGAATAGCTCCAGGGATTAACCCACGCTCTGACCTCGGCTAATCCCGCGCTACTCCCTGGAAGTGCCAGTGGAGCGATCCTGGATTGCATCAGTGCCTGGCTGGGATCTGGACACTGTCCTGGCTCGGCTGAAGTCAGCAGCAAACCCTCCCCAGAGCTCAGCAGAGGCAGGAGCACAGGCACAGGAGCTCCTTGGATGGATCCCCAAGGAGGAACTGGACTAGGGAAACCAGGGGAGACTCGTAACAGGGAAACCAGGGGGGAACCAGATTAGGGAAACCAGGGGATAAAACCTTGACAAGGAAATCAGGGGGAAACCGTGACAGGGAAACCAGGAGAGAATTATGAGAGAGAAATCATGAGGAAAACAGGGGGAACCATGACAGGGAAATCAGGGGATAAAACCTTGACAGGGAAATCAAGAGGAAACAGTGACATCAGGGGCAAACTGGAACAGGGAAACCAGGAGCTTCCTTGGGGTTCCTGCTGCTGTGGGTCCCCTTGGCAGGACAGTGCACCCCAAGGAGTGAAAGCAGGATCAGCCCAGGGCAGTGCCAGGTGCAGCAGCTCGCTTATTTCGCCTTCAGGTCATTGTCAGCTTTACCTAAAAAAGGGGGACAAATAATCAGGGTTCATGTTCCTTCCTCCAGAAGCACTGGCCCTTTTTATTTGGCGGTTTTGCTACACAACATCACCACCACAGCCTGACAAGCAGGACAGCAGCTCATGGCTGTGGTGCTGCCTGGAATTTGGCCTCCTGTGGCCTTTCCTCAACAGCCTTTTCCTGGATAACTTCCCCAAGGAGTGACCAGCAAAACCCCCCAGCCCCTCA
This sequence comes from Lanius collurio, assembly GCA_020086605.1. NCBI lineage: Eukaryota > Metazoa > Chordata > Aves > Passeriformes > Laniidae > Lanius > Lanius collurio. Next base: position 5,812,147 of record JACBWW010000025.1, on the reverse strand, counting down.
GTGCCACCACAGGGGCTCCCTGCCCTCTCTTTGCACCCCCAGAGAAACCCCCCAAAGCTCAGCCACCCCTCAAACCCACAGAGACCTGTGGTCACACCCAGGAGCTCCAGTGGGAGGTCGAGGAGCCTCGAGCTGAGCAGGCTGAGCCTGATTTAGTCCATGAGCAGCTCCCTGGCCTTATCAACACGGCCGGGGCCGCGCTGCCGAAAGCACTGCAGCGCACACAGTGTGTCCCCAAAATAACTCCCTGGGCTGGGACAGCTGCCAAGCCACAGCTGGTACCTTTTGGGACGAACTTCAGCGAGCTGCTGAATATTCAGAAGCGAGACTGGCCCTTCCTGGGCCCATCGTTGAGGAATTCGTGGCCCAGCCCGTTGCCACACTTGCCACACGTCACCTGGAAGAGCAAGGGGAGGGGTTGGCAGCAATCCGGCTTCCTCACGGGCTCATGGAAAACAAGCCTGGGGGTGTTTTTTTTGTCACATCCCAAGGGTTCGGGGATCGGCACCTTTAAAGCCCCGGGGCGCTCCTCGCGTTTGGCCACGCTGTCGCCGTGCAGGGTCTCGGTGAAGGCTGGCCACGGGGACGAGTGCTCGTACTTGGCCCGGCTGGAGAACAGCTCATGGCCACACTTGGCACACACGTAGATGCCTGGGGAGGGCGGCACGGGAGCGGTCAGTGCAGGGGACAGCGGGGGTGGGGACAAGGGACACCCGCGTGGGATTTTGCCCACGTGGGTCGCTGCCAGCTGCGGCTGCCGGACCCCCACGGAACCCCCAGGGCCAGGCAGGGAGGTGGAGGGGCAGGACCCCCATTCCCCATAGGGGTTCCTACAGGGCAGGATCCCCCCAAGGGACTCCTATAGGGACCGAACCTCCGAGCTCTGAGGACCCCCCTCACAATCAGGAAGGATTTCCCCACCCCATTGGGAGGACCTCAACAAGGATGGCAGACCGGGGACCCCCAGCCGGACCCTCGGGTGGAGGATGCTCCGCAGAAGGACATTCCCCTAACCCCCCCCCCCACAAACGCTCACCCAGGGGGGTTCCGCGTTGCCGGGTGACACCCCCTGCCCGCCCCGCTGGGGATCCCCCCCGGCCGCACCCCCGGAGCCCGTGGGGAGCCCCTCACCCGGCTGGAAGTGGTCCTTGAACACCTCTCCCCCCAAGAAGGAGCAGAAGGACATGGCTGCGCCCGCCGCCCCGGCCCGTTCCCCGTTCCGCTGGCCCGGCCGCGCCCCCCGCCACGCCCATACACCGGGCCACCGCCGTGTCCCGCCCCTCCGCCGGGCCACCCCCGGTGTCCCGCCCTCGGCCTCTTCTCCGGCCCCGCCCCTTTGAG
>JACBWW010000025.1:5748303-5805824 GCA_020086605.1 Lanius collurio | reverse complement strand
GCCCCCATGCAAACACCTGCAAGGACCTTCATATCCAATTTATCCTGTAAAGAGCAAAAAGATCCCCACGATCCTGCAGGGCCACGGGCTGGGGACGAGCTCCAGACTGGGAGGTGGGTTAGTGCTGGGCCACCTCCACGCTCAGTGTTTGCTCTGAGCTAACAGCAAAGCCTTCCCTGGGGCTGCACCTCCCTCTTGGGGTGCTGGTGGTCCAGCCAGGGCACCCAGCAGGGTCCATCCTGCTGCACCCCACCTTCCAGCACCCTGTCCCCAGAGGTGGCTGTTGCAGCAGCAGCAGCGTAGCCCCCGCTGTGCTCGCCGTCCCTGCTAGAGGAGAACTCCCATACAAGCCCAGGCTATTATTATCTCCGTCTTCCACCGTGCTAATGGTCTCTCAGGAAACAGACTTCTTTTTTTTCCTTTTTTTTAGCTTTTAAAACCCACGAGTACGGGAGCAGTGGGAACGGAGAGCTGGGCACAGCAGAGTGGAACACCAGCAGCACTGAGCCCAGCACTGGGGAGACATTGTCCCCCTGACCTGGCAGGGACACGGAGCAGGGGCCGGGCAGGACCCTCCAAGGACCAGCCCAGGGACGTTCTGGTAGGAACAGCCAAGGGTGATGGGAAGGACTGGGGATACTGGGAGTGGCTGTGATGTGGGGCCACTGAGAATCCTGCATGATGAGGGGCAGGGGGTGTCCAGGCTGCAGTGCTGGGGTGGGAGGTGGACAGGGCCCTGTGGCATCAGGGGAGGGATCCCTTGGAATCACAGAATCATGGAATGCTTTGGGTTGGAAAGGACCTTAAAGACCACCCCTGCAGTGGACAGGGACACTTTCCACTAGAGCAGGTCTCCTCTCAGGCCCAGCTCCACTGCTCATTTGCCTCTGCTCACTCCTTGTTTGGCTGTTTTGGTGCCTTGCCAGGTGCTGGTGGTGCCAGCAGCGCCACAGCCCTGCCCACAGCCTGGACAGCACCAGTCAGGCTCTCTGCAGGGAGCTGGGACCACCAGGACAATCACCCGTGGATGATTTGGGGTTAACAAGTGGCTCCTGTAAAGGAGAAGCAAAGCAAGAGCTGAGATTATATAAAGGGGGCTGGAGGCAGCTGCGGCACAGCCTGTAATTAATTCCTGGCACTGAGGAGCTTTGAAGATCCAGGGCGGCGCGGTGCAAGCATGAGGCAGCCCCAGGGTCCCTGGGATGTATTCCTGCTCGTGCTGCAGGGATGCTGTGAGGGAAAGAGGGCAAGGGGGGCTGAGTGGACCCACTGGAAGCTGACTCAGCATCGTGATGGCCCTGCAGAGCCCTTCCTGCAGATCCCTTCTCCCTCTCAAAATCACGGAGGGAGCACAGCTCAGAGCAGGTCAGCCCATGGCTTTGGCGGGAGTGCTGCCATGAGGGATGGTGGGGACAGGGCTGCACTTTGTTGAGGCCTCGGATCCCCTCAGGACAATGAAAACTTTGTGTTAGAAAAACTTGTGTGCCTCCTCAATAAAGCCAGAGATTGCTGACTGTGCTTATGGAGCATCCCCACGCTGCACGGGCTGCAGCTTGGGCTGGCTCCATTTTGGATTCATGCAGTGCTTGAAGCAGGGGCCAAACCATGAACATTTAGAGGAGTCAGGGAGTCCTGCCCGCTGGCCTGGCATCCCTCCTCGCAGCCCCAGCACTCGCACTGGGACCAGTGGAATGTCCTGGTGCTGAAAATCCCCCTGGCTTGGCTGCAGCCCTGGCTGGCATCCCCGGGCTCTCGGCAGCCCCGGGCATTCGGCAGCCCCGTTGCTAATTGCCTGGCTGAGGTTTATCCTCGTTAGACAAGCGGTTTCGCACCCTCAGCCATTGAGCTCATCTCACCACGGGGCCTTCTGCATCCCCTCCCTGCCAGGAAGCACAGGGAGAGCCACAAGCTCTGTGCCCCAAGCGCATCCCGAAACAGGCTGGAAGGCGCCCAGCCCAGAGCGATGGGTCCCGGGAGATGCCCCCGGGCGATGCCGATGGGGTTGGCAGGACTAGAGCAGGGATGTTCTGTACCCTGAGGTGACCCGGAGCTCTTCCAGCTCTGACAGCTGCTTCCCTGTCCCTCGGCAGTGCCGTTGGCGATGCGAGCGATGGCAGACCAGGCTGCGGTGGCAGCAGACGCCTCTCCAGCCCTGGCACCGTCCCCGGGCTCACCTCGCCGTGGGGACACCGACGGACCAACGTCCCATCCCGGCGGCACCAGGGAGGACCCCGGCGGCCGGGATGGCTGCGGGCTCCTTCCCACCGCGGACGGGGACGCGAAGCGTTCCCCCTCGCCCCAGCCCGGGGGGATGCTCCTGGCCGACCTCCCGCGGGTCCCCCAGCCCCGGCTGAGCCCGGCCAAGTCGCGCACGGCTCCATCGTCGCCCAGCGTGTCCCCGTCGGAGAGCCGAGCCGCCCTGCTCCGGCTGCGAGACGCCAGGCTGGAGGACACGAGGCGGCGGCTGTCGGAGGCCGTGCAGGAGCCCCTCAGCCGACTCAGCCGCCTCATGGCCGAGGACAGCAGCCCCACGAACCGGGCGAAGGAGCCGGGGGGCAGCCCCAGGGGCAGCCGCGGGGCCGGAGGCAGCCGGGTGCGGGACTGGACGCCCTGGGAGCCCACCCAGAACTGCCGCTATGAGATCTGCTCCTACGGGGACGTGATCCAGGTGGTGGAGGTGGCACAGAGAGACGCCGAACCCTCGCTCCCACCGCCCGAGGAGCCGCCGCCCGTGCGGTCCGGGGGCACCGTGCCGGGCAGAGCGCTCGCCTCCATCGCCCTTCTCGCCTACGGGTACCTGGTGCTGCCGCTGCCGCCCTACGCCGCCGGGCTCTGCGTGGGGCTGCTCTGCGGGCTGCTGCTGGGCTTCCTCGCCGTCCTCCTCCTCGTGCCCAAGGCCCCGCCGGCCGCTCGGGGACCGTGGGGCCGCCTGCGGCCCAAGCTGCTCCCGGGGGAGCCGCGGGAAACCCCCCACCTCCAGGTAGGAGAGGGGGGATCCGGGATGAGGGGCTGGAGGGGATCGCAGGGTTGGAGGTGCCCGTGGTGAGCAGGAAGCAGTCGGCTCCCTCTTCCCCCTTTTCCAGGGCTGGATGAACCAGCTGCACGTGTATGACCCCGAGCTTTTCCACCCGTCGCTCACGCATTCGGTGCTCGCCGTGCTGGACGGGTCCACCCTCAAGCTGTCCTACCCAAAGAGCAACATCCCGCGCCGAGCCACCTTCGAGGAGGAGATCCTGGACACCGTCTTTGTCAGCCACCGCTGCTACGACCTGACCGACGCCAAGGTGAGCCTGGAGGTCCCCAGAACCCTCCCACGGGGACGCCCCCGTGCCTGGCCCGGCCTCACCCCGCTCTCGGTGCTGCAGGTCTTCCTGTGCCCCCCCAGCCTGGCCCGAAAGCGGACGTGGAACAAGAAATATCCCATCTGTGTGCTCCTCTCCGAGATGGCAGAGGGAGAGGGCAGGAGCAGCGAGGAGCACGACACGGAGCTGCAGAGGGATGAGGGGACAAGGAAGGTGCCAGTGTCCGGGCAGGACATCCCAGGGGACGGCAGGGAGAGGTGCCTGTACTTATTTGGGCGGACAGGGCGGGAGAAGGAGGAGTGGTACCAGCACCTCGTGCAAGCCTCCCATGGAACACCCAGCAGCCATGGTGACACCAGGGCAGGTGAGGAACAGCCACCATGGCCTCTGCTCTGTGCCAGGACTGATCCCAGAACACAATCCCTTGGTGGGCAGCAATGAGCATGGAGGGACATGGAGGAGCCCAAAGGGTAGCACAGAGTGGGTGGCATGTCACTGGCACCATGAACAGGCATCATGTCACCCCTGCTGCTATCCTGACCCAACAGATTGGATATTAGGAAAAATTCTTCTACTGGAAGGGCTGTCCAGGCCTGGCACATTTGCCCAGGGCAGGGGTGGAGTCCCCATCCCTGGAAGGAGTTAAAGCCCTGTGGATGTCGCACTTGGAGATGGTGCTGGGGAATGGTTGGATTGATGACATTGGAAGGATTTTTCAAGCTAGATGATTCTGTGATTCCATGTCCCCAGGCATGGGATCAGCTCCGCAGAGCAGCGGCAGCAGCAGCGGGGGCAGTGCTGAGGACATCCCATCCACAGATTCAGCCAAGGATCTGTCGGGAAGCGTTGAGGAGATTTACCTGGATTACAGCACCTACATGGCCCGATTCGTGCCAGCACAGGGGGCAGTCAGCCCGGACCGGAACCCCTCTCATGGAGCTCTGGGCAGTCCCACACCCGCAAAGGTGAGTGGGACAAATCCAGCACTGGGAGCAGGACTTGAGCGCTAAGCGGAGGCTGATGAACACCTCACAGAGCCACTTCTAGATTGTGGTTTGTGTGAGCAGCCAAGCCCTGGGGCAGGGGAGCACCAGGACAGCAGGCCCCACTGTTCACTGGGCCACCTTGCTGCAGGTGGCTGCTGTCCCTCCGCAGCTCAGCGAGGACACGGCGAGCATGGCCTGGATGAATGCGCTGGTGGGGCGCATCTTCTGGGACTTCCTGCGGGAGCAGTACTGGGCTGAGCAGGTGTCCAACAAGATCCAGAAGAAGCTGAGCAAGATCAAGGTGAGAGGCAGGAGCATCAGATCACTCAGGGCAGCCTTCTTCTCAAGGCCCCATGGCAAGTGCCAGGCTGTGGTGACCATCCCCCATGGGGTTTCCCTCCATCAGCTCCCATATTTCATGAATGAGCTGACGCTGACAGAGCTGGACATGGGCACATCCATCCCCTCAGTTCTCAGTGCCTCCAACCCCACCATCAATGAGCGAGGTAAGAGCCCCACAGAGGGACAGGGACCCCAATGCTGGCTTCAGGATGGCTTTACTGAGCTGCTAGCCCAGTCCTCAAAGCTGGGAGGTTTTGGCAGCACACAAACAGCTCTGACCCCTGTGGTGCTGACCTGATCTTGCCCTGTCCCTCTCCCTGGCAGGACTCTGGGTGGACATGGAGGTCACCTACAGCGGCTCGTTGCAGATGACGCTGGAGACAAAGATGAACCTCAGCAAGCTGGGGAAGGAGAGCATTGCAGAGGAGAGCGTCCCTGCAGAGGCAGGCAGAGAGGGGTAAGGAATCTGTCCATGGATGGGCCCATCCTGCTCCTCCTGCCCCTGGCTGCTGGCCCCAGAGCACCCCGTGATCTCCTGGGGTTCACAGGGCCAGGCCGCGGCTGATCCTGCTGGCAGACAGCGATGCAGAGTCGTCCAGCGCCGGCTCCTCTGACGAGGAAGATGTCACCACTGCAGAGCCCATGGGAGCCCCGGGGGAGCGGCTTCCCCCACCTGGCACCGAGGGGTAAGGGGGTGCTGGGGATCTCTGCCATGGGGGGCACTGGGAGGTGCTTGGGGACGCACAGTGCCACATCAGCACAGGAGCTTGGGGACGGTGTCCCCAGCAGGGCACACGCAGCACATCGTGGCAGCTTTCAGAGGGGACTCTGTCCCTGTGGGGTGCCGTGGCAGAGGGCTGGGAGACCCCAAAACCCAGCAGGGCTGAGTTGAGGCCCCTCTTGCTTTAGTCACGTCAGTGGCAACAGCACAAGCCGGAAGATCCTGCGCTTTGTGGATAAGATTGCCAAGTCCAAGTACTTCCAGAAGGCCACAGAGAACGAGTTCATCAAGAAGAAGATGGAGGAGGTTTCCAACACTCCTCTGCTGCTGACGGTGGAGGTGCAGGAGCTGGCAGGAACCCTGGCTGTGAACATCCCCCCGCCACCAACCGACCGTGTCTGGTACCAGCTCTCCTTCCCCCCACGGGCACATCCTCCTTCCAGCTCCCCTTGCTCCCTGCGAGAAGCCAACTCCAGGGCTTTGGGTTCATCTTGGGCACCAACAACCCAGGGCTGTTCCTCAAAGGGGCTCACAAACCTCAGGCTCATTTCTCTGAGTCTCCTCCCAGGCCAACACAGGATCTAGGGACCCTGAGCTGTGACCTCCTCCCTAAAACCCAGCAGTGGGGCCACCTGGGCTGAGCCGCATCTTTGGGAAGTGATGCTTTCTGCCTCTTTCCTTTCCCCTCACAGGTACAGTTTCCGAGTGCCACCGCAGCTGGAGCTGAAGGTGCGCCCAAAGCTGGGTGAGCGGGAGGTGACATTCCTGCATGTCACCGAGTGGATCGAGAAGAAGCTGAAGCACGAATTTCAGGTGCCTGGGCTGTTCAAGGGCTCAGCAAACCCTGCTCAAGCTTGGGCGTTGCTGCCATCAGGGAGAGTCAGCCTCAGGTTGGGCTACTTGTTTCTGCAAAAAGCCAACATCTGGTCTGGTCTGGCCAGCTTGGAACAGTGAAGACACAGAACCCAAATAAAAAGCTCCAGGGCTGAGGAAAAGTGATTTCCTCCCACCATTTGCAGGCCTGTCCCAAGCAGGGGGGGTTGGGGGTGTTAGGCAGTCCTATAGACAGACACCCCCCAGAAGGGCTGAATCCGCCCATCTGCTCTGGTTTGGGGATGTTTGGGAGATTTACCTTCCCAAGGGTTTCTTTTCAGCCTCTCACCTCTGCTCAAAGAGCAGAAATGTTCCCACAGGTATTTAGGGCCCCCCAAAAGCCACCCATTTGGATGGCTTCAAAGTGCTGGTCCCTGCCCTGCTGTGGCCACCCCTGAAGAGGGCAGAGCAAAGATAAACTGTTCCTGCTTGTCCTCACCCTGATATCCAGGGCTGGGACCCCACTGGGGCTGCTGCTGTGGGGGTGGGAGCCCAGAACCTCCAGTTCACAGCCTTAGTCTCTGACCCAGGCATGGCTCCTGCCAAGCCACCTCCAGGCAGTGTCCCCGTGGGGTTCAAACTGACTGATTTGTTATTCCGGATTCCTCTTTTCAGAAAATTTTGGTGATGCCAAACATGGACGATCTCATCATTCCCATCATGCGCTCTGGCCTGGATCCTTGGCCACCCACCACCAGACTGCCCCGGGACCCACCAGCCAAGGGGGACAGAAGGATCTGAAGCACAACCCCAGGGGCAGGAACACTGCCCAGAGCTCAGGGACCTTGCTGGGACATGGGGACAGCCAGGGCCTGGCCACTGACTGCACCCAGGGCTGTGCCTGGATTCATCCTCATCCTCTGCTTCTGCAGATGAGCCTCTTCAAATACTGCAAGCACATGTTCAGGGCACAACCAGGCTGCTGGAGACCCAGGAATTTCATGGCCACGTTCCCAGGACTCCTGGTCAAGAAGGCAGCTCTGGACAGTGGAGGGCTGGGCTTCCCACTGTCTGGCTCCCAAAGAGGGTGCAGGACACCTGGACCAGTTCTGCACCAAAGGAGTTGGGATCATCGCTGATCCAAAATTCCCAGCTCTGGGGCATCCCCCTCACCCCGCAGGCAGCTGGGCTGCAAGGAAAGCACGGGTGGGAAAGGAGTCCCAACTGAATAAATCCATCGCTGCCCAGCCCTGCCTAGCAGCCCTCTTCTTGTACACAAATTCCAACCTCTCCTGAGGATTCCAGCTGGGATCAGAGGCTTTGAGCAGGGAGAATCCTCCAGGTTTTATCTTCAGCTCTGCGAAAGCGGTGCCTGGGGATTTAAGGGAGAGGCAGTAAAGAAAGAGATAGTTGGGGAGCTGGGGCAGAGGCAGGTCATGGGGAGGCCCTGTATTCCCAGTATTCCCAGTGGAAATGGGTGCAGAAGTGCTGGTACATGCTCTGCTGGATGAGAGGAAGAAGAGTCTTCACGGTGGTTTGGTGAGTGGGAAAAATTCACTGGGCAAAGGAAAGGGAGGATCCAGAGGACAGAGCAGGCACTTGGCTATCCCAGTTAGTCCCTGTCCATGTGGGCCAGTCCCAAATGCCCCTTTTCCCATCCCCACATGCTGAGAAGCCTGAAAACAGGCAAGACACCCCTCCAGAAGGAAGAGAAGGAGCAGGTATGGCTTGGAGCCCCTTTATTGCAAGTGCCCTGTCAGGCAGTCTTGGATCTCCATCCTTAGAGCTCTTCCTGCACACCTGGCTTCTCCTTCACCAAGTGTTTCTTCTGAGGGCCCTGGAAAAGAGTAGAGTTTGGTGTTAGGGACACACAGACATGGCTGTGTCTGGGCTGTGGGGACCAGAAAGGCAGCTCTGGCCAGCAGCTGAAAAATGGGGTTATGCTACAGCAAATCAACCCTATGGGAGCAAATGGCAGGAATTACTTATGTCCCTCAAGTTCCAGGCAAATGTGATGATTTAGCACAGAATCAATGGGACAAAATGGCAAAGAAAAGAGCTGCACTCAGGTCAAACCTCTTCCTGTCACTGAGTTCCTCGTCACAGCAGCTCAGGGCTGGCAGTGACACAACAGGCTCCTGACACGGAGCTGAAGGAAATCAGCTTAACCTCTAAAGAGCTCTGCAAAGGCAGTGCCTAACCAATCCCCCTGCCAGCACTAAGGAGGCTTAGCCAGCTTCATATGGCGTTTCTGGCTGAGAGGCCAGATCCAGACCCAGTTTACATCTGCATGGGGTCCAGGTTTCTTTCCGTTCTCCTACTCTCTCTCCTGGTTTACTCAGTGCTTCCTCCCCTTCAGACTCAGACTTGTACCAGCCTGGTGAAGGCTGCAAAACTATTCAGGAAACTGCTATGTTTGGATTATTTAATTTTTTTTTTCCCCCCAGATTTAAGAAAAATACACTGCTTGGCCTTCTTGAAAGCTTCTGACAAAAGCACCACATATCTGCATCTGAATTTGACCCAAACTTTTTTCCTCTAAGAACATTAAATCTATAAATCATTCCAAACAAATCAAAGCAGTGCACAATTCCAAGTGAAAGGGACCATATGGCCAAGACAGTGCCTGCCAAGTTAACTGCTTGTTTAAAACTTCTAATGGTAAATGCGAACTGGTTGCCCATATGGTCTCTTATTTGCTGGTTGAGTTGTCTTGGATCACTCACATAACCATCCTCTTCTTCCTTAGCATAATTTCTGCTGTGTGAGCTGAACTTGTGGCTGTCTTTAGGCAAGAGAGTCTCAAACATTCATTTGGCTGTTGTTGTATCGAGAAACATCATAGAATGATGGAATGCTTTGGGTTGGAAGGGACATACAACTCATCCAGTTCCACCTCCCTGCCCATGGACAGCTGGAAGATGCTTGGTTGGAGACAGTCAGTTACTTTAGCCCCACAATGAGCTGGAGGCAGCCTGAGGAACTCACCATGAAAGCCCTCTTTTCCTGAGCTGTCTGGAAGCGGCCGTGGCCAAATTTGGAAGTGGTGTCAATGAATTTGAGCTCGATGGCTTCATGGGCCCGGCGGCTCGTGTGCACCAGGAGAGACTGGGAAAAAACAGTCACAACACGCCAAGATAATTGTTACAGAAAATCAGCACAGCTGGTCTCATGGAAGCAGGGTTGGAATATCATCTAAACAAATATCCTCAAAAATCTGTGTTCTCAGAGCAATACTCTGGTACTCAGGTGGTGGAGAGCCTGCAGAGCTGCTCTTCACAGCATTTCACAGAATCAACTAGGCTGGAAAAGACCTCTGAGATCACAAAGTCTAACCTATGACCTAACACCGCCTTGTCAACCAGACCATGGCATCGAGTGCCACATCCAGTCCATCCTTAAACACCAGTGACTCCACCACGTCCCTGGGCAGCCCATTCCAATGCCCAATCACCCTTTCTGTAACAATCCATCATTTCATTTCTGAAATGAACCCCAGCCCTCAGAGCTCTGAAGCTCTCCAGAGAGGCTCCATCCACCTGCCCACTCAACAAACCCTCCACCTGCCAATGACCTCAGCACCACACTCATGTGCAACACAGCACCAAGGACCCTCCCAGTGTCCTTGCCCAGCATTTGGAGGGTTCTCCATATGGAGAATGTGTCCCTGGGGAGCTGCAGTCCATCCCAGCCTGGTGCTCTCACCTTCCGGAGAGTGAGCACACGCTTCCTGGTGCCCACCACGCAGCCCTTCAGCATGAGGAAGTCGTTGTTGACCTCCCCATAGTGAGGGAAACCACCCTGTGGGGAGAGCAGAGGGGTTGGTGGGTAGGAGAGCTGGCTGGGAGAGTCAGAAGAGTCACAGCCCTCTCCCCCCTCAGCCCTTACCATAGGTGTGATGGTCTTCTCCGTGATATCGTAGTGTGTTGAGGCGTTGTTCCTCACCACTTTGCCATCCTCCACATGGATCCCATGGCCAATGCGGTAAATCTGGGAACAGACAGGCAGCAGAGATGGAGACTCTCCTGCCCCTTGCTGAGGAGCTTCACAGGGTGACCAAATCCCCCAGAGAATCACATGGTTTTCACCAAGGTGTGCCCTCGAGCAGCAGAAAAGCACCAGGAAAGACATGGAGATGTCTACGGAAATATCTGGGAGGATAAGGGCAGCTGAGGGCACCATGGGGAGGAGGATGGTGACAGGATGCGAGGCCAGAGGGAGCCCCCTGGGCTGTACCTTCTTGTTGATCTCAGTGCGGTGGTGGTAGCCCTTCTGGCCAGCCCGGGCGATGGAGTAGCCCACGCGGGCCGGGTGCCAGGCCCCGATACAGGCCACCTTCCGCAGGCCCTTGTGTGTCTTCCTGGGCAGCTTCTTGGTGTGCCAGCGGCTGGTCACCCCTGGGAGCATGGGAACAGCGGGCAGGGTCAGCAGGGAGGGGCAGGGCTGGGCCTGGGACCGGGGAAGCAAGGTCCCATCATTCTCCTGAGGGACAGTCCCATTGTTCTCCTGAGGGACAGTCCCATTGTTCTCCTGAGGGACAGTCCCATCGTGCTCCTGTGGTTCTCAGAGGAAGCTGTTGGGAGGAGATGAGGAACTGTTCTCACTTCCCACGGCTCTGATCAGACTGGGATGTGTTCCATGCACCCAGGGATACCCACACCCCTGCACATGTGGGGTTTGGGAGACATTCACACAATCACAGAATGGTTTGGATTGGAAGGGACCATAAAGACCATCCAGTTCCAAGCCCTGCCACAGGCAGGGACATCTCCCATTAGACCTGGTTGCTTTATGTACTGACAGGGCCTCTGAGCCTTCTGGGAGGCCTCTGAGCACAGCAGACAGCACAGCTTGCACTGGCCTTAAGCTCAGATAAAATCTTTCCACCAGAGGTTACCTTGTCAGCTCCTTTGTATCTACATCAGAGATGTCCCTGTTGCACTTTTCCCTTGCCAGAATCCCTGAGATTAAGGAAACCAAACTCTGCCACAACAGAACTGGATGTCATGCTTAAGATCCCGAGGCTCTCTGCTACCCCTTCTATAAAAAATTGAGGGTTATCAGTGTTGTTAACACTTTCCTACCCCAAAACCACTTGATGGGCAGAGCCATGTGAGAAGGACAGACCCAAACCCCTGTACCTTTCATCCCGTGCCCCTTGGTCACACCGATGACATCGATCATCTCATTCTGGCTGAAGACACTGTGCACAGAAATCTGCTTCTCCAGCCTCTCCCGGACCCAGTCGACCTTCTCAGCCACTGTCCCCCCATTCAGCTGGATCTCCATAATGTGGGCCTTCTTCTGCCTCAGTGGGAGCAGCCTCATCTGCAGCACACAGTGGTTTAGGGTGACATGTGGCCCCTTGCCCCACAGACATGAGGGTGCAGAGGGACTGGGTCACTCACAATCTGTGAGGGGTAGAGGGGTGAGCAGAGCCACAGCTTCACCACCCTCTCTGCCACAGTCACACCCTTTCATAGCAGCCCTGGGTCAGCAGCTCTTTGTATCTGAGATCTTATGGAGCCAACTCCTTGTCCTTGAGCCCAGAGACCTCATCTGAGCTTTAGCCAACTTAGCTCTCCCCCAGACTCCAAAGCAGCCCTTAACTCCGGGGATCACCGTGAAAATGGGCCCCTGTGTATCCAGCAATCAGCATCTGGCAAAACTGTGCCTGCCCGTGGGGTTATTTTTGCCTAAAACACTTGACACCAGTTGCTAATTTGAGGTGATCATGAGACCCAAGATCCCTTGCTGACATAGGACTCAGGACCTGCCCAGGCTCTGCCCTCCTCTTGCTCTCTTCCACAGGGTGTGTGTGCTCCCATCGGGATATGGGGGCTCCCCAGTGCTGCCAAACCACAGCCCCCGAGGCAATCCTGGAGCAGGGAGCTCTGGGAGGGGACTGTGAGGTCAGGAGGCAGCTGGAAAGGTCAGTCAGCACCTCCCATTGCCCCATCTCACACCATCTGCTCTCTCAGCCTCTGTGACACCACCAAAACACTCCCTGATCCCATTTCCAGGCTCTGCAGAGCTGAGGAAGCCCCTGATACCCCCTTGCCCACGCTGGGGGAGGCTCTGACCTGTGTATGCATAATGACACGGATGACCTTGCAGTACTTCTTCATGGCTGCAAAATCCTTCTCCAGCTGCCTTTTCCCAGCCTCATCCTGCCATTTTTTGCAGTACTTGGTGAATGCCTTCTTCTTGCTCTTGTGCCTATGACAGAAATAGTTTGACATCCATCAGAGCTGATAAAGGGCCTGTGACAGTGCAGAGAGGGGACAGGTCACCTTGTCAGGCACCTCCTCAGAGGCACAAGGAACCTGTGGATACCTGAGCCTCACCTGAGTGTCAGGACCTTGAGGTGGGAAGAGGAAAGTGGATAATGAGCCGTGAAAAGAGCTTGTTCAAGGGTAATTCAAACCTTTCTGCATGAAGAATGCAGTTGTCTCCCACTGTCTGACTCAGCACCATCAAAATACAGGCACAAAATGAGAGACAGGAGAAAGCAGAGATCGGAGGCTTGTGGTGGGTAGGTCTCCGTGGCACTGTTACAGGAGATTCCTACAGCTAGGAAACCACCAAGCAGCCAGGCACTTCCCTGGTACCTGTGGACACCTGAGTCTCACCTGACTGTCAAGGCCTTTGGGTGGGAAGAGGGAAGTGGATGAGTTGTGAAAAGGGCTGACAGGAGAAAACAGGGATCAGAGGCGTGTGGTGGGTGGGTCTCCATGGCACTGTCACAGGAGACACAATTCCTACAGTGAGGAAATTCATGCTTTCCACTTCCCTCTCTGCTGAGGGGTGTTGATATTTATGAGGGCCAGGGGCCACATTCTACACCAGTATCCCCCCTGGCAAATCTGGTTTCACTCCAGCTCAAAAATTCCAGTTAACTGGGGAGCTGACAAGTCCAACCTACACAAGGGAAAAGGAACCTGCCATATGATATTGTAGAGAGAGCTAACTTGGTTCAACTATTAGAATAAATTTACATATGCATATGCTTCTCCTGAGCATCGGGCTGTTTGCAGTGTCTCTGTGCATGACTAAATAAGCAGTAGTTTCACTCCACAGGAGTTGAGCTGTCTCAAAGAGCCTGTGGAATTGCTGCCAGAGATCTCTCACAGGCAGCCCCCCAGGAAACCCCCCACTCTGGGAATCCAAGAATCATTGAGGTTGGAAAACTCCTCCAAGAACATCAAGTGCAACCTGTGACTGATCCCCACCTTGTCATCCAGTCCAGAGCACTGAATGTCACATCCAGTGGTGCCTTGGACGCCTCCAGGGTGGTGACTCCACCACTTCCCTGGGGAGTTCCAATGTTTAATGACCCTTTTTTGGAGCACATACCAGTTCTTGTAGAAGCGCCGCCGGCACTCGTCACTGATGTGCTCAGCAAAAACAGTCTTGAAATTCCTCAAGCCTTTGGGTGTCTCGATGTAGCCCACAACCCCCACCACCACCATCGGGGGAGTCTCGATGATGGTCACAGCCTCCACCTCCTCCCGTTTGGAGACCTCTGCAAAGCAGCAAAGGGAAGGGGTGTTTGGCATCCTCTGGGATCAGGTCATTCCCTGGAGGATACCGACTGTCACAGAGAGTGCTGGGGGCAAGGTCACATTTGGTCTCAGCCAGCCCCAGCCTTCCCATCTCCCAAACCACCACTCACCATCCCAGTGATGGAGATTTCCAGCAACTCCCACTCAGCCCATGCTGAGGTGGCCTTTGACCACCCAAGATCTGGACAGCCAGTATTTAACCTAGAAGCTGTGGGCTCCACCACCCCTTAGCAGAAACAGCCTTTCCCAACAAGCCCAATCCCCTCCTTTCCCTCCTGGATGTGGCCCCATGCCTGCTGCAGCCAAGCCTTACTGAGCCCAGGCCTGTGCACCTCCCGCACAGTGTGGGTCATTCCAGCCTTGTAGCCCAGGAAAGCTGTCAGGTGCACTGGTTTGCTGGGGTCATCCTTGGGCCAGGCCTTCACCTTCCCTCGGTGCCGGCGGCTCCGCTTGTGGGGCAGGAAGCCCAGGTGGCCATGCCTGGGAGCAGAGAACTTGCGGTGGGACTGTGGAGAGGAACAGCAAAGGGCAGCTTCACTCTCAGCTCTGGGAAAATGGGGCAAAGGGAAAAACAACAAAAAGCACAACAAAAATTCCCCTCTTTTACATGGGAATGCCAGAGGGATTCCGGGCTCTTCCTTGAGTCATAACAGGGTGGGATTTGGTTCAAGCTTCTATCATGTACACGGAAAAATGTCACAGAATTCTGGAATGGTTTGGGTGAGAAGGGACCTGAAAGCCCATTCAGTTCCACACCCATGACATGGACAGGGACACCTTCCACTATCCCAGGCTGCTCCAAGCCCTGTCCAGCCTGGCCTGGGACACTTCCAGGGATCCAGGTGCAGCCACAGCTTCTCTGGGCACCCTGTGCTAGGCCCTCCCCACCCTCACAGGGAAAGGATTCCTTCCAGCCTAAATCTACTCTCTGTCAGTGTGAATTCACTAAATTTCTGGACAAATTATGCCACTTAAATAAAAAACTTAACATCATCTCCCTCCTTCAGCTTCCTCTGAAGGACTTTGAAGGAGAAATACATTCTTTACTAGATCTGTTCTTCTGTGCTCTTAATTATAATGATTTATTTGGTATCCTGCAGCACCAAAAAGGCCTGCTCAGAATTCCTGGGCTTCATGTCATCTAGGCACAAAACAAGCACAGGCAAGGATCAGGAACATAGGGGAAAGGATGCCCAAAGGAATGGGTAACAGGAACATGCACAGTTTCTAAAGGCACCTTGAAAGCCAGCTGAGAAGACATGTAAACCTCAACCACAAGCAGCGAAGGGTTAGTCCTGCACCCACTGCAGCTCCTTCCTGGCTCAGATCAGTCCCAGTGCTCAGCTGTGCGTTCCACCAAGTCCATTTTCCAGCCTGAGTGGAACTCTGAGGATTCTAACCCCATTCCAATGGCACTACTGGGAGCATAACCCAGCCCTGCTCACTGACCCTCCACACACAAGCGACTCCAGCAGAGCTGTACCAACCATGGGACGTCTTCAGCCCGGGGCAGCAGCAGAGAGAGGCTGTCAGGAAGTGCCTCCCCAGATTAATACTTAAGATGGTTATGGGTCTGAAGACACAAATTTAGCCGCTCGCTTCACCCGCTGTGATATTCATTTCATTCCTGGCAGGTTGGACACGACAGTTGTGGTGTGATAAAGGTCAATTGCTGCTGGCTCAGTTTACGCTTCTCCCTCCTGAACAACTCCAACGTGAATAGCAGGAATTAGGGCAGTTTCCTGAATTAGGGCAGTTTCCAAACGGGTGCCACACACCCAGAGCTGTGAATACCTGCACCAGGTACCCTCAGCACAGACTGAAAATCTCTCTGTCAGCCCAGGCAAAAAGGCTTTGTGATTCTGACCCCAAAAGAGATCAAGACAATAGACCTTGGAATCACAGAACAGTTTGGATTGGAAGGGACCTTAAAACCATCCAGTCACAGCTCCTGCCATGGGCAGGGACACTTTCCACTATCCCAGGGTGCTCCAAGCCCTGTCCTGGCCTTGGACACTTCCAGGGATCTAGGGACAGGCAGCTTTTCTGGGCAACCCGTGCCAGGGGCTCTCCACTCTTACAGGGAAGGATTTCTCCCTGATATCCCATTTAACCCTGCCCTCTGTCAGTGGGAAATATTCCCAATGGGTCAGAAGCTGTCCCTCTGCCCAGCCCTGTGAGGCACATCTGAAGTGTGGTGTCCAGCTCTGAGCCCTCTCAGCACAGCAGGGCCAGGGAGCTCCTGCAGCGGGGCCAGCGGAGGCTGCACAGCTGAGGAAGGGCCTGGAGCATCTCGGTGCCCAGGAAAGGCTGAGGGAGCTGGGGCGGCTCAGCCTCCAGAGGAGCCCCAGCTGAGAGGGGCCCTCAGCCCTGGGTGTCCCTGGGTGTCCCTGGGTGTCCCTGGCTGCAGGGAGGGCTCCGAGCAGGGCTCGGGCTCTGCTCCAGGGCCCAGCAATGGCACCAGAGCCACGGGCTTCCAGGGACTGACCCTAAGAATTCCTCCTGCACATGAGGAAGGACTTTATCCCTGTGCAGTGACCAAGCACTGAAACATATCCCACAGAGGGTGTGGAGTCTCCATCACTGGGGATATTCCAGAGCCATCTGTACACAGTCCTGCGCACTGTGCTCTGGGATGGCCCTGCAGAGCAGCGAGGTGGGACAGACGGGACACACCGTGGGCTCCTCCAATCTGACCCATCCCTGATTGCGGGATCCCCTCACGGAGGACGGAGATGCGCACTACAACTCCCGGCGTGCCCCGCAGCCGCCGCCATGTTCCCGCGGCCCCGCCCCCTCTAGGGTCACCCCCATATTCCCGCGCTCCCGGCGCCTCAGGGGTCGCCGCCATCTTTCCCCACTGCCGCCGCGATGCCGGAGGATCACGACTGGGAGGCGTACAAGGTGCCGCCGACCCGCACCCCTGTCTCCGAGAGGACTACGTCGGTGCCCAACCCCGTCAACTTCTTCCAGAGCGCCTTCAGCTATGTCGTCGACGCGCCCGTCACCTTCGTCCGAGGTACCGGTGGGACGAGACCCTCCCCGCCCCCCCCCCCCCCTTCCCGCTCCCCGTGGGAGTTGAGCAGCGACCCGGGGACGGGGACACAGGGGCGGGCACACCTGGGCACGGGGCAAAGGCGTGAGGACACGGGCGCCTGGACAGGCAAAGGGCACACGCAAGGACACGGGGAGACTGGTCCTGACAGTAACAACAACGGGCAGACAGAGGGACAGGACACGGGGACTTGGGACATAGATACACAGCGTGGACAGAGGGACAGACTGGGACATGAGACACGACATGGACATAGGGACAGGGTACACAGAGAACACAGCATGGACACAGGGACATAGGACAGACAAGAACAGGGCTTTGGATAGGAGGACGGACACAGGGACATGGGTCACAGACAAAAAACTATTGATAGTGGAGCAGGGACATGGGACACAGCATGGGCACTGGGAGAGATGCAGGGGCTTGGGATACAGGGACACAGTAACACAGCACAGAGGGACAGACACACAGGTGGGCATGACCTGGACACAGTAATGGACCCACTGCTGCTGCCTGGGAAGGCAGCACTGGGCAGCACCAGCACTGGGGCTGTGCTGCCCCTCAGAATTGGGGGGTGTGACTGGCCTGTCTCTGCAGAGTGGATTGAGCGGTGGCAATCCAAGAACAAGTTCTACTACTACCACCAGAAGTTCCGCCGTGTGCCTGACCTGAGCCAGTGCCTGGATGGTGACTACCTGTGCTACTATGAGGCCGAGGCTCAGTGGAGGAGGGACAGGTATGGCTGCCCCTGGACTGTCCTCAGGCGAGGTCACAGCAGAGCACACAGCTCTGGGACCTGCAGCATTTTGGTGGATGCTGGGGTGCTGAGGCAGCACTTCCAACCCCACCCCATTACCTATCAGTGTCCTGACTTCCAACCCACCCCATTACCTATCAGTGTCCTGCTGTCCCTACAGCACACCTGGCACGGTGGCATTAGGGACCAGGACCCTGAGAATCCCAGAGCTGACATTACACAGGGTGTCTTCACCCATTGCTTCAGCTTTTCTGTCATCTTGTAGCTGCTGTTGCATTCATCACCATCTTTCCCACAGGATGGTTGATCAGGAAATTGTGGAGATAGTCCGGGAAAGAACGGCTGCGTGCAAGCAGAGGGAAGGGCCCAACCAGTTCCAGAATTGTGCCAAGGAGATGGAGCTGCTGGCACAGGTCACCAAGGCCTACCAGGACAGATGTGAGTATGGCAGCAGCACACAGGGAAAGAAAGGGTCCTAAACCCAGGGAAGGGGGGTCTGAAACCACACTTGTCATGGGATACAGGCTTGTGGGAGGCACTGCTCAGACTTTTCTTTTTCAGACGGTGATCTGGGTTACCATGGGAATGCACGGACTTGCCTGATGAAGCAGAAACACAGGATGATGGAGGAGAGGAAAGCAGCACAACAAGAGTAGAACTACAAGAGTTCCTCCCTCCATGGTGCTGGTATCTAAGTGCATGTTGCTTCCTTGACCTCTGGTGCTGCTGGCCTCCACAATAAACAGACATCTGTACAGTTGAGATCTGTATTCATTCTCTGAAGAGCTCTGCAAGCCCTTAACTACAGGCACTTGGGGCTGCCAGTATTGGGATTTGCCCTCTGGACCTCTTCCGCTCCTCCATGAGCCACCAGAACACTTCATGCTGCTGTGCAAAGCGCTGGTTGAGAATTCCCTTGGTATGGGTAAAGATGATGTGCCCCTGGAAGTGCCCAGGGCCACGCTGGACAGAGCTTGCAGCAGTGTTGTCTAGTGGAAGGTGTCCCATGGCAGGAGTTGGAACTGAATGAGCTTCTGGGTCCTTTCCAACCCAACCCATTCGACGATTTAACCCACCTGCTCCTCGCACCAACCCCCCCCTCACACCAACCACCAGTTCCTGGTTCTCTGATCACTTTATTCTCATATAAAATCCACTTAGGTCGTGGCCACAGCAGCTGCCTGGGTCCTCTGCACCGACACTCTCGTGTGGGTCTTGGCCAGATGATCAGTGAACTCCTGCAACAAACAGCAACAGTGGGTTATTTCCTCAAACCCCTCTCACAGGTTCCTTAGCACCACTTCCCAGCACGTGAGGCTGGGGTAGCTCCACTTTATAGCTACCCTTGGGTACAGAAACCTGAATTTCAGGGGCAAGAAGGGTAAGATTTGAGCTGGAAGTTACCGAAATGCTCTTACCTGGTAAGGAGACTTGGTGAAGACGGTCTCTTTCCAGAGGTCAGGAGTCAGGTAACTGTAGGTTTTGGAGATGGCATCAAAGGTGGCTTTAGCTGCAGAGAGATGTCACACACTGCCCATCAACTGCTGCAGAACAAGCCCGCTGATCCCACCCACAGCTCCAAAATATCGCCCCTGTTGCAAAAGTGTGGAATTCTGAAAGAACCAGGGAGACCATGGGAGGATCTCTCCGATGAACCCACAAAACTCAGGTTTCTCTCTCTCTCCAGTTACGACAATTACACTACGGCACCCAAGTGCAATCGCGCAGATTGGGAGATTTGGGAGTGTCAACAGGTGTGAAAACCCCACATTTCTGTCATTTCACAGAACCTGCAGCAGGCCTAACCTGCACTCAGAGACACAAACCACTATCAAGTGGAGATGCTGTGCCCCATCAGTGCCAGAAGTGGCCATAGGCAATGTGCCAGCCCCAGAGCTCACCAAAGTTGCCAAGGGTGGCTGTGCAGCCCCGTGCTGACGTGTAGCAGTCATCGATGCCAGCCATCATCAGCAGCTTCTTGGGGACAGGGGCAGACACGATGCCGGTGCCTCGAGGAGCCGGGATCAGGCGCACCAGCACGGAGCCGCAGCGCCCAGTGACCTGCAGGGACACAACCGGTCACACCTCCACAACACACCCCATGAACAGCCCCCAGGGCCAGGCCAGCGGGGGACACTCACCTTACACGGCACTGTGTGCGGCTTCCCGATCTTGTTGCCCCAGTAGCCACGTCGCACAGGCACGATGGACAGCTTGGCCAGGATGATGGCCCCACGGATGGCCGTGGCCACCTCCTTGGAGCACTTCACCCCCAGCCCCACGTGGCCATTGTAGTCCCCAATAGCAACAAACGCCTGCAGGCAGAAGAGGAGGTTTCACTGTTCCCTCAGTGGCATCTCCCACCATGAATACACTGTGGTGTGTGCTCAGCAGGAACTCAGTTCTCCCTCAAACCTTACACAGTTCTTGAAACCCATTTTTTTCCCTCAGAGTTTATCCTTCAGTCAAAATCAACAAGGTTAAAACACTGGGATTCAATTCCCTGCTGCAGCCTGACATTGGTCAAACTCCCCATGATTTCCCAACAGCGTTCCATCTTTACACCCAAAACTTCTTCCTGAAAACTCAGCACTGCTGTGCAAGAACTAAATTTTGCAGTCTCAGAATAGTTTGGTTAAAAGGAAGTTTAAAAGTGTTGCACTACAACTTTTGGGCCAGTGCTGCTTCAAGGAACATCTGCACATAACACTGACACTTTTAACTTAATACACTTAGTAAACTATTGATGGTCCTCACAGCAAAATATTTACTAAATGTGACAGAAGCAGAGATTTGGAGTGATTAAGATGACGCTAAAAACGCAAAAGGGAAGTTGTGAATGTGAGGATCCCGAAGAACAGGATTACCTTGAACCTGGTGCGCTGCCCAGCACGGGTCTGTTTCTGCACAGGCATAATCTTCAGCACCTCATCCTTGAGCGAGGAGCCCAGGAAGAAATCAATGATCTCTGACTCCTGCAAAAGCCAGGCACTGAGCACTCAGAAATCATGGCATCCTGGAATGGTCTGGGTTGACAAGGACCTGTAAGGTCAGCTAATTCAACCCCCTCCCAAGCGCAGGGACACCTTCCAGTATCCCAGGGTGCTCCAAGCCCCATCCAACCTGGCCTTGGACACTTCCAGGGATCCAGGGCATACCCACCCTCATAGGGAGGAATTCTTTCCCAGTATCCCATCTAATCCTGCTCTCTGGCAGTGGGAAGCCATTGCCCCTTGTCTTGTTCCTCCAGGCCTTTGTCCACATCTCTTTTCCAGCTCTCCTGGAGCCCCTTTAGGTGCTGGAAGGGGCTCTGAGGTGTCCCGGAGCCTCCTCTTCTCCAGGTGAACACCCCCAGCTCTCCCAGCCATGCTCCAACGTTTGGAGCACCGCCCTGACCCATCGTGTCCATGTCCACAGCAACTCACCTTGATGGGAAGTGAAAAGAGATAAATCTCCTCGAGAGACTTGATCTTCATATCCTTAACCAGGCGACCGAGTTTGGTGACAGGAATCCACTGGCAAGGAAATCCAGGAGCAAGAGTCATCAGGTGCCTGCACCCGCCGGGAACCGCCTCTCCTGCCCCATGCGAGGGGCCGGCGGCACCCTCGGCCCCAGGTCCCGCACCCGCGGTCCCCACTCACCTCCTTATCCTCGGCTTTGCCTCCGCGGGCCCCGCGGCCTCTCCCGCGGCCCCTCCCGCGGCCACGGCCGCGACCCCGCAGGCCGGTCCCGAATCCACCGCGGAAGCCCCCGCGGGCCGCTCCTGCTCCTCCCGCAGCACCGGCGTCGTCCGCCATTTGCTGGAACAAAGCGGGACGTCAGCCGGGCCTGGCCGGTCGCGGATGGGGCCGGATGTGGCCGGATGGGCCCGCGGCCGCCCGGTGCCCGCCGCCATCGCTCCCGCCGTACTTACGTGATCTCTCAGCGTAGAAGGCCGCGCAACCGCGCCGCCCGCTATTTATAGTGCGCGGGCATCTCGCGAGAGCAGCGCCAACCCCGAGAGCTGAATGAGGAACACACTGCAGGGTAGAATGAGTAACTTATGGTAAATTATACAGAGTGAGGGGCGGGCGCGGCTCCCGGGATAACAGCGGGCGCTCGCTCCGAGCGCTCAGTGCGCGGCGGGGCGGCGGCGGGTGAGTGTCTGTGTGCTGGTGGGAGCGGGAGGGCACTGCTGCATCGCTCTCCTTTTGTACGCTTTTGGCCTTTATAAAGCTCTGCTGGGAAATGGTTATGGCGCTCCCGAGCCGGGTGGGGCGCAGGGAGCGTCCCGGGAAGGCCCTCCGGAGGCCGCGGTAGCGTCCGGCGCGGTCTGAAAATCACTCGGGGTCTGCTGTGGCTCCGGGTGAGATAACGGCGCCCATAGCATCGGGAACATTAAGCTTATTGCCTACGCCTGTGTGTGGGCAATGAAACCCATGTTCCCATAAGCCCTGTGCCCGGCGGGTACAGAGAACGAGGGGTTGTGATGGTTGTTTCTCAGAGCGCTTTGTTCTCCTGTAACAGGTGACCCTGCCTGGCCGGTGAGAGCCGCGGCCCCGCCGTGGCCGGACTGACAATCCCATGGCGATCCCTTCCCCGGAGGAGCTGTGAAGAGACGGGAGTCACAACTGAAAATGATCCAGTTTTGTATTTTGATGCGCAATAAAAGATTGATTGCTTAAAAAAATGAAGCGTCTCTCTTTCTAATTGTCCAGAGTCCTGCTTTACTCCATGGTCGGAGCAGGGAAATCGCTCCCTTGGGGCGGGGAGGGAATGTTTTGCTGGAGAACGCTCTGGATCGCTGAGGAGAGGCCCCGCAGGAGCTGCTGCGGGCTGGGCTATCGCCACTTGCACGAGCAATAGGAAACCTTTATCCCGTTATCCCGGGGCCGCCCCGTGCCCGCGCTCCGCGTGGCGCTGGTGCCGCCCCTCGCTTACGTCACTGCCGGGGCCGGAAGTGTTTCCCTATTTCCCGGAAGTGGCCGCCGGAAGCACGTGGGCCGCGGCAATGGCGGACACGGACCCGGCCGCCGCCGTCGCCCCCGTGCGCTTCAAGAGCAAGTGAGGGAGCGGCGGGACCGGGCTGGGGCTGCGAGGGCGAGTGAGGAGCCGGGCCGCGCGGCCTGAGCTCCCGGGTCACTGCCGTTTCGCTTTAACGGGGCTTCTCCGCGCGTCTCTTTCCCTTCCAGCTATGCCGCGACGCGGAAGATCGAGCCGTTCTACAAGGGAGGGCGAATCCAGGTAATCCCGGCTCTGGAGGGACATTTGGAAATGTCGCGCCTCCTGGCTCTAACGTTCTTGTTTCCGATTTCTTTTCTCCAGATAAGCCGGGATGGGAAGTTCATGTTCTGCCCCTGTGGGAGCAAAGTCAACATCATCGATGTGGAAACAGGAGCTCTCCTGCACAGCCTCCAGCAGGTGACCGGCCTCTCCTGAGGGCTCTCCTAGGCTCCCGGGGGGTTTCCCCACTGTGGATATGAAGCTCCCAGGAGTTAAGAGTGCAGGGAGGGCGGGAACAGACCCAAACACAGGTTTTTGGGTGGTCCCGAGCTGTGCTCATTGTCAGCGTGGAGAAGGGAGCTCTGAGATCTCTCCAGGGATGATTTAACTGTGGGATTTCCCTTCTGTTTTCCCAGGATGAGGAAGAGGATGTCACAGCATTCGTGCTCAGCCCTGATGATGAGGTGGGTTTGTGATAGAGGCTGTCAGCAGCCTGGAACAGGCTGAGCCAGGAACGGGGGAATTTTGGGGTGTCTGTGCAGGGCCATGGGTTGGACTCGATTATCCTCGTGCATCTCTTCCAACTCAGGATATTCCACGATTCTATTTCATGCCCTCTGACTTCCTGAGATCCCTCTGGAGCCTTCTCAGGCCCTTCCCTCTGGGTCAGACTTGCTGAGAGCCTGAGCTCCATCAGCAGCACCTCCGTGCTCTGTGTGGGACGGACAGAAACCCAAACGCAGTCAGGGAATCCGTGGCTAACGGTGCTTCCCTCGCCCCGTTCCCAGGTGCTGGTGACGGCGAGCCGGGCGCTGCTGCTGCGCCAGTGGCACTGGAGGGAGCCCAGCTGTGCCCGCACCTGGCGAGCCGTGCACACCGCGCCCGTGGCCACCATGGCCTTCGACCCCACGGCCACCCTGCTGGCCACAGGTATGAGGCAGCACTGTCACGGTGACCCAAGGGATCTTCTGCTCCTGGAGGGCTTCCCTTGGCAGCGACCTCCTGAGTGCAGTCAGGAGAGGTTCACTGCTCCAGTGCCATGTCCAGTTTGGAGATCTGTTGACTTCTCACGTTTTTCCTCCAGAGTTCATTCCCAGATGTCCTTCTTTCCCCAGGTGGCTGTGACAGCACCATTAAGATCTGGGATATGATCAAACACTACTGCACACACAACCTGAAAGGATCCTCTGGAGTGGTACAGTAAGGATGAGTTGTGCTTGTCAGTCCCTAGCTGTGGTGGGATACTGGGACTGATGTGGAATTCTTGAGTTAATGGAACGTGAAAATCCATTCCAAGCAGGTTCTGGGCTCTTCCTGGTTTTTAAGAGCAGGGTTATGGCTGATTTTGCCCAGAGAGGAAACAGTTTGGTCAAGAATTCTCATGGAATCACAGAGTTGTTGGGCAGGGACACCTTCCATGTGGGCAGGGAGCCCATGATGCTCCAAGCCCATCCAACCTGTCCTGCTGCGGGATATGCATTATTTAAAGGTTTGGTGGTTTATTCCTGTCCTGTCCTCCTGCCCAGCCTGGTCAAGTTCCACCCAGACATCTCCCGCCTGCAGCTCTTCTCCTCCTCCATCGATTACAAGATCCGTATCTGGGACCTGAATTCCAGCAAATGTGTGGCAGTGCTGGATGGGCACTTCAGTGCTGTCACCTCGCTGGCGTTTGCAGATGGGAACACCCTCCTGAGGTACCTCCTGGCAGGGCTTGACCCTCCATCTGTTCACCTGCTGCAGGACTGGGGGATTCTGGCGGGTCTGGGCAGGCCCGTCTGTGAGGGGAAGGGTTGCTGCAAGTGCTCAGTGGGTGCCAGCACCTGTACATCGGAATCATGGAATGGCTTGGGTTGGAAGGACCTTAATGCCCATCCGGTGCCACTCCCTGCCATGGGTAGGGACACCTTCCACTATCCCAGGCTGCTCCAAGCCCCATCCAACCTGGCTGTGTTTTTGGGAATATCCTGTGGTGGCAGAGGGAATGCTGATGTTCTCCCTCCCTTTGATTCTCCAGAGAGGTGTTGAACTCCCACAGTGCCAAATTTGCACCTAGAGCTGAGCTGAACAGATTTAGCACTAAAACTGAGCTTTTCATTTGCAGCTCTGGCCGTGATAAGATCTGCATGGTTTGGGACCTGGAGACCAGGCAGAGCAAACGAACTGTTCCTGTCTACGAGGTGAAACTGCTTTTTGTTTCTTCCTTTGAGGTCCTTTGTAGTTTCTAGGCCATGGTCTCCCTCTTTAGGGTCTGTACATTGTGAACTCAGGTTTCTCCCCCTTCCCAGGGGTTTTCAGCTCTGGTTCTGTGCCTCTCTGACCCTTGCAGACTGTGGAAGCCACTGTGTTGTTGCCTGAAGAGGGAGATTTCTCTCAGCTGGGTGTGAAGAAACAAGGGCTGCACTTTGTCACAGCTGGCAGCAAAGGTGGGTGCCACTGCCACGTTTGGAGTCTGAGGGTGGCACTTCAGTCACTGCACTGCTGTTGTTCCTGGGCTGTGTGTTCTCCTTGTGGCTGGAGAGCAGAGCCTGCTCCTGAGCTCCTTGGGCAGGAGTGGATGAGCAGGATGGGGCAGGCACGCTCTGATCCATTTAATACTCAAACACATTTATGTCTATTTCCAAACTCAATGAGTTTGATTTGCACTGAAGAAGCAAAATTTGGAGGGTTTTCCTGCCACCCCCACTGGATCGTGCCCAGTCCTGCCTTGGAGCTCTGTGGCTTTTCCCAGTGTGCTTTGGATGATATTCCTTGGACATCCACTGTGTAAAGCAGTGGCTCTGTCATGATTTCTGCTGTTTTTTCAGGCATCCTGAGGGTGTGGGACGTGGCCACAGCTGCCTGTGTGCACACCCAGTCCGTGCCCTTCGTGCTGCGGGAGGAGCCGAGCGAGCGCAGCCTCTCCCAGTGCCAGTTTGTTCCTGCCAGGAATGAGATCCTCACCGTGTCCATGGAGCACAACATCGTCTTCTATGATGCCCAAACCCTTCAGCTCAGGAAGCAGGTGACAGCCCTCAGCCTCCCTTTCCCTCTATCCATGCTCCAGGATCAGCTCTGCTTCTGGAAGAGCTTTTCCCAGGGGTGTCCTTGGCTCCAGTTCTGGAATTGTTCCATAGTGACAGGGAATTTCACTGGTTTGGAGGACTTTTGCCCAGAGACCAGCACAGAAACACGAAAGCAGAACAGGCTTAGCCAGAAAGCCCTCCTGGGTGTAGAAATTCCACCCAGTATTAAATGAAAACCATCCCTTCCCACCTTCTCCTTCAGCTGCCTTTTCCCTCTTGGACTGTTTCATTCCAGCTCGCAGGATACAACGAGGAGGTCCTGGATGTGAAGTTCCTGGGCCCTGGTGACTCTCACATTGTTGTGGCCACCAACAGCCCCCAGCTGAAAGTGTTTGAGCTGGCAACATCCCACTGCCAGATCCTGTACGGCCACACAGGTGTGTGACAGCGCTGGCCGGGGAAACGTGGGCAGCTCTTCCTTTATCCAGCTTCTCCTGGAACTCTGGTGGAGAAGAACTCTAGAATTCTTGCTGGAGCAGCATCACAGCAGGTTTGGGAGTTGTGTGGAGAAAGGGACCGTGAGATACATCCTGTCCCTGGCAGTGAGATCAGTTTAAATTGAAGCTGAAGGTGTAGATGTGTGACAGGCTCAGTCCATAGGGACTGGGCGTGTTGTGTCCCAGACCTGTCCCCTGTCTCATTAACTGGGCTCATCAAGCGCTGGGCTCATTAACTCACCCCTTTCTGTTGTCCCATCTCAGTATTGCTCTGCACCCACCAGGTTTTATTTCTTCTGTTTAGAAACAATCCTGGCTTTGGACGTCTTCAGAAAAGGCCTGATGTTTGTCACCTGTGCCAAGGTGGGCCACAGTTCTCTATTTAATGAAACTCTTCATTCCTAGAGATCCCTGGGAACAAAATTATATTATTTTTGGAACTCCAGAAAGGGCTTTTTGTTCATACAATCCCTGTCTGCCGCATCCCCCAAATACAAGGTTCTCCCACTATTCCTTTTTAATGATGTTCCTGGGAAAATTGATTGTATTTTATTGGCTTGAAGGAGATGTTTTCTTCTCCAAACATCCTAGTCAGAAAAGTTGTTAGTGTGAGACTGATGGAGGGAAAAGGTGCCAAGAGCCCTGATACACCCAAAAATAAAGCTCTGATACAACCAGAAATAAACCCCCAGGCTGGAACTCCAGAGAGGGGGCTGATCTTGTCACCTGCTGTGACAAAGATGAAGGTTCAAGCTGGAATATCAGGGACCAGTCAGGCTCGGGGATGTGATGAAAGCACAGGGGACTGATGACTTCCCAGAAAACACCAGCATTTTCTGTCCTTCCTTCCCCCAGGACAGAAGCATCCGGGTGTGGCGGATGGGCAGGGCTGGCAGGGTCACCTGTGTGGCCCAGGGCCTGGGCCATGCCCACGGCGTGGGTGCTGTCGCCTGCTCCAGGTAACACAAACAGGGGAGGGTTCCCCCTTGTGCCCACAGGGATTGAGGGGAATGTCCTGGTGGGTGCTGCCCCCCTCCCAGCTGTGCTGCTCCTCATCCCTGCTCCCAGCTTCTCATGGTGCTGGTGTGTGAAGGGATCATGGAATGGCTTGGGTTGGAAGGGACCTCAAAGCCCATCCAGTTCCACCCCTACCTTCCACTATCCCAGGTTTCTCCAAGCCCTGTCCAGCCTGGTCTTGGACACTTTTAGGGATAGGGGAGTCACTTGGAAGTGAAAGAGCTTGGAAAGCTGTGCAAACACTGTTCCACATCCCAGCAGAGGCTGAGTGTGGAGATCCCAGTCAGGGAGGAGAAACCACTGAATTGTTTCCCTGCACTTGATGATTTCATTCTTTCCAGGCTGAAGGAAAGCTTTGTAGTGACCAGCAGCCAGGACTGCACCATCAAGATCTGGAACATCCCTGAATCCCTCACTTCCAAAGCAAAAGCAGCCTTGATCTCCAGCCCAGAGCCCCTCCATGCCAGAGTGACTGAGAGGGGCCACGACAAGGTACAGCTGCCCAGACCTTTTAGTGCTTCAGTCTCCCTCCTGTGCTGCAGCCCACGTTTGTTCCATGTCCCACAGCCAGAGCCAAGGCCTGACCCTCTTTCTCCTCCTCTTATGGCTTCCCCAGGACATCAACAGCGTGGCAGTGTCCCCCAATGACAAACTGCTAGCCACAGGCTCACAGGACCGGCTGGCCAAGCTCTGGTCCTGCTCCGACTGCTCCCTCCTGGGGGTTTTCTCTGGGCACAAACGTGGGATCTGGTGTGTGCAGTTCTCCCCCGTGGATCAGGTCTTGGCCACCTCCTCAGCTGATGGGACCCTGAAGCTTTGGGGACTTCGGGACTTCAGCTGTCTGAAGGTGATGAGAACTTTACCCTTTGCCCTGGGCAAAACCTTGGGGTTCATTAAGAATCCTTCAATCCTATTTCTTTGGCCTTTATGAGTAAATCGGGTCCTTTTGTGTCTCTCCAAAGGCCTGGCAGTGGCTCTGGCACTACTGAGCTTCCTTTCTGTTTTCCAGACCTTTGAAGGCCACGATGCCTCAGTGCTGAAGACCATCTTTGTGAGCCGAGGGGCTCAGCTGCTCAGCAGGTTCGTTCCTGCCCGGGGATCTGGGGAGGTTCCAGAATTAAGGGAATATCTGAGCTCATCAGCAGCACCAAGAGGGAACAGTCTTGTGTCTAAAGAATCTTTGGAAAGATTAATAGGAAGATGCTATGTTTAGGCCAAGCTTTCTGTAGAGGTTATTTTAATCTTCCTCTTCTCCAGCTGTTCCATGGATTCCATGTGGCTGCTGTGGCATTGCTGGGTTGGAACAAACACAGTTGACAGATCTAAGGGTGCATCTTGCCTGCCACATTTTTGTTTAATTCTGCTCCTGTTTGGAAGGCATTGGAATGGGACAAGTTCATCTGATATTTGTGGTGGCACAGAGCAAGAATGGATCTGTCCAGTGATTCTTTCTGTTGTGTTTCTCTTTCAAAAGTGGATCAGACGGTCTCTTAAAACTGTGGACAATTAAAACAAACGAGTGTGTGAAAACATTAGATGGTCATGAAGATAAAATCTGGGGCCTTCATGCCAACAAGAAAGATGACATGGTCGTGACAGCCTCCAGTGACTCCTGCATCACCCTGTGGCAGGTACAGCATGGGGGGTTGGTTCCTCCCTGGGTTAATATTCGGGGTAATTGGAGAGCTCAGCATCCCCGTGGTTCGTTCCTCATGTGCTCTCCTCCTTTTCTGCCATTTGAAATTAGGTCAGCAAGGCTGATCTTGGGGTTTGGGGGTATTTTTTGGCCATCCTGTATTTCCTCAGAGCAGCAGATAAGCCCCAGCACTGGAGCTTTGGAGGGAGGTTGGGAATTACTGGATTTCACATTGAAGCTACTTGACCCCAAGATTTTGGTGCAGAAACTGGTTTCCAAATCACTCAATGGCTAAATCAAAATCCTTCTGTATTAAAGTTGGATTTGATAAAGTTTTATCTTGTTTTTCATAGGATGTGACTGAAATTGAGGAGAAAGAAGCACAGGCTAAACAGGAGGAGCAGATTATGAAGTGAGTTGATCTTGTGCCATAAAGAGCTGTGAAAGGCAAACTGTGCAGTGAAACTGTCCACACATGGAGCCATCCACCTCCATCTGATCCCAATATTGGAGTGAGGGAATTGGGGCATTTATTGACAAGCACTGTGGACTTCTTAACTTATTGCCAAATCTGCTGCTTTTTGTGTAGTTTTGTGTTTTTTCACCACCCAAAGATTGGTTTCACTCTTGCCCCTGATTTGTTTTCCAGAGAGCAAGAGCTTTCTAACCTGCTCCATGAGAAGCGGTACCTCAAAGCTCTGGGCCTGGCAATTTCTCTGGACCGGCCACACACGGTGTTGACAGTGGTCAAGGGTGAGTCCAGAGTGTGCTCTGAAGGCATTTCCTGCCCTCTCTGCATCCCAGAACACCTTTTCCAGCTAGTTCAAGGCTACAAAGTCCAATAATTCGTCTGACAGTCTCCATTTTCCCTAAGTGAAATCACCCATGGTGTCCCTGCTCTCATTTCTGTCTCCAGCCATCCTCAAGGAACCTGAGGGGAGAAGGCGCCTGGAAGAGAACATTGTTCGGCTCCGCAAGGATCAGAAAGGTTTGGTGCAGGATGGAAGTGCTGAAAGCTTTTGGCTCAAAGGCTTGTTTTGTCACCTGAAATTAGAATCTTACAATCCTAGAATGGTTTGGGTTGGCAGGGACATTAAAGATTGTCCAGTACCACCCCCTGCCATGGGTAGGGACACCTTCCACTATTCCAAGTTGCTCCAAGCCCATTCCAACCTGGCCTTGGATACTTCCAGGGATGGGGAGCTTCCATCACTGTGTGGGAGCTGAACTTCTCTGTAGGACCCCAGGGATGTTTTCCAGTGTGGCCTCTCCCGTGTGCCAGCCTGTTCAGGCTTCCTTCCCCCACAGAGGCAGTGCTGGCTTTCCTGGTGACATGGAACACCAACTCCCGAAACTGCCATGAGGCCCAGGCTGTCATGGAAACCCTCCTGAAGCACGAGACACCGGACAACCTCCTGCAGTTCTTGGGAATTAAATCTGCTGTGGAATCCCTGCTGCCCTACACGGGTGAGGCCCTGCAGGAACGGGCATGGGCTGGAGGTGCTGACTTGGATCAGGGATCATGGAACAGTTTGGGTTGGAAGGGACGGGTCAGTTAATCCAACCCTGCCATGGGCAGGGACATCTTCCATCATGTCAGGCTGCTCCAAGCCCCATCCAACCTGCCCTGGGACACTTCCAGGGATCCAGGGGCAGCCACAGCTTCTCTGTGCCTTTTCACCCTCACAGGGAGGAGTTCCTTCCCAATATCCCACCTATCCCTGCCCTCTGGAAGTGGGAAGGCATTGCTTGTGTCCTGTCCCTCCACCCCTCTCCAGCTGTCCTGGAGCCCCTTTAGGCACTGGAGGGGGCTCTGAGGTCTCCCTGGAGTGTTCCTTTGTCCAGGCTGGACATTCCCAGCTCTCCCACCCTGGCTCCACAGTCTAAGGACATGTTCTGCTGCCTCCCCTGTGACTCCAATCCTTTCCCCCCTTGCAGAGCGCCACTTCCAGAGGCTGAGCCGGCTGCTCCAGGCTTCCACGTTCATCGAGTTCATGTGGCAGAACATGAGGCTGGCAGATGTGGCCCAGCAGGACCAGGGGACTCTGTGACCCTCCTCCCAAAGAGCTCTTCCCCACCAGGATGGCAGCTGGATTTTTAGTTCCTGTATTTTGTAATAAATGTTCTCATTTCTAAACCAAGTCCAGCATCCAATTTCCTCAGGGCTGAATGAAAGGAAAAGGTCATTTCTTTGGCTAAGCCAGGGTTTGTGTTTTCACACCCACAAACAGAAGTTAATTTGGAATTAAAAGACAGAATCCCACCAAGCAGTTGGATTTAAAGGATTCACAGAACTGAGATCCTGCTTGGGCAAAGCCCCTGGACCAAGACAGGGGCTCACCTGTGCCCACTCCAAATTTAGAAGCTAGGAGGGAGAAAAGCACAATTTAAATTCTCCAAATAGCAAATTTTTAAATCATAAGACACAAGAAAGCTTCAGAGATACTTACATCTACTTTATTTCATTAACAAAAATGTATAAAATACAAACAACATAAACACCATACATTCTTTATAAAAATATTAACTGATACGGGGGAGAATAACTACAATTAAAGCCATAAGTGTAGAGAAAAATCTTAATTTTCCTATAAGTTTTTCTAACTCAATTCTAACAAATGAGTTTAGGATTAGGATCGTTGTGAGTTTCAGTAACTACCCAGCCCCCTGGAGAGCGGAATGTTTTGTCCATAAAAGTGACCTCTGTCCCCATCCGTGGGAGGGACACAAGCTGTGATCCCCCTGGTTGTGTTCCTGTGCCTGCACACATGGCTGGAGGGAATAGGGAAGAGGTTCCTCCCCAACTCTTTTTTTATTCTCACAACCATTCAGCAGATCCAGCCCATCCCTCTAGTTCAAGACCTCTCCACTAACCTATTAAAAAAAAAAAACCCAAATCGACACCAGAAGTCAAAGAGTTTTAAAAAAAATATAAAATAGGAGGTACAGGTAACTGACATCACACAGGTGCATCATCCCATCCCTCCCCAATCCAGTAACTAGCTCAGGGTGCCAGGGGTGACTGAGTCACTCTGCTGCCACTCCTTTGCCCTCCACTGGGGGCATGGCTCTGCCAGCTCATCCTGGTGTGGGGAATAACACAGCCACGACTGTGAACCGCTCACATACTGCAGGGCAGGATGAACACCTGCCTCAGGGAGAATTCACTGCCCACCAAGTGCCCTCCAGCCGGCTCTGGAGCTGCCGGATCCACACCCAGTGACACCACTCGGTCCTCTCCCGGTAACTCCCAGATCCCTGTGGAAGCTGCAGCAGGAACGGTGCTGCCCAGGGAGGTGATGGATGTGTGTGTGTTCCTTGGGAAGGGACGTTCGGGAGCTGCTCCCAGGGGACTCCAGCGAGTGGGGTGTCAGGGCTGTCCCCGTGTCCCCTTGCCAGGGACACTAATGCCGGCTGGGGATGGGGAGCAGGGCCTGGAGAGCGGGCCGGGGAGCCGCCTGCTGCACTGCGCGCTTGGTGACCGTGCTGCACCTCTGCAGGATCTCCTGGGCTGAGGGACGCGCCGGCACCTTGGGGACACCTGCAGCCAGCTTAGGGTCAGCGAGGGACGAGCTGAGCTCGGCTGCAGAGGACTCCACAAAGCCGGAATCGTTCCTGTCCCTGGCACTGAGGTGTGGGGATTTGCTGCTGTGCGTGGCCAGGCCGTGGCTC
Organism: Lanius collurio; assembly: GCA_020086605.1. Lineage (NCBI taxonomy): Eukaryota > Metazoa > Chordata > Aves > Passeriformes > Laniidae > Lanius > Lanius collurio. The sequence goes on along the minus strand of JACBWW010000025.1, from coordinate 5,773,256 downwards.
GGGGTGGGAGAGCTTCTGGCCTGCTCCACCTCGGGCAGGGATCGGGACAGGTCGGGTTTCCAGGCCAGCCGGGCGTCCCCCTCACTGCTGCTCCTCGAGCTCAGGGAGGAGCTGCCCAAATCCAGCTCCGGAGTGGAGCTGGCCCTGGGCAGAGAGTGGCATCTGCTTCTCTGAGAGCTCCCGTCCTCTTCACGGGGGTCAAAGGTAGGGCGAGGCTGCAGCCTGGGCTGAGCATCAGCCTCCCCCCGGGGCTGGGGGGAGCAGAGGTTGGGGCTGGAGGTGTTGAGGCCGCAGCTCATGATGGTCTGGAGCTTGTGGTGAGGGTTCTTGTAGGGCTGGAGGCACAGGGAGGGCATGTAGCCAGTGCAGCCATTGTACCTGAGGGCAGGGGTGGAAAGAACACTGAGAAAACGCTTCCAGCGGCTCAGGCCAAGGGGAAGGAGCACAGCACTTGGGGAAGCAGTTCTGTGCTGTACATGGGGTATGAGGACAGGGAATCCATCCCCAGGCAAAGACATTCAGCTCAGGGGGCTCCTGTGCATCCCACATGGTGGGGAGCAGCAAGCAGCACCTGCAGCAGGTAAGCAGCTCCCTCGGGGAGCCAGGACTTTGGGAAAGCCTCCTCACCGGATCAGCCACCAGCCGTTGTGGGATCTCCTGACCACCTCCACGACCACGCCCTGGTTCAGTGAGAGCTCATCTGCCTTCTGAGCCTCATAGGCCTGCACCACAAAGTACAGGCTGCCTGCAGAGAGAGGAGGAGGTTGGCTTTGCCTTGTGGAGAAAATGCTCCAATCCCAGGGAAAGACCAGCCCAGCTGCAGGACAGCTGAGAGTGACTGGTTTGCTCAGGGACTCCAATCTAATCCATTTTGATTGGATATAAGGAAGAAGTTTTTTACAAAAAGGGTAGGAAGGCCCTGGCACAGGTTGCCCAGAGAGGCTGTGGCTGCCCCATCCCTGGAAGTGTCCAAGGCCAGGTTGGACGGGGCTTGGAGCAACCTGGTTTAGTGGAAGGTGGCAGAGGGTGGAATGGGATGTGCTTTGAGGTCCTTTCCAAACCAAACCATTCCATGATTCCATGACCCACAGGTGGGGGCAGAGCTGACCACAAGAGTCAGAGATCCAGGCAGTGGGTAAAATGGTGGGGTTTTGCAGAACTCATGTTTTGAAGGAGGAACAGACTTACCCTCCTCATTTGGGCTAAAGGCATTCTGGATGTCCTCCCAGGCATCCAGCTCTTCCAGGTACGAGGCTGGGAACCAGGCTATCTGCTTGTCTGCGTTTTCCACCAGCCACCAGCCTACAAAGAACAAAAATACCCAGATTTTAGCAGCCTGCAAGTTAAGACCTGACAATAATCCCTGGGTAGGGGATACAAGAGACAGCAGGGGCATTCACTGTCCCCCCAGGTAAACACACAAGTGTAAACACCTGCAACCCTGACACTACCTCAACATTTGCCAAGCTGTGAATCCATCTGCCCATCCACCCCTGACACTGAATCTTCTCAAACTTACCAGTCATGTCCTTGATTAACACTTCCACAATCTCCTTCTGAGCCACTGTGAAAGGTTTGTTCTTTGTGTCTTTGGTTTCAAAGGCCTCAATGCAGCGGTAGCTCTGCGACGCCTGAGGGAGGGTGATGGAGAGGGGCTGGGGGTCCTTCTCCCTTCTGAATACTGATGGCATGATCACAACACTGGAAAGTAAAGCCTCATGTCAAAAATTCAAGTGGAAGGTTGAGTTTTGTATTGATTTTGGTAAAATCATTTCTGCAGTGGGCTGAGATAAGCTTTAGGCATCAGAAACAAAATTAACCGGGATTGAAGCACCCAGCTGAACTGCCCTGGAGTGTGACTGGTGTTTCCCTTCTATCCATATCCAATAACATTTCTGTCTCATGAACAAACAAAAAAATACAACTCAGATTTCATACCTATTTTCAGGGAAGGAGGGATCAAGGTCTTGAGTCTGTGCCTTGAAAAACTGATTCACCTCTTCACCCCGAGAGATTTTCACATCCGTTTTCAGCAGTTCCTGGGAGTACATTTCCAGCAGTTTCAGTATCTCCAGGCACCTGTTCAGCTTCCCTCCCTTCCTCTGCTGCATAGTTATACCTTCAAAATAACAAGTGCACAGTTGGGATAGGACAGCAATGGATCTGGATCCCTGGGAGCAGCATCTTTTCCCTGAACACCAGGAGACCCTCACCCACCACCCTTCCTGCCCAAGCCCAAAAAGTCACTGTCCCTGCCTCCCTGTCATTTTTAACAGCTCCTGGTATGATTTTTTAACATCTAAAATTTATCTTTTTTTTCACATGTAAAGTTTTGAGAAGATCTAGGCCAATATTTGAAGTGTAGCATTAACTTACCAAGTGCAATTACCTATTTAAAAAGCCTTTCTGGGTTATTTTAGGTCTGTACTAGACCCAAACGTGTTGATGTGACCCAGTGGTGCCATGGCAGGAGCAGGAGTGAGCCCCTAATCTGTTCCAGAGCAAGGTCAGACTCAGAAACTTCAGTCTCTGTCATGGGTTATGATGGTCCCCAACCACTCTCATGTTTGTTGGCCCATCAGGGATTTGTCCTTACCTTTAAATCTGGGTAAACTCCTCAGTGACCCACTTTCAGTAGGGAATTTTCTCTTCAGCTCTTTCTAAAAGCAAGCAGAAAGAGAGAACAGTGATTCCTCACAGCTGACACACAGCTGGGCTCCTTCCTCTCCCCAGGACAGGAACCTTGAAATTTCAGAAATTGAAAAGTCACTTACATGGAATTTCTTAAACTCTTCAAATGTCCGGTAGATGAGAATGTTGTTCTGATCTGACCAGGACACAAACATCATGTAGTTCTGGGAAATGAACAGGGAAAAGAAAAGCAATTTAATCACAATGTTCAATTTTGGATGCTTTCAGGCAATCGGCATTTGCTGTGGTTTTGTTGTGTCTTCAGGCTAAGAGTGTCACAATAAAAACTAAATTAAACATTAAACCTACAAAAAGATTTCCTTAATTCATAGTCCCAAATGGAAAATCATTGCTAAAACCAGTAGAATTTTATGGTGCTGTGACAGAAAGAGAGCAAAATCCAAGACAGGAAGCACATTAAAAAACAAGTCCCCTTGTCCTTGATCCCAAGGCTCTGATCCCAACCCTGTGGGGAATGAGCATACCCCCGGAACAGTAACTCCTCTAGTTTCCCCTTTTGTAAATTGTATTTATGGAGGAAAACAAAGCCAAAAAAAAAGAGTAAAAGTTAAAGTACCTTCTCTTTTCTGCATTGCATGAAGCCGACAGCCTTCACATCCACGGGGTACCTGTTGCAGCTCATCTTCCCCACGGCTGCTCCTCCTCCTTCGCAGGGAGCTGGAGGGATGTGTGAGGGCAGGATGAGAGCTGGAGAGAGCAGAGATACAGCTCCAGCCCCGACGGCCGAGTTTAAATACCCTGGAGCAGGAGGCAGGGCAGAGGTGTTCCCGAGCTTCCTCCTCCGCCCAGCTACCGGGCAGAAATTTCGTAATTTGGCAAACTACCGCGTGCCTTTTACCTTTCCCCCTGCTTTTAACATGCAAATGCTGCCGGCTGCAGGCGGGACATGGTTCGGGGAGCCAGGGAGGAAAAACACCTTCTTTTATCACGTATTTACTAACCTGTGCCGGGAAGGGAGGGAAGGGAGCCAGGGCTGTTTGCCAGCCCTGGGTTAGAGGAGGTCACAGGGGCAGCAGCACCTGCTCCGAGATATTTCCGGGACACACGTGAGGTTTTTATGGCTGTATTGCACAGATGGCTGAGCTCACTCTAGTCCCAAAAACTGAATTGAAAACATGAGTTGCTGTAAAACACAGATCAGGCACCACTTAATGTGAGTAATATTTGTTGCAAATATTATTTTCCCTGTTTCGTCGCACCTGCTGAGTTACTTTAAATAGATTTCTGATAGTTTTATCTGTATGTCCATGGAGATACCAATGTTATGAACAGACACATCCCCAGGGTGTAACTAGAAGACTGAAAGTTCCTCAAGTGTAAATATGTGATGGAGATTCAGCTCTGAGTGCCCTGCCCTGCACCCAGCCAGGTGTCCATACCCTCCCAGGGCACCCATCAGTTCTTCCCTAGGAGCATCTCCACTGCTCAGAGGCACAAGAGGAGAGGTAATTCCAGCCTTGGACAGCCTGTCCTCTCCCTGAACCTCAGGGCTAATGGGCACCGTGTGATCAAACCGCCTCTTCTTTGATAAAGTCTCAACTGAATCATTAACACTATAATTATCATTATCATTATTGGAACCCAAACAGAGAGGCTGGCCATGCCTCCCTTTCATTTCCCAGCTACACCTATCTCCAACCCTCAGCAAAAGCTGCAGGTGATTTTTCATCTACCAAAAAAACCCCAGAACTGGAATAGGGAGCCAAGCCAGACTCCTTCTGGATGGCCGGAAAATACAGTGAGGAGGGTCTTGGTTTGTGTTCCATGAGCACAGGAGGCTGCTGTCACACAGCAGGGTGGCAGTTTCTGGGGACAAAGGAAGTGAGTTTATTGCAGTTGGATTTATTGCTGCTGGGTATCTGTCCTACATTAAAAAGGGAAAGTAATCCAAGGAGCACTTTGGTTCAGTGTGGATTTTGGAAAAAGAATCTCTCCAAGAGCATCTCCAGGGCATTTCCTGGCTCAGAAAGTTGCACGGGAGCTGACCTGTGGAAAAGGGATGTGAAGCAGCTTCCTGCCCTCCACAGCCCTGGAATCAGACTCCATCCCTCTGTTAGAAAGGCTCTGACCAAAGCATGCGCTGGTAAATCTCCCCAGATCAAAGGGTGAGCGTTTTAAGCAGTGAGAGGAAATCACTTCGTCCAGCAAATTTATTTAGAAGGCTTCAGTCTCCAAGGTGCCAAAACCCTTTGCTGATTCCATGTCCTCAAACCTGCACTCCTTGGCTTCTCCTTGGCATCCAAGCCAGGGCCAAGCTCACTCTCACATGGCTCTTTTAAGTGGCTCTCGGAAATATCTGGGACCAAGACTCCCATTGAAGCACCTTGGCCTGGTTTTAGGTCTCAGAGCAAACACAAACCACTTTTCAAGAGTGTAAAGGTTTAAACATGTTTATCCTGACTGGGAAAAGCCAAAGACAAGGAAAGCTTTGGAGGAGCTGCAGGAGGAGGAGATGGCTGGGGAAGTTCAGAGAGCTCCTTGATCTGTAGATGCCATAAAAAGCAGAAGGGTAGGAAACAGCCTTGATCAAAGGCTTTGCTGTATTTCACCATTCTCAGGGAATTCAAGCAGAAAGGAGGGTGTGGAAAACATCTAATGGAATGTTACAACAGGAAGGTGAAGCTACATGGGGAGTTGCAAGTCAGCCAAGGCAGAAGGACCAGCCATGCAGTTTGGAGAGCTGATTTTCTGGAAAAGACTGGACTGACTGGGAGATTTCTGGTGACAGGGGTGTTGTACAAAACCAAATATGAGCAAAATTGCTAAAAATTCAATAACTCATTATTGAGAAAACGTTTTGTGGAAGTGGAGGTCACTGTAACACAGAACTGAGCTTCAGGGAGAGAGGTGAAAAGCCTGGCACTCCTCTGAAACACCAACACTGCTAGAGTCACCTGGAGGGCTCAGTTCCAGCTCTGCAGCTGTCACAGCAGTTCCAGTGCCCTGGCAGTGTCAAGTGTGATGTCACAAAACTATACTCCAGAATGACCTCATGAGTCACGTCTGCAGTGACACCACCTGCGAAACCAAAAGGACAGATGGCCCTTGGATGTGCTCCTCAAACTTCTCCACAACACCCGGTCACAACAGGGCCATTCCTGTTGGGAAGGATGGACAACTGACCAGAAGAGGCCATTAATCCCACTTCTCTGCTGGATGCATTTGAACTCACAGAAAACCAAGACAAACGTTGTTTTTCTGATATTATCAAGTTTACTTTGTGTCTTTTACAGCTTTCATGTCATCCTGCCATAAATCAGTGCTTCCTCATGGGTGATTATTAATGGCAGGGGAGGAGGGGTATGCCCAGAAAAAGTGAGACTCAGCAAGAATTGCTGGACGTTGCTGTTTAATCGCTGATATTTATTTACACAACTTTGAGGGCAGCAGTTAATTTTCCTTTAGTTGTTTTACAAGCTACCAAAGAGATCATCAATTAACAGGCAATATATAGGAGTGTACTGCCAAGCTTTGCCAAGATGCAGGAAAGAGGGGATTTTTCCATAATAACTCCCAGAATTTTGCAGTCTGCTCCAAGAGAGCCTCCTGCACCCCACCAGGATGGAACTCTTCTGCTCAAGGAGCATCACTCTGGCCGTAAACAGCTGCTCTGAGGACAGAAACATGTTTGTGTCATGGCAAGTGACTAAGGCATTGTCACACGAGTCACACCAGACTGCCTGCCCCAGATTGCCCATGGCTGAGAAGACAAAAGAGGTCATCCAGAGACTGCAGGAAGGCCCATAGTCACCAGGGCTGTCCCACTGAGTATTTCCATTCCAAGATCAGCTTCCCATCAATGACAAATAAACACTGGTGCTCTACTTTTCATTTCAGTGTGGATCAGGAGTAACTTCAGTAGAAGCAGAATCTGAGTGCACAGATGCTCAGGGGCAGCCACAGGCAGCTCCTCTCCAGCTCCCCCAAGCCATTTCCCAAGTCTAACAAGAAACAGCCTTGTCCCAAATGCTTGGAGAGAAGGAGCTGTGTAATGAACATCCTTTCCCACACACAGAAGTTGTGTCTGGGCTGGTGGTTGATCTGTGCTCCTCATGGTTGATGCTATGTGGGACTCTGGGATTTCTCATTCTACGCCCAGCACAGGAAAGGCAAAGAGAGGAAAAGTCCTCAAACCACCCTCAGAACACTGCAGTTGTGAGGAAGAGATACAGACAGGAGCTGTGAGCACAGCCAAGGGGGGCCTGGAACAAAGCTGGTGGAAAAGCTTCATCTTTCCCTCACTCACCTTCAGGATCAAAACTGGCCCTTTACTGTTCTTGAAGGTCACCTGCGATGACACAGGACCTATCATCACCTTTAATGAAAAGCCCAGATGCTAAAAGCCGATTTTAAAAGTACAAAGAGGTTTTAGACTTTTAATAAATAGAGAAACAGAGCTTTATTTAAAAAGGATAATGAAAACCCAGACACTGGAGTTGACAAAAGTCTCCTTCACCTCATGAACAAAGGAAGCAGTTGAACTTTCACACAGGCTGAGATGAGAGATTTTGCAGTAACTACTCCAGTAGAAAGTATTTTATTTCATCCTAATTTCAGCAGCTGCTGCAGGCACTGAAGAATTTTTCTGTGGCAGACCCAATACAGCAACTCTTTGAGCCCAGGCAGCAGCTCAGTCCTCTCCCACTCCACCACAGGAGCTTCCTAAGGTGCACATCCCTCTTCAGTGCAGGGGGTCACTCACTGCTCACAGGCAGCTTTATTTCAGGATCCAAAATCACAGCATCGCATCAAACTCCCTCAAACCCCACTCCCGAAGGGTCATTTTCTTTGCAAAGCCCTTGGGATGGCCCCGCCCAGTCCAGGGAGAGCTCTGCCTGCCGCAGGAGGTTTGCTCGCTGCCCGGGGCACGCACAGCGGATGGGCTCCTGTTTACCAAGCACTTGTTGCAATCATTTCAGTTGTTTTATAAGACTGACATGTTTTCCTATGGTTATGCAGAGGACAAAACTGTGATTCAAGAGGGAATCTTCCAGAAAGAGTGAGAATGTAACTTAAGCTGCTGCAAGAGGAGGTTTCCTGAATTATTTTCTCAGGATGAGTGTGTGGCACGAGGCCAGCACCGTGTGGACGTGCTGGGACCCAGGAATGGGATGTGAAGGAAGAAGAAAAGCAGAGTTGAGTTTCCAAGGGGGTTTGAGACTCTGCAGTGCTCAGCCTGCCCTACACATTCCCAGTCCAGCAGGGGAAAATCCCAGCAACACCAGTACAGCCAACAGCAAGCGCAGCAAGCACCAGCAAACATGGAGAAATACTGTTTTCACTTGGGCTAACTCCGTTCTTACTTCATGCCAAATATAGTAAATTGAGCCGAGACAAGACTGTTGTGTTCCTTCCAGATTAGTCAGAGATGCTCATCCTACTCTTTCCTCATTCCCCACAGCTGTCGAGGAGCAGAGTATGCACAGTGCCTTATTGCTCCTGGGGATTTCACCAGCACCAGGAGCTCTGGGTAGAAGTTCACCTGTATTTCAGAGTAAAGCCTGCAACTTGTGTTCCTTGTCTCCCTCAGAAACCAGAGAAAACCAGATTCAATCTTCACTCAAAAGCCTGGTGGGAGAAGAGTAATGTGGAAGGAGTTGTTCTTTCGTTAATATTTAATTGTTAATGAGTCAAAACATAGAAACTGTTACCTGAGGAAAACCTCTTCCACTGAAGGGGACTTCCTGTTGGCTTCCTTTGACCGCCTTGTGGCAAAAGGGAATCACCCCAAATCAGGGGCTGCTCTCCTTTTGCAAAGCCAAGAGGAACAGGAGCTGCTCACTGAAGACTTTGTGCTTCACTTTTCAAGAACACAAAAGGAACCTCCAATTTTGCTGTGTTTATCCTCAGAATGGATTAACTTATTCCAGGGATGGTCAGAGTGGGTCTGGGAAGGAGAAGACAGATTGGAGCATGACACAAACAGGACCATCTGAACCAACCTGAAGAAATAATTTGGTTTTCTCCCTGCCCCTGCCATTGCCAATATATACACCATTACTCATGGATTCTCATTTTAATCAGCAAGAGGATCCCACACATAAAAATGGCATCAACTTTAAAAGAACAAACTCAGTGTCTAGTGTAGATGCCTAGATTTGAGCAAGGCAGTGCCTTGTGCTCAGTCTTGCCTTTAGACTGTTCTGAACACATTTCAACAGTTCTGGATGGATCTGACTGAGATCAGCATCTCACTCATTCCCTGGCAGGGAGACTGCAGGCTCCTTTCTGATATCTGGGGGATAATACTCATCTTTATACTTTTGGGAAATTTTGCAGGTGATGTAGTGTATGCAAGCAGAGAGGATCAATATGATTCACTTACCTAGAAATAAACGTCATTTTTTTGTTGTTTCTATTTCCTAGTTGGCTGTAATTTCTGAAATAAGTCTATGACTAATTCCCGGTGCTGGCTTGTCACTGGTCAGACTTTAGGCACACATTTTTACAAGACAGCTTCCTGCTGTATTCTCCTGCAGAGGGAAACTGTTACATTGAGCTGGAGCTACCTACAAACCCATCACAAAAGCACTTGGTAAAACACTTGGTAAGGATCCTGAGAGGCACAGCGTAAATTTTTTCCCCCCAAAAATCATAGAATCATGGAATGGTTTGGGTTGGAAGGTCCTTAAAGTCCATCCAACCCCACCCCCTGCCAGGGGCTGGGACACCTTCTACTATCCCAGGGTGCTCCAAGCCCCATCCAGCCTGGCCTTGGACACTTCCAGGGATGGGGCAGCCAGGACCTCTCTGGGCAACCTATTCCAGTTGCCTTATTTAAAACTTTAAATAAATTACTGAATATTCAGTGGTGTTTAAATTCCAAATGAAGAAGGCTCTGAGAATATTATTCCTTGTCCCAGTCCATAAATGACCAACCTGGGGTCACACTGCTGGGAAAGAGTTGTGTGAAGCCTCCTTGGGATCATCCATCCTCGGGATCATTTCTTCGTGTGTCTCCTCTCCTCAGAGCCACCCCTCCTTGAGGTCACCCTGCTTTGCTCAGGGGCTGTATTTCAGATGGGACCTTTGTCCTTGTCCAAGCTCACTGTGAGGATTCCTGTGTCATGGATTTTGCAGGGCTCAGAGGTGTGGGGAGGGTGTCCAGCCCCATTTCTTCTTCCTTCCCCAAGCCCCACTGTCAGTTGCCTGTTCCCAGTTCTTGCTTAGCAGGTGCAAAGGTAAGAGCAGAAGATCAAACAGCTCTGAGAAAGGCAAACAGAGCCTTTCATTCTCTCCAGCATGGGTTTTACTGCTGCTTCCTGGTGCTTGCTGTCATCGCCCCCTGAGCTGCCCCATTCCAAGCATGGCTCTGAGGAAGAGGGACATACTCAGTGCCATCAGAGACTTCAGTGGGCCACAGATACCAGTAACCGAAAAATAGGTGCTTTGCTGGCAGCACCTGTGCCCAGGAGCCCTGGGCAGGGACACCTTCCAGTTCCAGGTTGTTCCAAGCCCCATCCAGCCTGGCCTTGGACATTCTCAGGGATCCAGGGGCAGCCACAGCTTCTCTGGGCACCCTGTGCCAGGGCCTCCCCACCCTCAAAGGGAAGAATTCCTCCCTCAAATCTAATCTGTGTGAGGAGTTTGTTTGGTAACAGGCTCTAGCACACTCCAGCTCCTAAATCAGTGCTGGGAGCAGAAGGCTGGGTGGGTTATGGCCATCCAAGGGAACAGGAGGTAATGATCCCTCATCCCCCCTCAGCTCTGCACCACATTCCTTCCTTTGGATGGAACTAATTTGGCTCTGCCTTTGGATTCATTTAGAGACAGTGAGTTTTCTTGTTCTGACTTGAATTTGAGAATTTCTCTATTTTTTTAACTTTGAAATCCAAGCTGATTCTGGACCTGAGGGCAAGTGCACAAAATTGGGAGGACATTTTCCTAAAGGGCCAGCTCTGCTCCTACAGCGCAGCAGCAAAGGGGCAAGGGGAGCAACGTGGAGCACAAATCTTTGTAACCAACAGCCTCCTCCCAGGCTATGAGCTTTTTTCTTTTCAATAAAAATGCTCATACTTTAATAGACTCCATAAATGAAATCACTACCAAGGAAGCTAAGTCTGCTAACGGCCAAACCAGGAGATTGCTGTGACTTGGAAACATCTCTGCAACTGTTTAATTGCTTGAAGACCAAACAATAAAGCTCTGGAGGAAATTCCCTCAGTATTTCATTCTCCTTTTTTCCTGACTTTACAAAAATTGATGAGGTCACAAGCAGCAGTTAAAACATTTATTGGTGGGAAAACAGACATAAAAATGTTGCTGTCTCTACTCGATCTTTCCTTTTTGTGTGAAATTTATCTTTATAGTGCCTACAACTTCAAACAAAGCCATTACAGCAGTTCCTACCAGTTACTCATGTGTCTTCTCCTTCCCTCTCGAATATCAGCAAAGAAACATTCCCATGAAATCACAAATAAATGAAAATAAAGGAGCACTGGTAAACAGAGATCCCGACATGGAGATCCAGACCATCAGCTTAGTGCTCCACAGAGCAGGAGACAGCTCAGCCATTTGCACATGAAACACACCACATGTTGAAATATTTCTGAGGGCAAGTTGTTAAGGGTTTTCTCTAAAATGATGCTTTTTCTAATACACATTTTACACCACATTGTGTTAAATAAATCACATATTTTTTTTTTATATAAGGTGACATTTTGGTCCACCTCCATCCCGGACGTACATTTGATTGCATTAAACAAAATAATCATATTTTTCACTTGACCTGCAGGTGATAAACAGGAGAAAAGTTGAGGTGGATACAATATTCACATTGTTCACAGTAGAAGATTTATCTTGTGGCTCTCAAACCTTTAAGATTATGACAGAATCAAGCCAAAAAGGAGGATGAGAGCAAGTCTGTGCCACTCTCCAAATTTTCACCCTCTGACCTCCATTAATAATTTCTTAAGGCCACAGCTAATTAACATTTCCAAGGGGTGAAAGAGCAAGTCCAAAGTCTGACGCCAGGCTGAACTGTTGCCCAGGAGCTGGGTCACCACTCTCATGTGCTCACAAGCCTGTGGCTCTCTGGGAATAAAAGAATTGCCAAATGTCCACTCAAGACCAAGGCCCTGGGGACAGGTCTGGCTCTCCATCACCCTGAGGAACCCAGCCACTCCCAGGCACTGCCTGCCCTGGTGTGACACGTGCCAACACTCTCAGAAAGAGGAAAATCCTCCCTCAGGATGGATTTACAAGCATGTGACAGGTGTTAAAAACATGTAGAACTTCATATGGGCATGTTGCAATAGAGGAGCATGAGTTGAATGGAGTTATCCATTTGTTTGTCCATAAAATCGCCCTGTTGATTGTATGATTGTGCTGGAGAGAAAACTGAGGTGCCTGTCAGCACTGCTGGCATGACGTACAGCTGCTGTGCGCCATGGGCTCTGCCACACACAGTATCTACACATCGCAGAATCCCAGAATGTTGAGTTTGGAAGAGCTCATCCAGCCCAACCCCTGCCCAGGCAGGGTCACCTGGAGCAGGTGACACAGGAACGTGTCCAGGTGGGTTTGGGATGCCACCAGAGAGGGAGACTCCACACCCTCCCTGGGCAGCTGTTCCAGGGCACTGCTACCATCATGGAAAGAGGTTCTTCCTCATGTGGAGGTGGAACTTATCATGGAAAGAGGTTCTTCCTCATGTGGAGGTGGAACTTGCTGTGTTTTAGTTTCTGGCCATTGCTCCTCGTCCTGTCACTGAACAGTTTGGCACCATCCTCTGACAGCCCTGGGAGAGATTTGTATGGATTGATGGGATCCCCTCAGCCTTCCCTTCTCTAGACAGATCAGACCCAGCTCCCACAGTCTCTCCTCATCACAGAGATGCTCCAAACCCCACGTCTATGTATATTTATGTGTATTTTTGTGCTCATTTGGGAGGATATGAAAGGAACTGCTCTGATACCCTCTGAGAGAACACGGCAGAGCCTCCTCACACCTTCAGGGGGACATGGCAGAACCCTTCTCACACAGAGGGGAAACAGACGGAGACCCGCTTCAGCCTACCGGGGAGGGGATCCCTGTGCCCACCCTGAGGGCGAGCACAGCCCCATCACACTCGAGGGGCAATGTGAAGCGAAAACCGAGGGAGCACAGGCAGGAATCGCATGTAAAGCAACCATTCCCTCTTCTGCTCACACACAGTATTTAATCACAGAGTTTGCTGCTAATTTTTGATAAAAGTACACCAGGAATTCGGGACTTCAGTGTGTGGCGGGACCGAGCCCCCTCACAGCGCCCGGGCGGGAATGGCGCCGCCCCGGCCCGTCCTGCACCGCGGCGCCAACATGGCGGCGCCCAGCGAGGGGCGCCCGGGCCGCGGCTCTGCGCCCTTCCCGGGTACCGACAGCGGCTCCTTTCCCTTCCCCTTCGCTGTCCCGCACGGCGCGGCGGGGGAGCCGCCCAAGAAGCCATGCCGAGCATGCACGGATTTCAAGAGCTGGCTCCGCGAGCAGAGGAAGCAGAAGGCCCCGGGCGGTGCGGTGAGGCGCGGCTTCCCCGCCGGACGGGCGGCGGGAGCTTCCCCTGGAACCCCTGGCGATCCCCAGCCCCCTGCAGAGCTCCCTCCGGCCTCCATCCTGCCCCCTCAAGTGGGATGAGGCTGCATATTCCCTTCAGGGTGTGAAGGAGCCGGGGACAGGGTTCCCTTCAGTAGGAATGGGGTCTGTATCTTCCCGGGTGCGAGGGGCTCTGCTGTTGGCCCTCCTGAGGTGTGAAAGGGTCTTTGCCTTGTCCCCACTGTGGGTGTGAGGGGGGCTTTGTCATGTTCCGATTAAAGGTGTGAGAGAGGCTCTGCAGTGCCCTTTCAGAAGGTGTGAGAGGGATTCTGCCATGTCCTCAGAAAAGATTTGAAGGACCTGTTGCCTCCATCTCACCTTCCCTCTCAGCGCAAAAGGGCTGTTTCGCCGCCCACCCCCGGTGTCCCCTCACACCCCTCTGTCCCACTGCAGGATGTGGCAGTTGCGGAGGAGAAGGAGCCCCCTCCAGACTGTCCCCTGGACAGCGAGCAGCTGGGCCGCAGCACCTGGGCCTTCCTGCACACCATGGCCGCCTACTACCCCGACCGGCCCTCCGGGGCACAGCAGAAGGAGATGAGGGACTTCATCAATCTCTTCTCCAAGTTCTACCCCTGTGAGCACTGCGCAGAGGACCTGAGGGAGAGGTGAGTGGCCTCAGCAGGTTTTTTGAGGATGTGGGAGAAAGGTGAGTTTCCTCAGTGGGTTTTATGAAGATCTAAGGGAAAGTGAGTGGCCTCAGCAGGTTTTTGTGCTGGAGGGGCTTGCCAGAAGTGCTGGGCTGCAGCTGCTAGTTTGCATATCAGGAGCTCTTCCTGCACTTGGGGTTTGTAGCTACCTGAGCTGGTTTCTTCCATTATTGCATCAATCACAGATTACACTTACACAAAAAACAAACACCTGTCCTTATGCTGTTGGGTTCTGTGCTGCCTCCAAGGCCTGCCTGAGGCAATTTCAGAGTTTTCTGGTTCAAACTGGCCTTGTGAACCATTGTGGAGTTAGGCTGGGACTTAGAATAATTTAGTTTTCAGGAGACAGGTGATCTTCTACCCTCAGAAATGCCCTGTATTGGCAATCTCAGTCGTGGAGGCAAAGACTGAAATGGGCTGTGGTGGTTGATCTAATAGAAGGTGTCCCTGCCCACGGCGGGGGATTGGAATGAGATGATCTTTAAAGTCCATTTCAACCCAAACCATTCTGGGATTCTGTGATAAAGTTTTCTGCTGCTCTTAGTGTCTTTCTCAGAAGTTGCAAATAATTTTCCAGTTGAACAGGCAAAAAAAGTTTGAAACCTAATTATTAACTTAGCAGGCATCACTAGGAAAAAAATATCTCCTCAATTTTTTAATTTATTATTTTTTGATATTTTAATTCAGTGTTTTGATGACGTCTAGTGTTTTTGCTTTTTATCATAGATAAGCTTTGACTCCTGTGTCTTTTCCAATTGCCAAGACCAGGTAGTGAATGAAACCAACCTGCAGCCAATATAGACAACTGGTGATAATTATTGATCTCCCTGTGCACTCTCTGGGACTCTGTGCTTGCTGTGGGTATTGAATTTGGTAACTATAAAAAAATAACATTTGTTTCCCTTTCCCGTTTGCAGATTACGGACAAACCAACCCGATACGAGCACCAGGAGAAACTTCTCCCAGTGGCTGTGTCTCCTCCACAATGAAGTGAACAGGAAGCTGGGGAAGTCAGAATTTGACTGCTCCCGTGTGGATGAGCGCTGGAGGGATGGCTGGAAGGACGGGAGCTGTGATTAACCCAGAGGGGTTGCCCTGGGAATCCAGCAGAGCAGTTCAATCCTTGTGGAGTCACTGCAGGGACAGTGGGAGTCCATAACTCTGTTTGTGTGGGACTGATTCAGAGCTGAACCAATGCCAAAAGGGGATTTGAAAATCTTATCCCAGTAATATTTTGATAAATGGTACCAGTAATGTATTACCTGAGGGGTGGAGGCCTTGCATTTGACATGGGAATTGCCAGAAACCTCTGAGACTGTGATTCACTGACAAACTGATTTCATTATGACATTTCCTGATTTTGGGGCATTTGCTTATTTTTGTGTCTGGAATTCATTTTCCCTGAACACACTGGTGTTCTCTGCTGGCATTGCCCTGATGTTTTAGAAAATGCACCTGATTAATTGTAATTTTCATTTCTGTTGTTCTGGTGGAGAAAACTCATGCTGGGTTTTGTGCCAAGTCTGTACCCCTGGATTTCTCTTTCCAGGATCTCCAACGTTTGTTGTTACTTTTGCATCCAATTCCTTTGATAAAAGTCCTGAGGGCAGGTACATTTAATTTGAACACTAAAATAATGGACCCCAGATTTCTCAGTTTAGTTTTGTGTTTCAGCTTATCATGTCAGAGGACACTGCAGAAAGGGAAGCTAAGGCAGGGCAGAACAAACTCCTCATCTGAGGAATGGAACAAAGCATCCATTCAAATATTGAAATGATATTTCAAAATTAAATTCAAATACTTCAAATGGATTGGTAATTTTCCTTAGATCCAGAAGTGATTTGGTGGTAAGTTCTATGGAACTACTTATTCTTAAAGCAAGTAACCTCTTTGTTTCTGGTGTGAATCTTTGTCATGAAAAGAGCTGGAGAATTTTTGTAATGAAGCACATTCAGCTTTGTTTGGCATATAGTATTTCTGAGATGAAATTCCTGATTGGTACTCGCTGGCCTGGTTGATATTCTGATGTTGTTCCAAGCTAAAAATCTCTCTGGAAAATGACTTTACAGGGCCCCTGCAGTGTGTGAGTCGTCTTGAGGACTGTGGTGTGAGCTTTGCACAGTGTTTATTGCACAGGGACTCACAGGAGCCCCTCAGAACTGGGGCAGAACTCAGGCTCTGGGTTTTCCTGGCTCAGCTGCATCCCTGTAGGATACCTAATTATGAATTCAGACTCCAGGGAAGTAGCACTATAAATACATTTACACTACAATGCATCTAACACATCTCTTTATAAAAGGAGAAGTTACAACAAGAGTCAAAATCATTTCAAGTTCTTCACGTAGGATATGATCTCATCCCTTCCTGCACTCCTGGCTGGGAGAAGTTTGCACAAACCCTGACAACAGCAGGTTTTTTTTTTTTTTCCTTCCGTGTTTCCTGCTGAGGTTTTCTTGCATGTTTTATTGAGCTTCCTTATCTCATACCCCACAGCACACCTGTGAATTTACCCTTGGGTTTTTTTGCAAGTTTTGACTGGAAATGTTAATGGTGCCGCTGTAATTAGAGCAATGCCACCTCTTGTCTGAGACTTTGGTCCTCACACCACTGTGTGTGGGGCTTCTTAGTGGTTAGAGAACCAGTAACACCTTTGGAAACACAATATTTTGTGGCACAGGCAAGTCCTTTCAAGTCGGGTCTGTTAAATGAATATGAGACTTTTATGGACTAATGGTTTCTGCACACATCCCCAAATGAGCTGGTGAATAAGGTACTGCATGAGGTGTGTGATTGAAGGTGTCATTCAAGCTATTAAAAGTGCTCAGAAAATTTCCCTATCACCATGTTGAGGCTTTTAGAACACATAAATCCCAGCTCTTGGCTTTTGTCTTTTGGTAATAAACTCAGTCCCCAAAACAAAGCCCATTGGGATCCACTAGAGCAGACAGGACCAACAAAAGGGCTACAGCCCTCCTTTTTTGCAGGTAGGACCCAAATGACTCAGTTCTGTCAGGACACTTTTAGCAACTGGGGGTGTGGGCCGGCGTTTCCCTCTGGATTTGGTTGTGCTTTAGGAATTTTGTGTTCTTCCATTCCAATCTGCCCTCGACTGTTCTCTGTGACAATTTCCTCGCCCACGGAGCAGATGACATTTCTCCCTCATTTGCTTCAGTGCAAACGAGCAGGTTGGTGAAACATCTGTCTCCTCCCTTGTCACCTTCATACTGCCAGGGGACCAGGCTGGGGAGTTGCAGTCCCAGGATGTGCTGGCCAGGGCTCAGGGACCAGCAGGGACACCTCCCACTACACCTGTCCGCTCCCTGAGTGCAGAGAGGGAAGTGAGGATGTATCCAACACATTCTGGTCACTTCATGTGGTTCAGGGAGGTGGTGTTGGAGTGCAGGAGGAAAAGCCTGTCCTGTCCTGGCAGCAGAAGGGAAAAGCCTTCAAGCTGAAGTCAGTGTCTTTAGCAAATGCTGCCTAAAAATGAGGCCACCAGTCGTGGCTGCCAGGATGCTTTTAGAGCAGTTTCTATCTTTGCTAAGTGGCCATTTGATAAATTCCCATGGTCCTCCCATGGTTTTGCCTTGGCAGAAGAGCTCTGATGTCGTTTCTCAGGCATACCCTCATCATACCCTCATCCCCTCAGGAGTGGGGGGATTTGTTCTGCTGCTTCTTTGTACAATGAGTTTTAGTCTTGGGTAAGGTATTTCCATTGGAGATACTCATATACAGAAAATTGTGAATTCTCTACTAAATGCACTTGATTAAATCTAGATTTAAAAATCTCTGTATTCAAATTATATTTTCTGTTGATGTAAAAATAATAAAGCAACCGAGTTCATTCCTGGTTCCAACTACATGTGATCTTAGGAAAAGGGATCATGCTGTACTGGTGGGTCTAAACTCTGCATGCCAAGATACTACTGTTATATATATAAAACAAGATATATATACTACTGTTATATATAAACCAATATATATATATTTATATATGTATACATTACAGTTTGGTGGCTCAGGTAAGGTTGTGTGATTCTGTGTGGCTTGATCAGACAAGGTGGGGCTGCTCCTGGTCCTTTCCTGTTGTGCTGTTGAATTGATGCAATTCTCTGTTGGCCCTACAAAAATGCAGGAATTTGTACAGCACATCAAGTTGGAGTTTGATTTTATATGGGGAACAGTGGGAATTTCTATGGGATCCCAGTGATTTTTTGATTTGCTGACAGCGTGAGGGGCGGCATTAGAGTTGGGAGTAGCTCAGCTCTCGCTGGTTTGGAGCAAGGTGGCATCACTGAAGGGCAGTGTTTGTAATCCCATTTCGTGGAACAGGAAGCTGCTTCCTCTCCATACGAGGAGCCCTTGTGAGGGAGAGCAGAGCCAGGAGCAGATGCTGCCCGAGGAGCTTGTGGGACCTTGCTCAAGAGCTGCTGCTGTGTATGAGGTGCCTGACTTACCTTGCAGCTTCCAAATTCCTCACTGTTTACATGGACTGGTTTGCATTTGAGCTGTACTTCACTTTCTTTCCTTCTTTTTTTTTTTATTTTATTCCCTCCCCAGAAGCAAAAAGCAGGGAGCCCCAAGGGAATCGTCTGCTCCACGGATGGCAGACAGATTTGCAGATGTTGGCAGAAGCAGCACTGTGCCTTTGACATTTTTCCAGGGATTAGCTGTTCCTTTGCAGTGCACTGGGTGTACGCAGGCTCCTGTTTACAGTAGGATTCCCAAGAGTTGCTTTGTTTTCTCGTTTTGTCTTTTGCTTTAGTCTGTTCCAGGCAGTGTGGGAGATTCTTCCTGTTGGAGTTTTACAGGCTTGGAGAGGGGAGAGTTTGGATTTTTTAGGTTTTTTTTCCCCCTCCCTGTGAGCACTGATTTTGTTGGGGTTTCATTACCTTCCTGGAATGGCTGCTCAGGGTTTTTGTCTGAAGGATGGAGAGGAGCTGTTCAGTATTTTGTGTAGTCAGGATTTATCACAGCCAACAAGGTGATGTGAAGTCAACTCTTGATTTTGTAGTGTAACAAGGAAAGTAATAAAACAAGGAAAGGAAACCACAGGTAATGGCATGAAGACAAATGAGTTAAAATGTAATCCAAGGGGATGAGGGTCAGCCTTGGGGTGCTGATCTGAATCTGTCCCACAGGGAAGCGTTGATGAACACCAAATCCTGATTCCAGGCTGACCAACACTCAGTTCAGGTGTTAATCACAGTGCAGGGAACTGAAGGATGATGGTAGTTGGCCTCTTCTGCAAAACTGTGGAACAGAGGTGGTTTGCTGAGGATAAAATGGGGTTTGCTGCCCTTCTCTGTGCTGATGCATGTAAAAAATAACCCAGCTCAGATGGACCTGATTTTGCTGTCAGTTCTGAATCTTTGTAATTACTCTTAACATTTCCAGAAGTAGAATCACAGAATACCCTGAGTTGGAAGGGACCCACAGGGATCATCCAAGTCCAACTCCCAAGTCTTGATGAGCCACACCAGTGTTTGCAAAGCTTTGAAACCGTTGTGTTCTCCTTGGCATGTGACAGTCCTGGTGAGGGGTGGCTGATCCAGCCTGCAAAGTTCTGCTGGCATTTCTCTGGGCTCAGCACCTGGCATGGGCTGGCACCCCGATGGTGGCACTGGGACCTGCCCAGTTCTGCCCTGGCTTCCCACGGAAAGGTGCCCTCCACTTCCATGTGCTGTGCTCGTGCAGGGTGATGGTTTTCCTCCCGAGCACTCCAAATCCAGAAGCCCCTTCCTGGTCCCAGTTTTCCCTCTCATACAGCACATCCCGTGATGCTCCTTGGCTTCTGTTTGTGGCTGCAAGGTGCTCCCCACGGGGAGCTACCTGGAAAATTCCCGTTACGTCTGACCAAGCCAACAGTAGAGGGCAACAGAGGATGTATTTCCATGTATTTCCGTGTATTTCCTTGACTTTTCCATCTCCTCTCTGGAACAGACTGCTCCAGATACCAACTGTAGTGATTCCAGGCTGGCCAACACTCATCCTATTCCCTTTCCTGTGATTTTGGGAGGAGATTTTGGTGCCTTCCGTTACTTTTAGAACTAACGTGCAAACCTGTTGTACAATTACCTAAACGAGGGATGTGTTATTCCTCTGCCTGCAGCTAAACCCTGCACTTGGAAGCAGAATAAAATTCTGGATGCTGTTTCCAGCATATTTCCTACCTGATCTTCAGCCCATAGCTGGTCATATATGGAGATGTTCTAGCTTTTTTTATTATTAACAGATTAAAAAACGTTAATTAATTTCACTGGATAATTTTGTAACTGTGACTTTCTTACATAGGGCTCCTGCACGGACCAGAGGTGGGTACAGGGAACAATACACAGCAGTCATGGACAGGCAGAGAAGGGATCTAGATTCCTGGGCATGGCTGTCACCTGCTTTGCTCTGTGTGGGAAAAGGTAGGAAGAAATCCCACAGTTTCATGGGAGTTTTGCTTTAGGTTAGCAGATCTGTGAGAAAGAAAACAGCTGAGTTAATTTAATGTCTGTCCCACCAGGCATTTTCATGGAGCCCCTCAAAGCTTCCATGTTTCCCAGAACACTAATCTTTTGTTCTAAGCTCAAGTTCCAGTACTGGATGGAGACTTGCCTTGTTAATTCTGAGTATGGTCAGGCAAAGCTGGGCTTTCCCTGCTTTTTCCATTCAGGTGTGCATAAAAAATGTAGATTCTGATTGTGCCTCGTGTTCTGCTGCTTAGATGGGGTAAAAGATATACGAGGTATAAAAGACAAGGCCCACATGGCCAGAGCATGTGGCTGGAGGCTCTAGAGATCAAAATTCCATTCTTTTTTACACATGAGCTTCCTGCTAGACACCAGGTAAGTCATTTCATCTTCTGCAGACACACTTCCACTTCTGCAAAAGGGGGGTAAAAATAGCTGTTGGGGCAGCCTTTGCATGTATTTTCTATTTAGATGAAAATCTCTTGCAGGGAGGCTGTTTCAGTGTGTTTGTGCTGTACAGGCCTGGGCCTGATAGTGTTCACAGTTATAAAATCCCTCATCTCCATCCATCTCACAAATCTCTTTTCCACTGGGTTTCATCCTGCTCATGAGTCTGAGGACCTGTTGAGGTTGTGTTCAGTCAAGAAACAAAAATTTTCTTATTTTCAGTGTATTTTGGCAGCAAAGCTTGATGTAGCTCAAGTGAGAGTTGTGGAAGATCTTCACATCCAGTATGGCTTGAGCTGCCCCATGTCCTTGTACCTGTCAGCTCTGCTCACCTGTACCACAGCTGCAGGTGACAAGCACCACAGTCAGCTGTTGGTTGGCACATCCCCAGCACAATGGGACTTGCTGGTGTGTTCCTAAGCAGGCCAGTTTGGGGAACAGCAAGAGACCTTATTCCCCTTTTTCAAGCTCCTCCCCAGGTGGGGAGCAGTGGCTGAATCAGATTAGATTCTGGTTTGCCAAAACCCCAAACTTTTCACGCTGTGAAATATCTGGAGGAGCAGATACCAACTTTCCTCCTGAGCCGTTGAGGCCACGGCTGCACCACTGAGAGGCTTTTTGAAACCCTTTGGGGTTTGGTTCAGTTTGGGTTTTACGCAAGCACTGAGATATCAACTCCCCCGTTTAAAACCAATGCTACCTCAGCTCCCTGAGTTCTGTTATCCCAATCTTCCCTCAGTGATCTCAGTGAGTAAAGTCTTCCACATTCCTTTCTGGCACACTTATCCTGGGTTTTTCCATTTACTGCAAGTGCTGAATCCCACCTGAGAAACGTTTCACAAGTGGATGAGTAACCAGCTAATAAATGATCTTCCAGATATTTTTGGATCTCTTAAGGTGAAAGGCACGAAGAGCTTTCTAGTGATATTGGGCTAAGGTATTGCTCATCAGGAAGCCCACTCGCTCTGCCACTGGGCCCTATGGACTTCTAAGCTCCTCTCAATATTCCCATAAACTCTCATTTTCCTAATGGCTGAAAGCAGCATCAGCCGAGCTCTAATGAATGGCAAGCAAAGCATTTCAGAGCAAGAACTACATGAACATCTGTCAAAGTGTTTTTCAAGCCTGCTGCCCAGGGAATGTGAAGCACAAGCTGTTTTCCCACCCACGCCCGTGCCAGGGCAGGGTCAGACTGCAGGGAGCTGCTGAAGTTGGTGGCTGGAATCCATGTCCAGAGCCTATCCAGCTCCCTCAGGCTGGACACTGCCACCAGGCTGTGTCCTGCACGTTGGGATTGCTTCACTCCAAACACACGTTGCTGGAGCTGCTCCCAGAACAAGGTGGTTTCACTTTGCTTTTCCCACTGGGAGCACTCTGCCCAGCTCTGGGGCCCCAAACACAAGGAAGATGTGGATCTGAGGAGCTCACTGATCACAGGGCTGGAACCTCCGTCCTCTGGAGCCAGGCTGGGAGAGCTGGGGATGTTCACCTGGAGAAGAGAAGGAGACCTTGGAGCCCCTTCCAGTACCTAAAGGGTCCTGATCCCAGCTCTCGGCTGAGTGGGTAGGGCTGACTGGAGCAGGTTTTGAAGGAGAAAGCCCCATATATTATTTCCTCCAGGTTGTCATGTCCCCACACTTAGACCTGAGAAAACCTGATGGCTTTTTTATGATAGAGACAAATATAAGAAGCTGGCATGACTAGAAGAAGCAGAAAACAAATACAGGTTTTCCTCTACCCTTAATTAAACTCATGTAAAATAAAAACATGAGCAGATCTTGGGCAGTCGTCTGCATGCTGCTCTGTTTGTTCCCTGTCCCTGAAATCCTGTGGGAATGGTAAATGAAGACAAAACTTGTTCAAACTGAACAAATGCTCTGAGAAGTGCCAGTTCCAAACACTGCTGTTCTCCATTTGATGGGGAAAATGTGGAAGGTGCAATATCCTTCCCCATTATTGGCTGGCTCTGTGTATCCGTTGATTTGCAGCAATAGGAAGTGAGACAGAAAGACACTTTGTATGTGGGCTGGAGATACCTCCTGTGCTTTATCTGAGCTGTAGCAGGGGAAAAAAACTGGCACCCCATGATGTGGCAAATGATTGTATAAACACTGCACACAGCAGAAGTTGGGGGGATGAACTCAAAACAAAGGACAAGTTTAGGAGCAGGGATTTCAGCTCAGGCAGTGTCCTGGTGCCTTGAGCACTGTCCAAAATATGCCTGTTCCAGTTGGGACAGATGAGCTGGGCAAGACATGTTAGAAAGAGGGAGAAAGAAGTGTCTTTCCCAATGTCATTGGAAAACCAGGAGCAGACCCCAGAGGTCCAGCTGATTGCCTGTGCAGTATCCTTGGAACACACTGCCTCCCTGGCACTGGCCACCCTCAAGGAGCAGGGCAGCCCTTGCCATCATGTGGAACTCTGGGCTGATGGATTTGGGATGCTTTGTCCCCAGAGCATGAAACTGATTTTTGAGGATGCTGAAACAGCTGCTTCTAAACTGCTGAAGCTGATTGAAAATCCCACCTCGGGCAATCCCTTCAAGTTAATTGGGTCTTTGTTCCTGACCTGCAATTCAGGGATGAGCTGGCAATGATGCTCTTGGCACTGGGGTACCATTCCTGGCCAGCTCCATGAGCCATCCTGCCAGCAGAAAGCAGGAGGGACCAACCCGCTGTTCTCTTTGTGGACATTTCATCTTTGCTTAGTAAAATGTGATGGTTACGGAGCTGGTGACATTGAGGAATGAAGGCCTGAATTCTGCTTTTCCTGCTGGGAGTCAGAAATAGACCTGGAGAGATGATGACTCACCTGTAATTGAGAAAAACTGCATGGCATCATCATGAGCTTTAACAGTTAAATCCTGATCCCAGCCTGCCAGAAAGAACAGACTGACAGAGCTGCAAGAGGCCAAAAGGAGCTGGAAACAGGATCCAGCACACAGGAATTCTTCACCCTGTGACTGCATCGTATGTGAGGGGTGGAACACACCTGGCACACAGGCACCCCACGTGCTGTGGCAGTGACACGGTCCCTGCATGGGGAATGGAGCTGCAGGGGCAGTGGGGTGGGCGGAGAGCTGTGCCCAGGCCGGGAGAAGCCCACAGCCCCACAGCCCCCTGCCAGCAGGGCGTGCGTGCTCCTCCTCCCTGCGCCTTTCCCTGCAGCTCCCGTCCGAAGCAGGGATGATGTCAGAGTTGTCATGGCATCGGTATCTATGGAACCGGGATCAGCATCGCGGTGCTGTGAAAACTAACTCAGGAGATGGTCCTGGAGCCGCGGGGGGAACTCCTTCCGCAGTAATCGAGGGTTTCCCTCTAAGGTTCTTTTTCCTCCTCCCTGCTGTCCATGGAGAAGGAGCAGGGATGGGACTTGGCGTCTTCCCATCCCATAGCAGCTCTGGGTGCCTCCTTCCATGCATGAGGGAAGCCCCATCCATTTTCACTTCCCTTTTCTTGCACCAGCTGTGAGTGTGCAACAGCAAAGAGCAGCTGCCAAACCTTCCCCTCCATTCTCAGCCACTGGCCCCAGTGAGCAGCCAGCCAGCACAGCCCCTGGTTTGTGCCAGATCTGAGAGCCCTCCCAGCTGCAGAGCCTCTGAGGATCCCCAGAGGATGACAACCACTCTTTCTGGGGGTCTGGGCACAGAAGGGGTGTTTATCTTGGGGTCAGTGTCCACAGCAGAGGTGAGCTGAGTAGTGTGGTGACATCCCTGTGCTCCAGGCCATGGCATTGCCCTCCTGCCAGCAGCCCAGCTACTTGAAGGGCCATAGCACAGGCAGCCTTTGCCATTGCCTGGTGACGCTGGCATAGGATGGTGACCCTTGCAAGGATAACCCCCCCCTGCCCATGGCATGCTATCCCCAGAGCAGCATGGTGACTGTTGGATGGTAATTCTTGGAACAGCACAGTGACCCTGACAATGACCAGGTGTCCTGGCTATACTGTGGGGTCCCCAGCCATAGCACAGTGACCATGGCCATACCATGGTGACCATGGCCACAGCACATTGCTAGTGGCTATCCACAGTTCCCACAGCTATGCTGGGGTGCCCATGCCCACAGCTCGGGGACAGGCGCTGTCCCACTGTCACAGTGCCCATGCCCACAGCTCGGGGACAG
>JACBWW010000025.1:5707048-5747965 GCA_020086605.1 Lanius collurio | reverse complement strand
TGGCCCTGCACACCTGCAGATCTCAGCAAAAAGCCGGGCGGTGGGCAGTGAAGGGGCGATGGGCAGTGCAGGGGCGATGGGCAGTGCAGGGGCGATCGGCAGTGCCGGAGTGACGGGCAGCGCAGGTGCATTGTGCCCGCAGCCGCTGCATCGTGCCCGGTGCCGGTGCGGCGGGTGCTGCCCAGCCCCGCGGGCCGTGCTGGCTCCCGGGGGAGCTGGCACCGAGTTTTCTCGGGAATGGGGCAGGGAGCGGCGGGGGGATGCGCCGCTGCCCCTCTCCTGTTCCGTGCTGCAGGATGGGGTTTGGAGCAGGAGGCAGAGGACATTTTCCTGCCTTCCACGCTCCGTGCATGCGTGTGTGTGACAGAAATCCGGGAGCCAGCCCTGCCCAGCTCCCCCGTGCTGCTGAAAGGATGTCATGTTTGTTGGACGTTTCCCATCTGTGAATTCCCACCGTGGAGCAGGGAGGAGGAGGTGGAATGGGCTGTGTAGCCGCTCAGGAAAGGCTTTGGTGGTCCATGACCAGGCAGCACAGGGAGCTGTGCCAGGGTGCTCCTGGGGCTGTGGTGCCCATATGCTCAGGGCTAAGGGCAGCCCCTAATTTGCCTCCCCGAGCCCGGCTTTTTGCTGAGATCTGCAGGTGTGCAGGGCCATGGGAGGTCAGGAATGCCAGGTTCTTCCCAAAAACTCCCAGTGGGAAGGGTCTGTCGGGCTCTCACCTGGCTCCAGTGCTTGGCTGGAGGCTGTGGATGAGCCGAGCTGGGCCTGGGACTTGGCTCGTTCATGTCACACCCGTGCTGGCTCTGTGTCACCTTCGGCAGTGCTCAGTGAGGCAGGGAGCAGAGGAAATGTGTGATGAGGAGGTGCAGCCCCCCAGCCTCCCTCCTTCCATCTGGCACAGCCGGTGTGTCTGTGGGTCTCTCCAGGCTGGTATGCACTGGCCGAGGCCCTGAGCAGCACAACATGCAGCACATGAGCAATTCCAGCTGCAGTCATGTGCTCAAAGTTAAACCACATGCTGCAGTGTGTGGCTGGATGGGAGCTGGTGTCCTTCCCAGGGCTTGGAGAAGGCCCACGACTCCATTGCTGGGGAAGAGTGGGGGGCCAAGGATGGATCTGGGGCATCCAGCTTGGTGTGGATGGGGCATTCTGGGCAGGGTTCAGGCGCAGGGCAGCTGTTGTTTCCTAGAGGAAAACTTGGTCTGGATCCTCCCTGAGTGGCAGTGTCAAGCTGCAGGCAGTGGTGTTTGGTTTGGGTACATTTAGTTAAATCGGACCCAGTGTTGGTGGCGTGTCACCTTGCACTCAGAGGGTTTCCCATCCTTGTTGACTGAAGGGGATTGGACACTGCTGGGAAGCAGGACCAGGATATGGAATCTAGATACAAAATAAAAGTCCCAGCTTAGCAAATATTCCTGTACATATTCACTGGTTTGTTCAGTGGCAAAGTCCCTCATTTCATGGCTCTGTGTGCACAGGGAATCAGTGACAAACAAGTGCTTACAACTACAGAAATGCATCAACTTAACTGCAGACAAGTTTAGGGGCCACCAGTGTAGACAACAGTGGGATGAGTGTGGTGCTATCCCACAAATGTTTGCAATATTTAGGTTGGCTCCAAAGCCCACTGAGCAAAAAGGGAGTTTTTTGCTCTTTTCAGTGAGCTGGAGGGGTTGGGCTGTGGAAGCTCATGTGGGAGCTCCCTTTGGAACCCTTTTCCCAGGTCGCACATTCACGTGTAGATCTGTCAGAGTTCATCACTGCTCCATCTTGGGCGTTCAGATCCCCAGCTTGGCTGTTGCAGTCCAGTTACCCATGTCTTAAACCAGTTCAGCATTTTTGGCTCCTTTGCAGTGTGAGCTGGGACTGCAGTCACAGCGAGATGTGAGTGCACTCCCTTCCCACTGCTGGCCCTTGTGCCTGGGTTCCTCCTGAGCTGTTGCTTTGCTGTTCTTGCCAGACCAAACCCGTGCCAGGATGGAGAGCTTGGATGGAGGAGGCAGCCAAAGGCTCTGCTGCCTTTCTTGCTGCTGTCCTGGGTGAGTGTGGCAGTGCTCTGGCACGTGGTGATGTCCATGCTGGTGGCCGGGCAGGAGCTCGGACCAATGCCCACCATGCTACTCCCTGATTCCCAAAGCAAACAGAACCTTCCCAGGCTTCCCTGCCTGCTATCCCAGGGGACATGAGCTGCCCGTGCCAGCACAAAACAGCCATGGGTGGTTACTCAGCAAGCCCTGGGCTGAGGAGTGGGGTGTGGCTGAGACCAGGCTTTGGGGTGGGCTTTCTTCGCATGGTTTTCCTTCCTGTGCCTCTGTGGTGCCTCTTTGTGACCGTGGTTAACCTGAGCTGCTGGATCCCATGCCGGAGATGGGACCCTTGCTGTGTGTGATGTCAGGTTCCCTTGGGGAAAGGAGGGAGCTGCCTGGGATGGGCTGGTTTAGGTGGGGGGGATGGAGAAATCCCACAGGGATTTGGGGCCAGCCCCAGGTGCCTGAGGTGAGTGACTTGTGCTAATCTGGCTGATCGCCACTGCTGGGGCTTCCCAGGGAGCCACCACCAAAACAAGGTCCAGTTCCCTTTTGTGACTCCAGTGGCTGCCTCAGGGACCTTGTGCTGGCAGTAAGGGACTGGCAGGTGAATGGTGACCAACACAGAAATCCCCAAATGTCAGCAGTGGCCAAAGGGGATTCCTGGTTCTGCCTCCCACAACAGTGTCCCCTTGACAGAGTAATTCTGAGTATCTGAGGGGGAAAAAACTGCTCCTGGCTTGAGCTGTAAAATCAAAAGCTGGAAAGAACCATTTAACAGTTCCTCATTCATCTCTTCCCCCTCTGTCTGATGCAGTTTGTCAGATGAAGATGTGATCGTTCTTGTGGTTTCCTTTTGAGACATTTTTTGCGCAGCCAAACAGAGTCGATATTCATGACAGATGCCTGCAGAATCATGAGTTCCTTTCTCTGTGACTCCCCGTGCCAGTCAGACTTTGAAGTGGCCACTCAGCTTTGCAGGGCAATTGTTCATTTAACATAGGCTTAGGTTTGGCTTTTAAAAGCAGTTTTGGAAAATATTCTGGCAAAACTTTTTGAGCAATTCCTGTGATTTCATGCTGAGCACAAGTGCAGTGCTGGGTCCCATCAGTGCACCCCCATCCCATCCCATCCCATCCCATCCCATCCCATCCCATCCCATCCCATCCCATCCCATCCCATCCCATCCCATCCCATCCCATCCTGTCCCTCTGCCTCCCTGGAGCTCAGCAGGAGAAGTGCAAGGAATAAGCTCTGGATGGCTCTTCAGGGGGTTCACTGACCTCTGAGCACTCAGGGCTCTTAGAGAAGAGCTCCAAGGCTGCTCTGGTGCTTCAGGAGCCCACAGCAATGCTCCGAGTCATTGGCATGATCTGAGCTGCTTCAGACTTTGGTCCTGACCACTTTTCAGAAGGGTCATCAGATTTCTGTCTTAATTTTCTCCTTCTGCAGGCTATGGATTAAAGGCAGAACTTAACTTTAACATTTTGGTAATGGAATTATAGGGAAGCTTCGCTGCATCTGAGCTTAAAATGGTTTTAAATTGTCATGCTCCTGTCATCTCTGGTTTCAAGCACTGCTGGTGTGCCATGTGCTCAGATTGCAGGACGAGATTCAGAACCTTGAATGGATGCTGTGTCTCAGCCAGCAGCTCTTCCCACATCAGAAAAAGTAATTCAGGAAAAAATCAGTCATGTGGTCATCAATACACATCCTCCCAAGCTGTTTACTGGTGGACATGGCCCTAAACCTATTACAGCCAGCATCAGACCACCTCTTTCTGTGCCAGAAACCACGCCGGCTCTTCCCTTCGTGGCCTTCTCCATAGCCCTGTGGGAGATCTGGTGGTGCTTAAAGCAGAGCTTTGGTCTTCACACCCTCCAATAAATTGTGCAGATCGGTGCTGGAAACTTCCCTATGACTGACAACTGTAAAGATAAACTGGAGAGGGACCCAGGACCTGATTCCCAGGATCTGAGCTTGGTGGGCATTGAGGGAGCCTGGCCCTGTGCCAAGGGTTCCACTCATCCCTGAGCAGGGAATCTGTGCCAGGCCCGTGCCCGACACAGCACAGGGGCTTAGTGGGGCTTAGGGAAACACTCAGTGCTAAGCAGGATTTGGCCTGTGCTAATTTGACCTTAATTGTTTTCCCTTCTCGTTTGATGGCCCATCCTTCCCTTGCTGGGCTCCAGGAGGGGAGGGAGTGAGGCGTTTGGGCTCCCTGGAGAGAGTGAGGGATCACCCAGAGCTTGGCTCTCTGCATGTGCAGTTTGTGCCCAGCACTGCTGATCAGGAGCCACAGCAGAGGAAATGAGCTCTGGATTATTTTTCCTCGTGTGTTACATTTCCTCAATGCTGACTTTAATGGTTGCTTGTGTGTGTAATCAAAGCCAGGTTCTGCAGTCTCCTACAACCCCACACCTTCTGGTGATGTTTTTTATAGGTCCCAAATCCAAGTACAGCGCCTCAGCAGTGGAAACATCTCACCTTAAAATGGCTGACAGCTCACACCGAAGCTCTCAGCTCATGCTCTCCAGTGTTATTTGCTTTTTGTTTTCCTTGCCTGACTCTGCTCAGGCTGTGAGGTCTCCTGAAGCGCATTTTAGGTGATGGGCTGCTGAAAGCTGAAAGCAACGGGGAGGAAAAATGTGTGTGTGCTGGGGTCCAGCCTGCTGGAGTTCCAGGAGGGAACAGGCATCTGCAGAGCATAATTCCAGAAGCAAGGCAGGCAGCCTGGCCAGCCAGCGTCGTCCAGATGGCAAAAATGTGGAGAAGAGAGGGCAGACACAGCTCCCAACTTTATCCACACCTGAAAGGTGTCTCCATCCTGGGCACATCAGTGTCACAGTGCCCTGGGCTCCTGCGAGGGCCTGATGGGTCCAGCAGAATTACGGAATCCTGGAATGGTTTGGGTTGGAATGAACCTTAAAGCCCCTCCATTCCCACCCCTGCCATCAGCAGGGACACCTTCCACTATCCCAAGGTGCTCCAAGCCCTCTCCAATCTGGCCTTGGACACTTACAGGGATCCAGGGGCAGCCACAGCTTCTCTGTGCTAGAGCCTCCCCACTCTTTGAGCAGAGAAGACCTGTCCCATTGTCCTGTGCCATTGTCCTGTGTCCTGTCCCGTTGTCCTGTGCCACAGAAATGCCACCTGGCCTGGAGAGTTGTCTGCTCTTGCTTGGAAGCAAACTTTAAACTGGGTGAACTGGGCTGCTGGCTTTCATTAACAAGAGAGGTCCCAGTTTCTCCCTGGTTTGGTGGAGCCCCAGTTCCCTTTGCACAAGCAGCCCATCCGTGTGCCCATGGGTCTGAGGGCTCCTGCCTGGCGTTGTGCTCCCTCCAGGGTGTGGCTGAGGCTCCTTTGTGTGGCTGAAGTGCAGCTCTAAATGGAAAGGATGGGAGGGGAGAGCTTTCCTCCTTCCCATTCTCCCCGCAGCCGAAGGCAGAGCAGCACTAATGGTCTGTGCTGCTGGAGCTGCTGGAGTTGGGCACTCCCAGCACTCAGGAGCCCCCACATCAGCAGCCCCCAAGCTGCCACACATCCCTGTGGAAGCTTTGGCTGGATGCAAGGGTGGGGGATGCAGTTTCCCTCTGGGCTGGCTGGGGAGAATCCGTTTTTCTCACTGTCTTGCACCGGTTCATCCAGGAAGAGCAGAATTTGTTGCTGATTGCATTGGGTTGTTCAGCTGGAAAATGGAGTGTCCTGTGAAGGTTCCTTTGCAAATCCTCTGAGATACTGCTCAGGCCCATAAAATCTCACTCACAGTGGAAAATCTGACCTTGTGTTTTCTCTTCTAAGTCTGATGAGCTGGTTGAAGGTTTGAGCCACTGTGGTTTGTGGAGGTGATTGGGAAGATGCCCTTGTTTTGTGTGAACTTTGAAAAACCCAGGGGGGTTTATTTCCCTGCCCACATTTATTTCATCTACCCACGTTTTGCTATAATAAAAGCACTTTCTCATCTATACTTAGAAAGTCAGCACCAAATCTAGTGTCATTAAAATGCTTCCCCAGCATCAGTGGGTTTTTTAAGAAAAACCATAACATTACAATCCTGGGATAAGGGGGAAAAAAACCCATGGAAAAGTACATTTTGACAGGAATATTCCAGTCAGTGCTGATGTTTTGAGCTCATCTATAAAGTGTGTGCCTATGGAATTCCTTGCTACTTTGACCTCCCAAGGAAAAGCTGCATGTCCCATGTTTTGTACATTGAAACATGGTTTTGGGGGTCTCATGCTGTTAATTGATAAAACATCCTTTTTTTAAAAAAAAAGTATTGACATTGACAGCCCCAGGAGTGCAAAGCTGGTGCAGGCACCACATGCTGTGACATCCTTTATTGTATTTTTGGGAGCTCTCCCTCACCCACCAAAGCTCTGGGCTCCCAGCAGGCTCCCAAAAGCATGGAGAAGGTTGTTAATCCTGGGAGAACTGAGTGGAACTTCTCAGAGAAGCTGAGTACAAGTTTGCTGGCCTGCCAGAGAAGTAATCACATGAAATCAGAGGTTCTCAATTATTCATGTTTTCCAGAATCACATAATTTCTTCCAGGGTCTGTTTTATAAATGCTGCTGCTATTTCTGATGGTAAATAACAATTTTGCATTATTTATGAAGAGATTTTTACAACTGCTGATGTTACAGCTGCTGCCAAAGCTCTGGGAAAACTATTAGTGCCGTTTGTTATTGTTTCTTCCTTACACACAGCCCCTCTTGTTGTGAGTATGATGATGGTGATGGGGATGATGATGGTGATGATGGTGACGATGGTGTTGCTGTGCCATCCCAAGTGCTCCCTAAAGTGCAGCACCAGTGAGGAACAGGGTGCAGGTGCCTCAGGGTGACTTGGGTGGCCCCTGAGCTCGTGGCTGACCTGAGCCAGGGATGGTTGTGGGACAGGACCCTGAGCCATGGTTAAATTCCAAGAGGAGGAAGAGGAGAAGGTCTATCTCAGGGTTATGTGCAAGAGTGCTGGAACCTTGGGGGTGGTTTGCCCACCGTGCTTTGTTTCCCCTGCTCTGTGACACAGCTTCCCCAGGAGCTGCAGGAGGTGACACAGGTGACACAGGTGACTGTGAGAGCCACCAGCTGTGCTTCATCCTGTGGCTCCTGGGCTGCTGCCTCCGTGTCACCTGTCCCTGTCTCGTGCCCATCGTGTCGTGCTGTTCCTGCAAGTGCAGCAGGAGCCAGACCCTGCCCTGTTCCCGTCCCCAGCTGCTCCCAGGAAAGCTGGAGGAGCCTCTTATCTCTGCTGCTGCATCCCTGACCTCCAGCTGTGTCCCAGGAGGCGGCAGGGATGCGTGCAGGGATGCAGGAACCAGCAGCCAGGGATGAGATCAGAGGTTCCCAGTGTGAAGGAGATGTCCCTGCACGCCCTGCTCCCCTCCCTGCTCACGGTGTCTCCCCGGGCTCTACCAGAGCGGGATCCAGAGTGGATTGTGCTGCATCCAGTCCCACAGCTTCCCCTCCTGCCTCTGGTGCTGGGAGATGAGGGAATTCCTTGGGCATGCCCAGGGTGAGTGGTATCCACTGAGGCAGCTGCTGCCATCCAGCTCCTTCCCTGCCTGCAGGGATGTGACACCCTGCGGTGCCAGCATGGGGACCTGGGCAGCCCCAGCAGCCCCTGCCCTTCTGTCCCTCTTGGGCCCAAGCCAGGTCACTGCATAATGGATGCAGGAGATGCATCCTTCAGGCCCTGCTAAACCAGCTGAAAAATCACCCTGTTGCTCCCAGGGCAGCCCATGCTCCTGTGCCCAGGTGAGCTGTTCCCATGTCCCCATGCATGTCCTGTGTCCCCTCCACCAGCAATCCAATCCTTCCCTGGCTCAGCTGCTCAGTTATCCCCTGTTCCTTCCTTCCTCCCCACTCCACTGGGACATGAGGGGGTTTGTGGGGCACAGGCTGACAGCAGAGAGCAGCATGAGCACACATACTCTGAAGGGACCTGCCCCATCTGTTTAGTTTTTCCCTCCCCAGCCTGTCTGGAGAACAAGATCCTTAAAATACTCTGGACAGCAAGGCACTGGAAGGAATGAGGAGGTTCCACCTCGCAGAGGAGGAACACCCAGGTAACTGGTTGGAAACACCAACCAGACAAGAGCTGGGATGTGTCTCACAAATGCCACGTTGCCATGGAGTCAAGGACAGGATTGAATCCAATGATGCTGCTGTTGGAAAACAGAGTTAAATGCAAACAGCAGCAAGTTGTGTTCTCTCCTTCCTCCTGCAGATCTTCTCCATCGTGGTGTTCGGCTCCATCGTGAACGAGTGCTACGTGAACAAGGACAGCCAGCACCCCGAGCTGCTCTGCATCTTCAACGAGAATGAGAGTGCCTGCAGCTATGGCATCGCCGTGGGCGTCATCGCCTTCTTTGGCTGCATCTTCTTCTTTGTGGTGGACCTGTACTTCCAGCAGATCAGCAGCGTCAAGGACCGCAAACGGGCCGTGCTGCTGGACCTCGGCTTTTCAGGTACCTCTGCTCTGCTCTGCTCTGCTCTGCTCTGCTCTGCTCTGCATGGGTCTGGCTCTTTGAGGTCATTGCTGTGCCCTGCCCCTCCCGAGTCTTCCCCACTCCCCCCATGGCCTGACACAATTCGTGTGGCTTGGCTGGGGACAGCGGGGGTGGCAGGGGAGTTGTTCCATCCAGCCATGGGCTCAGTGAGCACTGAGGAAGCCCACTGTGGCTGGGGACAGTGGTGTGTCCCACTCTGCAGCTGGAGCTGTTGGCTGAGCCGGGTTTGGTGAGGCCACACACAGAGGTGAGGCTTGGTGGTCACATCTCAGAGCCCACACAGGGGGTTTCACCCTCCTACATCTCCTCTTCTGGCTCAAGAATAGCAAAAGTGGTTTCATCAGCTGCCTCAGGTGTGGTTTCACTTTGTGCACGAGTTTGGAGCTGAGCAGAAGCAGCTTCTGTGCAGCTGAGGCTGGGGCTGCCCACAGAGCTGCTGTGCCCTCCTGAGCCCTCGACCTGAGGCTCATCCGTGCAGACAGGACCAGGCAGGATGCTCCAGGCTGGGAGGGAACATCCTCTGCTCGGCTGGGCTGGGGAAGCTGCCTGGCTCCGTTTTCAGCTGCTGTTCTGCATTCCCAGGCTCTGTTAGCAAAGTCTGAAGGTGATTTATCCAGCACAAGCGTTGCTGATGGCTCTGTGTCCCAAATGAAAACATCCATCATCACCTCCCTGCCTTGCCTTTTGTTCAGGCTGTTCTCTCCTCACTGCAAAGCTCATTTCCGTGCTCCTGGAGCACCATCCAGCCCTTGTTAGATAAAATTTACAGCCCCTTCCATGGGGCTCAGTGCCTGAAATCCTTGGATTCAAGCAGAAGGGGGACATCACATCCATCTTCTGGCTGCTGCTGCATGTCACAGAGCCAGGCTGCTACCCTGCCTCCCTGCCTCACATCCTGACAGCCCTCTGCTCCCTGCCAGGCATGTGGGAGCTGGCACTGCTCTCCAACTCTGCCTCCTTTCTCCTTTGTCCCTGTGATGGATCCACTGAGAGGAGAAATGAGAGAGTCATCAGATGCTGGAATGGTTTGGTTTGGAAGGGACATTAAAGCCATTCAGTTCCACTTTCCACTAGACCAGGATGCTCCAAGCCCTGTTAAACTCTTCCAGGGATGGGGCAGCCACAAGTTCTCTGAGCAACCTGTGCCAGGACCTCGCCACTCTCACAGGGAAGAATTTTGTCCTAAAATGCCTCTGGGACATAACTGTGTGGTAACACTGGAGCACAGGTGGGGGGTTCAGGCAGGGCCACCACACTGAAAACAGCATTTACAGCTTTCTCTTCAGCTGCTCTTCCAGCTGTTCCCACAGACAGGTGTTTGCTGGAGACCGGGCTGTGATTAGGATGGTAACACATCTTCCCTGGTGTTTGCACTCTGTTGTCTGCAGATCCTTAAATGATCATTATCTCCTGGCTCCTTCGGTGCTTCCTGGCGCTCTCCTTTTCCCCGAGTGCTGGAGGGAGTGGAGCTGCTGCCGTGCCTGATCCAGCTGGAGCTGGGGCTGGCACACACGGCCTCACCACGTCACTGCCAGCTCAGCCCTCTCTGAGGGCTTTTGAAATCCGTGCCAGTTCTCCAAACATCAGACCACACCTGGCTTGTGTTTCTGGAGGTGCTCTCCATGCCTGACCCCATCTCTTCCATTGGCAGTGATACCTGCCTTGCAGATACTGGAGGGAATCCTCCTGCTGCCCAGAGAGCCAGGCAGAGCTGGTCTGGAGGGAAAGGCCTCTCCCTGCATCACAAAGCCTCCTGGAAGTGCACATGGGTGGCAGCAGAAGCAATCCCAGCCGTTCCTGGCTGGAGATGCTGATGGTTTCAGGATGAGGAAGGTCAGTGCCTCACAGAGCTCAGTGGTGCAGAGGGATTTGGCAGCTGCAGTACCCAGCGCAGCCGTGCTGGGTCCGGGCTGTACATGATGTCATTTTAACTCCTGACATCCCGTGGGTGCCGCCAGGGCTGGGGCGGCACTGGGGACAGAGTGGCAGCAGGGGCTCAGTGGCAGTGTCCTGCCAGGGAGGACGAGCTGCACTGGGTTGAGCGTTCCACACAGGAACAGGTTCACCCTCCACAAACCAGTGCCAGCCCCACGTCCCCTGTTGCCAGCTCTGTGCCCCAGAGCTTGTCCCTGAGCATCCTACTGCTCCCACAGTGTGAATTAACCTTTGGGAGCTGCTCTTGTTTCACCTCTGGGATTTCCACTTCCAAACCACCCCCTGTGGGATTCTGAGCAATGGCTGAGGTCCAAATGTAGGGCTTGGATCTGCTTCCCACCCTGGGGAACAGCTGCTGGTAAAGCCCCCTTGTAACAGCAGAGGAACAGAAAAGGTCGCTGTCCTTAAAGGGTGACCTTTAAGGAATAAACCCCAGAGGTCTTGTTTAATGCTGGAAACAAGTCATCAGCCTAAAGGGAAGTGAAAATACTTGTGCAGAGACTTGGGTGGGTTTGGTGACAGGAGTGGCTGTATTTGGTGAAGTGTCTGTAATTTGGAAGAGGAAAGCCTGACTGATCCTTCCTGCAAGGGCAGCCTCATGGCCAGGCCCAATGGTTGGGAATTCCCAGGCCCAGCCGTGCAGGAGACGAGGAATGTGTCTTAAACTGCAATTAGGAGCAAATTCAGAATTCAAGGCCTTGAGCCCTGTACCTCCAGCACTGGCTGGAGATGCTCAGGTGCATTTTCCTTTGTATTTAGGGACAACTGGCAAGATAAATGGGAACAAAGGGGAACAAAGGAAGGTTCTTCTCTGCTTGCAGTCAGTCAGGGACTGGCAGCCTGGCTGATGATCCTTGGGAAGCTGCTGGGCAGCTCAGCATTCCCAACATCCATGTGTGCACTGACACCTGGAATCTGGAACATCAGGAATGATGGAGACCCTTAAAACAGCACCATGGGAGAGTCCTGCTTGTGCAACTCCCCTTCCCAGTGCTGGAAAACACCCCTGCTGCTCACCCTGTGTGCTCCTGGCTTTTCCTTGACTGTTCTCTGAGCTCCTTGGCATCGGGCAGTGCTGGTGGCTGGGGAGGGAATTAGGGCAGCTGCAGCCGTATCTTGCTCAGCCAGCTTTGCTTCCAGGCAGGAATAATCACCAGTGTGTTTCTGCTCAGTTCTGCAGGCCCAGAGGGATTCTCTGCAGAGATGAGCAGAGCTCTCACGTGTCATGGAATCACAGAATTACAGAATGGTTTGGGTTAGATGGGGCATTAAAGCCCATCCAGTGGCACCCCTGCCATGGGCAGGGACACCTTCCACTGTCCCAGGTTGCTCCAAGCCCCAACCAGCCTGGCCTGGGACACTTCCAGGGATCCAGGGGCAGCCACAGCTTCTCTGGGCACCCTGTGCCAGGACCTCCCCACCCTTGCAGGGAAGAATTCCTTCCCAATATCCACTGTAAATCCACCCTCCTTCATCTCAAGGCCATCCCCCCTTGTCCTATTAATGTCCTTGTAAAAAGTCCCTCTCCAACATGTCCAGGGAGGTTGTGCTGTCCCTGGCGGTCTTTGAGATCAAGTTGAGGTATAGGTGAGCTGAACTTCAGACAGGCAACACACTGAGATGACCCCACAAATTTCCTTCCATCTCTGTTTTTGTATCAGCCTCTTTTCATAAGCTCCTTTCCGGCCATGGCTCCCAAAATTCCTGTTCCTGTTGGAAACCTGGGTGGTTTGTGCAGCAGCAAAGGGGGGCCTGCAGCAGGGGAGGTGCTGGGCAGGGGCAGCACTGACCAGCTCTGTTCTCCTGCAGGTTTCCTGGCATTCCTGTGGTTTGTAGCCTTCTGCTTCCTGGCAAACCAGTGGCAGAGGACGACGCTGACCAGGGGCTTCTCGCAGGGCGCCGATGCTGCACGGGCGGCGATCACCTTCTCCTTCTTCTCCATCATCATCTGGGTGAGGGCAGCCCCGGAGCTGGGGGTGCAGAGCAGAAATGAAACCCGCCCGGGGTCAGTGCTGAGCTGCAGGGGGAGTCTGGGATTTGGAGAAGTGAATCCTGGCGGGCAGTGAGGGGCTGTACTGGGGAAGTCTGTGGGCCCTCCACATGTGGAACTGGTGGTTTCTTACCTGGGAAGCATCAGCTCAGTCCCTTCTTGCTGGGGAATTCCAGGCTTCCCTTTCTCCCGGGGCTGGGAAGTTTTGTTCCCATTGAAAACGTGTCACCAGCCACGAGCTGCCCTGATTTCAGGACCTCGTTACAGCCCCAGGGCAGCTCGTTGGAGGCAGAGAGTCCCCAGGAGCAGATCTCTGCACTGAGCTGGTTTGTGGGATGTCTAGGGGATTTTGGGAGCTCTCAGGCTCATCAGCTCCCTCCTGAGACAAGCCAAACTGGCCCCTCTGCTGTCCAACCAGAGAAGGGGCTTGTAGAAACCCCCTTTGGTCCCATTTTTGGCCCCACATGGGCAGAAGGACTTCAGCCAGGGCTGTGTGAAACCCTGGGGCCCACCTGGACCCCACATGAACTCGGGGCACCCTGGAGGCTTCTGCTGCAGGGGCTGTGTGTGGAGGAGCAGGGATGGCTCTGTGTACCTCCATCCCTCCCACAGCTTTTCCTGGGCACAGAGCCCCAGGATGTGCACTAATTCCATATTGCCTTAAAAGAACTGGGGCAAAAGCCAGTCCGAGGCTTTCCAGCAGCAAGCCTTGCTCCAGTTCCTCCCCAGTTTAACTGCTCCCTGCTTTATGATTATCCAAATAAATCTCTTTTAATCCCAGCTCTTCCCCATCGTTGACTGCCACAGGGAAGGGCAGTGGGTGGGATGTTCTCCATCCCATCAGCATCTGCTCCCACCCCGAGAGGGCAGTGGGGGCACCAGTTACATCCTGGAGGATGGCCAGGATGGTTGGGAAACCATCCCTGGTTTGTACAGGCATTTTTTAGCCTCCTCAGCCCATCATTTACAAACTAATTGAATTGTTAATGAAGCCTCTTCGAATGTGAGCGAGTGCCGGGGCCCTCCTGGCTGTGCTGCCCACATTTCCCACCATTTGCAACCTCAATTCCAGCGACCTGGAAAAGGGTGAAGGAGTCTCGGCAGAACTGACCTATTTTCCTGGCCTGGCACTCAGCAGCTTTCCCTCCCCACGGCAGATGGGTTTATTGGGGCCAGCAGTGCCAGATCTGCACAGCCAGGGCCCCCCACCCCAGGCAGAGCTCTAGGGGTCATCCTGTCCCACAGAAATGACTTCTGGAGTGTTCAGGTGGGGTTTGGGGCTGGATTAGCTCTTGGATACAATGGAGTGGGGTGGCAGTTTGCTGGGATGCTGCGACGGCCTCGGTGCTTTGCAGCGACATGGGGGATGTGGCGTCCTGAGGGGACACAGGGTCCTGGAGGACATGGGATCCTGGGGCAACGCGAGGTCCTGAGGGGCTTGTGGGATCCTGGGAGGGCATGAGGTCCTCGTGGGATGTGAGGTCCTGAGAGTTTGGGGGATCCTGGGAGGACATGAGGTCCTGGAGTGATGTGTGATGCTGGTGAGACACAGGATCCTGGGGGAATGTGGGGTCCGGGGGGGACTGGGGACTCCTGGGGGGGTTATGTGGGTCCCCCTGAGGGACACAGGGTGCTGTGGGGCTGCAGCCCTGCCCTCTCTGACCCCGTCCCTCGCTCCCTGCAGGTGGTGCTGGCGCTGCGGGCGCTGCAGCGGTACCGCCTGGGCACGGACATGTCCCTGTTCGCTACCGAGCAGTTCGGCACCGACCCCAGCGCCTCCTACCCCGGCTACCCCGGCGGCAGCGGCGTGGAGAGCACGGAGACCTACCAGAGCCCCCCCTTCACCGAGACCTTAGAGCCCAACCCCAAAGGTTACCAAGTGCCAGCGTACTGAGGGGCTGGGGCGGTGCCACCCCTGCCTGGTCCCAAATGTATCCAGTCCCATTTCCTTGCCATGGCGAGTCAGTGCCGGGTCCCTTTAT
The DNA here is from genome assembly GCA_020086605.1 of Lanius collurio. Classification (NCBI taxonomy): domain Eukaryota; kingdom Metazoa; phylum Chordata; class Aves; order Passeriformes; family Laniidae; genus Lanius; species Lanius collurio. The sequence goes on along the minus strand of JACBWW010000025.1, from coordinate 5,733,518 downwards.
TAGCTCGTTGTGCAGTGAATTCTGTACAGTGGTATTGGTTCTTGTCTTACCTGTCCCAGGGTTTCTAAAAGCAGTGTTCCCTCTAAGCCAGGAGGAAGGAAGGTTGGTACCACATCACCTACACGTGGGGAAGAGGAGTAAGTGCCCCCTCTGAGCTCTGCTGGGAAAGCCCAGGACACCTTTTCCTCTTAGAAAACAGCAGCTGAGGAATTATTATCTCGTTCTTCCAGAGCTAACACAGAATCCATTGAGGGTGGGTGGGCAGTGGGGAGAGCTGGCCCCGTCTGCTCCCGCTGCAGATCTTTCAGTCCAGGTTCCATGGAAAGTGCCAAATTTGCAGGGAAGTCAGTGGTATCTGTGTTACTTTTCTTTGTGTATATTTGCTGCACAAAACAAATATCCAAACAGGTGTTTCAAAACTTGGTTTAGAGGCACAGGGGGGCACAGCAGGCCCGGGTTGGGATCAGCATCCAGATTGCTTCTACACTTCAATGAGTTCTGGTTGAGGATTTAAAAATTTGGTGTTTGAAAACGGAAACCAGTTCAGCAGGAGCTGGTTGCTAACTGGGAATAGCCTGTGGTCAGTGGAAATGCGCACTTTGTGGTTCTGTTCCTTGACAGGGGAAACTGGGAAGTTTGTAAATTCCTGAGGAAATTCTGGTTGGCAGCGCTGATGTGTCTTCACTGTGGAGAGGTGAGGAGCAAGGTGAGGGGCTTGGTCTCAACATCCAAGGCCATTAGGAGCAATACTGGACTTGTATTTTTATTCTGGGAGCAGCCACCATCTGTCAGCTGCAGTAGAACCCCAGGTGGGGACACGTGTGTCACCCCACAGTCTGCAGAAATGAGGGATTCAGGCAGGGAACTGGAAAGGCTTCACAGGCCATTAAAGTCCATCCTGTGTGGGTTCATGGCCTCGCGTTTGGAAACGGTGTGGGAAGAGAGTCAGTGAAAAGCATCCAGGAAAGAGGCTCAGGTTGGGGGTTCAGCTGCAAAATTCCTGCCTTGTAAAAGAATGAAATGTGTAAAATCCAGTAGGTCCTTGTCAGTCACCCGCCGGCTTTCCCTGCCTGTGTGGCAGCTGATCCAGGCTGTGTTAAGGGCTGAGCAAGAGGAGCTGAAACTTGAATTCCCAGCCCCACTGGTGGCAGCTCCATCCCTGGAGACTCCCGGCTCTCCCGGCAATCCGGGGTCCTGCCTTGCCAGTTCACGCCGGCAAAGCCGCCGCTGCCTTCCGACCTCGTGAGGAGCAATAGCCACCACCTGTCCCCTCCCCTGTCACGGGTCCTGGTCGCCATTGCCACAGCTCAGTCCTGCTGCTGAGTCGCAGATCAATGCACTAGTTAATGAGCAGCAGATCGATGCACTAATTAAGCAGCCAATCATCCCAAGAGGTCACTGCCGGTGGCAAAGCACATTCCTTGCCTTGGCTCCAGGTCCTGGCTGTGCCGAGCTCCTCACAGGTGCCTGACCACAGACACCCCAACCCAGTGCGGTATCAGCCTCAATGAATTCCAGAATCTTTGTGGTTTTGTGGAGTCAGTCTTGCTGGGAAAGAAAAAAACCTGAGGATTTTAATACAGGGTATGGTAGAACTGTAGCAATATTTTCCTTAGAGGGAACACTGAAACTTTAGCAGCACAAACAGTACTTGTGTTAATATTTTAGCAAAATTATAATCAATTTAAATGTTTAAATTGATTGTATGTGAGATAATGTTTGTTGGGTACAGTGTATTTTTTCTAACTATAATATAACTGTTCCAGAGTTTCCGTGTAACCGTAAAGAGCTAAAGCTGTGTCTGCCTGCGGGACATGTCCTGCCCCGTGTGCCCCCCGTGCTGAATATTACACGCTCTGAATGTCCCCCCCGAGGCCTGCATTGCCTTTCTTTGCCCCCACACGCACATCCCACCACGCTCCATGCCGGGACTGACCTCTGGAGCAGCAGCAGGGACATGGGGACCACACCGGCACAACTCCTGGTGCTTCCCGAGGGTGGTGGCTGCTTCAGCTTCCCAAAGTCAGTGTTACCTTTTCCTTGCAGGAGGCACCCGGCTGCTCTGCTGGGCAGGGAGGAGGAGGAAGGGTTGGGTGCCTGAGGGGCTTCCTGGCAGCACGGGAGATGCTCCTTGATTGAACTGGAGCTGGGAATAACATGTCCAGCCTCATCACTCAACAGGCACCTGGAGGGAGGCAAGCCCTGATCCTCTGCACCCAAAGTGCCAGTCCCAGGCAGAGGAGGAGTGGCAACCCTGCTGGGACAGGCAGGAGTCACAAAGCTGGAGCATTTTTCCAGGGAGTTGTGGTGGGTTTATGTCCGAGGTGACTGTGCTGAGGCCATGTCACCAGGCCGGACGAGACAACCCCAAACTCCCTGGCCTTTGCAAGAGCCTTCACCCACCTCAGCCTAACTCAACCCCATTTTGGGGTTTGTTGGTGCAGCTCCCTGGCGCCATGGAGCCCTCGCCCTGCTGAGTTTAACCCCGCTCAGAGGGAGGGTGACACCCATGCCTGGAATCCTGCCCTGAATCCTTTGGGAGCCCCCTCAGTGACCCCACAGCTGTTGGGAGTCACCGGTGCCCTGTGGTGGCAGCACCTTGGTATGTTCATCAGGCAGAGGAGGGTGTGCAGGTGGGATTGTCACCAAACACCCCCCAGAGGGGCCGTGGTTGGAGAACCAGAGCCGTGGGTGCAGTAACCATGGTGTGCTGGGGGTTCAAGGTATTTGAACATCAATTTTCATCTTTCTCCTCTTTTTCTCCCTGCTGTGGTACAGCAGCTCTTGCCCTCTTGTAACCACCCAGACCACATCCTAAAAGGATGCCAAAGCTGTCCCAAAAACATGCCAGGATTGTCCTGAGTGTTCCAGGGCTCTGCCATCCTCACAAGCTGTTTATAAACCTCTGTTCTTCCCAGAGCTCAGAGGGCAGGACCTCACTGTGCTCAGCCCAGCCCAAAAGCTTCTGCACGGTGTTAGCACTAAATTTGGGTGTAAAGAGTAGAATTCCACCAATCTGCCTTTCCTGGAGCTGCATTCTGCCCCATCCTCTTGCTCCAGGAGGCTCTGTCCCAACACTGGTGTCTCTCAGCACTGAGGTAACCACATCATGTATTGTACAATTTAAGTATATTAAAAGATTTGGCATTGTCACCAACATTTCAAGCTGTTTCGAGCAAGGTGGAAACTTTGCTTAAGTGATGTTTAGTAAAAAATATTCCCCCCCTCCCTTACCTGCTCTGTGTCAGGGGGCTGGAGCAGACCCTGAGAGCAAACTCCTCTCCTTACACAGCATCAGGAACGTGGGATCTCACTGGCTCTTATGTCTGGACACTGGGATGAGATTTCCATCAGTTCATGCTACAGTGACACCAACAGCACTTCTTTTCTGCTGCCAATCAATCCCTTACAGGGGTGTTTTGTACCATCCATCCCAGTGCCAGCCCCCAAAGACGCAGGGGTGGCTCCTGGCACTGCCTGCTGCCCTCGAACCGTGGTCTGGTCCTTAGGAAATGCCATCATTATTCCATGGAATGGGTATTTTCTCTCAGTAAAAGCTGCTGTGTATTTTACAGACTCTTCCCAGCCTATGCTGTCCCCAAGCAGGTGGCTCTGGTTCCCTTCCAGTCCCCCCTGGTCCTGGTCTCAGTTGCATTTTGAACCCTCTGTGTGTCACAAGCCTCTCTCCCCTCCAGTGAGGCTCAGAACCAGCCCTCACTGTCTCAACTTGAAACCCCAGTTCAGCTGCCTGGATTTCGTTGCAATACACATTAAAAACCTCAGCTCCTTTAAGAGTTTTAATCTCCAACAGCTCCCACCTGAGGGTTGGGAAGTTCAGTTTCTTTGCAGATACCTCTGTCTGAGCAGACGCTTCCAGGAGTTGCAGTTGTCACTAACCTCTGTGCAGTGTAGTATAAAGTGGACTGTGTATGGAAATAAGTTTAAAATGTTTACAATTTTGTATATATTATATATATAAAAATATCTTTTGAGAGAACAATCTGTGATTCTGTATTTTCAGTGTCTGTGTAACCAACTGCAACTTATTTTCAATAAAGAGCTAAAAATGAATAGAAAAAAAAATTTGGTAATTACTTTATTTAATCAGGTGAGCACAAGGAACAAGGAAACTGCAACATCAGGCCCCAGAGATGCAGCACCTCGAGGGAACTCACAGCAGCACCTCCTGGGGGACTCAGAGCTGCTGATGGAGAAATAACTGAAACCCAAAGGAAGACAGAAGATGCTCGGGCAGGGAAGACACATTCCACTCCCTGAACTGTACAAACCAAAGGGGTGGGGAGAGTTGCTGGCACCCAGCCCCCTCAGGTGTCCCTGCCTGGGGCCAAGATTAGCTCCAGGATCCCCAGCGAGGCAGGAACAGGGACTGCCAGGGACTCATGCAGTGTGTGAACAACCATAAAGCCAAATCACCCTCCCCAGCCCCTTCTGGACCAAATCCAACATGGGCAGGTGGTCAGAACAGTCTCAAATATTCAAGAAGAGAAACCCAAAGCACTCTGCAGCCTGAGAGCAAGCAAAAATAACGTGTAAGGCAAGGAAGAGTGGCTGTAGGCAGGAGTAGCTCTTGGGTAATACTCTGAGCTCGATTTCATAGAAATGATGCTGCTAGAAAAGCTGTGTTTCGTCACTAAAAATTACATAAATTAATTTCAGCTTTATTCCTACACATTAGAAATAACTAAACCTGGAGATGGGAAAAAAATCAGACACTGAACTACAGCCATGGGGGACTCCTGGCACTGCATCACCTCAGAGCTGCTGCTGGAGGAGTCACTTCAAAGGAGGAAGAGATATCCCACTTCCTTTGAGGTGGGATTTGGGGAGGCCAAGGAACACGATCAAAGCTACATCAGCCCGGTGTCACTGAGGGAGGTGCAGGTGTCAGACCACTGTAAACAGATAAATGCACTTAAAGGCACTGCAGAAAAACATGGTCAGTGATCAGCAGCATTTAATGTCCCAGGATGCTGTTGGGAGCTCCCACCAGTAATACATCCAAGTAATTAAAAACATGGCAGTCATTAAATAAAATTCCCGTGTGCTTTACGGAGAGTAAAGCCTTAATGCTGTTACTGTACATGCAGGGCTACAAAATCAGTTTCTTGAAAGAACTTTACAGAAAAGGTCAGAGGCAACTTCAAATCTGCACAGATCAGCCCAATTCTTCAAGCAGTAGAATTGACTCTCTTTGCAGTAAGGAAAACTCTGCAGCCCAGTGTTTGCAGCTCTCCTGGTCATACACCCCAGTGAGCAGCCCTTTCCTGCACCTTTTACCCCCTACTAGTGTGATCTTCACTGAAATAGCACAAAAAAAATCAGAATGTTATAAGGGAAGCCACTTCCATTCATTTCAGTGTTCCATAAACTTCCTCCACCCCAAAACCAGAAAGAAACCCCCGAACCAGAAGCATATTCCCCTATTGTGTCCCCTGTCATTCTGCAGATCAGAAAGGATTCCCAGCTATTGCATGTTCCAGGAGGAAGGAGCCCTGCTTGCCCCACTGCAGCCCAGCCTAACCCCACCCCGGATTTGGGAGCTCAGACAGTGGGTGGGGTCAAGCTCTGGCACACGCCCATGATCCCTGTGCCCAGGAGAGCTTCCCAAGTGACCTGCTCCTCACTGCCTCAGCCGGCACCGGCCCCCAGCCACACTACTGCCAAACCTCATTCCAAAGTGCACATCCACAGCCAGAGCCTGGGTGTGGCCCTGGGGAGAGCTAACTGATGATCCTGCTGATTGCCTGGAGCGAGGGGAACTCCTCATCCTCGATATGCAAAGCTTTGTGGGTGACCACATCCTGCTGGGTCAGCACCTGCCTGCACGTGGGGCAGATGTAGCAGTCGAGGTCAGCGGGGGAGTCTGTCTGCCAAACGTTCTTTTTGTTCTTTTTGGGTTTGTTGGAGCTTTGTTTCTCCTTGATCCGGAAGTCATTGTGAGCAGAGAGCAGTTCCTGCTGCTTGGCCGTGTCTGGCAGCAACACCAACAACTCCTTGAAAATCTTCTTGAAGTTTTCCCCCAGCAGCTCCCGGCAGCTTTTGTAATACTGAGCTGCGGAGATCAGCCCCTGCAGGGGACAGGGAAGGGCAATAATTAAGAGAAAAAAAATATTTATCTATTGAAAATCCCACTGGGATTCAGGCCTCCTAGAAAGGGAGGCTTTGGGAACCCACTCACCTGTCTGAACTGCCCAGAATGAGTTTTAAATTTATTGAACTTGGACTCATCGCTCTGAAGAAATTCTTTAATGGATTGTATGAGCTGGATGTTCCTCTGCTGGAAGTTCTCAGGTATCAAGTATGATCCATGACAGGATTTTGGCCTGTGTTGAAAAAGACCAGAAGCGACCCCGACATTGGTTTGTGTCACACAAATATGCCCTGGGACATAAATCACAAGGCTGTTCTGGTTTACAGCCCCACGTCCTTCCTTCACCCAGCTACATGTAAGCAGCACACAGCTGTCTTGTCAGGATAATAAAATACAGGATTTCTGTATCAGATTCCAGCCTTACACAAACAGAATGCTTAAAATCCAAGTTTAACATGGTCCTGAAGAGCTGCTGAGGGAGCTCTCAAAAGACCTGAGCAAAGACCTCACCATGAATAAACCAACAGATAATACAGGTTCTGTATTAAACTGACACAAAGTTTTCCCTCCTCTTTTCCTACAAACTCCCCTTCCTATCCCAGAAGGAACTAGAGAGCAGCTACTGGAAAGATCAAGAGCAGTGAAGGTTACCAAGGAGAACACACCTCAGCACCTTGCTCCTGGGACTCCCACAAAATCAATGGGAAGTACAGGAATACGCTGGAACTGCAGTTTTCCAAATAAATCTAGAATAGACCAAGGTCTGAGCAGCCAAAACATTGCACAGTTCCTCAGACTCATAACTACACAGGGCTGTTCTATGCAGTTCTCCTGAATCCAACCCACAGTACCCTGGGACTTGCCAATGGGAATCCTCACTGGGCTGGCCCTGCTTAGAGTAACCCCCGAGTGCTGCCTGAAGCCCCTGCGACACAAGTGAGGTGTGAGGTGCTCCATACCCCCTGACAGGCCCTTGACTCACTCTTTCAGAGCTGTAGTGACGGGTTCAGAGATGGTGGAGGATGGGATGACAGCGAAGCCCGGGGGGGGTTTGCTGACAGGCACCGACAGGCCCGGAGGCAGAGGAGGGTTCTTCAACAGCACCACGGAGTTAAAGCCTGAGGGAAGCAGGGAAGGGGCAAGAATTAGAGTCCCACAGACCCCTGGCTAAAACCCACACCAGTGTCTGACACACTCTGCAGAAGCACCAAGAAGAATTTGCAGTGCAGACATCACTATATCGGAGAAAAACCTAAAAAAATCTTCAAGAAGCACTTGAGAGTGGCTGATGTTCCTCTACAGAAAAAGTGCTTTAATTATTCATTTTCTTTTTCAATGGAAAATAATTTGAAAGCCCACTCCAAGTCACAATGAAAAACACTTCTGCATTATTAAAGGGAACACAAATCACTGGAGGAAGCAGCAGGCCTGGCCTCTCCCAGCAGGAGCTGCACAAACAGTGGTGATGGCATCTCCCGATGCAATCCCACTTCCACGAAAACCACTCCAAGTCACATTTGTTGCTGTCTCTCTGCTTTCACAAGGTCATGGCTCAAAGAATGGCAGCTAACCTCTGCCAGCACAGGAGGAAGTGGCCAAGGAAGTGAAGTGACAAGTGCTAGCAGGGACAGGACACAGCCAGATTCCATAGCCTGCAGCATCTTTCCAAGGCAGATCTTGGAGCACAACACACAGATGTGTTGGCCCTGGGGACAGGGAAAAACCAGGTCTTCATCTGTGAGCCACCTCCAGTGAGCAAACACCTCCAGCTGTGGGGCAGATGGGATTCCCAGAGGACATTCCAGCCTTCCAGGCTGCCTTTACCTCCAGAGCTGAACTGGCACCTGGTGGCAGAACCTTGCATGAGAGCCAGAATGAGCTTATACAACAGATCCATGTGTTCTCTGGGCTCTCTACAAGCCAAGCTGGCCATGCTCAGCAGTGCTTCCTCATCCCTGGAAGTGTCCAATGCCATGTGGGACAGGCCTTGGAGCAACCTAGGATAGTGCAAGGTGTCCCTGCCCATAGCAGGGAGTGGAATGAGATGATCTTTAAGATCCTTCCCACCCAAACCATTCCCTGACTCTGTGATTCATTCCATGCTTACCTGGTGGCGGGGGCATCCTGGCTGATCCTGAGCTCCCAAGAGCTGGGAAGTCTTCCTGAGGTAAAGGGCATTTGTTAGTCACTGGGGGCTTTTTAAGGCCGGGGGGCTCTTTGGGTATACCACAGCCAGCTGATGGTTGATCTGAGTGCCCATTGACGACAGCTGTGGCTCTGTCAGGGCCGTGAGCAGCAGGGAACACCTTGGATGGCTGCTCTGCTTCTGAGGGCTTTTCTGTGGCTGGCCTGGGGAATGACGTCTCCTGGGACGGGCGTGGGGACGACGGGCTCTGCTTCTCAACCCCCATCTTCTTTTTCTTGCCCACTTTCGTAAAAGTTTGTGAGGTAGAAGCTGCCAGCAAGGATGAGACGTCAAACATGGTCGGGGTGTTCCGGATCTCTTGGGTGGTCAGGCCACCACCGCCATCCTCATCATCCGACTCACAGAGTTTATTGCTCTTCTTACTTCCTTTGGAGGTGTTCAAGGATGGTTTTTTGGCTGTCTGGCTGACACAGGGGCTGCTCATGGCTTTGACCACGTTTTTACTGGAACCATTGCTCCATGCAGATGTGATGTGAGTTACTGTCTTATTGGTGGGCTTGACTTTGGACACCAGAGCTGGGAAATCCTCCTCCTGGAAGGCTGCTTTCCTGGCTGTCGCTGTGTACAGCAGAGACATCCCTGATGAGATGCTGGGAGCTGCAGAGGAGGACAAGCTTGGGAAATCCTCTTCTTTAAGCTTAACCAGTGCTGGCTGGGCAGAGCTGTGGGGAAGGGAGAGGGTCTGAGTTACTAAGGCAGCACAACCCCAAAGGACAGCACAAACCCACAACTTTCCACTCTTCCTCAGACTGTCACTTCGGGTGGCACAATAAGAGTTTGACTTAATGATCCTCTAGGGTCTCTTCCAGCTGAGGATATTCCATGATTCTATTCCCTGATTCTAAAGACAAGCCACGAGCTGGCTTAAGGCAGGGGGGAACAGGGCAGGGGAAGCCTTGGAGTGATCAAATGATCTGGAAAATTATTTTCCCCCAGAAATGCAGAACACATTAATCAGCTTCTAAATGTGCTTTGTCCCTGCTGCAGCCCTGCACAGACTCACCCTTGGAGAGGTCCTGCTGCAGAGCCGATTGCTGGAAAGTCGCCCTGGCTGAGCGCTCCGTTAGCAGCTGCTTCTTTTGGAACAGGGACAGAAAAAGCAAAGACATGTTTTCAACCCAAACACATTCATTCCAGAGCAGGGGCTATCAATGACCATGACAGCAGCACTACCAAGGCCTATTTTCAGCAGCTGATGACATCATTAACCGACATTCCAGAAGAACAATTTAAATCCATGCATCACTATTTCCTTCAATTAACTGTGCTCCCCATTATGTCATGGCATACAGGAAACTCATGATACTTTAAATGAGTAAAACATGGGTAAGGCAGAACTTTCTGAAGGAACCTTCCAGACACTGAGATGCCCTGCAGTGCAGGACCTGTCCAACACTCACCTGTGACATCGTTTGAAGACTTTGGCACACGTTTGGAGCCGAGCACGTCTGGATCCCTCAAATCCTCCTTTCTCCCCCTGCTGCTGTTGCCTTCCTCTTTGTCCTCCACCCTCTTCTTCTCTTCCTGCCGTTTGGCTGCCACAGATGCCCTGACTGCTGCTGCAACATCCCTGTCTTCTTCTTCCCTGCAGGACAGGGAAGACTCCCTTGGTCAAACAGCAAGGATCATGGAGCAGCTGCCTCGCTCCAGTCTCACCTCTGTGGTGCCAGCTCCAGTAACATCCCTGATCTTGTGCTGCCACCTGCTGAGAAGCCTAAACCAGCCTCACCACTCCAATCCACCCCAGCTAGGCAACATCCCCCCTTGGATTCCCAGGTTCCATGTGTGGGAATAACAATCCAAGCCAGAAGAAACCGAGGTGAACTGGGAGAGACAGTACCATGGATGCAGGGGGCACCTGTCTCTCCTGTTCATTTCCAAATGAATGGAATCATTCTTGGAGGCACAGGAACTCTTTGAGACGTGGCTGGGCATGAATTCTCAACACATGCACAGTCCACATGCAACACCAACAGAGGAGTGTTTTGGGATGGACTTTTTTCCACAGTGGAATCACCAGTAATGAGCCAGCTGCCCGACCAGCAAGAAAAAGAAGAAAGTAAGATGTGCAGGATGTAAAAAGCAGTCAGGTCTGGTGTGGATGAAGAGACACAAAAATGCAAAGTTTCATTTCAATACTTAACCCTCTTCCTTTTCCAAATCACTCAGTCTGGCTACATAGAGATCTGTTAGTTCAATGAAACAGGTCCTTAGAACAGTAATTTCATGATTACCCAGACCAAAAACTCCATTAAACCTGCACAGACTTGTCACCTACTTCAGAAAATCCTGTTTAGAGAAGTTTGCATAAAAACAGCTGCTAGAATTAATTTAGGGTTCTGAGTTTATTTACCCTGTAAGTCAAGGGTTGCATAGTTTGTTTCCTGAGCTGAAACTCACACAAAATAATTCCACGATGACCAAGCACATAGCCAGGACATGGGCTTAGACTGGAAGCTCTCAAATAAGGATTCACTATGGATGTCTCCAAATTTTATATCACTTCCTTCCTTCTAATCCACCAAAATATTGTGAATTGGCAAGGAAAAGCCAACACTAAATGGGAATAAAACTCTTCACAATGTTGTGCCACTCACCTCTTGTACCTCCAGCTGCCTCTCCTGTTCTGCTGGTTTCCTCGGCTGCTCAACCTGCCTGCCCTCCCCTGCCTGTTGAACCTGTCAACCTCTTCATAGTCCTCTGCACCTACAACACCTAAACAGGAGGGAGGAATGATCACTCTCATTTATTTCTTTAATGTGGGCATCACACTGTGCTGGAAAAATGCAAAAATATACTGGTACAAATAAATTATCTTCATTTCTTTTTGATGACCAAGTCAGCAGTTTTCTTAAAATTACGTGTCCTCATTAAACTCACACAATTCTACACAAAAATCCTACAATTCAGGTAGGAAGGGATGTCTGGATATCACCTGCTCCAGCCCTTTACTCAAAGCAAGGCTGGCTTTGAAACTACATCAGAGGGCTTTGTCTGGGCAAGTTCTGGTTATCTTCAACCTCTCAGGTTGAAGAGGCCTTCTCAACCTCTACAAGCTCTTGGTGCTGTTCCAGGGCTTGTCTACCTTCTTTGGGAAGAATTTTTTCGTGGCTATGAAATATTCACCAGATGTTTCCAAAAAGTGTTAAGACAATAAAAGTCATAGAATGGTTTGGATGGGAGGAATCTTAAAGGACATCCTGTTCCTGAGCAGGGACACCTTCCACCAGACCAGGCTGCTCCAAGCCCTGTTCAACTTTGGGCATTTCCAGGGACAGAGCAGCTTCCCCACCCACCCAAGGGAGTCCCTCCCCAACCCTGGGGTGCCTGTCCGTGCCCCCAGCCCAGCCCACCGTCGGTCCTGCGCGGGTGCCGGGGGGTGTAGGTGAACTGCAGGTCGATGTGGCGGTTCTGGCGCGCCTCGGCCCGGCTCTTGCTGTGGCAGGCGCTCTTGTGGGCCTTGTAGTCGATCTCGGTGCGGAAGGCGTGCGTGAACTGCTCCGAGCTGCAGCGGCCCTCCTCGCACAGGAAGTGCTTCTCGCGGAAGTGCTCCCGCAGGTATTCGTAATCACTGGGAGCAGAAAACACAGAGCTGACCCTTCACTGGGAGCAGAAAACACAGAGCTGACCCTTCACTGGGAGCAGAAAACACAGAGCTGACCCTTCACTGGGAGCAGAAAACACAGAGCTGACCCTTCCCACGGTACGACACAGCCGCTCTTACGAGGGCAAGTGAGGACAAGCCCTGGTGGTTGGTTGGTCCTTATCCCCAGGGATGTTTTCCAGCTGACCCAGTTTCTGTATGGCCAGTGCATGATCCAGGTGTTAAACTAAACCCACAGATGCTCAGCACATCCAGCTGTGCACACGACAAAAGAGTTACTCCTATTTCCCTTTGCACATGAACTTTGGAGTGTTAGAATCAAGGAATCACAGGATTAAGGGTGGAAAAGACCTTCAAGACCATCAACCAGCACCACCACCACGTTCACCACTAATTCATGTCCCCAAGCACCACATCCACATGGTTTTAAATACTTTCAGGGATGGTGACTCCACCATTTCCCTGAGTAACCTCTTCCAATGCCTGACAACCCTCTCCATGAAGGAATTTTTCCCAATACCCAATCTAAAACTCCCCTGGTGCAACTTAAGAACATTTCCTCTCATCTTGTCCACAATTAAAAGTTACACACCAGACAGCTGCTGTCAGGCTGCAAAATGTAACTTTTAATAAAGAAAATTTTAAAGCATGAACTAGACTCAAATTGAGTATTTTGGCTACTTGCTTGAGGAACTGCAGCCAACCTGCTGCCATTCCTCCACTCTGCCTTCAAACGATACTATCCCCTACAAAGCAGACCCAAGCAATTTTACTTCAAAATTTAAGCTAGAGAAAGGACTCCTATCAATAATGTACTTGCCTGTAGTACTCCTGAGCCCCCTCAGAGTCACAGAAGTGACAGAAGTAGTGGTCCCTCCGCAGGTGTTTCAGTAACTCGTCGTTGTCCAGGTAGCGCTCGTCGCAGAACTTGCACAGGGGGTGGCCCCGGTGGGAGGTGTCATCGGGGTCCCCGTGGATCCGGTGCCGGGCCAGGTCCTTCCGGGAGTACCATTTCCTTTCATAGGTGAAGATCTGGAGACACACATATTGCAGTCATAGATTTGTATTTATAGATTTGTATCGTTTCTTATGGACACAGAACTAAATGGAACATGCCAGTTTGTGTCCAACTTCTCCATTGGTAGAGGTGGAAGACTTGCTTCGAGAAGATGCACTTTGACCACCAACACCTAAAATTTTTGGTGGACAGGATATAAAATTAAAGTGATGGATTCAAATTCAATCCAACTTGCATTTCTCTGAACACTGGAAATGGATTTAATTCACTTTTTTCCCTTCGGAATCTTTTCATACTGCAACAAGTTTAAATTATAATCTCTGGGGTGGAAAAATCCTAACTATGTATTTATCAGCAAACAATATTTTGCATTCTCAAATTTAAAAACCTCAAGTGAGCTGTTTTACTTTCCTCACACAGTAATCACCCAAAACAGCTGCACACAGAGGATCCACTTCAGTGAACAAATTGTGTATCATAAGCCAACCTCTGTCCCCACTACCACGTGAGCTATTTTGGTAGCAAGGGTTCTGGAGATTAAAGGATCAACCTAGCCTCAAAAACAGAATATCCTTTATTTCTGGCCTAGACAAAGACTGGGAAATTGATCTGGGAAAAGGTTTGTTGGGCTTTGCCATGGACTGAAACTTTCACAAGTTTAAAAGCTTCTTCTCAGTGGGTACAAGTAACATGGAACTTCTTTCTTTGAAATAAAAATCTCTACAATATTCTGAAATTAGAAGCAAGTTTTAACATTGTTTGTGAGAGAAAATGACAAACAAGTTCCCTCAGTGCTGGTTATGTACACTGAGCATGAAGCACCTCACCAGAGCTCAAAAGACACCACAAACCAAAGAAGGTCCTGTGCTCCCTCACCACTTCCCTTCAATCAGTTCCAGGGATTCCAAGACCACAGGAAAGACTCAACTCAATTCCCAAACTTATTAGGGTTCATTCAGGTCAACCTGCTCATTCTTGGATCCCATCCCTTTTGGCAGCAAACTCCAGTTCACCTGGCACGAACCAACCATGGCACCACCACCAAGGGGTTTAATTTAAAATCTGGAGAACCTCCAGGCCCTCTTCATTAATCAGTTTATGGAAGGAGAAAGGCTCAAAATAAAGCAACTGGCCTCACTGCAGGAAGAGGAAACCTAAATAAAACCTTGCTGTTCTTCCTTCTCATCTTTCCCAGGAACTTCTGGAAGTCATGAAAGAAAACTCCCCTCCTTCCCACACATCCAAGCAGAGGCCCAGCTCACCTTTAAGTGTTTAACACAGAGTTTGCAGCAGAAGAGCTCATGCTGCTTCCTCATGTGCTGTTCCAGATCTGCAAAGGTGTTGAAGGGCTTTGCATCCGGGCACAAGGAGCATTCGTGCTGCAGCAGCTTCCTAAGGGATGAGAAGAGTCCCAAAAATGATCCAATTCCCTCTCAGCACCCTGATACCTTTAGCAAAACACAAATGTTCCATCATTTTCCATATGAAAAGGCTCCAGCTTTATGGCTCCCCCTGCAATCTGTAGTGTAAGTTGTGACCTGCTTTTTCCAAAAATTCTGCTGTATGGCAGGAATGGGATGGATCCAAATTACACCAAGGTTCCAACTGCTGGGGAAGAGCTGAGCAGCCACAGAGTAGGAACTACACCATCACAACAAAACTGAGTAAACTGAAACAAACCCTTCCACTATTGGAGATTCAGTTGATTCCTGCAACATTCACATCCAATTCCATTACAATTTCCACTGTCAGAAACTGAGGAATACAGTGGGGAGAGATAAAGAATTGTATGAGGAAAGGAGGGGAAAAAACCCACCCAAAACCCCCACCCTACAGTGGTTCCCAAGAAGAGCTGAGCACTGGTCTCACTGTAAGACTCCCACTCCCTCATTTCCATAAATATCAAGCCATGCAAAACTGTAAATGTACCAAAGTTACACTCTCAGCCCAAGTCAGGGTGAGTATAATGCCCAGTTCTCCAAGGAAAAGGTTCCACTGCCTGCATGGCTTCATCTTTTCCACTCCTCTTTCCATTATCTCAAACTCTCCCAATTAAGATTGTTATGAAAAATATTTGCAGAACACGATGCTGATGCCATGTTTTTAGTGTGCACTGGTTTTTTTACTTCACCTTTATCTCTCCCATTCAGAATTAAGATCTTTGTGTGAAGACAATGCTACTCTTCATGCAATACTTGGCACAACTGGGTTTGGTTAGTCCTTATTCAGCACAGTAATAATTACAATTATAACAGTAATTAAGTCTTTATCACTTTCCACAGCAGTCATGCAAGGAATAGAGAGGTTTTTAGCAGGTTTGCTGCTGCTAAAGATGCCAAAAAAGCCTTTTATTGAGAGAGCAAAGCTTTGTGTGTCGTGTTGGTGAATCCAACACTGCAGCCTTGAGGAACTGCTGAGTGTTCAATGCCCCTGCCCTGCTCCAGCCTGTCACCTTGCCAAAAACACCTGCACAGCAGGTGACTCATGTCCCCAGCTCCTCAAATCCCAGGAAACCACACCACCCTGCTCTCCCACAGCAGCACTTCCTGCCACGTCCCGTGTGTCACCACGTGCTTGGGGAGACATTCCAGAAAGGAGGCAATGCTCACCTGTACAGTGCATAAACCTCTGCATCCATGAAATAAATGTCATATTTCTTCTCATGCTGCAGCTGGTGCAGGGCTATGGAGGAGAAGGACGGGAGCTTCTGCCCGAACACCACCTGTGGGACACAGCACCGGGATCAGCGGGAGCTCAGGGATTCCTGGCAAGTTCCTCGGCACAAACTCTGGGAGCTCCCCATGCCCACAGAGCTCTGTGCCAGCTCCAGCTCTCACCACCCCCCCAGCACTGTCCCCTGCTGTCAGCAAAGCCACAGGACATCTTATCAACCTGCCACAGAAACGTGGATTGGCCCAGCCAGGCCTTTGGAGTTTGAACGAGATTAGGAAATGTTTCTCATCTATTTTGCTCCCACAGCTGTTCCTAGAGTAAATATCCTCAACCAACACAACCCCTTGCACAGCCAATGCCTGGCATGAGCCCTGCCCTCGGCTCCTCCCCATCTCCTGGAGGATCACACGGGAACCTGGAGTCTCTAAGTGACAAGTGACTCAATACCCAAGAGTTTGGCAGGGAAACCACTGTTTCTTCTTTCCTTAACGCCCAGGAAAGCGAGGAGCAAAACACACAACACTTCCTGAATTGTTTGTACCACATATCCCTCTCAGGGAATTTTCTTGTTCCCAGCTGCTGCCGCTGGGCTCTGAGCACTGCAGCTGTTCAAGGTGTTACAGGAGCCACCTACCACTGCCTGCCCCAGCACACGTTCCCAGCCTGGGAATTACTGGGGTAGCAGCAACATTTAGGGCACAGCTGGAGTTACCAGCCCCAGCCCAGAAAGGCTGAGACATAACCACAATAACGAATTTCAGTTCTTACAGCAAAACCTACAATGTAAATCTAGAAACAGCTCCTCAGAGAAGCTGTGGCTGCCCCATCCCTGGAAGTGTCCAAGGCCAGGTTGGACAGGGCTTGGAGCAGCCTGGGATGGTGGAAGGTGTCCCTGCCCGTGGCAGGGGTGGGACTGGATGGGCTTTAAGCTCCTTCCATTGCAAACCATTCCACGATTTTATGATTCCACGATCCTCCTAAGAGCAGATGCCTCCTGAAGCAGGGAGCAAAGGCTCCGTTCTGTGCTGCCAGAGCGAGCCCTGCTGACTTCAAACCATAAACATTCACTCCAAACTCCATTTTCTTTACATTTTGTTTCCCACTTGCCCGGGTGGCGGCGGCACGCCCGGGAGCGGGTCAGAGGGCAGATAACCCGGGCTGTCGGTCCCCGCCGGTTCCACTCGGCACATTCCCCGACCGCTGCCCCGCCCGAGGCCCCCCCAGCTCCCGGGCCCGGCCTCACCTGCCGCAGCTCCTCCCGGCACACGGCGCAGTACCGGACGCCACAGAGCGCTCGCATCCGCACGGAGCAGCGGTAGCAGATCGGGTGCTCGCAGCGGCCCAGGGCCACCACGTCCAGCTCCCCGCAGCACAGCACGCACGGCCCCTCCGCCGGGCCCGGCCCCGCGCCGGCCATGGCGGCCATGGCGGCCTCGGCCCCGCGCCGCCCCGCCCGCACCACTGAGCACGGGCTAGAGCGCCGCCCCACCATAGAGACGGGCGCTCACATAGCGCTCATTGGCCATAGAGCCGAGCGCCGCCGCGCTGCCGGAATTAATTCCGCTCACGGCGACACCACCACCCCATGACGTCATCGCGCGGTCCTCCAGTGGCCGGCCATCGAAACGCAGCGTGGTGACCATAGAGATGCGCTGGGCGGAGCGTCCCCGCCTGTGCCGCTCTGGCTCCCTCTTGATGGTGTCTCTGAGGCGGAGGAGGACCCCGGGGCTATTCGGGGGTCCCGGACACATTTGGGGTCTCGAGGTCATTCTTCGACACCCCTAGTTGTGGGGACATGGGGATCTCAGACTCTGCACCTCATTCTTTGGGAACATAAGGGACCCTAGGGCCATTCCTACTACCCCGGGATGTGGGGACTTGGGGGACCTCAGCCCATTCCCGTCCCCCCGTGTTCATCCATGTGGGTTTTTCCCAGGACAAGCACCTACCCTGGGCTGCAAACAGACCCTCCATGGATTCATCAGATCGACAGCTCTGCCTCTTGATCTAATTTTATAACCCAGGTACGTGTTTTCCCAGGTAAACTGGGTATAATCGGGGAAATAAAAGCGTTTGAAAACGTACTTGAAAAGCCGCAGACACTGGGATTTTGTGTCCAATAGAGCAGGAACACAAACGAGCTCTGGCAGCGGCGTCAGGAGCTCAGTGTAAGGTAAATAAATGTTTATTCTCTGCAGGGGGTGAGTCACGCTCGGCACCCACGTCCCGGCTGAGCTCCCGGGGGCAGAAGGGTGCGGGCAGGCGTGCCCCGCTCCTGCCCTCACAGCTCAGCCCCGCGTTTCGCTGTTCCTCAGGTGCAGAGATGGCAATTGCGGCTCCTCGGACAGGAGAGGGTGCTCCAGGAGCACGGAAAAGTGCTTTAACAGCAGCCATGTTCCTCTGGAAGTGGTGGGGGAAAAAAAAAAATAGATGAAAGCTTGTTTGGCGGCAGCACGGAGGAACACTCAGGAAGTTTTTCAAAGTTTGCGATCTTCCCACGCTTTTTTTTGCCCTCACAGATTCCCGCTAAGTGACCAGCATGGGATCACTGAATTATAAAATCCTGGAATGATTTGGGTTGGGAGGGACCTTAAAGCCCATCCAGTCCCACCGCCTGCTGTGGGTAGGGACACCTTCCACTGTCCCAGGGTGCTCCAAGCCCCATCCGACCTGGCCTTGGACACTTCCAGGGATCCAGGGATGGAGCAGCCACAGCTTCTCTGGGAATTGCATCCCAGCCCCTCACCACCCTCACAGCTAGGAATTCCTTCCCCATATCCCATCTAACCCTGCCCTCTGGCAGTGGGAAGCCATTCTCCCTTGCCCTGTCACTCTAGTTCCTGATGAAATTCATCATGAATTCCTAGGATCTGAGCATGTCTGTGGTTCCAATCTTCTTTCTTTTCCCCGAATTCCTTGTCATTTGAGTCAAAAGTTGCTCTTCGTTTTCTTTGAGCCATAAACTATCATTTCACGACAAAGCAGCTCATCGAATAGATCATTAAAATATCCCATGATGTTCACCAGCCTCAGTTAATGACATCTGTGCCATCAAATAAATTAAGTAATAGGTTTGTTAAGTGTCTGGGAGCAGATAATGAAGGATTTTAATGATTTGGATCGTTGGAAACAACAGGTAATATTTACTTTCTCCTAAAGAGCCCCATTTATCCCTCTTGAGCGTGGAGTGGGATAAGACACGTCTTGCTAATCAACCCTGAAGTGTGTTTGGGTGGGGCTGCGCAGAATAATTAGGAATGACTGAGGGTGCTGGCTGTAATTACTCCAGGAAATGTTCCCCGAATTAATGACACTGTTGAAAATGTTTTTGTGCCCAAACTGCATCACCCAATTTTGGAGGGCAATTAGCATGAAATGAGCTGGAGGCTGCTGGCAGTGACGTGCTGCCCTGAGTGTCACTTGGCTGGGGAATGACACCGTGGCTCAGGATCATAAATACACCTGAGGCATTGGGATGGAAAGGGACATTACTCATTGCCAGGACAATGGGACACAGACACTCAGCATGAGTTGGGACATTTCAGAGTTCAGCTCCAGTTGGTGACATCACTTCCCACCAGTCCAGGAGCACCAAGGACCAGATCCAAAGCCCTGATCCTGCAAAGTGTGTCCACAGCAGTGTGTTTTTCCCCCTGGGAGTGTGTGATATTCCTGGTCCTGCTGTTTTCCAGGCAGGCAGCAGCAGTGGCAGCTCCTCAGCTGGGGCATTTTCTGCTTTTGGGGTGATATTTGTTATAATCAGTGTCTGAGGGGGAAACCTCTGTAGGTTTTGTGTCCCTTCATGGTGCAGGTGAACTTCCCCAGCACTGACAGCTTGTGCCAGGTCAGATCCCATCCTCACTTTTCAGATCCACTGAATTCATTTGTAACAAAACCCCCATAAGGATATCACAGAATGGCCTGGGCTGGAAGGAACCATGAAGGTCATCTGTGTTCCTTCCAGCACAGGCTGGAGGCCAGATCCATCCCTGATCTCTACATCAGGGGATGTACATCTCTACATCCCATGGGATGACCCAACCCAGCCCAGATCCCAACTTCTGGCAGATCGCCATTGGCAAAATTGGATGTCCTTAACTGCTGCCTCTTGTTCTTCCTCCACAGCACACGGAGCGCGGATTGGAACAGCCCTTCTATGGCATGGCCTCAGGCTGCACCAGGGAAGGTTCAGGTTGGATATTGGGAAAATTCCTTCATGGAAAGGGCTGTCCAGCCCAGGGAAGTGCTGGACTCCCCATCCCTGGATGTGGCACTTAGGAACATGAGTTAGTGGTGACCTTGGCAGTGGTGGGGGAATGGTTGGATTCAATGGTCTTTGAGCTCTGTTCCAACCTCAAGGATTCTGTAATTCCATGATTCTATATCCTGCTAATGCAGCTCTGCTGGTACCATGACTTTTCCAGCAGTGGGACACATCTTCTCACAGCTGTAAAATGCCAAAAAACTCCGCTATCTGTTCCATTTTGACATCATCACACAAGATATTCCCACTCTCCTGGTGTTCCCATCATCATCAAGCAGCACAAAGAATTGCTAAAAAGCCAACATTGAAACATTCAAACTTCATCAAAGCCTGTTTCCAGCTCTTCACCCTTCTGGAGAACCATCCTGCTGGTGCCTGTGAGTCATGTGTTGAGATTAATTTATTTTGTGGTGCAGAGAGGTTTTTATAACCCTGTTTCAAGGGATTGAATCATTCTTTGCTGATGATTTAAAGATGCTTGGTTTATTTCTCTGGTGATTGCAAATGAAAGCCAGATTTTAGCACTGAGTGTGACCCCAAAACTTAAAGGAGTAAAATTATATAGAATTAACTGGGTTCTAAATATCTTGGTTGGTGCTTAGTTCTATGTGTTGGTAGGTAGGGAATGTTTCCTTCCCAGGAAAAAGGGTTAATATTGACACTTGGAATAGCTGATTTCCATGTTTACTTGCTAAATATTCCATAATAACTGCAGAAAAAGGCCCTTCTCTGGTCATTTAATCAGCAATAAATACACTTTGGAATAATTGATCAGTCTGGAGATGAGCACAACAAACCCATTCCACTTGCAAGAGCCACAGATCTGATATTTATAGTTCAGCACTGAGATCCTGTCCAAGTGTAGAACTAAAGGTTATGCCTTGGATTAATTTCCCATTCCCAGCTTGGTGCCGATGCGGCTCATTTGCAGCCAAGGCTCTCAATGCATAACTGGGAAATTTGTCTTCATTTGATAAAGTTTCTGCTAAAAGTGAGGTTTTTCTCAGTGTTCTGTTTTAAGGAAAATAAGTCTCAGACAGCCCCTGAGCAGTGGCTTCTCACAGGTACCTCATTGCATGGAATCCTGGAGTGGTTTGTGGTGGAAGGGACCTTAAAGCCCATCCAGTTCCAAACCCAACACCTTCCACTATCCCAGGCTACTTCAAGCCCTGTCCAACCTGGCCTTGAACACTCCCAGAGATGGAGCAGCCACAGCTTCTCTGGACACCCTGTGCCAGGGCTTCCCCATCCTCACAGACAGGAATTCCTTCCCCGTATCCCATCTAACCCTCTGGCAGTAGGAAGCCATTCCCTGTGTCCTGGCTCTACAGGTCCTTGTCCAAAGTTGCACCAGGGGAGGTTCAAGTTGGACATTAGGGAAAATTTTATCATGGAAGAGGTTGTCAAGCTCTGGCACAGGCTGTGCAGAGCAAGGGTGGAGTCACCATCCCTGGAAGTGTTCAGAAAATGTATGGATGTGGTACTTGAGGACATGGGTTTAGTGGTGAATGTGGTGGGGGTGGGTTGATGGTTGGACATGGGGATCTTAGAGGACTTTTCCAACTTTAACCTGTGCAGATTTGCTTGAAGACAGATTTTATTCTCATCTACACCCCTTCGAGCCCTCCAACCATCCCACACGTGTGTGCTGGAGAGCCTCACCTAATTAGATTTCAGGAAAACAGGAGAGCTCTTGGGAGCTGTGTGGGCTTTGGTTAAGAGATCTCAGGGCTGTGAAACGAAAGATTCATCTCTCAACTCTTTCTCCTCGCAGCAAATGCTGCAGAGCAGAGCCAAATTTACCTGCACTTCACACATCTGGGTATTAACTCTCTGGTGGGGTTGGGAATTACTTCCAGGAGAAAGACTGACTCACGGACTGGAGGGGGCTGAGGATCTGCTCACATTACAGATACCAGCCCATGGCATCTTTTCTCCCTGCTCTTTTCCCTGCTTTTCAGAGTTTTTGTCTTTGCTGCTTTCCTGAGGCAGCACTGTCATCCCACATCACGGGGAATTTTTCATCGTGGTTCCTTGGTGGTGTTATGTCACATACAAACCACTCTGTGATGCTGCTGCTGCAGCCCTTGAGGTGTTTAAAGACTTTTAATCTTCTGCCAACCACAAGAGAGGCAAAATACAGGGCGGGGTGGATGATGGTGTCTCACAGTCCGTCCTCTCACCCAAGAGGCCCCACCAGAGTTGAGTTCTCCAGCTGATGAGTCACATCAGGAATGAAGGGTCATTCCTGCAGCTTGTAGGATGATGGACAACTTCATTAAGCTGGAGAGGTGAGGACCCCTCAGAGGGTTTGGTGGGTCTGGACCTCCATTTGGTTTTGGTCTCCCATCAGTGATTCAGAGATTCCCTCTCCATACCTCGGTTTGAAGCAGAAATAATTCCACTGACTCACCTGGGGCTTAACTGTTTTCTGTAAAGCGCTTTGAAATCCTAAAGGATCGATGCCTTGAGAGTGTGGGTGATTGTGGTGTGAGCTCAGCCCAGAATCCAAGGGAAGAAACAAATTCCCTTGGCTTGGAGCAGCACTCCATGAAACTGCACAAGTATCACAAGTCTGTGGGGTTTTCTTCCTTACCTTCTTGCTAATGGATCCTTTGTTTCATGTAAAGGTTTCTCCTGCTCTTGTTTTATCCTGTGTGACATTTACAGTACTCTTTGTTCCATTAGCAAAGTAATTTGAGATAGTTTATTGTCCTTTGGAGACTTCATTGCCTTCTGTTTAACTTCCACGTGACTTGACCCTGAAAAAAAAAATCTCTTAAAATAGTGCATGAGGCTAAAAAAAGTGAGGAATGAGTTATTTTTTAGGAGTCAAATAATTAATTTAGTGCACTTTAGCAAGATCTGCTACATTAGGAAACACCTCTTGTTGTTTCCTCTTCAGAGCCACCAAAGCCTGCAGCAGCTTTCTCGGAGTCAAGGTGTGTTTTACCTCACAGCTTGAAACCGTAATTTGTTTGTAGCAACTACAGCTCCTTTATTTCAGAGGAACAGAGAAATAGCATTTAATCACGTTCTGAATCACTGGGGAAAGGAATTGCTCCATGATCTGAGTTTGTTGCACAAGGACACGCTCGAGATGCAAGAAAATGGCAAAGGTTGTTATTGCTGGGGCTTTCTGAGGTGCTGCCACCACAGCAACAGAGGGACCAAGGCTGTTTAGGTCTCCCTCGCTAAGTGCCTCATCCAAGCTCCACACACTCTTCTGATTCCCCAGGAGCTCAGCAGTGGGATGGGTGTTGGAAAACATCAGGATTTTCTGAGCCACATGTGTGGGAATATCTTTTTCTTGCCATCAAGACTTTGCTCACTCCCAGCTTGAAGTAATGCAGGAGGCAGCAGGGGTGTGAATCCAGGAAAGGAGGTGAAGGGGAAATGCTGGAATTTGGTGTCCGGGCACAGATGGAGCAGTGGGAAATCAGAGCAACGACCTGGGCAACCAGGCAGGGTGTTCATCATGTCACCTTTTTGGATGGCATCTGCTGTCCTAGTTTGCTCAGCTGCTGAGCTTCCAGCCTTGTCTGAAAGTCACCTGCCCACAGCAGCACCGGCTTTGTTCTGGCTTGAGATGTGCCTGGCACTGCCTGGTATAGGATGGGCAGCAAAACTCATCCCTGCTCCAAACTCCTACTTCAGTTTTGTGCCTCCAGCTGATTTCACAGCAGTGAAGCCTCTTTTGGCTGATGTGTCCGTCTCTCCGAGGCCAACCTGCACAGGAAGGTAGAGCCAGGCAGTGCCCAGGTGAAGGACCTCAGAGGAGGAGGAGGCTCTAAGTAACTTGGCCCAGACTTCCATTCCCTTGTGTTGTCTTTGGCAATGTGCTGAACACTCTGTGCCTCAGTTTCCCAGCCTGAAGAACAGGATGATCCCAATTAGCACAGTTGGATGAGTTTGCAGAGTGCAGGAGGGCAGGCTCTGTTCCTCTTCATCCCAAGTGATGTCACCTCCATCCTCTCATACTCCCACAGGGACATGCTGGAGAGCCCAAATGGTCAAAAAATGTCATGTATAGAACAGGCATTAATGCCTAAGAGTGCAGAGGCCCCATCCCAGCGCTGGCCTCTCCGATTGCTTTGTTTTCCTGCTTGGCTGAGTCGCTAACCTTCCAATAAACACCAGAGTCATTATCATAAAAATGTAGAAAATGCTGTCATTAAACCCCACCGGTTTCGCTTTCAAGTGCCTCTTTCTGGGACATCAAATTCATTTAGCTCATTCTCCAAAGCCACAAATCCTGAGTGGCTGCAGTAATGTGTGTGGTGGGAGGTGAGAGCACAGCAGGAATTAAATCGGGTGGAGAGGGCTCTTCGGAGAGCTCGGCTGGGTTTATTGCAGGGGTGAAGATGTGATGCCTCCAGCTGCTCATCCCTCTCTACCCTCAGCCATGGGGTCTCTTGGGATGTTTTCCAGAAACCCCAGCTCATGCTCTGGAGCTGAGGTGGTGATGGTGGGTCCAGTGCAGAAATTGGAGGCACCATCTGGAGAACCTGAGCATCCAGCAGGATGGGAGCTGCAGCAGAACCTTCCTCTTACAAAAACAGTGATTTGGTTCCAAAATAAAAGAACAAAATCTTAAATTGTTTCAGCAGCAGAGCCATGTGGTAAATCCCTATGGTTCTGTTCCCCAGAGAAGCTGTGGCTGCCCCATCCTGGAAGTGTTCAAGGCCAGGTTGGATGGGGCTTGGAGCAACCTGAGATAGTGTAAGATGTCTCTGCCCATGGCAGGAAGTGGGACTGGATGACCTTTAAGGTCCCTCCCAACCCAAACCATTCCAGGATTCTGTGATTCAATGATGCTCCCATTCCCCTTCCCCTCAACAAATGTGGAATGACATCATTAAGGGTTCATCCAAGCACTGCAATAGCTTAGCAAAGTCTCGTCTCAGTGTCTATGTGGTTGGTAAATGTGATGCTGGAGCCAAAATCTGGGACTTTAAATAAAAACATAAAAATAGGGTCTCCAAAAGGGGTTGGTATCAGCTGGACCCTGCCTGGGGTTGATAAACACCTGCAGCTTATAGAAATTACCTGAGAGGCTGAAATCTCAAACTCCTGGGAGTCTGTACAAGGCTTCCATAAGAACCAGGATTGTTCAAAAGTTTTTTATCTCCCAAAAATAAGCCGGATTTTGCTCCTCTGGGGGAGTTCCTGGCACAAGCCCGCCTGGGAGCAGCATGGTGCCATGTACCCGCTGACGTGCTACGGTATTTGCAGAGCATCGGCTTCTGTGAGGGGAAGAAGAATCCTA
Organism: Lanius collurio; assembly: GCA_020086605.1. Lineage (NCBI taxonomy): Eukaryota > Metazoa > Chordata > Aves > Passeriformes > Laniidae > Lanius > Lanius collurio. Next base: position 5,708,372 of record JACBWW010000025.1, on the reverse strand, counting down.
AAATTATCTTTACTTACTTAGAATATAAATAGAAGACAAATTGCTTATCAGCTGTTTTGTTGGGAAGATATTTAAAAATACTTGGGAGAGGAAACGTGCACTCTTCTGGAGATCTGGAGGAGCCACACTGTACCCGAAGGGTCTCAGCGCCTAGTGGACAGAACTGCTGGCTATCAGCAGGAATCATTCCTGAGAGAAAAGAGTTCAGTTCATAGAGAGTTTATCAGGGTGTTAAGTTATCCAAGTCACACCAAAAATTACACTTCAGGCAGATCCCTGAGAATGAGAAATCTTCCATTCCTGGCTGAGAGGATTGAGCCCACATTGGAGTGTGGCTGCAGTGAAACAAGAGCTGCTAAACCTGCCTTTGCTTGGGCACGGGGCAGGTGCAGAACAAGCCAGGAGGGGCAAGTGCTTCCAAATGGATCCATGTCTGGTGTGGAGGAGGGAGTGTAATGGCTTTTGCTGGAGGGAGTAGAGCTGGCAGTGCGTGTCCCGTGTCGGGTGACCCGGAGGATGCGCTGGGATGCTCCGTGAGCTGTACCGCTGCCATTCATTAATGGCTCTATTAAACATGAAAGTACTGAGGCCCTTTTAATGTCCAGAGCACTCAAGGGGCAACAAAAATAGCCCATCCAGCAGAGGTTGGCTCGAAATGAGACAGGAGCTGGCTGCATCCTTACTGTAAACCTGGGCGCTTCCAAGAACTCGAGCCATGGATGAGTTGGACTCTGCTCTGGTTCATTACAGGAATGAGTTGTGCTCTGCACAGATGTAACTTCCAGCATCCCCTCACAAAATACGGGATCCCCATCTTGCCAACTGGGATTTGGCCTCACTCCCAGCCTTCTCAGAATAGGGAGAGTCTCCACACTGACATTGCTGCTTTGGTCTTCTCCTGCCACCATGCCCAGCCCCGCAGGCTCTTATCTCTGCTGGGCAAAGGAGCTGGTTCCTACAGGACAAGGATGTTGCTTGGCCAAGATCCCACACTCTGAGGGGTCCCCAGCACGGCTCTGTCCCCAGTGTGAGCCTGGGAACACATCCCTCAGAGCAGAGGGTCACAGAACACCAACAACTGCAGGCTGGGCTGACGGAGAAAGTTTCCACTGGGAACTTGTGCTTGTTGGGTGGGAGAAGATGGACCTGGATGGTGAAGGACTGGGGGATCCTGACGATGGGAAGCAGCCTGACTGGATTCCCTTGGAGCATGTTAAAATAATATCAACAAGGAGAAATACCAACTTCTGCCTAAAGAAGCTGTGGTTGCCCTATCCCTGGAAGTGTCCAAGGCCAAGTTGGACTGGACTTGGAGCAACTTGGG
>JACBWW010000025.1:5653429-5692570 GCA_020086605.1 Lanius collurio | reverse complement strand
CGGCCTCGGCGCCGGCCCCGGTCCCGACCCGCCCCTCGGCGCCCGCCCCGGGCCGCCCATAAAAGCGGCCCCGCGCCCGCCCAGCCTCCGCCGCCGCTACCGCTCCGCCGCCGGCCATGGCCAAGGACCAGCTGAAGCCGCGGCTGTGCCGAATGCTCAAGGGGGAGAGCGGCTACGGCTTCCACCTGCACGGCGAGAAGGGCAAGAGCGGCCAGTTCATCCGCAAAGTGGAGCCCGGCTCGCCCGCCGAGGCGGCGGGGCTGCGCGCCGGGGACCGCGTCGTCGAGGTGAACGGGCTCAACGTGGAGCAGGAGACGCATCACCAGGTGCGGGCATGGACCGGGGCACAGCGGGGACGGGCTCCGCGGCACCCCGGGCTGGGCGCCTCTGCGGCGTGGCTGTGCCCGGCTCCAGCTCCCTGCGGCGGGCGAAAGGGGGGGGATTTCACCCAAAATATCTCTGCTGGAGCATCCCCGGCCTGGGCAGCGCTGGTGGGTGTAGTGGTGGGGTGGGTACCCCCCGCATGCCCGAGTGCCAGGCCGGGGCTGCAGGGGGGCTTTGCGTGCCCCGGGACCCGCAGCTGTGTGCAAATGGGTGCGGGGTCGCGCTGCTGGGCACAGGATGTTGTAATCGTGTCAAGGTGGGAAAGCTGAAGGTGTGTGGGGCTGGGCAGGGCTCTGCCGCGTTATGCAATCTGTGGTGGAAAGGAATGGGGAGACCCGGGCTTTATTTCCGGCTCTGCTGTGGGTTTTCTTGGCTGCTTTGGGCGAGCTGCGCCTGCTTGTGCAGCCTAGAGTGTAGGAAGATGCCATAAAATCTCCAGATAAAGCTGTGCAGATGTTCAGCAGTTGGGCTGGCCAGAGAGCGATAGGGCTCGGAGGGGAGTCGTGGCTCTTCCTGACCACGCGGTGACCGGGGAGGTCCAAGGGAGCTGTTTCTCAGCTCTCCAACAGAAGCTGTTTCAGCCTGTGGCATTTTCTGCTTGTAAAACTGGAACTTGCATTTGTCAAACAACTTAGTCTAAAAAAACCAAGAAATGCAGAAAAAAACCCCCAAGCAATGAGGTAAAAAAAACAAGCAGTGAGGTTCAAGCTGCTCCAGTCCTGCTGGACACTTGGAGCCTGGCAGGGGCACAGTTTGCCTCATGGGGCTTTGCAGAATGTAGCGTTTTAGTAACTTAAAACATCTGGTCGGCCCCACTGCCAGCTCTGTATGGAGGTAGAGCTGGGATGTGCCTCAACCCCACAGAGTTTTGGGGGGCTGTGGGTTCCCAGACCTCACCCCCAGCTGTGGATGTTGCTGTGCTGAAGGTGAGTCTGAGCTGTCCAGGTGCCTCCAATAAAGCCCCATGAACTCCTCTCCATGAGCCTGGTGGGGTTTCATGGCTAATCGAGCTTGTTTTGATGATCTGAGCCAGCTGTGTGAAAGTTGATGTTTGTCCTGAATGTGATTTCAAACCCCTTGAAGGAGTATCCCCATCTTTGATCTGGCTGGGCAGGAAGGAGGGCTGTGTTCCTGTGGTGCCTTGGAAGCCACCAGAGCTCCCTGCTGGCGCTGGGCTGCTGGGGACGGGCGATAGCGGAGCCAGCTGTGTCTTTGAAACGTGCTGGGGCGTCCCAGTAGGTCAAGTGAAATGGGAGGGGGCAATTTCTCTTTCTTCCATTTTTTTTTTTTTTGCTGCTGGCGGCAGGATGGAGCCCTGGCACTCGCTCCCTGCTGCAGAGCAGTGATTGGAACAGGGTGTCCCATCCAGGGTGTCAAGGCAGTTGGTGCCTTGCTCTGGCTGCCATGGCACTGGGATCTATGAGTGTGCAAGTGGTGGGAGCAGGAGCAGCCCTGCTGCTCTGGCATCACCCTTTTTCCTGCCTCAATACCACAAGAACCTCTTCCTTCCCCCAAAAGCTACTGGGCACTGATGGGCCGTGGGAAGGGCGATGCCCTGGCAGGTCACACGATGGCTTTGAGCAGCCACCTCACCATGGCCCTTCCTCGTGCTGCTCCTTCCCCAGCCTTGACTAAGTAGCACTTCTCCATGTGTGTGGGGCCAGAGCCCACGGCACACAAGGCCTTGCTGTTTGGGTGTAACTGTGTTTCCAGCTGAAGCTGGCAGCTTTTTTGTCTTTGTTCTCTGTTTTTTCCTGGCCTTGCCCAAGGAGCGAAGGCAGAACGTGTTCTCGGGCGTTTCATGTCTCTGATGCAAAGTTGTATCCCGGCTCCTGGGTTCCTCAGAACGGGGCAGAGCCACAGCTCCTGCCCTCCCGCTGTTCCTCAAGCAGGGAAAGCCTCCTGGTCCTTGCAGAGCCTGGCAGCATGGAGCAGGGCACGGGCACCTCTGTGGGAGCTGCTCCTGGTGGCACCGTGAGTCCCTTCCTGGGTGGCTGTTGTTTGGCAAGGGTGGAAGGGCCCCGGCCGGCTCTGCTGGGCTGGTGCTGCTGTCGCCAGGGGTGAAAGTCTGCTTGGGTGGAGCTGCGGAAATCATGGGGCTGGGTCGGGTGCTGAGAAGGTCCCAGATGTGCTGGGGAGGCTGCATTGTCTCCAGAAGCCAGAAGGACTCCAGGCCGGGAGCATGGCTCGGAAGCGGGTACGGTGCTGGGCAGGACCTTGCCGGGGGCTGCTGCTTTGTCTCCCATCTCTCTGCTCTGTCCCCAGCAAGACCTGCTGCCTTGAGGGGCTCCTCACAGCCCCTTCTGCTCATTCCCCTCATGGGGAGGGGATAGGGGCTGCTCTGTGCTGCTCTCCATCCCTGCCTGGCTCAGCCCCTGGCACTTGTGGGACCTTTGCTCCTTTGCTGCTGTTGCTGTTGGAGGGCTCAGCAATGGGGTGAGCCCAGCACTGCTCCACACCAGGTTTGGACCCTTCTATGGACCCTCTGAGTTTCTCTGTGGTCTGTGGGACCCCTGTGATTCCCTGTGCTGCCTGGAGCACCCAAAATGCAGGGTCTGGGGGATGTCAGCACAGGGCCAGCACATTCCCCATCTACATCTTTGTGGCTGTGTGTTGGCTGCTGCTGCCAGGTCCCTGCTGGGAGAAGTGTCCCTGCGCAGGCACTGCTGGTGTCAGCAGCACCGTCTGATCTCAGATGTAAATGGATCTGAAGGGGAGCAGGTGGGTTTTGTGGGCCTGACGGATCAGCACCCTCCAGGCTGGTTACGGGTGGGAGCCCCGGCATCGCCGCCGTGCGGGCGGAGGGGCTGCGGTGGGTGAGTTAGTTCGGGATGAGCAGCCTTGTCTGCAGCCTGTACATTTCTTGTGGGCTGTTTTTTTGTGGGTTTTTTTTTTTCTTGTTTGCAGATACTGGCTCTGTTGACCTTGAGTGGAGCTTGCAGGGAGTAAATAAACGCTGGTTAATTGCGCATTAGGCTCGTTTGTCGCTCTAACCTTGGCATGTCTGGTCACTGTGACCTAGATCAGAGCGGGAGCCCTGCAAGGAGCCCAAGGCTTCATTTGGGGGGCTCCCAGCATGTCTGGGGTGTTCAGGGCCACCCCATGGCTGGGAATGGTGGCTGAGTGGCACAGCCAGCAATGCCGCCCCTCCTCCTCCTTGGGATGAAGGCCTGTGCAGGGAGGAGTTGCCCTCAGTGGCTGCCAGCAGTGAGTCTGGAGGTGGTTTCCCTGGGGATGTTCTGGATTTTCCCTGTTTCCATCGTAGCCCGCCCTGGTGGGATTTACCCCCTGCCTGGCTGTGGGATCAGCCCCCCTGGGCTCTCCCTGCTGTGAGTGTCTGTTGGAGCCTCTGCCGGTCACTGATCCCTGCGAAGGAGCTGGGCAGCAGCAGGACAATGTCCCCATTCAGCCCTGCCTGGAGCTGGATCCTGGCAGGGACGGGTTCATCTCCCGCTCCCAGCACTGGCTTCCCTTATCTCTGCTGGTCCCCAGCACGGATTTGGGGATGGATGCATGGATTGGGCTGTTTCATTCCTAAATCCACCCAAACTGGTGTACATCAGTGTGACCGGGGACAGTCCAGCCCCCAGCTGCCCACATGGGTGCTTGGAGCCTTCCTGTGCAACCTGGCTCCTGCCCTGGGTATGGGAGTAGAAAGACACCCTGGATCAAGGAAATGAGGCTGTTTGCTCGGTGGGACAGCTGGTGCTGACACTCCAAGGGACAGAGCCAGGCAGAGGGTTGCTGATGCTCAGGGGACAGTGACAGCATCTGAAAGCTTCTGACTGAGCACGAGGTGGTCCCCCAGTGGCCTGGGCAGAGCTGCTGTGTGGCTGCAGGGCCTGGGCTGGAAGAGCCACCACCATCATTGCCAGGGATCTTCCAAAGCTGTGCTCTGCCCTTCTCCCCATCACTGAGCTGGAAGCACTGTGGGGGGGCTCATGGCCCTTGGGTGCAGCTCCTGCCATCTGTGAGTGCGCCCTGGGCTCGTGCTGAGCTGTCCCTGTTGTTCCCAGGTCGTGCAGCGCATCAAGGCCGTGGAGACGGAGACGCGCTTGCTGGTGGTGGACAAGGAGACGGACGAGTACCTGTGCAGCCTGCGGCTCACCTGCACCGAGGACATGGTGCACAACGGGATCCTGCTCAGCTCTGCTGTGCCACCTGCCAAGGCCCTGGCCAGCGACAACGGGGAGGTCTGGAAGCCGCAGCTGGATCTGAGCGGGGGCAGCCTCCAGAGGCATTCCCACAGCTTCTCCTCACATGGCAGCAGGAAGGTGAGGGCAGAGCGGGGCTGTGGGGAGTGGGTGTGACCCTCTTTGAGCATGGCGTGTTCCATCAGGGGAAAAACCTCTGTGTGACTGCCAGCTTGGGGACCCCACGTGTCCCAAGCTGTCCTTTGGAATCTCTGGCTCCAAGCAGCGTTGGCTGTTGGGGGCTGTGCATTCCCTCCCCTCTGGTGCCCTCTGAGGGTCTCCTGAGCTGCTGGGGGGGCTGTGGGGGGTTGTCAGCCCTATGGAGGAGTGACCCTCTGGTGCCTCAGCCGAGGTTGCTGTCCCAGCCTCCCCCAGGTCAGGCTGCCTAGAGCAAGGCTATGGCCAAGCTGGAGCTCATGAATGAGCTGCTCTCCCTCCATTATTTGCAGGCAGGAGGGAACATCTGGGGCAAAATAGGAAGGAAATTGGCTCTTTTTAAGCGGCCTGGGTCTGGACTGTGATTCGCCACTAAGTGCCTTTTATTAGTAAACTCCTTTCCAAATGGGAAGGAATTTGGGATGGAAAACGTCCAGTTTCCATGGCTGCAGGGGCTGGCGGAGACGGCGCAGGCTTGTGCTGGGCTGATAGCAGGGCTGGCTCCCAGGCTGCCCCTGCTCCAGGTGGGAACGTGGCTGGAGCTGTGTGGGTGCTGCGTGGCCAAGCCGGACACTCCAGCCCTGCTCCACACCCATCTGTCCCTTCCCGTCCGTGTTCCCCCTCTCCTGTGCTTGCTGCTCTGTGCTGCTGGGCACGAGCACTGGTGCTCTTCAGCATGGAGCTGCTGTGGGCATCCCGCTCCTCCTCCTCCTCCCTGGGGGCCCTGCAGGGGCTGCAGTGCCAGGTTGGTGTCTGTCTCCTCGGAGCAGGGGTGGTGGCTGAGTGCTGGCCCAGAAGTGGCTGCTGAGCTGCCAGGAAGACATCCATGGGAAAGTCAGGAAAATGCTGTGTCCTCAGCAACCTCTTGTGGAGAAATCCCCCCATGCAGATAAGGGATGATGCTGGTATGAGGCAGGAGGAGCCCAGCAGTAGAGGGGGTCTCACCTCTGGCCCTTCCCTCTGGAGCTGTTTGGAATCTTGCAGAGGAGGATCCTCCTTCCCTGGGGCTACCAGGGGCAGGCTTGGAGGCAGTGTTTTTTTTCTGTATTTATTGCCTGATTTGAGGCTGTTGGAACATCTGTGTGAGGATGATGATGGCTGTGTTTCTCCTGGGGATTAGAGCCCCCCTGGGATGGGTGGTGGGAGAGCAGCTATTTGCAAGCAGAGGGTGGCTGTGCATGGCTGAGGGTGACTTTCCAACCGGGGCATTTCCTCTCCTGCTCTGTTCCGTGAGCTGGTCGGGATCCAGCAGCATGTGCTGACGGGAAGTCAGGCCGGGGGAACAGGACGGTCCTTTCCGGCCTTTGGGTTTTGGCTCCTCCAAGGAGAGGGTGGGACTGGGAGAGCTGAGCAGGGCCGGGGTGCGAGTGGGGAGCAGAGCTTGTGTTCCCCTCAGAAGGGTTTTTCCTGGGCATTCAGTGCTCACCGTGCTGGAGACAGGGCTGATGTTTGGGCTGACAAAGGGAACTGACTCCAGGGGTGATTCCCCTGTTTAGGGATGGGGATAGGTGGCTGAGCATGTCGGGCCAGCAGCTGGTCTGCTCCTGCCTAGGCAGCTCTGGGCACTGCCAGCTGTCCTGCCAAGGTCACTTCTTGGTGCTGGAGCCATGTGTGACTCTTGGTTGAGGCCAGGGGTGGCCAGAGCAGCAGGACCTGCATTCTGCTCCTGTGCCTTGCACTTCTGCTTGATTCAAGGTGGTAAAACCTGCTCCAGGCTCTTAGGCTGGGTAGGGTGTCCCTCCTGCTGGCTCTCAAAGCAGCTGGAGGACAGGGCATGGTGGATAAGAGGTGGTAGACCCTGATTTTTGCCCTGCTCAGCCCCCCAGCACTGTGCCCCTCCTATGGGGCAGCTTGAGCCTGACCCTAATCCAGCAGATCAGTCACTGGAATGTGCCACTCCTGAGTGTGAGGGGTTTTTGGAAGATTTCTGCTGCTGCCATGGGGCTGTGACAGCTGGGATACACTCAGATATTTGTCCCCAGCCAGGTTTAGGGTTTTTGTGAGCTTCCCTCACAGCATTCAGTGGAGAAAAGGCAGCTCCCTCCCCCCTGCAGACCTGTGGCCCCAACCTGCCCCTATGGAAGCTGGGGCTGATGCTCCGGGCTGCTCCCAGGGAGCTGCATTTTTGTGAGCAGCATTTGTTTATATAAAGGCTGGAGTTTTCCTGGATTTGAGGCCGGGGTTGTTCAGGGCAGCCTGAAGAGACGAGCAACTGAAACAAAACGAGGAGGGAGATCTGGTGGTGGTGGTGGAGCAGGGAGGGTGGGCACAGCCCTGCCACCCCCCAGTGCTGTCCCAGATCTATTTCCCAAGAGGGATGACCCCCCCCCCAGAGCTGCCATGGGTGGGAAGTCACCATTTACCCCAGCAGGGACCTGGTGCCCAGAACCTCGTGCTCCAGGAACCTCGGTGATGGCATGAATAATTCAGCACATATTTAAAATCCTGCCTGGGGAGCAGGTCAGCAGGGCTGGCAGTCAGCAGCTGTGGCTGTCACAACTCTGCTGCCCCCAGCACCAAGGGGATTCATGCCCTGTGTGGCTGTGGTGGCACAGGGAGCCAAGGCTGCCTTGTCCTGTCCCACAGAATTGTGCCCATTCCTGTATCTGCTGGACTGGGGGGTTTTCCCCTCACTGCCCATCCCACTCTCTCCCCTGGCAGGGTACATGTCCTCCATACCAGGTACTCCCCTGTCCCCAGCTGGTTCTGGTGGCTGCCAGGCTGTTTCCTGCATTCCCAGGGCTCTGGCTCTGCCCTGCCAGGCTCCAGCACCCCTGACAGGTCTGGAGGTGGGGCCTGGGGGGTCCCAGTGTGGCAGGGGCTGCTCTGGGTGTGAGCTACATTAATGGCAAAGGTGTCTTTGAGCCATGGATAGCTGGAATTAAATGCCTGGGCTGGTGGTGTGTAAAAGGCAGGTGAGCTGCAGGGCCTCACCTGGATGCTGCTGGTCATTCCAGAGGTGTCCATGGTGGGCAGGTGTCCTGGCCCAGGGCTGGCAACACCTTTGCAGGGGCTGTGGCTCAGCTGTCCCATTCCTGCTGGGCACTGGGAGGGATGTGCTGGCAGTGGGACCCTGTTATAGCCCCATTAGGATGTGTGAGCCACATTAGGGCTGTGCTTGGGACTTGCTGTCTTCTCCAGGTGTGTTTGTAGGAGAAATAAGAACAACAGCAAAGCCAGAGAGGCACTGGGAGTGATGCAATTCCCTGCCTTTGTGCTCTGGTCTGCAGGGGATGGGTGTGCAAAGGGACCTTTGCAACCTCTGCAAAGGATAAACTTCTTCAGTTTATCCTTTGGAGAACAAACCCACAGCTTGTAGCTGCTGGATTCAAGCCTGTTGAGTCTGGGAATTTTCATGGGGGGAATTAGTGGCTGGTTGTTGATTGTCCCCTGCTCGGAGGGGAACGTGTCACCTTAGGATTGCTGCTGGCAGGAACTGGAGGCAGCAGGATGGTGTCCCTGGGGTGACATGGGGGTGCTGTCTGGGGACAGATGTGCATCTCTCTGCAGGAGGACGGCTGGGTGCCTGTGGGGACCAGGTGTAGGGTCAGTGCTGACCTCAAGGCAGTAAATATTTACCCTTCTCTTTGGGTCAGGAGTAAGAACTTTTCTCTGTTGCAAATAAACCCCTTGTGTTGTGATGTCTTCTGCCACAGTGCTGCAAGGGGAGTAACTCAGGACAGATGTTTTTGGAGCACTTTGCCAACTCAGTTGAGGCCCACAATTTAGGGCTTGTAGAATAACCACAAAGATGTAATAAAACCAAACATGAGCAGAAATGTCTGCAGCAATTATGCAATTTAAAAAAATAAATAAGTGGATGGTTTGAATTAAAGCACTTCCCTGCAGCATCTTCCACTCCCTGTGGCAGGCTCAGATCTGCGGGAGAGGGTGATGGGAAAGATGGCAAAGCTCAGCCCTGGCACAGCCTGGGTGAGGCTCTTGCTGTGCAGGCAGAGGTTTGGGGAAACCCTCAGGCACAGAGCCCAAGAGCTGTGGCCATGTCCCAGTGCACTCCCTGCCCTTCCCATAGCAGCTATTTTTGGGGATGCTGCGGGTCTGGGAGAGCAGAGCTTAAGGGAAGCCGTGTTTGTGCCCATGGGGACAGCAGGGATGTGTCACCCTGGGAGCTGTGCCGGTCTGTGCTTGAGGACAAACGGGGGCTGCATGGCCGTTCCTGGTTGAGGACATGGGATGGGGTGGATGAGGAAGGGAAGGTGCCTGTGGGGCTGGAAAGCCTCTCCCAGCCCCCTACGTCCTTGCCGTGGGCACCCCTGTGGCCATGAGGGATCTGCATTCTGTAGGAGCTCAGCCAGCAATGGCGCAGGGATCCCTTGCCTTTGGGATTAGTGCTTCAATCCCAAAGCAGCGGCAGCAGTCGGGCGGAGCTGTGGGGACCCCGGCGCTGACCCCGCTGCATTATTGATGTCGCCGGGCTCTGGCATCGCGTGTCACCGGGCGGGGGGTGGGCTCTGGAGCAGTTCCAGCTCGGCACCTCGGGAATGGAGCCTGGGGCACGTGGAGATGCAAATCCTCGTCCCTGCAAGTGTCCAGGGCCAGGCTGGACGGGGCTTGGAGCAACCCGGGGTAGTGGAAGGTGTCTGAGATGAGCTTGAAGGTCCCTTCCAGTCCACGCCATTGCAGGATTCCGTGATGGTGGTGGGTGCTTGTGCTGGGAGGCTCTGCATCCCAAAGCCCTGCAGATCCCCACGCTGGGAGTGGGGCAGCCCCAGCCTCGTGCCCCGCACAGCCCCTCTGCCTGTCCCTTGTGCATTGACCCTGTTCCCTTCTGGTGCTGTTTTGGTGTGAGTTTGGGGCTGGCAGTGGCATTTGTGGAGCTCTGGCTGGGGTGAGCAGCGTGTGCTGGGCATCACCACAGCACTCTGAGGAGGTGCTGGAAGGGATCTGAGCCAATCCCTGCTGGAAACACTCCCCGTTCTGGACGAGACACTTCCCCGGGGGGTGTAAGGTGAAGGAACCCGTGTGGTGCTTGGCAGGGTGAGCCGCGGGGTCCCTACTGCGGGAAGGGGGCTTGGATGCCCAGAGCTCCCTTTCGTGTGCGCCGGGGCTGTGTCCCAGCGCCAAGGCTGGGTGGGCTGCGGGCCAGGGCAGGGGGCTGAGCAGGGGTCCCCCGGCTCCAGCCTGCCTGGCCTTGCTGGGGCAGTGGGCGAGCGGGGCTGGGGGCTATTTTCGTGCCGGGGCAGCGCAGGAAGCCCCTCCCCGGGAGGAGAGCATCCACCCCGCGGCACGAACTTCCTCCGCCGCGGTATTTTTAGTGAAACACAAAGCGGGTGGGAGGCGAGAGGCAGATTAGCATCGGGAGGAGCCGTGCCCTGCCAGGAGCCTTTGTTCCCTGAGCCTCACGCTCCCGAGGGACGCCCGGTCCTTCGAGGGGACAGTGGGGTCACCCTGGGACCCCCCCAGCTCCCTGGGAAGGGGCGGGAGGGGTGTGGGGATGCTGCTCCCACCCCAGACCCGGCTGCGAGGCGCTGATGCTGCTGACACCCGGAGATGCTGCGGGTGGTCCAGCCGGTGCTGATCCCTTCTGCATCCTCGGGTAATCAAAAACTTTCCCTCAAAATGATTGGGAAGCTGATATTAAGTGGGAGCTGCTGGAAGTGCAGCTCTCCCCAGCCCCCTCAGCTCTCAGGGATGGGTGCCAAGCAGCTTTCCTTCAAAACCAGCCCTGCTCACGAGTGGGCTCCTGGCCAGCTGTCGATGGTTCTGTTCAATAGCAGAACTATTAAATGGTTTAGAATAAATTAAAAATCTTCTGGCAGCGGCAGGACCTTCTGCGTGTGCCCTGGCAGCTGCACAGAGCCTCTGCTGTGCCTCTGCTCTGTCCCTTGGAGCTCCTCCAGCCTGCTCGGGCTCATGGGCTTGACATGGCAGAGGAAACCTTAAAACAATATTGGATTTGGGTTTTTTTTATTTGTTGGGTTTTGGGTTCTCTGTTTATTGCTGAGACCCAAGTGAGTTGTGGAGAAGGGGACGCGCTGCAAATTCCCAGCTGTTTATCCAGGGCTGTCCCAGTGCTGCTGTGCAGTGTGGACAGATAAATCATCTCCAGGGGTTGCATCCTGAACCTGCTGGTGCCTCAGGTGGTGCTGTGGGTCTGGGGGAATCCCAGCTCCTCCTGCCCAGCCCCTGGCCATGGGGCTGCTCTCACCTGGACAGAAGGTGCTGGAGTTGTGGGATTGCTTTTGGGGAATGTAAACACGTGGAGCAAAGGTGCCATGTGCTGCTTCCAGTGTGAATTCTCGGGCTGGAGGGGCCAAGGCTTCCAGCTGCCAGCCAGGTACACCTGACTTGCAAAAGAGGTTTTAAACAGCTCCTTTTAACCCACAAAACACCATTCCTTGAGTGCTCACAGCCCTTACAGTGTGGCATTGTTTCTGTGTTGTTCATTCCTGCCCTCAGGTCTGGGGCAGCAAGGCTGTGAGGGGGAATGATGTACCCAGCACTATAATAGAGCTCAGAGTGTAAATGAAGGTCTGTTCTGAGCTGGTTTTGTCTCCCAGTCCCTTGTTTTGTCTCGTCTCTGGATATGGAGATTTTACAGGAGCTGGTGGTGGGAAACTCCAGGTTGGGATATGAGAGAGCAAAAATTAAACTTGTAATCAGTAGAGGGTTTCTCCAGATCCACAGGTCTCTATAAAGAAGGAATTGAACCCCAAGCTGTTGATATAATTCTTTCTGGCAAGATCTATATTGTAATTTAATTTCACTACATTTTGCCTGGACTCCTGAATGTTTTGGTTCCATTACTGTGCACATTCAGACCATATCCAGACGTGGAGCTGGATTTTGTTGGCTCAGTGTCTCTCTTTTCCCACTAAAGCTTTGCAGGAGCTTGTTTCCAGGTACAACAAGCTGGTGGGGGAATGTTTGTTAGTGGTGAGCCTGTGAAAGCTGAATTTTAGTAGTTTTATGAGCACTGGGAAGTGAAGAAAGACAATTGCCTGCAGGTGCCAGTGCTGTGAAAGTGAGAGGCTGCTCAGTGGGCAGAGAATTCTGGAATGGTTTGGGTTGGAAGGGACAGGTCAGTTAATCCACCCCCTGCCATGGGCAGGGACACCTTCCACTGTGCCAGGTTGCTCCAAGCCCCGTCCAACCTGGCCTTGGACACTTCCAGGGATGGGGCAGCCACAGCTTCTCTGGACACCCTGTGCCAGGGCCTCTCCACCCTCCCAGCCACAAATTCCTTCCCAGCATCCCATCCATCCCTGCCTTCTGGCAGTGGGAAGCCATTCCCTGTGTCCTGTCTCTCTATCCCTTGTCCCCAGTCCCTCTCCAGCTCTCCTGGATCCCCTTTAGGCACTGGAAGAGGCTCTGAGGTCTCCTTGGAGCCTTCTCTTTTCCAGGCTGCACAACTTGGACTGCCTGGCCATGGGTCTTTCCCTTGGGAGGGTCTCCAGCCTGGCACTGAGCTGTCCCAGGGATGCTTGAGGAAGGAGTGGGGGGCAAGAGCAGCAGTGAGTGGGTGTCCAAATGTATTCCTGGGCCTCTCCATCACCATCTGCTGGAAGTGGGGTCACTGCCTCCCCAGCCCTGGCCAGAGCCCTGCTGCTCCCTGGGGTTTGTGCAATTAAACCTTCTTATGGAATTACAGGGACTAATCCCGTTAAAGACACGAGCAGCACAAAAGGTGGTGGGAGGGCTAATCCCCTGCTCCAGCCTTGGCAGGCTGAGCTCCCACCCTTGGGAATGTGGCCCTGCCACCTGGCTGGGCTGGCATTCCCTGGGGGCTGATGCTGTGCCCTGGGGAAGGTCTCCAGTGGCTCTTCCCTATCCCTGACAGCTCCTGCCTCGCTGTGTCCAGTACAGGGCTGGCTCCTTCCTACCACACCAGCAGTCCCTCGTGAGCAGCCAGAGGCCATGCCAGGTAAATCAGTTAATTCTGGCCTTGGGTTAGCATGGTTCATGGTTAGCAGGATTTAATTAAGACAAGCCCTAATTAGTTCTAAGCGGGTGAATAGTCGGCTTTGCCTAGAAGAGTTCCCTGCTCTTGTTTGGCAGCTGAGCTCCACTGGCACTGGAGGGCTGAGCAATGGGGATGTGGGAGACCCTGGATCATGCTGGAATGTGGGGATAAAAATCCCCTTGGAGTGGCTAATGGGTTGTGCTGGGCACCCGAAGCCCTCTTTTGGTTTTGTAAGTGCCGTTCTGGGACTATTCCCTCTTTCCTGAGGCTCTGTGTTCCCCTTGCCATAGGCACGGATGGCAGCATGCCCAGAGCCCCAGGGCTGGCACTGTCACCCCCTTCACCCCAGGTTTATCAGCAGGAGCAGCTGGAGCCAGTGCTGGCTCCGGGGTTATCGTGGGAGATCCTCCCCCTGCACCAGGAACGCACCGTGTCCGGCCGCCCAGGGCTCCAAGGGCCACCCCAGCCCCCTTATCTGCCCCAGCCCTGTTCAGCCAGAGATAAGCTCAGGCAAAGAGCATCATCTGTGGCCCCTTCATTTTTAAGAAGCTTGGTTTAAAAAAATGTAGTTTTTGGAGCTCAGCGGAAGGAGCCCTGATGGTCCCTGATTGCATCAGGTCTCAGTTTGATCCCGTGTTTCCCAGCAGTGTCGTGGGATGGAGCTGGTGCTGGTGTTGTGCAATGGGGACAGTGACAGGAGGGTTGAGTTTTGGAGGGGAAGGTCAAGGGAAACCCCAGCAGAACTGGAGGCTGTGGGTGCTGTGCCCAGGTCAGCAGATTTCGTGCAGAAGCTGTGACTTGGGGAGTTTTTGGGAGTAGTTTACATGTCATGCTGAGGGGCTGGGACGAAGGCCCCTCACCCCCCTGCTGCTTTTTGGAAAATTGTACCCCTGGATATTTTATTGCAGACTTTCTAAACACAAAAGGCCTCACATTGGGTGACCCCGAGCGCGGGTGCCCCAGCGCTGGCTTTGCTCTCGTTACAAGGAATGCAGAGGATGTTTGGAGCCCTCCCCCTGCCCCATTTCCTCCAGCGAGCTGGGCTGCCCGGCCAAGACAAATATTGGGAGTAAACTATTGAACTTCCCTGGGCCCAGCACTCACAGAGCAGCGCCTGTTCTCCCCCTTCCTGGGCAGGGGCCGGGCTGAGGGGTGCAGATCTGTCCCCCTGCCCTGTGTCCATCGCACCCCTCACTCCCTGGGGGGACTTGGTGGCGGAGCAGGAGGAGAAAACCAGCCCCCAAGGGACAGCATGATGGCTTGTGCTATCCTTCCCACCCTGTTGGGTGCTCTATTGGGCTCTGCAAGGCTGAGTGTAGCACCCATGACCTCTTCTCCAGGGTGGGGGCTTGTGGAGGGGACCAGGAGCCGTGTCCTTGCTGGCCTGTGGTGCAGAACGGTTTTCCCCATTCCGTATTAGATGCCCTGACTAACAGCTTGCTTTCTGCAGGGCACTGGGGTTGCATCCCATCCCTAAAAAAATCAGGCTCTCAGGACAGGTCTTGATGGGTTTGAGCAGTTGGTGCTGGCCCTGGTGAGCTGTGGGGTTTGGTGTGTGGTCCTGCGATGGTGACCCCAGTCCCACAGCCCTGGCATGGGAAAAGCTGGGAGTACAGAGTCCAAGCAGCCTCAGTCTTTGGGAAAATACCTTTCCTTTCCCAAGAACCCTCCCTGTCCTGGGGTGCAGGGTGTACTCAGGGGTGGGAGGTGCTCCCTCCAGTGCCTGGTGCATCACAGAGCCCCCTCCACCTCGAGGGATTTTCCTCGGAAGCTGCGGTGCCAAGCGAGTGCTGTGGGAGCACAAAGCTGCAGGACTGGATTCCTGCTGGTGACCTGGGGTCACTGAAGGCAAGGAATGGGGCCAGCACGAACGAATGTTTGGTGATTGCTCAAGGCCTGGCCTCCAAAAGCAGCTGGGGAGCTGAAGGGTGGCTGGGCAGAGCCTGGAGGTGCCCGGCTCCAGCACAGCCCCGGCTGGAAGTGATGCTGAGCTTGGATGGGAGCCGTGCCTGGGGCTCTGCCCTGTGCAGGAGGCTGCATCACCTGTCCATGGAGATGTGCCTTTGGGGGTGGCAGCTCTCTGATTTGAGGTGTAACAGACTGGGACACGTCTGTGCCCCAGGGGACACGACCTCTGTGTGGCAGCACAGCCCCTGCGGAGGGAGGAGCACTGTGGGACTGGGGAAGCTTATTTCCAGCATCTTCCTCTGCCTTCCCATTGTCCAGAGCAATCCCTCCTCTCGCCTGGGGGTTCATGCTGAGCGTGGGAAGGACTTTTTCCCCTGTTCCAGCAGCTCAAGCCCTGCACAGTGGCCGATGCTCTTTTCCCTCCGACCCCGTGGAAAACTGATCCCTCTGGATCTGCTGAGATCCCTTTCAATCCAGAATGGAGATTCCATGTTTCTCCTCTTAGACAAATCCCAGACTGCCAGGACCCACGTTGCTGCCCCACATTGTCCTGGAGCTGATCCCTCTGGAGCAGAGGAGCTCTCTGGTATCCTTGGCTGCGTGTTCCCTTGGCAGATCCTGCTGGAAAAGTTGTCTCTCTCCATGAAAACACGTGCACGTGGCGGTTTCGGTCTCCTCCATCCTCCCTCCCTCTCTCCCTGGGCTGGGCCAGCTGCTCCCTGCTCCAGCCAAGCCTCTGCTGCTGTTGCTGGCTCCAGCCCTGCCCGGGGGGAGAGCGTGGGTGCCTTTGCTGTCTGAGTCTGCTCAAACACCAGCAAAGAGGGGAAAAAATGCTGCTTCCCACAGCTTGTGGCTGAGAAATTCCCCAGCTGTGGGGTTGCCAGGGAATGGCTGGGACAGCTCTGAGACGTCGCTGCTGGGGGGATCAGCTGGACCCTGTGGGGTGGACAGGGCTGGCGTCCCCACAGCCAGGATGTGCCCACTGGGGACCCTCACCCAGCCTTGTCCCCACTGGGGACACGAGGTCCCAAGCAGGACGTGGTCCTGTGCAGCCCCATCCTGAGAGGCCCCTTTGTGCTCAGGGATTTCCGTAATGCTGCGGTGCTGGGGATTTCAGAGAGGGGCAAATCCAGGCTTACCCCGTGCCTTGGGGCAGCCGTGGTGGAGGTCAAGCTCTGATTTCTTTGGCAGGAGATTTCCTGGCGGTGAAGCCCTGATGGGAGCTGTGAGGGAACTGCTTTTCCTGCAGCCTCGGTGCTGGGTGGGAGCGGTGCCATCCCACAGCCTGGCAGTGCTGTCACTGCAGGCTGCACCTCGGGTGGCCTCTCCACCCTCCACATCCTTCCTGCTCTTTCTTGGGATAACAACCCTCTGGCTGTGCCTGGGACATGGCTCTGGCAGGGTGCTGGCACAGCTTCTCTGCATCCAACAGCACCTGGGAAGGACCAGGCTTGGGGGTGAGCTGGGCACTTTGGTGGAAGGCACAGAGAAGGTGCAAAGGGAGGGTGAAGGGCCTCAATAATCTTTTGTGCTTACTTTTGCACCAGTGACCCTCACTGTCCCCTCTGCTGTGTCCAAAATGGTTTCAGGGCTCAGGGCAGTGTCCCTGGGGCCAGCAGGACCCTGCTGAGACTCGGGGCCCACTGTGGGCATCATCCTTCCCCTCCAGGGCTGGAAGGAGCTGTGCTGTGAGTCTGGGTTTTCCATGGCATGGCTGATCCTCTTCCTTGCAGAGACTGTCATCAGAAAAATCCCAGAAATATCCAGATTACCCTATCAGCTGCAGCTTGGCCGTAGCTGGACATGTTCCATTGCTAATTGGAATCACTCACTGCCATCCTCACTTGCTGCCTTTGTGCTGTCTGTTGGCAGAGAAAGCAGAGGGATGCATCCAAGGGGAGCTGCATCCAAAGGGAGGGATCCATCCAAAGGGCACTGGCCGTGTGCTAGTGCAGCCCCCCAGGATGGCAGGAGGATGCTGGGGGAGCAGCACTGGGAAAACAGCACAAACCCCACTGTCTGCTGCCCTTAACATAAACACCAATTTTTTAATGCTTCTATTACTCAAATGCAGCTGGAGCAATTTAAATAATTGGAGTAATTTGAATAATGCAAGAGATATTTAAATAAGATCCAGCAGCCCAGAAGTTGTGCTGGGGACAGGCAGGTGAGGGGCCTGGTGGTGACATGGAGCTGTGACACTGAGGTGAGGCACAATTGGTGCTGTCACCATCAGGAGCCTGCAGCACTTCACTCTCCTCCTGGTGATATTTAAGGTAATTGCTGATTTTAGGGTGATCACAGGCTCTGCCAAAAGTTGTTTGGAGGCAGATCAGCTATGTTTGAACCCATCCTTTTCTGCTGGGTAGAGATAACCGTGGGCACTCTGCAGTCCCTGGGAGCATCTTTGTCCTGCTGAGACCTTGATGTGGGAGATGCTGGGAAGAAGGAGCGTTCACTGAGTGGCCCTGGGCTGTCAGGTCTGTGTTGGAGGAATGATGTGAGGTTTTCCTCTTTTGACCATTGATGTTGGAGCTGAAACACCTCCTCAGGAAGGGGGTGGGTGGTAATTAGAGCTATGGCTGTATAAAAATGGCAGCAGGTTGTTTGCTGATCCTGCCTAAGGATTTATTCTTGACTGGTGGAAAACCTCTGCTTGAGGGGAGAGTGGTCTCTGGATGCTGGAGCTGCCACCTTTCTGCCCAGTCCCAGCTCTGGCCCTGCAGGGAAGGGGAACATCTGCTTGTGTTTGGTGGGCCTGGCGTCCCACCAGCCCCGTCTCCCCTCCCCCTCTGTTATTTATAGCATTTCACCAACATCTGGAGTTTGAGCCCGTTCGGCTCTGGCTGACTCCGAGCGGGGGGATGGAGACGTGTGCGGCCGGCAGGGAGGGAGGGAGTGAGCCCCGAGCCCTCCCCGGCAGCGAGTGGGGGGCTGCAGCATCCCTGTGTGGGGCTGAGGACCTTCCAGGCCTGGGGGAGCCCTGGGAGCATCCTGGCTCTGCTTTTCCCAGCACTGGGGGTGGTGGGAGAGCGGCCGTGTCCTCACCCCACGGTGCAGACCCAGGGGTGCTCCGCTTCCCCCCTCGCAGCGCCGCCGACCTCAGTCCCGCTCTCAGGGTGGGTTGAGGCTCCTTTGGCGTTTGCTCCAAGTGTCACCGAGGTCTTCTGGCCCCGGGGGATGCAGGGCTACAATAGCACCCTTTCTGGTGCTGCTTTAATGGGAAAACTTGAGTCACTCCTGGGGGAAGGGGAATGGAACCCAGCCCCGCTGGAGCAGGAGGAGGATCCCTGGCACAGTAGTGGATGGAGACAGCGATTCCGCTCCAGCCATGGCGTGATCCCAAAGCCTCCTGGTTCTCATGGCAGGCAGGGCTGTGGGCACTGCATGGTGAGGGTTCCTGCTTCTCCCAGTTTTCCTCATCTTTGCAGCATGGTTTCATCCCTCCCCTTCTCGGACTGGTGGCAAATACCTGCTTAAAGTTAAGTGCATCCCTAAATCTGTGAACAGGCAGCAGCCTTTGAGCTTCCAACAAAACTGTGGTAATAATAGTGGCAATTAAAGCTCGCCCGAGGCTCAGCTCAGCTCCCAGTATAACCAGTACTGCCAAGGGTGGGTGCCCCTGTCAGGGGGTGTAAATGGATCCCTTGTTCTGGTGGTGCTGTGGCCCCTGGGCCCCTTTCCTGCATTGATTTCTCCCCCTCCTTAGCTCTTTCCAGGCTCCCAGTGTTTCCTCCCGCTCCTCTGCCTGCTAGGGTTTGGAATTGGGTCGGGATCCTGCACTTCTGCTCCACAACCCCTGAAGGTGGCTGTGCATCCCCTCCCCTGCATCCCTTGGTGCTGCTGCCTGCACTGGAGAATCCAAAGTGCCAGGGATGGGGAAGTCCCAGCTGGAAGCAAGACAGAGGGAATGGACACCAAGGCTCTGGGCAGTGTTCCCTGTTCCCCCAAGACATCTCCGTGTCCCACAGTGTCCCCCAGCCCTGGTGGGTTCTGCTGCTGAGGTTTGTTTTGGAGCAAAGGAGCCATTTTCTGACCGAAACCACATGGAGAAGGAGAGGAAACACCATGGGAGCTGACTTGAAAGAAAGTATGTTAACAATGTAAATTAGGCAGGAATGCTCCTGCCTGGGTTTTCTCCAGCTATTAGGAGCAGGGATGGAAAGGTTTGACCTGTCACCGGTGATCTGGAGCCTGGAGTATTTCCAGGCGCTGCAATTCCCAGCAGGGGCAACTGGAGCCTGTTTGGCTGCCCCTGGACATGGCAAAGGCCCTGGGATGGGCATGGAGGGGTGGGCTGGTGTCGGGAGCAGGGTGAGGTGGTCCCAGGCAGGACTGAGCCGATTAGGGCCAAGCCCTGATCCTGGTGATTATGACCGGCACACCCAGGAGATGAGCTTGGTGGAGTTCCAGCAAATCCCATTCTGGGACAGGAGCAGGGCTGGAGCTCCTGCTCCCATTGTGGGACACCCTGCCCTTCCTGCCTGTGCCGAGAGCGTCCCGTCATCCTGGAGGAGGTTTGGGGTGACCCCAATGCTGAGGGGCTCGGTGACATCGTGGCCAAGGCACCGCAGGAGCCGCGTTGAACAGGGACCCACCGGGGTCCCAGGGTGGACGGTACCAACCTGGCCTTGGCCACTAGAGTAGCTCTGTGTGTGTGTTCTCTTCCTCCTCCTCGTCCTCCTCTCCTGGAGGACCCAGCAGAGCTGGTGTCCACACTGGCACTGGTGTTTTATTCCTGGGATAAAGCTCTAAATTGTGGCTTTCAAGGTGGCTTAGCCCATTCTGGGCATGAGTTTGTGGGGCAGAGGGACTGGAGACAGTCCTGGGACCTGGCCACCAGTGTGGACAGACTGTGGATGTTCCTGCAGCTTTTGGGGCTGGTCTATGAAAAGCCCTTTTATCCCAGTTCCCACTCTAGGTCCGTCTGGGGGATGGTGTGAAGGTGCAGGTTGGTTTTGTGAGTCAGTGTCCTTCGGGAAAGCAGTGACACTGGGCTGTGGGAGCAGGGGACATCCCTGTCATGGAATGTGGCTGAGGGCAGGGTCACCAGTGACAGCAAGAGGGTCTCTGGCACCGGTGGCCTCATGGTGTTGGGCTGAGGAGGGGCTTTTGTAGGGGCAGGTGGGTTTGGTTGAATAACAGAGCTTGGGAGCTGCTCTGCTGCCCCTCCAAACCCAGGAGGGGAGTTTGGTTCCTTTTGGTGCTTCTGGGAGTGGATTCTGCCTTCATGGAGGCTGACACGTGCTAATCAACAGCATGGAAACCCCTCATTAATCAGAGCTGGTGACATTTGTGCTACCAGCCCCAGGTGTATGAAATGGGAACGGTCCTGGTCACTGCAGGGACCTGCATGGGGTGGCACAAAGCCAGTGCTGGGGCATGCCATGTGCCAAGGGGGATCTCTGGGGAACCCCAGGGAGCTAGGGCTTGTCACTGGAAGACCCCAATGAGCCAAGGGGTGTCCCTGAGGGACCCCAGTTCCCATCAGCTGTGCTAAAACTTTAAGGGAAATAAAAAATCAGATCCTGCAAGAGTTGCCATGAGATTGTGAGAGCTGGCAACACCCAATCAGTTTTTTAAATTTTACTGGAAGCATTTCATTGTTATTTAATGTCTTGTTTGTGCATTTCTAAATGGACCAACTTGAGCTGTGCTTCTGAAACCTTTTTCCTTGTGAAATGCCGCTGGTTTGCCCCAAGCAGCAGCTCCAGGGATGGGGTGTGAGTGTAGCTCATCATCCAGGCAGCATTTATCTGCACAGACATTCCTGGGGATGGCACAGACAGGGATGGACTATACCCTGCCATTGCTGCTTAATCCAGCTCATAAAATATCAGTGGCCACTGGAAGTGTCCGGATTCCTGGGAGGGGAAAAAAAAAAGCTTCATTTTGCAATTAAGTTGTTTTTTTTTTTTTTTTTTTTTGGTGTGTGTGGGCAATTTTTAGCTTTTTAAGACAAAAAAATGGAGTTCAATTTTGTTGCTTTACAGCATCCATGTGAATGTAACTTAAACCAAATTGGCTCCCAAATGCTTGGCGTGTGAGAGGCAGCGGAGCCTCCTCCGGAGCGGGACCGGAGTGGTTCTGCAGGCGGGTTCCTGGGAAGCCCAGATAACGTGCTGCTGTTCCAGGGAACGCTTTGTGGCAGGGCTTGGGTTTCACAAAGGCCAAATTCCCCTGGGAGCTTAGGAAATATCTTCCCAGAACACAACCAGGGAAACGCTGGCACGGGTCAAAAAGAAAATAAAGAGCGGAGCTGGCAGGAGAGGCAGAGGCTCCGTGTCTTGGGGGGGTGTGAGCCTTTGCTTAATCCCAGAGAGGGGCTTTGCAGAGCTCAGCTCCAAGACCTGTTTTTTCCAGCAGCCAAGGATTGCGTTAGCTGGGAGATTTAAGAGCCCAGCAAAAGCCCTGGATCATCTCTGTGGGAGGATAAGCAGTTTTCCCCGAGGATCTCTGCCCAGAACAGATGCTGAATTGGGATTATTTTTTATAGATATATATTTAAAAATAAATGTCTTGAATTCATTCCAGTTAAGGGCCTTAAATTCAAGATTCTGTGGTGACAGGAGCACAAGCCTATGTAGGGCATGGCACAGGTCAGCACCCTCACAGCCAAAGGGATCCTGCAGCGAAGCTTTTCCCTGTGTGGTTTATTTAGTGAGTAATTTGATTTCACTGCTGATCCCAGGGGATTCCCTGGAGGAGGAGGGACTGAACCTGCCAGGTGTCCCCAAGGGATCCCCACACTGGGAGAGCACCTCCAGCACAGATTTTTGGCTGATTCTCAGTGATTTCTCTCAGTGTTTTCATACTGCTGCAGGAGCTCTGACCCTGAAAGAATGGAGTTGGAAGAAAATGGTTTTAAAATGTGCTTTTTAAACCCAAATATGTGATCCCAGATGCACTTTGGTGACCCCAGACACGCTCCCCTTGTCCTGCTGTACAGAGCCCTGGGTGTCCTTTAAGGTCACGCAAGTCCGACCCTCTTGGGCCAGTTGAATCATTTCCTGTTTTCTTCAGTTTTTGAAGAACTCTGAGGCAGGCTGGAAATGTTTGCAGATAGGGTGAACTGGCTGCTCTGGGGCCATGGGAAAGGTGCAGCAGGGTTAAATATGCAGAGGGAGAGGACAGGGGTGCAGGGCTGCTTTGGGTGTGTGCAGCAGGTAGAGGAGGGGCTGGGGAGCCCCAGCCTGGTTTGAGTTGCTGCACTGAGGATTTTTCCTGCTTCAAGAACCAATCTAGGATTGAGATGTCAACACCATGAGCTGGTTTTTAATAGAAAACTCAGTTGCTAAGGGAATCTCTGTAAAATTCAGCAGCAGTTTGTAGCAGTTCTGAGTGTGCTGTGATGCCTGTGATGGACACTGCTGGTGATGACCCGTGTGTGTGAGCAGTTTTTGAGGAATTTAGTGGTCAAGTGCCCCTCCTGAGCCAGAGGAAAGCTGTCTGGACAAATCCTGAGTGATGGGCTCTGGGGAACTCTGCTTGAACAGGGAGATTGGACATAGATCACCTTCAGTGGTTCCTTCCAACCTGAACCATTCTGTGTGTAAGGACCGGTCATTTTGCATCCCTGTTTCTTCCTGGATGCTGGGATTGAGATGGTCAGGCTGGTGCTGACCCCTGATCCACCTCTGTCCCCCCTGGGCATTGCAGCCACAGCCAAAATTGCCCAGAGAAGCTGTGACTGCCTCTTCCCTGGAAGTGACTGAAGCCAGGTTGGACATTGGGGCTTGGAGCAACCTGGGGTAGTGGAAGGTGTCCCTGCCCATGGCAGGGGGCTGGAACAAGATGATCTTTAAGGTCCCTTCCACCACAGACCATTCTGGAATTCTATGAAAATTCCATTCCCCAGCACAAGGATCCCTGGTGGTGACCACTCTGTGTGTCCCCACTTTGTTCTCCTCTGTAAAATCCCTCCTTGAGGGGATGGAGGAGTTGGGAGGTTTGGTGTTTCATGGTGCTTTTTGGCAAAGAGAGGAAGGAGGAGGAAATTGCTGCCTGAATTCTTAATTTGGAGGGAAAGGCTGTAAGAGATTTTCCTTGTGAATGTGATCTGAGACAAATCCTCTCTGCAGGGAGCAGAGTGCTGCTCCTGCTGAGGGAAGGCTAAAACCCATCTGGAGGGATGTTTTCCTTCAACCGTGGGTGAAAATGAACACCCTCAATCTCTGAGGTGCCTCTTGCCAGGGATGTGGTGCTGTGCCATGAGCTGGAGCTGCCTGGCAGGAGGGCTGCTGGTGGGAGCAGCATCCAAGGGAATGTAATAGGTCCTACAGACTTGGAGAAAATCGTGATTTGTTGTTCCCTTGCTGCCCTGGGGAGCCATAAAGCATTTTCCATGGCATGAGGGGAAGCACTGAACTCCTCACATGCCCCTGTGCTGTTCATCCTGCCAAGCTTGGCCTTCCCAAGCCGCAGGGAGCTCTTGGATGTTCAGGTTCCTCATCCTGGTCCCCCCTTGCTGGGAAGGGATGGCGCCAGTGGGCAGTGCTGGTGTCACCCAGACCAAGGGTGTGGTGCTGCCTTAAATACCTGACTGAGGTTAATCCCGGGTCTGGGTGAGCTTGGGCAAAGCACAACTCAGCCTTGGTTCCTCCCTGCCCGTGGCTGGGGCTCTATGGGTGGATTAATCTGGGCCACTCCTGGTGAAGGAAATGCATTTTTTGTTTTGTTTTCATTTTTCTGGAGTGGTTTTGGACAATTGGGTTTCGAAAATAGACTCAATGAGAGGAAATCCATTTGTTAACCTGTCCCTGTGGCAAGGACGGGGGGCAGATACGGCGCTTCCTCGGGGCTTTATTTACGGTCACATCTGCCTGAGAGCCACCCCAAAGCCATAAATTAACCCCTGTGTCTTGTCTCCCCCACCCTCTCCTCCATGAATCAGGATTTAAATGGACAGAAGGAGCTGTGCCCACGTCTCTGCCACCTGAAGAAAGGCCCCAATGGCTACGGCTTCAACCTGCACAGCGAGAAATCCCGGCCGGGGCAGTTCATCCGCTCCGTGGATCCCGACTCGCCGGCTTCCCGGGCAGGGCTGCGGCCCCAGGACCGGCTGGTGGAGGTAAGGGGGGGGCAGCAGCAGGGATGGGACCCTAGGGAAGCTGAAACAACCCCCATCCCGTGACCTTTCCCATCTGATCACCCCAGTATTCCTCTAATTCGGCCCCTAAGGCCGATGGGGCTGCTCTGACAGTGGCTTTGTGCTCCTTTCTCTCCTACCAAGTGGGCATTTAGTGAACTCTGGGTAGAGATATAGACTAGAAACTTGGAATTGTTTAGGCTGGAAAAGCCCTGCAAGGCTGTTGAGTCCAGCCATTCCCCCAGCTCTGCCAAGGCCACCCATGTCCCCAAGGTGCTGTGCTGGCTCTGGCTGGCACCGAGGAGGGTCAGACAGGTGTCTGTGGGCATAAGGTCAGTGCTGCCCAGATGAGCTGATGCCCTGCCAGGGAATGCTTGGAAAAATAGGGAAAAAGACTTTGAAGAGGTTTTAAGACACAAAATTATGAAAGATGGGGGGAAAGTGCTCTTGGATGCATCTTGGTGGTTACCAGGTGCTAGACAACACTTTTTGTCCAAGATGGGGCCAAAAAGTTTGGATGGGGCTGGGAATTGCCCTCTCTTTGGCTTGTGTGTTGTGTTTTTCCTGGAGAAGGATGTTCCCCCATCCAGAGCTGCCTGTCTGGGCACAGGGACAGGCAGGGACTGATCCAGCAGCCAGCACAGCAGCCATCACCTCTTTTCCTGTGGGAGCTCATGGATATCCCCTACTTGGGCTGCTCCCCAGGAGGATGAACCCCAAAACCACCCCAGAGGGATCAAGCTGTGACCCTCACTCCCGGCTCAGAGCACAAATGGGATTTGCAGCCCCACAAGAGTGTGAGTTGGGAAAATCCTGAGACTAGAGCACTCTTCTGCTTCCCAGCCCCATGTTTAGTTACTCCCCAGCCAGTGGGAGCTGCTGCCTCTTCCCAGCAGCTGAAGGTTTAATGCTGGGAGCAGTGTGGGGCCTGGGCCGGGCGCAGGGCACGGGTGGCAGTGGCTGCGGTGGTGTCACATCCAGGGGTCGTGTTATTTATTTATGGGCTTGGCCCGGGGCCTGGCACACACAAAGCAGCTCGGGGTGAGCTTGCGAGCTCGGAAACCTGATCCCCTCCCTGCCTGCTCTTTGGGGCTTGGATAAATATTTGATGCCCCCAGCCCTGTGCCAGGGTGGGGGGAGAGCAGCCCTGGGCTGCCTGGCCCGGCTCAACCAGGGGTGAGCCCTGAGTATGGATTGGGGTGGCAAGACAGGGATGGAGTGGGGCTGTGAGCTGGCAGCACCTGGAATGAGGTGCAGAGCCTGGGAAGGGGTTCCTTTTCATCCCAGCCCTTGCAGCTGTGCCCTGAGGAGCAGGGGGAACCTGGTTCCCTGCAAAGACTTTGGAGCTCAGGCTCTGCAGCGTCCTCCTGCCTTGTTGCTTTGGATGAGGACTTGGTGGTGCTGAGGCTGTGAGCCCTTCCCGGTGGGACAAAGGGTGATTCATTTGTGCCAAACAATGTCCTCAGTCACCATTGTCCCCTCGCTGCGGGGAACAATCGGGAGCACAGGATCACATTCCCTGTAGGTCCTGCCTCACACAAAGGGAAGGGAGAGATGAGTCCATGGGCCAGGCACAGGGACTCACCCATCAGGGGCACAAAACCCCACGGTTTTCTGTCCCAGAGGGTTGAAGGATGGCATGGTGATGCCAGAGGACACAGTGGAGCACCCAGCCCGCTGTCTGTGCCCACAGGCAGTGTGAGATTCCTGGGGCACATCCAAGGGGAAGGCTGGGTTCAAAGAGGGCAGGCAGAGGGTTTTGGTGGGATCCTGGGGTCTGTGATTCCCCATGGATGTGTTTGGGATGCCTGCAGAGGTGTGTGGTAACAAACACAGAGGATGCTCTAACAGAGGGACTGGGAGTATTTAGGAGGCCATGGTTGGCTGGAGAGGGGAAAGGAAAAAGCCTGTAGCCTTCCTATCATCCCAACAGGAATGAGAAAAGGAAAATCCCACCCCTTAGGGAAAGAAGGGGCTGCTCTGGGGGTCTGGGAGCCAGGACCAGCATCTCTGGGCACAAGTTTGGGTTCTGATGCCATCGCTCTGCAGGTGAACGGGATAAATGTGGAGGGCCTGCGGCACTCGGAGGTGGTGTCCCACATCAAATCCAGGGAGAGCGAAGCCAGGCTCCTGGTGGTGGACCCCGAAACAGATGAGTACTTCAAGAAGCTGGGGGTGACCCCTACGGAGGAGCACACCAAAGGTGAGACCTTCCTTTCTCAGGGTGACCCTGCGCCGTTCCCATGACTCACTGTGCCATGGGTGGGATCTCAGGAGTGAGGGAGAGTCATGTTTCCCTCCTGTCTCATCCCTCAGTAGTTTCCTGAGCACCACCCATCTATTTATAAATAGTGAGAATACACCCTCATCCAGCCAAAAAACAGTTTGTTGCTTTTACACAGTGAATAATTAACTCTGGAACTTGCTGCCACGAGAGGGACTGAGGTGTGGTTGGATTTGGAGGGGAGCCTTCAAAGCCAGGTTGAACAGGGCTTGGAGCAGCCTGTTCTAGTGGAAGGTGTCCCTGCCCATGGTGGGACTGGATGAACTTTAAAGTCCCTTCCAGCCCGAATCACTCCACAGTTTTCTGATTGCTCCTTGCTCCAGTGAAGGAACCTGTAGGTCCCTGGAGAGCCCCGGAGCGAGGCCGGTGTGTGCAGAGGGAAGGGCTCCACGCCGGCTGATCACAGCATGGCCGGTGCAGGAAATGTTTTCCTGCTGCTGAAACCTGGCAGGGAAAGCTGCTCATCCACTCCCCAACCTGCCCCAGTCCCGGGTGAGGACACAGCTCCCAGCCTGGCCTGTCCCCAGCTCAATGGGCAGCTCTGTTTCCCAGCACAGCTGTTCCTTATCTGATCCCCAGTGCACTCCGGGGATGCTCAGGGGGCAGATTTGTCCCGAGAAATGGGTCAGACAATGCTGGGGAGTGCACGGGGTGTCAGATGCTCCGAGGAGGAGCCGGGGCTGTCTGCTGGCACTGCCATAAAGGAGCCCTTTGTCGGGAGGGGACAGAGCCATGGGGAGGGTGGGTGGGGGCTCCAGGCCCTGCATTCACCAGGGAGCAGGAATTGGGTCTGCCTGGCACCTGCGCTGGGGCCAAAGGGCTTTGGGAGATTCTGCTGTGTGCAGGGTAAGAGGAAATAATAATTGTCCTCTTTAACTGAACTGCTTTGACCTCAAACTGACAATTTCCAAACCTGGCAGTTCATCCTGAGCACCTCAACCTTTGAGCCAATGAGTGAGTTTTAAGATCCTTTTAGATAAAGGAAATATGAAAGTATTTCTAGACATGGAAATTTTGTTTTTGCAGTCCAGTTCCACTTTTTTATTCCTTGTCATCTGAAGTTTGTTTTTCATTTGAATAATTTAAAATTTAGCTACTTAGGATACCAGAGACATAAACATCACTTCTGTATGAGCTGCCTCTTCTGATGCCCATTGCTCAGAGCTTGTCCTACTCTAAACATGAGTCTAACATTCACTCCAATAAAATATTTAAGGATCTCAAAGCCACATGGAGATTTTTGCACCAGCACACTCTCAAAATAGTGATTTAGGTTTATTTTTCTGCTTTACCCCAGAAATCCCTACAGCCTGCAGTGATGCAGCTCCCAATCAGTCCTTAGGGAAGCGTCCATGCTTGACATAATTCAGTTATTAATCCTGTCCCAATTAACACATCCGTTAGTCTGAGACAGAGACACATGGTAATGCCTGGGGCAATGACTTGATTGTGGTGATTGGCAGCTTAAATGCATAAAATTTGCCATTGTGTAGGCTATTGTTAGAGTAAATCATTGGAAGTGAGCAAAAAAAAAATTCCAGGGTGCCTGGAGAGCAGGTTGTGGGCCAGACACTGTTGTGACAACACCATGATGCTGATTTTGATGAAGATTTTTGAGTTGACTTTTAAGATTTTTGATTACAGAACTTCTGAAAACAAACTAATGGTCAAAAAAAAAAGAGTGTGCAGCAGTTGATGCCTGTAGAAGAAGGTTACTTGGTGCCCTTCCTGGCAGATGTTTTCCTCTGATTGCAAGGATGAAATGGAGTGAATTCAGAGGATTTGGCAAGGACACGATTCCAGAGGGCACAAGGAGAAGGGAAAGGCTTTTGTATGGTCTGGGAAACAGCGCAAGACAAAGTCAAGGGACAGGATGAGCTGGTGGGGTGGGCAGGGGAGGAGGAAGGTGTGGGATGGCAGGTGGTGATGCTGAGGGATGCTTTCCTGGGACCTGAGGCAGCAATCCCAGCCGAGGGTGCTCACTGTGTGTTTTCTCTGTGTGGTGTCCAGGTGTGGTACCCCAGCCCATGACAAATGGATCTGCACAGACTCAGGTGAGTCCTTGCCTGCTGCAGGTGATAGCTGGGGGCTGCAGCCTCGGGGGATGTGTTGGAGTGATCAGGAGGGGTCAGGGTCTTTCCCTGGTTCCCACCTGTGCCAGGTGAGCCTGGATGCCCCAGGCTCGTTCAGCTCAGCTTTGCTGCTGCTGCCTGGTTTTAATTACTCCCCACTGCAGCTTTAATTTAGAGGTTGAACAAGGCCAATTTCAGCCCCATTTAATCCCAGTAGCAGAGGGAGGAGGTGGCAACGTCCCAGGTCTGGCAGGAAGGGGACCATGCCCTGCCTGGGGTGGGGATGTGGCAGAGCAGCAGCTCTGCTGGGAATCCTAGGGAGCTCCTGTGTGTGTGCAGTCCCCTCAGCAGGACCATTCCCTCCAGGCTCCATCCCATCCCTGGAGCAGCCCAGCACTGCTATACCTGGCTATTTATTGTGTTAACTCTGTCTGGCACAACCCAGACTGACATTTTCCTTTCCTCCAGCTGAATGGAGGATCCACATCTTCATCTCACAGCGACCTGCAAAGTCCTGGGAAGGAATCTGAGGTAAAAACCCCAAACTCTCCCTGTCCCTTTTACACCCTTGTGTGGGTACAGTCCTGCCTCACAGTGCTGTCTATTGATGTGTTTTCAGTTTATCTCCCAGACTTGGGTTCACTTGTATCTTCCCAGCAACCAAAATCCAGGGTTTTCTCTCATCCTTTGCACTGTGGGTGTTCACTGGCACCTTCTTGGGCAATGATTCCTGCTTGGATAGTTTGGAAGGAGGTGGGAGGTGAAAGGCTGTCTGCAGGAGTTTGGGATCTGAAGTGTAATTACACTGATGAGCTACAGCAAGGCTGGGAATCCATGAGGAGCAGAACTGTGAGGCTCAAGTTCTGCTACCAGGACTAGGGCAGGGTAAAATTTAAAAGCCTTTTTTTTTTTCCCTAGTTTGGAGCACAGTGAATTTATCACGGTGTTTAAAGGAGGGGAGGAGTTAGTTTTGGTGATTGGCTGGGCTGAAGGGGTTTCTTTGGTGTGGTTCAACACTAGAAAGGGACAAAACTTGTTGGGCAAGGTGAAGTGGCAACCAAAAGTCAACACAAGGTGTAGATTGGTATTCTCGGGTGTTACTGATTTTTTCCTCCTAAAATAATAAGTGAGGATTTGTATTAAGAAGTAGGGGATTTTTAAAGTGCTCAAAAATTTATCTTCAGCGCAAGGTTCTGCTAAAAATAGAGCAAGGTCTCCATGCAGGTGCTCTGTGGGGGCTCTGCTGTGCTGTCCCCTGCCCCAGGACATTTGGAAGCAGGAATGTGGCAGCACCAAGTGCTCCCATGGTGCCTCTGTGAGCACCCCCAGTCCCGAAGCCTCTCGGGCACCAGCTGTGTCCGAGGTGTGGCCGAGCACCTGCAATCTGCCACCTGCATTTCCCTGTGAGCAGTGAATAATGCATGTCCCGATCCCGTGGCTGCAGCCCTGGGAAGGCCAGGCAGTGTCCTGGGGGGAGCACAGCGGATTCTCCCCCTGAGTCACCTTTGGGCTGTTCAGGGGTCACTGCATGAGAAGTCAGAGTCCCTGGGGTGGAGAAGCTGGAAACGTGGGCTGTGCCCCAGTTCTGGAGCACAGTGGTGCCTCCTGTGGAGTCACCTTTGGGCTGTTCAGGGGTTGCTGTCCTGGCAAGAAGCCAAAGTCCCCAGGGGTGTGGGGGGTTCCTGGGCTCAGTTTGGCTTCCTTCAGCCCAGCAAGGCCGGCACCGTTATCTCACAGAGCTGGTGGAAGGCCCTGCCTGTGGTTATCAGCAGGGTTTGTGCACTGTTTCGGAGCTGGGCTTGCCTGGTGGGGCAGCAGTGCCAGCAGGAAAGCTCTGAAAGGTTTCCCTAAAACTAAAGACCTCCATTCTGTGTGTTCATCCCCACCTGACATGAGTGCAGCCGGGCAGCACCTTCTGTGTTCCTGTTTTTCCCCTTGCAGCTGTGCAGTCACACATTGTTCAGGCAGGTGAAACACCCCCACAAAATGCAGGGTTGTAATGAGCTCCATGGCTACACCGGTGCTGCTGCCAGTGAAACCATGGGCATGGCACAGGGAAGGGGCTGTCACCTCCTGCTCCTACAAAACCCATCCCTGCACATCTGCTTATTGTGCAGGCTGGAGGAAATTCTTCATGGAAGGGGTTGTTAAGCATTGGAGTTGCCCAGGGAGGTGGTGCAGTTCCCAAAGGAATGTCTGGATGTGGCACTCAGTGCTCTAGGCTGGGGACAAGGTGGGCATCAGGCACAGCTTGGACTCGATGATCCTCGAGAGTTTTCCAACCTCAGTGATTCCATGGAGGGCTGTGGGACACTGCAGTGGGGTGGGAATGCTGCGGGGTGACAGCTCTTGTTCTTTCTCCACACAGGACGGTGACACGGACAAGAAGGACCCTTTTGAGGAGAGTGGGCTGAGCCTGAGCCCAACAGCTGCAGAGGCCAAGGAGAAGGTGAGGGCCAAGCGTGTGAAGAAGCGAGCGCCGCAGATGGACTGGAACAAGAAACGGGAGATTTTCAGCAATTTCTGAGCCCTGCTGGTGGCCACCGTCCGCTCTCCTCCCGCCCCAGCTCGGACATTTCTGAGGTGCCTACGCCCTGTCCTTTGGTGTCCACATGAGATGCTTTGTGCTCTGCTCTTCACTGGTTGCTTTTACAAGGCGTATTTTAAAGTCCTTTTTATTTTTATTTTTTATTATTATTGTTATTATTATTATTATTATTGTTACTCACCAGCGATTCTCATAAGACAAATGTGACCAAAGCTCCTTTTCTTGCTTGCTCTTGAGCCTGGTTCCAACTGGCCACCATCCCTTGTTCCTGTGAGAAAGGACTGGAAGAATTTTAACTCTTGTTTCTTAACTGCATTGTTTAGGCTTCTGTTACTTCTTTTTTACTTTTTATGTGGGGTGTTTTGGCTATGTGGGTGTCCCAGACTGAGCCCCGTGGGATGCTCTGTGCCCCTGTGGAAATGGCTCATGACTCACAGTGGGTGCCCACAGGGTGGGGGTGCCAGGGACCCCCTCCCCATCTCCACATGCCCAGCATTAGCTACTCCCACCATGGGAAAATGGACTGTGGCTGGAAATTGCTTTGCTATTGAAGCAAAAACGTTTGTTTTGTTGGTTTTGGTTTTTTTTTTAATGAAGTCCCATGTGTTTCCAATTAGTTTAGCAACCTCCCCCCCACCAGCAGCTCCTGCCTGACAGTAAAGGCCCATTTTTCATCCCCCAACAGCTCTGCAGAGTGGAGAGGGTCGGGTTTAAAAGCAAACCCCAAACCCAAAGGCCACAGCCCTCCCCACCTGCAGCCATGGATGTGGCAGGGGAAGGAGGGAGCGGGACAGGTCCTGCCCCACAGAACACAAAGATGAGAACCACAAGATGCCACAAAAACTCTTTGGACAGACCTGGAAGTGGAGATGACCCAACATCTGCTTCCAGGAGGGAACACAGGGATGCAGCTCTGACTGCAGGCTCAGCACTGGGGAGTGGGGCTGGTCCAGGTCCTACCTGGGCTGGGATTTGGTGTCCTCAGCCCAGGAATGCCTCGCTGCTGGAAGGACATCCTCTGAAGCCATGGGGTGTCCGTGGGGCTGGAGATGGAGCAGGCACTGGTGTGATGGAGTGGGCAGTACCTCTGGCTTCCTGTGGCCTCCTTCAAACCCCCACTCTCAGCATTCAAAGTGTATCTTTAAAGTGTTACAGATTAAGTCCATTTAAGCTCTGTATTGTTGCCTTTGGCTGTGTGAGTGAAGGTGACTCAGCGGAGCTGCAGCGCTCACAGGTAGCAGAGCTGTGTTACCAGGGCAGGGGCTGGGGCTGTCCCACTCCCTCCCACGCTCCAGCAGCAATCCCAGCCCCGCTGTGAGAAGGGACTGGGAATGCAAAGCCACTTTTCCCAGCTGAAAGCAAACGGCAGCGATCATCTGGCCATGGATGAAGTGTGAACACAGAGCTGTGGCTGTGCCCTGCCTCACTCCAGCCCTTCTGTGATTTAAAACTCTTGGGTGGTCAGTGTGCTACAGATGTGGGAATGGCTCTGCACGGATTTCCTAAGGTGTTTCCAAATTAAAAGGTGCCTTATACCATTCTCTGCTCTCCTCAGCACAGGCTGTTTGGCTTCCTTGGGGAGCAGCTGTTGCCTGTGGCCCTTTGCTGCTGGCAGGAGAGTGTGGAGAGCCTCAGGGGTGAAGGAGATGAGTTCTCTTTATGAAAGTTATCTTTTAGGATTGCTGATGGGCTGAACAGGTTGAAAATAATGACTTTGGAGAGGAACTGGTGCAGGTGTTTGGCTGTGGGTGACGAGACAGGCAGTGGGATGATGGGGGGATGTGGAGAGGTTGCCTCCCCTCGAGGCTCTGCCATTAACAAGACACCTCTTCCCCATCTCACTTCAAATTACCTGCTCTCTTTTCGGCTCCCAAAATACTATCTTCTCTCTCTGGGTGATGTTTGGAAGGAGCCCCTCTTTTCCATGGTGAGCATGTTGCTTCCGGTGCCCGTGTAGCCAAACCCCGGCAGCACCCGGGCTGTGCAGGGCAGAGCGTTCCCAGGACACTCTGATGCACATCAGAGAGCACAGACCTGGTGTAAACACCCCATTTCTCATCCAAGACTGCTGTAGTTGAAGGGGGGGAAGAAAAAAATATTGTGTAGTTTTGATTGTAGATCAAAAGAAATCAGGTGTGCAAATCCGTACTGATAAGATTGAAAATCTTAATCTTAGTCCATGGAAACTGCTCCTGGTTGAAGCATTACTGCATTCCTGACATCTTGTAGCTCAGTAGTAATTATTCAGTTCCTGTACATTTAACTTGGAAAAGAAAAATCAATAATGTCTAAGGCTGTCAGCAGCATTGCAAACCCACCATGTACACTGTAATGTCAGTAATAAACTTGGTTTGCCATGTACCCAGCATTTATCTGCTCCTTCCTCAGCGGCTCAGGGAGCCCAGAGCGGAATTGCAGCCCTTTAGCACATTGTAAACTTTGCTTCCTCCCTCGCCTCTTTAAAGAGGAGCTGGAATTATGCCTTTGAAGCTCCACAATGAAGTCAGCACTGCCCTTTCTTTGAAGAACAAAACACAGGGGTGGTGGTGTCCCTCTGAGCTCCTGGGGACACAGCCTGGCTCCCGTGGCTGCTGTCACCCTTGTGGCACACAGAGTGGTACTGGCTCATCTCCTGGCCCTGCTCTGCATCACCCCCCTGCTCTTCTGCTGCCAGGACCCAGAGGTCACTTGTCCAGGCAGTGATTCCCTCTGCTCCTGGCTTGGGAAGGCCCCAGCTGTACCTCAGAATCTCAGGATCACCAAGGTTGCAAAAGCTCTCCAGGATCATGGCATTCAACTTGTGCCCCATTCCCACCTTGTCCCCAGTCCAGAGCACTGAGTGCCACTTCCAGGCCTTCCCTGGAAACCTCCAGTGATGGGGACTCCACCACCTCCCTGGGCAGCCCCTTCCAGTGTTTAACCACCTCTTCCATGAAGAAATTCCTACTGCTGTCAACCCTGGATGCCCCCTGGCACAGCTCTTGTGGTGGCAGAGCCCCTGGCAGGGCTGGGCAGGTCTGTGCTGCCCACTCTCAGCTGGCAGGGCAGGGCTGGCTGCCATGGTCTCAGCCTTGCTGAGGTCACCCACGTTCTCCTCCCCTCACCCAGTGTCACACAAATGCCAGCAAACCTCGTGGGTGCAAAAAACCCTCACCACCTTTATTAAATGAGTATTTACAAGCAGCAGCAAGTCCCTGAGGACAAAGCTTTCCTCTCCAGTGACTCAGCACAGCACAGCTGGAACATGCTCAGCCATTCACCCAGGCTGGAGCCTCCAGCTCTGTCCCAGCAGGATTGCTGCCTCTCAAAGCCCCTTTTTCCTCTGGAGAGCTGAGCCATTGCCAGTGGCTGTTCTCTTGAGCTGCTGCAGCAGGCTCCAGTCCCCTGCAGTCACACTGCCAGCCCTGTGCCAGGCCCAGCTTTACTCAGCCCAAGCAGCTTTGTGGCTCTCCAAAGGCTGGATGATCCCTCAGAGTCTCTTGGCAGCTGGGCAAATGTCTTGGTTGAGGCACTGGCTGCAGCGAGGGTTCACAGGCAGGCAGGTCTGCTGCCCAAAGCCCACCAGGAGCCAGTTTATCTCCTTCCAGAGCTCCCTGCAGGGAGAGGAGAAACTTCAGTGTTGCCATGCAGCTGCTTGGAAGGGGCGAGGAGCAGCCTATGGTGTTAATGGGATCCCTTTCCCTTTCTGCTTGTTTCTCCTGGCTTCCCCTGGACGTGAAGCCTCCCCAGCCTCCCAACCCTTCCTGATCCCTGCTAGGAACAGCTCTCCCAACCTTTCCTGATCCTGCTGAGCTGGGTGGGGAGCAATGCTTGCGCTCAGGCACGTGCCAGATGTGGAGATGTCCCTGTGTACGTGTCAGTTGGGTGTTTGATACTGAAAATTAATCACCAGTGAAGGCCAGGATCCAGCCCTGGGCTGATGCTGCTGTAGCCACTGGGCTCAGCAAGGCCCTGTGTGGAAAAACACCTGGCTTGGGTCATGGTAAAGCAAAAATCAGGGACCAAGAGCTCCACTAGTGGTGATTGATCCATTTGGCAGCAACAGAACCAGCACGCAGGTGAGATGCTGCTGCTATAGCTCTGGCAGAGGGGAAACACCTGCAGCTACTGCGACCCTGGAAAGAGGAGGGAGCCAAAACAGAGTCCCTGAAACTGCTCCGAGCAGGACTTAGTGCAGACAGGGCTCCTGCAGCCAGCAGGGGCTCAGGGCTCACCTGGGCAGCCAGTCCTCCAGTGCCACCCGAGTCTCCTCAGGGTGCTTGGTCTCCTTCTTCACCCACTTGAGCCTGTTTGAGATCCTGTGCACGTGGGTGTCCACAGCTGGGGAGGGAGAGCCCAGAGTTTAGGTGGGGCAGGCACACCTGAACGGAGAGAGCACAGCCAAAAGCTGCCTGTGACAGCCACCAGGCCCAGGGCAGGGCTTCCCCTGCAGGCAGCAGGAGCAGCCAGGTGGAACGGGAGCGAAGGGCAGGGAAGGCTCACTCCAAGAACAAACATTTTCTTCCCAGGCCCAGAGCCAAAAGCATTTGGGGTGGGTGTCTCCCCCCAGGCTCACACAGTCTGAGCCAGCCTCTCCCAAGGTTCCCCTGCTCCATGGAGCAGGCACAGGGCAGCCTGGCCCCAGTTCCCTCTCTACATTCTCATCCTCACGGAGTTTCAGCTGAAGTTACGCAAATTCTGATCTCTGCCCCTTCCTTTGCCCACATGGAAAACACATTTCATAATACCCACCAGCAGAGAGGGCTTGGGAGGCTTAAAGCAGTGTTTATAATGTGCTTTGAGCTCAAAAGCTCTGAATGCAAAGTGTATTATTGTTAGATCAGCAGTGATAAACCTGTCTCTAGGGCTAATTGGGCAAAACTCAGGAAATTGCTGTAAACAGGAAGACTAAGCCTTGCCTCCCAAATCAAAACTGAGCACACAATTATTTGGAAAACACTTGACTGGTTTGGCTGCTGCTGGACTTCCCCATGGCAGGAGTACAACAGACCCCAAGGGTTGTTTGATGTAGGGCAAGGGCCACGGCCTGTCCAGCTGATGGTCAGTGGAGGGGCTGCAGAATCCAGCTCCCGCCCACTCACTCACCCTGCCTTTCCCAGGGCTCTTCCATCAAGCAGCAAATCTTTTTGGAATACTAATCTGTCCCCAGGGGCCCCAGGCTGGGAACTGCAGGTGATGATCCAGCCCCATTTGGCACCAGCTCCCCAGGCAGTGACTTCTCTTGGGAATTTCTGCTATCAAATTTGGGGAGAAACAGCAGCGTCTTAAATCCTACAACTCACTGAGTGGCTGAGGGTCACATCGTTCCCCTGCCCAAATACTCTGCAGATGACCGACCTAAAGGGATGTTAGCAGGCTCCTGGGGCTGGGGCTGCAATACTTTCCCTCTGCCTGGGGAATGTATCAGGCAGGATTGAGTAGAGGGAAAAACCCAGTCCAACTCACCTATGCCAGCCACGCTGTCCCAGGCAATGTGCATGGCCAAATGGGCCATTTTGGGCCCAACTCCTGGCAGCTGCACCAGCTCCTCCACGGTGCTTGGGATGTCACCCCCGTACTTCTGCTTCAGGATGGCTGTGGTCTGCTTTATGTACTTCACCTTGTTCTGGAAAAACAAGGGGAAAGGCACACAATCCAAGCTGCCCTCCAATACAGGGAAAACAGACCAACAGCCCAGAAGACCAACCATTGCTCAGTGTGTGTGACAGGCGAGGCCACACATGGGAGCTGTGGAGGGGAGACAGAGCCTTGACTTCTCCTTGAAGTCAAAATGCTGAGAGCTGAGACCTCCAACCTCATTGCACACTCCAGGCCCTGCAGCCAAGAATCTCATCTTGTGGGCAATACAAAGTGCCAAAATTGGTGTAAAATTCAGCTTTTAGCCTGACATCAGGGGAAAGCTCCCCATGGGAAGGGCATAGTGGCAATCCTGCACTCACCCTCCAGAAGCCCACGGGATAAATGATCTGTCCCAGGGTGTCATCATCCATCTGCAGCACGGTGTCCACGGTGAGACCGTGCTGGCGTAGGCGCAGCATGGCAGCACTTGTCACCTGGTCCTTGGTCTGGCTGGACAGCATCAGGGCCAGCAGCACCTGGTAGCGCATGACCTGGGGACAAAGGGGACACTGAGACCCCCAGGGAGGATCTGGCACCTCCAGCACCACCCTCGGTGCAGGGTGTGCTCCCATCCCTCAGCCATATCCACTCCAAGAGAATGGAAGGCTGCAACAGGAATAATCCATTACCTTTTAATTCCACCACACAATAAAGGGAGAAAAGAAACGCCTTCAAGCTCAGCTGTCAGTATCTGTGAGAGGGCAGGGAGCAGCTCTGTCTGCTGGGATCTCACTCCAAACACACCAGTGCTGACCCACAAATGGCTGGACAAAACTTTTCCTGAGGATGGGATTCTCAGGAGACCCCACAGGATGCACAGGTACAAATGCCCAATGATTTTTCATGCAACTTCTGCTCTAAGCAGCTTTTGAAAATCCCAACCCTTTCTCACTAGGCTTCAGTAGGAACTGGGTGTCTGGCTCCAGTGAGCTCCTCACGGAACTAAATCTGAAGCACTGGGCTAAGAGAGACTGGGAGAAGAAGGACAAATCCCAGAAATTCCTTTGCTGCTTCCATGCAGGGTTTAGCCAGGCCATCACCTCCTATTTCCCAATTCTTTCTCCCCAGATGTGATTCTGTCCCACCAGAGTGAGGAGGATGATGCAACTAGCCCAAAATGACCCGGGATAACATGGGACACAATCCTGCCTCCATCTCTCCTACAAAGTTTACAAAACCACAGGTGCACCAGGAAAAATCCCTGAGTGCGTGGAAACAGGCTAATCCCAGGGTACAAAGAAATGGTGTGAGGAGCTGAGAGTTACAACATCCACTTTTTCTTGGAAGCAACAATCCCACTTCCCTAGGGAAGAGAAGCTATTTCCGTGTGATGCACCACGGACCCCTGGCCCCACAGCTGCCAACCCACATGGCTGAGAGCGCGTGACGTTCTCTGAGTCTGGGGTTAGAGCTCATCCTTCTCCCCAGGGATCCAAGCCCAGGGCATGATGCCAGCAGCAAGGACAGTGTTCCATGAGCTGAGGCTGTCCAGCTGTGTCCTCCAGACCTCTCCCTAAGAGCCCAGCAGGTCCTGCTGCTCCTCCGAGCCTGCATCTGGATGATCCCCACATTCCCACTCCAGAGGCTCCCACTGCTTCTCTGAGCCTGCTCACGGGTGATCCCCACATTCCTCTGCATTCCACAGTCATCTTGCTGGGTACTTTCCTTGGACTTCTATAGAGATTTTTAAGGAAAAAGGGAACGTGGCTTCACGCCCTGCCAGCCTGCTCCATAAGGCAGCACTGCCCCTCACATTCATTACATCCTCTGGGACCAATCCTGGCCCAGAGTCCTGATCCATTTTCTGCCCTGGAAACATCCCAAGTGGGACCGATCCAGGGGCAGCACGAGGATGAGGGAGGCTGTGTTTTCCTGTGCCTACCGGAGCTGGCAGCAGGATGCTGGTCCCTGGGGGAATGCTGTTCCCTGTGGGAATGCTGTTACCTGCGGAGGTGCGCCACTGTCGTAGCACTTCTGCACTCCCATCTCATCCACGGGAGCATCCCTGCTCCTCCTCATCTCCCGGATGCGCTCCAGCTGCTCCCGCCAGTCCCGTGGCTCCCAGCGCGGTCTCCGGGGCTCGGCCCCATCGCCCTGCCCAGGTTCATAGGCAATGGCAACGCTCTTCCTTCTCCTGCTGCGCCTCGGGATGCCGCCCGTGCCCTGGATCTGGCTCCCTGCACGGGATGGCAGAGAGACTCCAGGCTTGAGGAAAGATGCTTTCAGCCCTCACAGAGCTCAGTGACAGCCCCATGTGTCACCAACCACCCAGGAGATCGTGACCAGGGCGAGCTCCCTCCCCATAATCCCAACCCAAACACTGCACAACCCCCAGTCCCAAGCAGAGCCAGCACGGGAGGGCAGGGCGGAAGAACCTGGGAGACAAGCGACACCAGGTGACAACAGTGGGGTCACATGTCACACCATGGGGACACGCGTCCCAAACACACGTGGGGCTGCTGAAGGTGCATCTCCAAGCCCCAGCCCAGACATCCCGGGCTCCGAGGGGGATGCGACAAGGGCACCCAGCCCCTGTCCCCAGCCAGGCCGGGCCCTCACTGCTCCTGGTGCAGCCCCAGCCGCTCCTCATGCTCAGCACAGCCCCGATGCCCCCTTCCCCTGCTTCCCGGAATCCTCAGTTTTCCCCCTCCCGCACGCTTCGTGTCCTCGATTCCCTCTTCCCGTACCCCCAAGAAGCCCCGCTCCTCTCGTCCGTACCCGCGCTGCTCCTGTCCGTACCGCCGACCCCCTGTCCCGCATCCTCCATCCCCTGTCCGTACGCCAATCCCCTGCTCGTACCCCGGTTCCCTGTCCGTACCCCCGTTCCCCGCGGCCGAGCGGAGCCGCCGCAGCGCCGCGGAGGCAGCGGGCCCGGGCCGGGCCGCGCTCATGGCGGCCCCGCGAACTACCGGGCCCGGGGCGCACCGGGGCCGCCGGAACGGGCGGGGCGCCTTTCGAGTACCCG
>JACBWW010000025.1:5543901-5653096 GCA_020086605.1 Lanius collurio | reverse complement strand
CCCAGACCCCCCCCCCCGAACACACAACGGGGGGTCTGGGGTGTGATCCCGCTGTGTTTTGGAGGGGGCTGGGATGTGACGATCGTTGTGTTTGGGGGGGAGCTGTGGTGGGACCCCCATTGTGTGTCCCTAAGCGGTTTTACCGTGACCTGGGTTGGGAGTGGGATGTGGCGTGTCTGGGCTTGTTTGGGGGTCACGGGGGGACATTGTGACATCGCCTGGGGTGGGTTAGGGCTGTGGGGGTCCCTAGGGCGGTGCAGTCTGTGCGTGCCTTGGGACAGTGGGCTGGGGGCTGTGTGTGTCCCCTAGGATGGTGGGCTGGGGACATGGCGTGTCTCCTGGTGACATTGGGCAGGAGGCCATGGCGTGTCCCCTGGGATGCTGGGGCAGGCTCTGTGGTGCATCTCTGGGAGCACCAGGGACTGCAGTGCCCAGATTGTGGGAAAGGCCATGGGATGTCCATAGGGATACAGGGGTGCTGGGCTTGTGCAGGGTCGTGTGCCCAGGGCATGGGTCCCCAAGGGACAGTGGGTTGGGCAAGGAAAGAGTTTCTGGGGGTTGTTGCTGTAATGGCCATCCTTGTTCTTGCCCCTATCTTTCTCTTGCCATGGCAGCACTTGGATATTCCAACACTCAGATTTGTAAGTCCTTCCTCACATCCACATCAACACAGCACGATGTGCTTGGCCTTTGTTTTGGGAACAAGTATCCAGCTCACACCCTCCAAAAAGTGTGTGCATATGGACATATTGCAAAAATCAGCCTGTGTGGTGGGCTGGGCATTCAGAGCTCCCAGGACAGGGTATCCCAAAGGCTCCATGTTCCTTGGGGAGCTGCGGGATGTGGGTGCTGAAGGCAGGAGCAGCAT
Organism: Lanius collurio; assembly: GCA_020086605.1. NCBI lineage: Eukaryota > Metazoa > Chordata > Aves > Passeriformes > Laniidae > Lanius > Lanius collurio. The sequence continues at coordinate 5,652,228 of JACBWW010000025.1, read as the reverse complement.
CAGCTCCTTACATTTCCTCAGTGTTGGGCTTCTCTTTGAAAAGTCTCAAGATGCCCAAGCTCTTTGGAGAAGCCCCGGTGTGATGCTGTTATTGGTGTTTTCCTACTGAAATATTCCCCTTGGGACTCCCTTAGCAGAACCCTGTTGTCACCTGGTCCTTGGTGTTTGCAGGGCCTCAGCGCTTGGCAGCAATGGCAAAGCCTCAGAGCAAGGATTCTGGACTGAAGGAGAAGTTCAGGAACCTCCTGGGGCTGGGAACATCCCGGGGAAGTTCAAAGTCGTCGGAGGGCAAGCAGACAGAGTTTATCATCACCGCAGAAATACTCAAGGTGTGAGAACTGAGTGGAGTGAAGGTGGGGATAGTAGCTGGGGTACCTCAGCTGAGGGGATCAAGAGGGCTCGCTCCTTCTCCTGTGTTCCTCTCCATTCAGTTCCTCTCCATCATTCCCTCTCCTAATCTCTCAACTCATTCACTGGTGAATTGGATGTAAAACTCGCCTACTTTGCAGCTCCAGCATTAGGAGATACTTGTTGTGTTGGGTTACAGGGTGTTTCCCTATCCCCTCTTTTTTTATAGTCTGAGCTTGATGAAGTTTCTGTGGTGGCTGTTTCCAGTGTTTCTGTTTTATGAAAACCTTACAGTTCTGTGAAAATGAAAAATAAAATAATTGATTCCAGTAATTGGTACCATAAGTCTGTAAGCAGAATAGTTGGCACAGAAGGAGGAAAATACAAAAATAAAGGAGTAGGGAGACCAGAATTCCTTCTCCCCTTGGAGAAATGGATAAGTGTTTCTGGTAAGATAAACTGTTAACTTATTTCTCCATTTCTTTCCAGGAACTGAGCATAGAATGTGGATTGAGTAACAGGATACGAGCAATCAGTCAAATTTGTGAAGTGGCAAAAACCAAAAAAATTGAAGAGGTGGGTTCCAAAGTGTTCAGGGAGTATTGGAAGGATGGAAATTTAAGCAGCAGCTCTCAAACTAGTGTAAGAGGCTCCTGTTGTTTAGAAAGCATTTTAAAATGGATGATCCCAGAGGCTGCTTTGTGCTGTGAAAGGAAATTAGTCTGCCCAGCCTTCCAGCTCCCAAGCAGAGAGGATGGAGCTGATGGGTTTCCTAGACCTTCCTGGAAGGAGAATGCCAGGAGATGATGTTCATGGGGATGATGTTTAGAGGGGTTTCCTTATCTCCTGGCTTGTTAATAAGCAGCCCCCAATTGGTTTTGAGCTCATCTTGTAGCTGGGTGAAGGCTTCTGTGCAAATGTTCCCACTGAAGTGAGTGTGGGGATGAGGAATTCCAGTTCCTGGGGTGTAGGACTGGATTTGGTGTCTCCTGGGATTGATCTGATGGTATGATCAGGTCGGTGAGTGTCCCTCAGAACAGAGAACTTCAGACATGAAATCCCTGGATCTTAATCATGATTTACCATAATTCATTGTGACCTGCTGGCTCGAGATCCCAGGAAGAGCTGACCTTTCCTGCCTCACGCTGTTTCTGCTCCCAGCACGCCGTGGAGGCCGTGTGGAAGGTGGTGGCTGACATGCTGCAGCCGGAGCGTCCCGCTGAGGCCAGGCACGCCGTGCTTCACCTGCTCAAGTCCATCGTCCAGGGCCAGGTGACAACAAACCCACGAGGCAGGGGACACTCACCTAAACTGGGCTTTGTGCAGGGGAGAAATGGGAAAGCACCGGGGGGCTCTTCTCTGCAATTGTTTATATTTGAAATTTTGGTTGTACCTCTTAAATGGGAAGAGGAAGAATTTTAATTTAAGTCTTGATTTGATCTCATAGCAAAACTTTTCATACAACTCGTAGAAAGCTTTTCTGGTTTGGGGTAATGCTGTTGAGAAAGAGGAAATACTGTGGGTTGAGTTCAGCATAATTCAGCAAATTTTACATGGTCTTTGCCGAGATGTTCTAGTCCCAGTTCGCAGCTGGTTTTGATGTTTCAGGTATGCAAGGGGTTCTGTGTCAGACACTTCTGGGGTGGCCAAGTTCAGCATACAGCAAATTCTTCAGATTTCTCAATGTGTTGCACAAACATAAGGCTGAATCAGCCCGAAATCGTAGTTTTCAGTGTTCTGAGAAAGCAGGGGTGGATGCTTATGAAAAGAGTAGGCATTGATTCAATAAAAAGATAATTTCAAGCATGAAGATAACTGAGGTAGACCTTGATAATGTCCAGGCCTTAACTGCCCCCCCCCTTTTTTTTTTTTATTTAAAGGGTGAGAGATTAGGGATCCTCAGAGCCCATTTTTTTAAGGTTATTAAGGACTATCCCTCTAATGAAGATTTGCATGAACGGCTTGAAGTGTTCAAGGCTCTGACGGAGAACGGACGATACATCACCTACTTAGAGGAAGAGTTAGGTGAGTATTGTCCCTACCCCTCTTCAATTTGGTGGGAATTAATCAAGGCAGAGACATTCAGTGATAACAGAAAAAGGTAGTGATACCATTCCTGGGTAGATGGGGCATTGTAACAGGTTTTTTTTTTCCTTCTTTAGCTGATTTTGTGCTACAGTGGATGGATGTTGGTTTGACTTCTGAGTTCCTCCTGGTTTTAGTCAACCTGGTGAAATTCAATAGCTGCTATCTGGAAGACTATGTAGCTGACATGGTCCAGTAAGTTGGTTTTTTTAACTCCTACGTGCTTATTCCTGGTAAATTACAGAGAAAGTTGCAGATCAGTATACAGACAAGTGGAATATTTTTTGTCCCCATCTGGGTCTGTTTCATCCCAGGTCATACCTGACATTTCTAACAAATATTTGATTTTCTGTTTTTACAGTGTTCAGATCTGTTTTAGTTTAGCTAAATGTGTTTTCCCCATTTCATGGGGTGGACCTCCTTACATTGTTTAGTCTGTGCTGTTACATTACTTGAGTTGTATTTAAGTCTCCCTTTAACTTTATAAAAGAGGTTGCAGCCCTCGGTGTCCCTTGAGGTGTCACCAGCATTGCCACAGGAAGGGGAATGGGGAGTTAAATAACATGGCAATTAACCTGGCTGTTCTGGCTCTTTGTAATTTGCCTAAAATCATGTGGAGCAAACAATTCTAATTGAATGTTCTTTCTTAACAGCAAGATCTGCCTCCTGTGCATTCAGACTTCATCATCTGTGGACATAGAGGTCAGTGATCTGAGTTTCTTCTGGTACTTCAGAATTCTTTGAAGGTCTTTGAAACTGTAACTTTTACAAACAAAATCAGATCATCAGACTCTGGGTTCATTCTCCTCTTTCAAGAGAGCTGATACAATTTAATGTTATTTGTTAGCCACTAAATCTCATACACCAATAACTTATTCTAAAGCAAACAAAGCATTAACCAATTTGATAAGTGAATCAACAATGCTTTAAAAAAAACCCCAAAAACAACCCAAAAATATATTCATTCCTTTTGATTTCCAGAAGATTTCCTGGGTGTGCCAGGTGAGGATTTGACCTGCTTGATTCACAGGGAGGTGTACAACCATTTTGTCTTTTGCTTTCCCAAAGATTTCCTTGCAAGTCCTCGATGCAGTTGTGTGCTACAACTGCCTGCCCTCGGAGAACCTGCCCGTGTTCATCATCACCCTGTGCCGCACCATCAATGTGAAGGAGCTCTGTGAGCCCTGCTGGAAGGTCAGAGCCTCTGCTTGCTTTGGGCTTTAATGAATTCACTCCTGGATGAAGTGTCAGACATGCCTGTGCACATCTGCCACCGGTTTCAGCTTGGTTATAAGAGTAAATTAAAAATTGTTTAAGGATGAAGGGATCAGCATCTCATTAGTGCGAGCTGTGTCACGTCCATGGGATTCTCCCCTGGTTTCAGCTGGTGTGACTGGCTTCTGTCCTGGCAGGGGAAAGGCTGGACACATTTACTCCAGAAGCATGGCCAGTTAAATCCATATTTAGGCTACTGAATGTTTTAACAATTGGGGATTGAGGTGTTCTCTCTGAATCTGCAGCTCATGCGCAACCTTTTGGGAACTCACTTGGGACACAGTGCCATCTACAACATGTGCAGGATCATGGAAGACAGGTAAAGGAGGAGGATCCAACAAATCCAAGGAATTCAGTAAGGTCCTGGTGAGATAGTCGGGGATTCACCAACCTCAGCATAACAAGCTGAAGGTTCTGGTGTTTAGAAATGAATTCCCTTTCTAGTTATGCTGCTGAAGGGCTCATTTGGGGAATTTCTGAATTTAATTTCCCTCTGTTTAAAGTTGTGGTGAATGATTTTCTGCTTTTCATGTTTGTCCATTGCTGTGCAAGGCCCTGATGTGTAACAGCTGGGAATTCCTGTTGGGACAGTGCATATTCCTATTGACTTTGTATGCTAAAATAATTGTGGCATGGTCTGAATCTTCCCTTCCCCCTGTCCTTAGATCCTACATGGCAGATGCAGCCCTGCTGAGAGGAGCTGTGTTCTTTGTTGGGATGGCTCTGTGGGGGGCTCATCGCCTCAGTTCCCTCAGGAACTCCCCAACATCAGTGTTGCCTTCATTCCTCAAGGTAGGCTGGGATGCTGGGGGAACTCTTTAATCACTTGGATAAATTTAGAGCAGAAACATGCCCCCCTGCACCAAAGAGATCTTTGTAGGCTTTGAGGACAAGAGGGAGGAGTTGGGTGTGGGGTGAAGCAGGGAGAAACTGTAAACCAAGTAAAACAAGAGGATTTATGTTTGTAGCTGAATCCTCCTCCTCGAGTATCTTTGTCCACAAAAGCAAAATCTGAGTCCTTTCTAGAAAATACCTACATTGTGGGCACTTTAGCTTAGAAAATAAAATACAGAGCAACAACTTTCACTCTTCCCAGTGGGTGGTACAAAAAGTGAGGGATGATGTCTTCAGGGACAGCCTCAGAGCTCTCAAAATTTCCTCATCTGAGTGCTTCAAGCAGGAGTTACTGGCTTTAATCCCTTTGACTGTCTGTAGGATGGGGCTGTGTCTGCCATCTGAACTACAGCTGCTCACAGGAGTGCAGAACTGCTCTTGAGAAAGTGGTTCTTTGCTGTGTCCTTTGTGTGCAAAGACTTGAATGGATTTATCTCAGGCCTCCAGGCTGATTTCCTAATTAATAAGGCATGCTGCACTTGAGTGCAGAGTGTTTCTGGGCACTGCTTCCCAACTGCTCACTGACTGAAGTGCTTTGGGTTCCAGGCCATGACCTGTCCCAACGCAGTCGTGTCCTACGAGATTGTTCTGTCCATCACACGCCTGATCAAGAAATATGGGAAGGAGCTGCAGGCTGTGACCTGGGACATCCTTCTGGACATCATGGAGCGACTGCTGCAGCAGCTGCAGGTGGGTGTTGGGCCTGCCAGGATGTGCTTTCAATCCAAAGGCTTTGCCATAAATTGTTTTGCAAATTGATCTGTTTGTGCACTGTGGGGAAATTGAAGCTGAGAAATCCTTAGCCCAATTTTCACTGCTGTGGTTCTCTGTGTGTGTTTAAAATTAGCACTTTTGGGCAAGGTGGAACTCTTTCAGGAATGGTTTTGTCTCTTTTCAGGTTCTGGAGAGCCAGGAACTGAAGTCCATTGTACATGATCTTTTGACCACAGTAGAAGAACTCTGTGACCAGAATGATTTTCATGGCTCTGAAGAGAGATTTTTTGAGCTGGTGGAAAGATGTGCTGATCAGAGACCAGTAAGGCTTTGTTACTGTCCTACTTTTGGGTCTATTCTGTTACAGCTGTAAGTTGAGAGTCCTAAAACAGCAAATGGTCAGAAAATCTCAGCAAGGACTTCCATGAGCCTTATTCCTGTGGTGGGGGCTGGGGGAATGGATTTATTGTGTTTGCTTATACACTAAAAACATTTCTTGGTGTTTCCATAAAAGGAATCTTCTGTGTTAAACCTGATAACATACAGAGCTCAGTCCATCCACCCTGCCAAAGATGGCTGGATCCACAACCTGCAGCTCTTAATGGAGAGATTCTTCAGGTAGGAAATCATAACTTTGGGATCTTCTTACACTTAAGAAGCACTTTCAAGTGTTTCTTGCCACCTTTTCATGGTAGATAACCTTGCTTTCTGAAGTCCTAATGTTCTGAAGTTCTAAGTTAGTAAACAGCTTTTGAGAAGTGTGGTAGTCCCAGGGCACAGCACATGAAAGGACTTATTTAACAGAAGAAAAGCTTTCTACTGAGTTCTTTATGCTGCTTTTTTTCCCCTTCTTTCCATTCAATACTATTCCAATTAACTTAGGCAGTTATGTTCCACTCCACAGCACTTTGTAGTTCTGACACCAAACAAGATTTTCCTGTTAAGCATTAGGATTGCATATGGTTATCCAGTACTCCAGTTATCTAGTTTTGAATTGGTCTTCCCTAAGGGATTCTGTGCTCTGAAACATCAACACAGAGCAATAACAAACTTCTGTCTCCTCTGTGAAATGCTGCCAAATAGCAGCTCTGCCTCACTGCCATGTGTTTGGTTTTAAATTTGCTCACCAGAGCACTTGTTCTTCTGACATGTGCTTCCTAGTTTGGATTGGAAATGGGAAAGTTACAATTACAGGTCTGAAGGAGTAAAAGCTGAATTGGGATTTGAATCTCCAGTTGTTCTTGAATCTGATTTCAGATGTTGAGACATTTACTGAGGGCTCAGTTGATCTCTCACAGTTACTGTTCCAACTCTGAAAAAGTTTCTTATTTTCCTTTCATTTTACTTTCCCCCCTTTCTTAAATATCAAGAACTCTATTTTATTAATTTTGGATTTGCTTTCCCTATTTTAGGAACGAGAGCCGTAGTGCTGTTAGGATTAAAGTTCTGGATGTGCTGTCCTTCGTGCTGAGCATCAACAGACAGTTCTATGAGGTGTGTGTTTGCTGGGGATGCCAGGTGAGGTCTCAGGTGGGTGGGAAAGCCTTTGGTGAGGCACATTTTCCTGAGGACTTCAGGTTCCCTCTTGCCCACACAGACCCGTTTCTTTGGGGTGCTTGTAGGGGGATTTGCCATTATTTGTCCTTAGCTGGATACAGAAATGTGCAACTTGCAATGGGAGCTGCTGGGGTTTGAGGATATACCTGGTTGTGTCTTGGCTTCCCTGTTTTAAGGCCATTAATTCCATGTCCATTTTGTTTTGGAAGAACTGACAGTCAATGTGAGAGGTGCAAAGTTGATTTAAAAGCTTTGTAGAAGGATGGGGACTGGACATATTGGGCAGTGACTTGGCTTGGTGCTTGCAGTTTAATTGCTATCCAAGATGGAAACTCTTTGAGAGAGGAGTTAGGAAAGGGCTGCAGAGATATTTTCAGCTCCTCAGGATGTGCCCAAAGTGTCAGAGGGCAGGAGGAGGCAGAGATACTCCTTGGATTCCTTCAAGATTTGTGAAAACATGAAGCTATTGGTGTTTCCTCTCTCTCTCAAAAAACCAAGGCCTAGAAATCCCTTGTCTGTTTGAGCCTGGGCTGTCAAATCTATAGGGGAGACAAAAACCAAAGCACCGAAAAGTTCAATAAAAGTCACAAAGATCTGGAGGGATGGCAGACAGAAATACCTATTGGATGGAAGAGGAGATCAAGGAATGAAACAGTGGAGAAACAAGCCTGATATCAGAACAGCTGAGATCTTTTGTTTGAAATTATTTCTCTAACGTGCTGGCTGAACATCTGACAGCTTAGGAAGGTCTGTCCTCTTGCAGGAAGAGCTGATAAACCTGGTGGTGATCTCCCAGCTGGCTCACATCCCAGAGGATAAAGATCATCAGGTCCGAAAATTGGCCACTCAGCTGCTGGTAGACCTGGCTGAAGGCTGCAACACTCATCACTTCAACAGCCTGCTGGATATCATAGAGAAGGTGAATACCAGGCAGGGCTGGCAGCTTTTCCAGCAAGGATGACTTCCTGAGGCTTCCCTCACCTTCCAGCATGGAAATAGAGAAAAGGTGTGTTTAAACTATGTGTTTTCTCTTTCATAGGTGGCTGCACATTCTCTGTCATCTCCTTCTGAACTGGAAGAGAGGGACTTGCTGTCATATTCAGCTTCTCTGGAGGATGTTAAGACAGCAGTTCTTGGCCTCCTGATAATTCTTCAGGTAAAGGCTGCAGAGCATTGAACACAAATTGTTCATAATACTCTTCTGCTGGACTTGGTTTTTTCAATAACTCTTCTCCCACTATTAAATATTCTGAGTTTTGTTTAACTATTTAATATTTACTTCTTGTTTTGGTCAATCCTTTGATTTTGAGCACTGCAGGATTGTTTGCAAAATGTTTTATTTTCCTAATTTCCATTGTACATTGCAGACAAGCACATTTTCCTGCATGGAGGGAAGATGTGGCAATAAATTAGCAGAAAGGGGGAGTTCATAACCCTGAATAGATTTAATAGATTTGTAGTGTTCGGGCAGCATGTCCTGGGCTGTGGTTAAGTTGTATGAGCAGGTTGTTCCTCAGAGCAGACAGAGCTGCTCTGGAGTCTTTGCAGATGTTCCTTCCAGAGCCCCCTGTTCATGTTGCATTGAGGATCAAGTTTTTGCTGCATTTCTCCTGGAAGTGGCAGTGCAGCCCCAGGTTTGTGACAGGATCCCTGTGGCTGGGCTGTGTTTGTGTGCCTGCAGACCAAGCTGTACAGTTTGCCCTCCAGCCATGCCACCAGGGTGTATGAGATGCTGATCCAGCACGTCCAGCGCCACTACATCTACTCCTACAGCCTTCCGGTGGCCAGCAGCATCAGGCTGCAGGTAGGAGCAGCCCCCTGTGCTCCCAGGGCCACAGCTGCACAATCCTCTGGCATTTTTGGGTGGCAGGTGGGATCTGGGTGCTCTAGAGCTTGCAAGAAGTAGAATTAAGTGTTTCTTGGCTCATACAGGTGTGTAAAAGCAGTGTGATGCCAGAAGTGATGCCTCCTGCAGAACAAGCTGTGGCATCTCTTAAAAATCCTTTTGCACCTGGAAGAATATCCTGTGGGGGTGGGAGAATATTCCAGTGGCTTGGGGTTTGAGTGATTCCAATGTCTTCCCTGTTACAGGTGTTTGATTTCCTGCTGATGCTCCGAGCTGACTCCCTACACCGCCTTGGCCTTTCCAACAAGGATGGAGCAGTGAGGTTCAGCCCCTACTGCCTGTGCGATTTTGTGTAGGTTTTTCATGGTGTTAAGCAGAAGAATCACAGGTTTGAGTTGGAAGGGACCTTAAAAATCATCCAGTGCCACCCCTGCCATGGGAAGGGACACCTTCCACTACCCCAGGTTGCTCCAAGCCCCATCCAAACTGGCCTTGGACACTTAATTTATTTTTTATTTTTGAAAAGCTGTTTTCAAAACTAAATTGTATTCTTGCTGAGCCTAATGTTCCATCAGTAGCAATTTGCAGTTTTTCTAAATCTTCTGAATCCTAGACCAGTCTGTAGTTACAGCTTGGGATTGTCTGAACCAACTCATTGGTGAACTGTTCTTACAAATCACTTCCCTGCAGAGCTCTCAATTTCAGTTATGAAATTTAAGTTCCTGCTCACAGAACTTCCCCCAAAAATTTGCAATTTCTTGCCTCAACCCAGTCTCATTGAATTTTAAAAAGAATTGAATTTTGATTTGATGATTTGTAGAAGTCTGGCTATTTTTAATTTTATAGCTTTGTGTAACACACCCCAAAAGGTACCTTTCTAAATTTGCTACAGACATGGATAGAAAAATCCTTCACTTGACCAAACTGGCTCATTGCTGTGAGCAGTCCTTTTTTTAATTGAAAATGCAGATTATATTTTTCAGTCTTTAAATTGGCTCCCGGATAGGGTAGTGCTGTAGGTCACATGAATAGGCTGTAAAAATGACACGTATTTTCCTCCCTTTCTGTGTTGCAGAGAGGCAGAGAAAAGGCCTTCTGAGAAAAAGCCCCCTGGCACCCTCTCCCCACCTTCAGGCAGTCCCAGTGTGCCTTCACAAGGTGCCACCGTCCGGGTGGGACACCTGCCCTACTCCATGGTCTTTGGGGTCCTCCTGCAGTGTTTGAAGCAGGTATGTCCACTCCTGGCACCAGCTGCCTGGGGAATTCCAGCCCAGAGTACCTAAATAATGCCTGAAAAGCAATTTCTGCTCCTTCTGCTCAAAATCTGGGTGTGATTGTGCAGCTTCACAGCCACCAGTGGGAGCAGCAGTCCAGCTCTTCAGAAGACAAGCACAGCTTTCATTTCAGTGCTCCAGAGCAGGCAAGGGCAAAAATTGTGCTTGTTAGACAAGGTCTAGTAAGCCATCCTGTTTCTGAAAGGGCATTTGAAATTAAAACCTCTCCCACTACAAGTTTGTGAGATGTTTTGAGACTTTGTGAATGTTTCATCACCAATAAACTGCAAACAGAATGTGTTCCTGAGTGTGGCATCGGACACGGTCCTGTGCTGAGGGCTTGGCTTTCTCTGGGAGTTCATTGGTGCTGGTGCTTAGGAGAATTGAATTCTGGCTGTCAGATCTCAATATAATTTCTCTTCCAGTTTGTGGTGCCAATATTGCACCTAGAGCTGGGTGACAGACAGGGAGAAACTTGTGACAGCTAAGTGCCACTTCTTTTTCTGTATCAACCATGACAAGACCCTGCATCTGCCTAGGAAATGACACATTGTCTGCAATTTGATTGATCTTCCTTCCAAACTGGAGTGAAATCACGCAAAAATTTTCAACCTTAACATTTTCTGTCTTTGCAGGAGACAGACTGGAAGGTGTTGAAATTGGTTCTCAACAAATTACCCGAATCCCTCCGCTATAAAGTGCTATTTTTAACTTCTCCTTGCAACATAGACCACCTGGCCTCTGCACTGAGCTACATGGTAATGCCACTGAGGCACAGTCCCCAGCTCCTTGGCTTGCTTGGAGGGGATTTTTGAGTGGGTTTTTTTTTGTCTTCAGATGAATATTTTAAAAATTGATGGGCTGGTTGTCAATCCTCATTCACCCTTTCTTTTGTAAAGGTTGTTCTAGGTACAGAATAGGTAATAATGAGTGTTCTTAATGTGTGTATATATGTATATACACGGGTCAAGGGGAGCTGTGGGCAGTGCCTTCTGCTGCCTTTTAGGGGGTATTTCAGTGACAGGTGCCCTGACTGGCTGTGTGGTGTGTCAGCTCACAGACAAGAAGACCACGGACAGGCTCCACGGGACCCCTGAAGGCTTTTCCCGCACGGATTTGCACCTGGCTGTGGTCCCTGTGCTGACAGCATTGATATCTTACCACAATTACCTGGACAAAGCCAAGCAGGTATAGGGGAAGTAAGTGGGTGTAGGGAGGGCACAGCCTGTAGAGCATTTTTTTTTTGCCTATCAGCTGGTTAGGAGACAGAAGTGCAAGGTAACACTGTCCTTTGCTGTTGGGAAATGCTGCATTTGCTGAATTCAGGGTGAAAAAATACTTTGCTAACTCAATGCAGGATTAACTGTGGATTCGCTCCTCACCTGTCCTCCCCTCACAGGTCACTGAGTGACTTCACCCTCTGCAGCAAGACCCTTATAAACACAAAATTTCTGTTAAATCAGAAACTTTTAATATTAAAGTCTCAACTGCCTGCATGATTCAAGTCCCCTGATAAGATTTTGGCCTGGAGTATCTGCAGCATTATTTAAAGCTCAGTGTTAGCATTCAGGTGTGTCACATAGGCCTTGCAGCAGGGATACCTTGGAAGGGGGTCAGGAGGTGGTGCCTCAGGGATGTCCTTCCAGTGTGCTGAGTGTTTGTCCTGCTCTCCCAGCGTGAGATTGTGTACTGCCTGGAGCATGGGCTCATCTACCGCTGCGCCAACCAGTGCGTGGTGGCACTCTCAGTCTGCAGCGTGGAGATGCCCGACATCATCATCAAGGCACTGCCTGTCCTGATTGTCAAACTAACCCACATTTCTGCCACAGCCAACATGGCAATCCCTCTCCTAGAATTTCTGTCAAGTAAGTCGTGATGTTCTTATTTTTGTTGTCTGTAGTTGTGTTTTTGGCGTGGAATATGGGGGGTTTGATTGGGTTGGTCATATGGAATGCACTGTGATGGCCTTGCTCCATCCTCAGGTTTTAAATGTTTGATCACCTCATTTGTTACAAGTTTTCTGTATAAAGCTCTCTCACTGAAGAGAGAAACACACTCTGTGTCATGCAGCCATATGGAAATGTGAGCTGCCTTCTCCTCCTTGAATGACGTTATACTCTGATTTTAACTTCCATGTCACTGATCGTTTAGAAAAACTAAAAAATTAGAAACTAAACTGAGTTTGAATGTTGAATGGTTGTGCTGAGGCCTCACCTGTGCTGATTTTGTTGCTGGACTGTTGCAGCTCTGGCCAGGCTGCCTCACCTGTACCGGAACTTCGCGGCAGAGCAGTACGCCAGCGTCTTCGCCATCTCCCTGCCCTACACAAACCCCTCCAAGTAAGGACACAGGGATGTGCTTCTCTCTCATCGCTGAAATTGAGAGCATTCAAAGCCTTTTTTTGTAGTTTTTGACTCAAAGTTATTTACGGGTTGTTGCTCATTCTGGTGTCTCCAGGTTTTTCCTAAAGAAGGGATAATTCTGCCCTGTGAGGATGGGGCAGGCCCTGGCACAGGCTGCCCAGAGAAGCTGTGGCTGCCCCTGGATCCCTGAAAGTGTCAAAGGCTAGGCTGGACAGGGCTTGGAGCAACCTGGGATAGTGGAAGTTGTCCCTGGGGGTGGAACTGGATGGTCTCTGAGATCCCACCCAAACCATTCTGTAATTCCATCATACAATTCTAGGACATCATCACCTTGGACAAAAACCTGCTTTTCTTGAATTTTTGAGGTTCTTTTTTTTCTTTACACTTTCAGTAGGTAAAGGACCATTTCTGTTTATCACATTGAGCTGTGCACACTGAGCTGTGGGGCTTCTCTGCTGTTGCAGGTTTAACCAGTACATCGTTTGCCTGGCCCACCACGTGATCGCCATGTGGTTCATCCGCTGCCGCCTGCCCTTCCGCAAGGACTTTGTCCCCTACATCACCAAGGTAATGGCACTGCTCAATCCAGCAGCCTACAGGAGAAACGACAGCTTAAAAACTGATCTGAGAACTTTAAAGGTTGTTTGAAGCTACAAAAATACGATTTTCCTTGTTAGCTTCTCTGTGAGCTCTCGTGCTTTGGCCTGTGGTTGCAGACTTCCTGCTGCACGTTGTTCACATTGTCACCTCTGTCCCCATGACAGGGCCTGCGCTCCAATGTCCTCCTGTCCTTTGATGACACCCCAGAGAAGGACAGCTTCAGGGCTCGCAGCACCAGCCTGAACGAGAGGCCAAAGAGGTAAATTCTGTTTGACCCCAGCAGGGTTTGGTGTTCCCTGTTCTTGTGCTCACGCCTTTCCCTGCGTTTTCCTGAAGGAGGCTGGGTGCAGTGATCCCAAATCTGGCAGTGCAGTAAGCAAGCAAAGTAAACCTCTTTAGGTCAAAGACAACTCAGGTTGGTGAGAAGCTGGGATCCAGCTGGGCTGACAGTGTGGTGGGGCAGCTGAGGCAGCGCTGCCTGTCCTGCAGGACTGGGCAGGCAGTGGGGACCTTTTTGGTGTTCACTTTTGAAAATCAACAGTTGTGTCAGGTTGGGGTGTGTCAGTACAATGTTGCCAGAGATAACAGAACAGGGTAATACCAGAAGTAATACCAGAAGTAGCAGAATCCCATGTTCATATGGATTGTGTGAACTCCTTTTGATGATTGATCTGTAACGAGTGATTTTCAGATGATTGCCAGAGAAATCAATGACCTGTTGTGATCAATGACCTGGATAAATTAGAGAACCAGTACTGTGTTTTTCCATGGTGTTCCCAGTCAGGTCGGTGCACTGGCTGGCACACAGCTGGTCTGTCTGGATGTCCTGATCCCTTATTTTTTTTTGATCTTTGAAGCCATCATGACAGTTTTAAGCAAAGCCTTCAGAAGTCAGAGTGTTTCTTGCCAGCAGTCTTTCAAAGTAACATTTACCAGGAGAGGAAGATATTCCTTGGAAGGCATTCAGGGTTTCTCCAATGTCCTTTTACCTGCAGGGATTACCTAAATTGGTTCACTTAACTTGCTTCAGTGTTGTGAGCAGTGAGCACATGGTGGCATCTGAACCCTGGGGAAAGTGCCTCTACTTCACCTGCAAGGCTGCAGCAGAGCCTTGCAATGAAGAAACACCATCCCTGCCCTACTGCTGCAGCTGTAAACCCTGTGTTGTGTTTCATCTCTCCCATCTCCTCCTCTTTCATCCAGTAACTTGGAAGAGAAGCCTTTTGACACTCATCTCTCCAATTAGAATTTCAACTAATCTTTTTTTTTTTCTTTTTTCCCCTCTAAAAAACCTGTTAAATTCTACCAGGTTGGAATACTTCTGTATCTAAAGGCTTTTGATGGATCACTTTCCAAAGAAATCTCTGCTGAGGAGTGTGGCTGTACTCAGGCAGTGCCCAAAGCACTGGAATGGCAGGGTGCCACTGCCTCTGGGTCTGGCTGAGCTTCGATTCTGGCCAGGGCACAGAGGAAGAGCATGGAGCAGATACCAGTTTCCCTGCCTGAGAAGCTTCTGGGCTTGGTTTTCACTCCTTGAGCCCAAAGATTGCTTCCCTGCCATAGCTGAGGTGCTGAGTGTTCCCAGGGATCGCAATCCCAGCAGTTCCCAGGGTTGCTGGATGTCCTGATATTGGTGTGGGTGATGATCCCTGAGCATGAGCCTGTGCTCTCTGCAGCAGTTGTAGCCAAAAGTGATCTGTGTTGGGAGAAGGACAAAGAAATTCTGATCCCTCCAGGTGGCAGTCCGAGATGTAAGAGCTCACTGAGAGGAGGATGGCAAATAAATTGTGTTTAGAAACAGCTAGAAGGGTTAAGTTAGTGCCTACATTTTATCCATGGGGATGGGAGCTGCTGGACCAACTGTTCTGCCCAAATTAGCCCTGAGCCTGGCATGCATCTCAGTGACTAATTAAAGTGCCTCTTGGATCTTAATTGCTGTCATCTCCCACGTGTGCTTGGCACTTGACACTGTGAACAGTCATTTCCTTTCTGTGCCAATTCAGAGTCCAGGGAGCTCCCTGGAGCCCCTGGTGAGGCAGCTGGGGTGGCACGGGAGCATCCCCAGCCAGGGGATGCTTGTTGGCTCTGCAGTGTGAGGAGGGTCTGGAACAGGGGGCTCAGCGTCCCCAGGGCCTCGAGCTGGGCTAAGGGGCACTTCTGGGAGGCCCTGGGTGTGTTGTGACTGGGGGAAAAGCTCAGCTTTGGGCCAGGCTTAGTGGGGACAGAGATGGTCCCTGTCTTAGAAAAACCAGTCTGCCTCCTGGTCCAAGCATTTTAGGATCTGTGGAAGCCCTCAAGTGTTAAGTCATGGTGAGCTGGATCAACACAAGAGGAGGTTGAACTGCACAAAACTCCTCAGCCTTGAGGAATTTGTGCCCAGGTAGCCCTCATGTGCTCTTGCCTTTGCTGAACAGCACAGTATTCCAACTGTCATTTCAACCAGTTTTTTTCTTTTAACTTGTACTAATTTCATTTGTTTTGTAGCACATTTAAAATCTTGTTTTCAAATTGTGGTTTGTCTTTTTAATGCTTTTCAGCTCTGCTTGTTTGTACGTTTTAATTTTTTTTTTGTTTCCCTTTTTTTTTTTTGGTTTTTTTTTGGCATTTGTTTTATTTTCCATCACCCTCCGGGATCCCCCAATATTGACCCTGTGACTGTGACCTTTCAACCTACATCCCTCCAATGGTTTCCTCCCTTCTGTGACCTCTTTTGGGGCTTGGTGCTTCTCCACATAGTAGTTTAAGACTAGCCAAAAATGCAAAGCAAGGCTTGAATAACTCTCCTCCAGTGAAAGAGCTGAAAGAACCCTCTGCAGTTGATGCCTTCCGATCCCGCAGCATCAGTGTGTCTGAACATGTGGTCCGCAGGTAGAGGCACTTTAAATGGGGACAATCCAAGAGCAACTCAGCCCTTGGAGGTTTTACTGCAAGGGTGGGTGGAAGCAGGGTGGATTTGCATGTGGGATGCTTGCATGACTTGGTAATCCCATCAAAAACTGGCCTTAGCCACAGGCGAAGGTTTTGGGAAAGTATCCCGAAGCTTCCCAATGCCACATCACACCCTGGGTGTCCGTGGTCACTTTGCCACGTTCTCTGATGCTTTAGCAACAAAAAAAAAAATTCTATTTTTAAAGTAAAAGTGGTGAAAGGAAAAAAAAAACCCAAACAAAAAAAACTCCACACAAAAAAAGGAAAAAGGTTGCATTCTGCACAAGTGAGAATCCTGGGTACAACTCACTAAAACTTGAGCCTCCTAAGCAGGGATTTGCTTCAGGAGAGGCTTTGGAAGCTCCACAGAGTTATGGAGAGCCCTCCTTCCAGTTCTAGGAGGAATAGTTCTGGCCTCAGTTTAGGATTTCTTCTGAAGGAGCTGAAGTGTCCTGGTCTCAAGTATGATGCCATGAAAAACCTGGATTTGTCTTTCCAGAGAGCAGTGAAGGGTGTGCTCAGCCCATATGAATTGTTGCTTTCACAACTAAAGAAAACAAGATTTGATTTCAGAGATTGATTTGATTAAATGACAGGTTTTGATGGCAATCATTGACGTGCTCCAATGAAAGATGTGAAATTATCGATGCCAGCTTCTAAAACGTATTTCTGGATCGCTTCCCTTGAATGTTAAACTGCTGAACCTGAAGATTTGTGCCTTAACCTGTAGGATTGCTGTCAGCAGAACTTGAGTTTTTGTTTTTTATTTTTGGTTCTATGTGGTGTTTGGGGGAAAGAGGTGGAAGTGACTGAATTGCAGTTATAGTTCTGACACTTCATTTTATGGGAGAGATCCTTTCCTATGAGGGTGGGGAGGCCCTGGCACAGGGTGCCCAGAGGAGCTGTGGCTGCCCCTGGATCCCTGGAAGTGTCCAAGGCCAGGCTGGATAGGGCTTGGAGCAGCCTGGGATAGTGGAAGGTGTCCCTGACATGGCAGGGGTGGCACTAGATGGGCTTTGAGGTCCCTTCCAACCCAAACCCTTCCAGGATTCTCTGATATCCCCTTTAATCATGAGGTGATCTTCTTCTCTTGCATTTATGTGTAAATGGTAGCAATGAGAAGTTCAGATAATTACCCATAATGAAGCCAAAGAAGTTGCCACATCATAAAAATTTTGGCTGTACTTCAGCTTAGTTTGTATTACAATGGCATAAGGAGTTGTCTTTATAAAAAACTGCAGTCTAGCCTAAAGCAGAAATGTTTTTAAAGTGCCTTGCTGATTTGGCTGATTTGAAGGCAGACCTGCTCTCTATTGTTGTGCCAGTTTCCTGTTCAGAGTGCAATTTTTTTTCCTATTTCAAGTTAAATTAGGTTTTATGTAGCTATTGAATTTGGAGGGGAAAAAAAATCAAAATATGTGAGAGATGCAACAGAGAAAAAAAGCAAACCACAGGATTATAAAGTGAGGTCTGGAGTGGCCCAATTTCTGGCTCATGGGCAACCTGCTGCCTGGGAAGCTGGTGCTGGTCATGGGATGCTTGCCCTCAGCATAGATTAGGAACTCAGAGCTGCCACTCACTCCTTGCTTGGTGCACTTGCCCATGGGCCACCAACATCAGAGAGCACTGGCCTGGCCAGCTGAGTGACACTGGAGTCTCTCCAGAGAAAATACACTTCCTGCAATGACAACCTGGGAAGCACAAGACGAGGCCGATCCCAAAATGTTTCCCAGTCCCTGGGTTTGATGGCTGGCACGTGCATGCACAGCAGGGTCTGCATCCCGCCGTCTGTGGGCACAGGGACACGGGGCAATCTGATCTGTCACTTGGGGATATTCTCTTCCAGTCGCATCCAAACATCCATCACCAGCTCGAGCCTGGGCTCTGCAGATGAAAACTCCATGGCTCAGGCTGATGACAACTTGAAAAACCTGCACCTGGAGCTGACAGAGACCTGTCTGGACATGATGGCTCGATACGTCTTCTCCAACTTCACTGCTGTGCCCAAGAGGTCAGTCAGGGACCAGGGACACATGGGTGGGTTTCAGGTTTGTGTTTCACTTTATTAGTGGAAAAACATTGGGATTCTGGCAGGCCCAGGCTCTGAAGCCTTTCCTCACTGATGAAATCTTGGCTGAAGAGATGAGATGAGATGAGATAAGACTATAGAAGAGAAGGCTATGGGAAGGCCTTGGAGCTCCTTCCAGTGCCTAAAGGGGCTCCAGGAGAGTTGGAGAGGGATTTGAGACAAGGGATGGAAGGGACAGGACACAGGGAATGGTTTCCCACTGCCAGAGGGCAGGGATAGATGGGATATTGGGAAGGAATTTTTCTGTATGAGGGTGGTGAGGCACTGGAATGGGTTTCCCAGAGGATTCCCCATCCCTGGAAGTGTTCCAGACCAGGCTGGACAGGGCTTGGAGCACCCTGGGATAGTGGAAGGTGTCCCTGCCCATGGCAGGGGGTGACACTGAAGGGACTTCAAGGTTCCTCCCAACCCAAACCATTCTGTGGTTCTGTCAAATCCACTGGAGACAAGCAGCCTTTGCCTCAGCCTGGACCTGTCTGGAGGAGAGGCCTTTAAGGTCTGGAGCAGGGCTTTGCTCCATGTCCATGCTGGATAGTTAGAATCTGCTGCAGAAGCTCATCCATCATCCTGCTGGATAATGTGGATGTTGGCAGCCAAGGGGAGTGGCACAGATGCTGTGTAAGGAAGGAAAGCAGGCGGCACCTCCTGCATGGTTAATGACATCAGCTCTGTTCTCTGCCTCCTGAGGAATCTTCACCCCAAATGTGTTCCCAGGTCTCCTGTGGGTGAGTTTCTGCTGGCTGGAGGAAGGACCAAGACGTGGCTCGT
Organism: Lanius collurio; assembly: GCA_020086605.1. Taxonomy (NCBI): domain Eukaryota; kingdom Metazoa; phylum Chordata; class Aves; order Passeriformes; family Laniidae; genus Lanius; species Lanius collurio. The sequence goes on along the minus strand of JACBWW010000025.1, from coordinate 5,633,487 downwards.
TGGTAACAAGCTGGTGACCATCACTACAAGTGTTGGAACAGGAACGAGGTCTCTGCTTGGCCTGGACTCTGCAGAGTTCCAGAGCACCCCAGAATCAAGGTAAGTTTCACTCCCATGTCTAGAAGTCACCACCTGACAAAGTCGGCTAAACCACTGCTACATCTTTGTAGTTCCTCCTCTTGCCATAAGAGGAATGTTTTATTTGTCCATCACAGCTGATTCCTCCCTCAACATCACCAATATCTCCTTTCCTCCAGCTCAGACCCTGTTTTGCAAGTGAGACAGACCAAGGAAGCTCCAGCCAAGCTGGAATCCCAGGCTGGGCAGCAGGTCTGCAGGAGCTCCCGCAACAGAGTCCGATCCATGTCAGGTAAGTTCCCATCCTGGGCTCTCCCAGCCATTCCTGGGGCCCTGCCACAGGCTGAAGGCTCCAGGTGCCTCCTGTGTCTGAGCTAATTTGAGACCTGAAGCTGTCTGGTGTTTAATGAGGAATGGGTAGCAGGGGCTCTTCTGCTTCCCTCTCCTTGCAGGAGAGCTTTGGTGATCACATAAATTGGTTTATAAAGAACACATGGAAGGTAAAATTTTCTTCATGGTTTAACCCCAGCTGGCAGCTAAGCCCCACCCGGGGCTGTGGGGGGATGGAAAATTGGAAGGGGAAAAGTAAGAAAATCTGTGGATTGAGAGAAGAGCAGTTTAATAATTGAAATAAAATAATAGTAACAATAATAATTGTAATGACAAGGGAAATAAAACCAGGTTATTGTGTGTGCAGCTGCTAGAGGAGCTTAAAAGCCTTGTTCCTGAGAGAGAGTTCCTGAGATATTTTTGGGGCTAACTAAGCATGCCTCTCCCTTGGATTGTGTCTGTCCTGCCAGGTGGCCATGCCTTACGTGTTGGTGCCTTAGACAGCTCAGCCTCCCATTTTCCCAGTGGCTCAACTTCCCAAGGGACACAGGGCCCTCCTGCTGCTGCAGCTCGCCCAGAGAAGACCAGTCCTGCTCCACAGACCGCCCTGCAGAAGGAAAAAGCCAACTTGGCTGCCTACGTGCCACTGCTGACCCAGGGCTGGGCAGAAATCCTGGTGCGCAGGCCCACAGGTGGGTACCTGAGTATGGGGTGGGATCCTGGACTAGGTGAGAAACCAAAGCCTGAGTGAAGGAGAAAAATTCATATTTAATTGTAAATGGATCTGTTTGTGACTTACTGCCTTTTGAAACTATAGAACCATGGGATGGTTTGGGTTGGAAGGGACCTTAAAACTCAGCCAGTGCCACCTCCTGCCATGGGCAGGGACGCCTTCTCCTATCCCAGGTTGCTCCAAGCCCTGTCCAGCCTGGCCTTGGACACTGCCAGAGATGGGACATCCACAAGTCTGGGCAGCTGCACAGTTAAGGAATTTGCTCTTAAGGAAGGAATAACAACCTGTTCAAGGTCAAAACTCTTGAACACCTGCAGGTTCCATGAGATTAACAGGAATTATTTATTTCAGCTGAAAGCTGTTTCATGACCTGGTGTTAATTAGGACACCTGAGTGTTTTGGATGCCTTTGGGAATCTGCTGTAGCAGTGAGTTAGCAGGGATGGGTTTTGAGGAGCTTGGGGTGAAGTGCAGAACACTGGGAATAGCAGATAAATCATTCTGCAGAAGAACTGAGAACTTGCTCCATTTGGATTTTTATTTGCAAATTCCAAAACAATTTGAGCATTTTCAACACGAGCTGTAATCTCTGAGGGAGCTGGGAGTACTGACCACTTCCCCAACTGTCTGCTGCAGGTAACACGAGCTGGCTGATGAGCCTGGAGAACCCTCTGAGCCCCTTTTCCTCAGACATCAACAACATGCCCCTGCAGGAGCTCTCCAACGCCCTCATGGCTGCAGAACGTTTCAAGGAGCACCGGGAGACGGCTCTGTACAAATCCCTGTCCGTGCCCTCCTCCAGCCTGGCCACGGGAACGGCCAAGCCCTCGCTGCTGCAGCGCTCCAACACAGGTGGGAGCTGCCGGCAGAGCGTGAGCAGCTCCAGGCTCTGCTGGGTCTCTGCAGGGCTTCTAGAGCAGCTGGGAGTGTGAGGGGGGGCCAGCAATGAGAAAGGGAATCAGTTCTTGGCCCTAGAAGTGAAAAATTCCCTTCCTCCTTGCTTCTGCTGTGGGGGAAGAGGAGAACAGGGAAGTAACGGAGCTGCTTTGCAGGAGTCCTGTGTTTCGTGTGTTCCCCAAATGAAAATGAACAAAGTCATGGATCTGTTCCTTCTCCCACTTGTTTGGGGCTGATCTGGGCATCCCACTTGTGGATGGATCTTTCCATGCAGTGTTTCCATTTCCATTTGTCTTCAGTTTGGGAGTCTGTGTCGGGCACTCGGAGCTGCAGATTCCTGGGGAATGGCCTCTTCCAAACCTTGCCAGCCAGGAGGAGTTGGTTGCCACTGGCTTTTACAGCAGAATGCAAATCCTGTTGATTTACCCACCTCTGAAAAAGACTGTTTAGCTTTCAGTTGAACCACTCAAGTTTCATTTGCTAGCTTGACTTTAACACAGTGGCTGAGGATTTTCACTCTGTTTAATTTGGTGCTAGTTCCTCTTAGAAAGCTGTTAATGTTGGGAGATTGGTGTTGACTAACAGCTGCAATTTTTAAAGCTTTCTTCAGTCCCTGCTCGAGCTCTTATCAGTGATATCCAACACCGAGGCTCTGAGCACTGCACACACCATCAGAATTGAGCAGTGGTACCAGCAGACCAGGCTTTGCTGGGGAAAAATGGGATGGCTTGTCTGGGAATCTGGTAAAAATGCCAGTTTTCAAGTTTGTTTTAAGCAGGGCAGGGTATATTTTAGTATTTCAGAACGTGTAAACACAAAATTGGAATCAAATTATCACTTCTTACAAACAAACAAAAAAATTATTTTCCATAAGCAATTTTGTGACTAAAAGTTTGTGGTTTATGGAGCTAAGTAGAGAGCTGAACCCACACCACCTGAATGCCTCTCCTGTGCCAGTCTGAGAGTAATTTTGGCCACATCCTTGTTAACCAGACTTGCTGGAGCTGGCTGGGGAATGACTGTTTGGAAGAAGTTTTGCTGTCAGACTGTCACATGCCTGCTCTGCCTTTTTAGAGGCTAAACCTCTGTGAGTCTTTACCCAGATTTCTATTCTCCAGACTCTTCTGTGGGTTTAAAAGTGACCTTATGCAGGTCAGGAAAGGCTCAGCCTGGTTTCCTGTGTGTGCTGGGATATCAGGAAGGGATTTTCTGTTCCTAAGCCTCACAAAATGCATTCTGCAAAGGGAGCAGTTGGAGCCTGCACTGTTGGATGTGTTTATTCCTCCTTATTCGTGCTGAGACCTTGTGCCCTTAAAGTATCCCTTTGGCATCTGGTGAGCTTATCCCAGCTTGTTCTTTCCTTTGTTTCATTTATTTATTTGTTTGTTTTAAACTAGGCTCTTGGTTACATTTTAAACTCTGTGCTTTTTAATTTTTTTATAATTTTTTTTTCATGAAGTCTCTCCTTCCTTTTGATGTAGCTGCTCACTTGATTTCCCTTTGCAGTGGCCTCTTTCTCTTCCATGTACCAGTCCAGTTGTCAAGGGAAGTTGCACAGGAGCATATCCTGGGCAGGTATATTTATATATATTTAAGGAAAAAACCAACCAAACAGTATTGCCATAGAAGAACACCTCTGATTCATAGAAAATGTATCCCTCATCCCTCATTTTCCCCTTCCATGTCTCCTGTCTGTCCCCAGTCTCATCACTCTCAACAAATGGGATCTTGACTAGCATGAAGAAGTCCAAGCCAGATCCAACATTTGCAAGTGCAGACAATTTCTTAGAGCAACTTTGCTTTTAGCTGGGGTGGCTTGTGAGTCATGAGGCCAAGTGTTAAATGACCTGTTAAAACGTGGCTGGATTAATTAATTCTTCATTTGCAGCTTCATTTTCCAATTGGCTTTGTGTTCTGCTCAGTGGAAAAGCTCCCAGTTGTGAGAAGAGCAGTGTGTGCTGCAGGACAGGCTCCCCTTGGAGCTGCTCAGCCCACAGGGACCCGCCAGTATTGGACACAAAAAGATAAAAGCAGCTGATAATATGAATGTATTTTATATATGGATAAAGTTCAGCCAGCATGGAGGCTGGTTAAGAGATTTTTAAATTAAAAGAAATATATTTTGGCAGAAAACCTGCTAAATTCTGGCTTTTAGAGGCTCTATAAAAATATAAAATCTTTCTCTACTTCAGTAAAATTGATTTCATAATTAAATGAAGTGGAGATCAAATTACACACCTTATGAACACAACACCTGCATTGCTTTGATAACCTGCAATGCTTTGTGATTTTAATTAGAGGGTTCAAATGTGTTTCTGCCTCTTTCCTTCATTGGAAAACTCCCAGTAGAGCAGTGGGGTGTTCTGAGTTGCTGCTGGTTGCTGTCAGAGGCCTCTCAAAGCAACACAAAGCTGCTGCAGTTCAGTATTTTTCTGTACTTCTCTCTGCTCCTGTTACTCTCTTCCCACCTAAAGAATAATTAGTGCTTGAGTTGTTTCAAAGCACCAGCAATCTTGGCAGTGGTGTAGGAGGGGAGCTTGGAAGCACTGGGTATCTGCAGGTGTGTTCTGGCTTGGACAGCTAACCAGATCAGCACGTTGTTTTGGTTCCTTTTGGTTTGTTTTGTATTTTTAGAAGGTTTGTGTGTGCAATGCTAACTCTTAATTGCTTCTTTGAAATAACTTTGGTCCTGCGAGCTGAAATCAATCCAGGAAAAGCTGCTATAGTGATTTTTTCTTTGTATTTTTTTTTTTAATTTTGCTGATTTTCTTTCTATTTTTGTGTGTGCTAATTTTTGGTTTTATTATTGTTATTATTTTGGAAAACAAATCTTGGCCTTTCAGATTGGTCTTCCAGTCCCTTGTGTGCATAATGGGAAGCCTCCTGTTCTCCAGCCTTTTCCTCAGGACAAAAAGTAAGGCCAGGAGGAGCCTTTGGTCAGACTCATCCCTGTGGTCAGTGCCTGGAGCAGATCCAAGGTTAAATCCTCCACATAGGCAGGGCTTCCACAGAGCTTTTTTGTCAGTGTGGTTCCACTCCCTGTGTGTCTGAGCAGATGCCACCTGCAGTGCCCATGTCACCCCTGCTCTCGTCTTCCCACATGTTCAGGGCTGAATTGTTTTGCTTCTCCTGAGACATTCTAGGAAAGCTGCCAAACTGCAAGGAAGTGGCTCCTAGGAAAATTTCTGATCTCCTTGTAGGCCTCAAGGCACAGGAGCGCTGCATTTCAGTACAAGAAAAGCTCCCTTTGTTGCAGCCTTGCACAGAGCTGATGCCTCCAATGAGCTTTTATCCGGTACTTTCCTACATCTCTGTAGTTCCTGTCTGTCCTGGTAACCCGTGTCCAAGGTCCCGTTTCCTCATCCCGTGCCCTGCTTGTCCATCAGCAACAATTGGAAAAAAACAGCTGCACTTCCTTGGCCCAAGGCAGGCAGCCCTTGGCTGTGAGGGTGAGGAGGTGATTTATTCCGTGGAAAAAGGGGAGCCAGGAGCGAGTCTGACATGACAAGAAATGCCAGGGCACTCATTCCATATGGCCTTCCATTGAGATCCCGTAGGGAAAAGGCTGGTACTTGAGAGGAGAGGAGGGGGGCCTGTCCCTGTGTCCCCTCTCCACAGCTCCTGTGCCGGTGTCTCCATAGAATCCGCTGTGGTGCTGGAGGAAGGGAGCACGGGGGAGATGGAGCTCAGGGAGGCCGAGTCCCCTGCAGAGTCCCCAGAGAGTGAGGACGTGGAGACTTCGTGTTCCGAGCACGTCCTGAGCGAGGAGAGGTTTGGAAAAGCCCAGGACTCCTACAGCAGGGTAAGGAGAGGCCCAGGGCGAGCAGTGGGTGACAGCCAGGAGAGGATTGTGCATGAATTCCCTCATGGCAGCCTCAGAAACAGCTCACTGATGGCACTGGGAGTCTGGATGGCCTGGGAGGATTCAGGGGGAAATCCCTGTTTTATCAGGGACCTTGGTTTACGTTGCTTTGTGCTCCTTCCTGCCCACGTTTCCCTGGAATTGCTGGCGTGCCTTGAGCATTGCTGTTGTCAGCTTTTATTGTGGCTGTCAGGAGAAGGAAGGAATCCTTCCCTGTGAGGGTGGGGAGACCCTGGCACGGGGTGCCCAGGGAAGCTGTGGCTGCCCCACAGCTCTCTGCTCCACTGCCTGGAGTGTCCCAGGCCACGCTGTGTGGGGCTTGGAGCAACCACGGGATGAGCTTTAAGGTCTCTGCCAACCCAAACCATTCTGGGATTCTTTGATTCCATGAAAACTTTTATTCTGTGTGCCTCTCTCTTCCAGTCCTCCTCCACCTCCAGCCAGGAAGACAAGTCGCTGAAGTCGGAGGAGCTGGTGGAAGGCGGCATCCCCATCGGGCGGGAGGAGGGCCGGGCGCTGGAGGAGCTCTCCTTCCAGCCCTCGCAGCCCCTCAGCAAGTCCAGCTCCTCCCCCGAGCTCCAGACGCTGCAGGAGGTGCTCACGGATGCCAACGGCCGGGAGGTGCCCAGGAGGCTGAGCACGGAAGTGAAATCCAAATCCCAGTCGGGGAACCTGGAAGGGGAAGGGCTGGGCAGCTGGCTGGGCAGGGCGGAGGACAGCAGGGCCACCGCGCCGGGCGGTGGCACCGGAGCTGTCACCTCGCCCCGCTCGCCCTCAGGGCACCGGCCCCGGGGCTACACCATCTCCGACTCTGCCCCGTCCAGGAGGGGGAAGAGGATCGAGAGAGATGCCTTCAAGGGCAGGGCAGCAGCTTCCAACGCGGAGAAAGTCCCTGGGATAAACCCCAGGTGGGTGCAGGGCCCCTGAGCTGCCCCATTGGGGGCTCCTTCGAGGGGGCTGCTTGGGTGGCGTCTGCGAAGCATCTGATTAAAAAATTAATTACCTGCTTTATTGGGGAGCTAATACAGACCTGTTGAGCACAGTACCACCGAATTAATTTTGGGATTAGGAAGCAGAACTCCCAAATGGTGAAAGAAATAGGTGAATAGTTTCCTCCTGTACTTAATGTACTCAATTTAGGGACTGTGGTTTGACTGCCGGTTACCCAGAGTTAATTTTCCTGTGAACAGGGTGAATTGCTAGTTTTGCATTTCAAGAAATAAAATGTGCAAAATCCTAAGAAGAAGGAGAAGAAGGTTTGTAATTGTTGCTTTTTGAACTTGGGATATTGTTAGCTGCCTGAAATTTCTTGATGAGACAATTTTCATCTGATTGAGGGTAGGTAAAATGTAAATGTCTGTACAATCACATGTCTGAGAGCCTAGAAATGCCTCCAGAGCTGTGGAGGGCATTCCTGATCCTCCACTCCTTGCCTTTGAACAGGGAATTTTTGTGGCTGCTGCTGTTTGACACATCATTGTTGTTCTGACAGGGGTCTATTGCAAACTGCAGGTAGTCCAGGCACTCAGAGTGTCTCTAAAAGATGAATAATACCCTGTCAGCATTTTAATTCCTTCTCTTTCCTGCTGTACATAATGTTCTTATATCCAACAGATCAAAATTGACTTAATTTTTATGGTAACATACTTTTCCCTCCTTCTCTCCTTCAGCTTTGTGTTTTTACAGTTGTATCACTCCCCCTTCTTTGGTGATGAAAACAACAAACCCCTCTTGTTGCCAAATGAGGTAGGCAAAGAGTTCTATAACTCCTTATTTTTTTTAACCTCATGACTTTCTTGGAATGCAAATTATAATCACAAATGTCTGGCTAAGGTGCTGCAGTTTAAAGGTGTTTCCTTCCAGCAGTGCCACAGATGGGAGATTCTCTGTGTCGGGGTTGTGGAGGGGATTTTTTTAAAGCTCACAGAGTCCTGGGATGGTTTGGGTTGGAAGGGACCTCGATGGGCAGGGACACCTCCCAGGAGCCCAGGCTGCTCAGGTGGGCTTCCTGTTTTGATTGCAGACGTTTGAGAGGTCGGTGCAGCTCCTGGATCAGATCCCATCTTATGACACACACAAGATTGCAGTGCTCTACGTTGGGGAGGGCCAGGTGAGTGTGTGCAGGGGCTGGAATTCTTATGGAATGCTGGGAACCTCTCCAGCGTTGGGATTTGCCCCGCTCCTGCAGCAGCCTTGCTTTTCCCTAGTTTCTTGTGCTAAAAATCAGTGCCTTTTTTGAGGGCAGTCCCCTCATCCTGGGAAGGGATCACTGACATGTGGCATGTCCCTGTGTCCCAGAGCAACAACGAGATCGCCATCCTGTCCAACGAGCACGGCTCCTATCGCTACACCGAGTTCCTCACGGGCCTGGGGAAGCTCATCGAGCTCAAGGACTGTCAGCCAGATAAGATTTACCTGGGTGGCCTGGATGTGTGTGGGGAGGATGGACAGTTCACCTACTGCTGGCACGATGACATCATGCAAGGTGAGCTGGAAGGATGGTCTGTGTGTTCTGACTTTACCTGACCTGCCTTCCACACTGATTCCTTCCCAGGGATGTAGTGAGGATGTCCTGGGGCTCTGATCCCTTCCTGTTCTCTCTGGTAGCTCTGCAAGCTGTGTGATAAAGTTCAGGGAAGGTGCATATCTGCCTTACTTAAAAAAAATCACACCGGTTTTATAATGGTCTGCTCTGTAGAACTGTCTGCTCTGTGAAAAGATCTGCTCTGTAAATCTGTGAAATGATCAGCGCTTTAAAGGCTGACAGGGTTTAGTTTAGAGGTTTAGCTGGTTGTCCCCAAGCTGCTGTGAAAGCTGTTCATGGAGGGTGGTGTCAATATTGCTGTGTTTCTGTAGAGCAGTTTGGAGCTGCTGTGGCCATGGTTCGTGTTACTGCAGTGTCACCCAGCTGCTGCAGTACTAAGCAGTGCAGAAATCATCCAGGATCCAGCAGGAAATGCTGAACTTCCCAAATTTTTCCTCACAGCTCTGTGCTCATCACACTGAGTCCAGTTCCATGGGATGGCTGCAGGTCACACCCTGTGGCCTTGGGGATGTGCAGAGCTCAGTTAGGGCAAGTCCTGGTTTAAGCTCTTTTTCCTCCCTAACCCAGGGTCTGCTCCCCGTGCTGCTGTGGTCCTTCCCACTGGCTGCTGCACTCTGCTCCAGGGACCCCTGGGACATCCAGTGGGACAGGATTCAGCTGTCACAAATGGGTACAAACCTATCAAGGGAGCACAGTTTGTATTTTTATTACTGCCGTGTGACCGTTGCTGCTTTCCCAGCCCAGCCTAAGGATCTTTGTGTTCCCTTTCCAGCCATTTTCCACATTGCTACTCTGATGCCCACAAAGGATTTGGATAAATATCGCTGTGACAAGAAGAGGCACCTGGGGAATGATTTTGTTTCCATTGTTTACAATGATTCTGGAGAGGATTTTAAACTGGGCACAATAAAGGTAGGGGGTTTTCCTTGTGGGTGTGTTACAGCAGGACCACAGTATTGTAAACCTTCATGTGTGGGTGTTACCCTAAAAACAGTGTGGGGATTACAGGGGGAGCCGTTGGCAATGGTGGGGTCTCTGGTGTGAGTTTATGACATTCAGTGCCAGGGAAATGTTTCTGACTCTTTTACTGGTTTCTCCTTAGGGGCAGTTCAATTTTGTGCATGTGATCATCACCCCCTTGGACTATGACTGTAACCTGGTGACGCTGCAGTGTCGGAAAGGTGGGAAGTCCTCAGCCTTTGCTGTGTTGGGGGTTTGTGTTTCAAAAGTTGAAGCTTCTAGGAGAAACTCTAAGGAACCAGTTTGCCCAGTTATATCTGGGTTTGCCCTGCTCATGTACCTTGACTGGATTGCTCACATTGTGTTCAAGCTCAGGACGCAGTGCCAGCAGCAGAGCAGATCCCTCCAGCAGCTCTCTGGGGATGTTGGAGGACATGGAGGGTTCAGCAGTGCTGGTGCAGGTGTTTTACCAAAGGGGCACTTTTGGATGTTTCTGACTCACAGTTTGGTTCATGTGAGAGCCCAGTGGGCTCTCCCCAAACCTTTATGGAGCAGCCAGAATTTGGGAGCCACTTGTGTTAAGCTGCAGAGCAAGTTCTGTCAAAGTGGGAGCTGTGGAGCTGGTGGGGACTTGGGTAATACAATTCCTCAGGTTTATTTGACTTATATGTTTAGTTACTGGCAACTTTTTACTTCTTCATAACTGTCTTACAAGACTTTTTTTTTTCTTTTTTCTTTAAATCAAAGACATGGAGGGTCTGGTGGACACGAGTGTTGCCAAGATCATCTCTGACAAGAACCTGCCCTTCGTGGCCCGTCAGATGGCCCTGCATGCCAATGTGAGTACCCCCAGGTCCCCCAGACATTCTGGCTTCCAGCTGCTGCCTTGGCCCATCACCATCTTCCAAGGAAANGCTTCAAGGAACCTCTGTGCTGGAGAGGGATTTTTCTGTCAGTCCTTGTGCCACCCCCCCTCCCCCCCAGCGCCTGATAGGCTGGAGGATTTAATAAAGTGTCTTGTGTTGTGCAGGAGACCTTAATTAAAATTATGGATGCAGAGAGAATAAGGGTGGGGTGGAGAGGAGTGTCTGGAGCAGGACAAAAGTACATGAGCCAGGTTTTAGCAGTCAGTGTTTATTTGACTTTGTCAGTTTGTAAGAAACATCCCCACAGTTACAAAATACACCATTTTTGTTTGCAGTGAAATGCTGACCAGACAGGAACCATTGGCCTTTTGGTCACAATCATTGTTCTTAAAAAAAAAAAAAAAAAAAAAAGGCACTTAGAGAAGTCCCTCCCTCTTCCTTGGAATGAATGGATGGGGGTTTCATTTTTCATTTAAGCAGCTTGATCCTGATGCATCATTGTGAGATTCAAGGCAATAAATAAGACACCATCTCTCGGTGACTACAGACACAAAAATATACATTCAGGGGGATTTATGGTCTCTGAGTCAAGTTTATTGCTGTGAGGGTGTAACTCCATGACTAAATGCCTCTGGCTGCAGAGGAGCCTTAGCTGGGACATGGAGGGGACCCTGGGATGCTGCTGGAGCTGGCACAGGAACTGCTGCACTGAGAACTGTGAGTGCTGGAAGCTGTGGGTGCTGCCCACCACACAGGGCTGGGCTTTTCAAGGAACTGTGGGGGGGCAGAGCTGCTCTCCATACTTCAGGGAAGGCCAGAAGTAGGGCAGTTGTCTGATCCCGTTTCTGCTCCTCTCTGATCAAAAGGAGCACTTGGTAAAGTCACATGCACCGAGTCACACACACACACACGCAGGGCAAGGCACAGGATTTGGGGAGCATCTTTGTTCCAGCTACCCCTTAGCTTAGGGGTGGCTGCTCCAAGTATTTGGGGCTCTGCTGGTGCCTCCAGCCTCCATCTCCTTCCTGCACTTCCCTCCTACTCCCAGACCTCTTCTAATGAGGATACTCAAGCTGAGAACTGACCACTGCATCAGGAACTGAACTTTTTGGTTCTTCAAGAGATTTCCAAGACCTGCTTGGTTAATTTGGGACACTTCAGTCACTAAAAATTCCCAGAGGGCCCGCGGAGAGGTTGGATCTACAGCCCTGGTGCTCCACACAGATGACAGGGGCTGTGCCAGGGCAGGTGTGTGGGGAAAGGAGCTTTGGAGCTGGAGGGACTCCAGCCCTGGGGACATCCCAGGTCTCTGGGCCACCTCCCCACTGCTCCTCTTACTGCCTTGGGGGGTTTGGGGACATGGCCCTGGCACTGTCCCTGTCACCAAAAGGAGTCATGGACATCGACCAAGCTGAGCCTGGTGCCGTGCTGCCTGGGAAGTTAAAAGGAACAAAAAATACAAGGCAAACAGTTTCCTATCTCTGACTTGAAAACCAGGGATTTTTTCTGAGCACAGAGCACAAAGCTGACCAGCACCTGGTCCCAGCCCTGGGCTCAGCCTCCAGCTGCTGGTTCTGCCTGCTCCAGGCACCCTGTAGGACCCTCCCTGTCCCACTCCTGCCCTCTGGGCCCTTCACTGCCCTCTCCCACCTGCCTTTCTGCCTCTACCAACCAACCAACCTGTCCTGGTTACCAGTATTGGATTTCTCCCCTCTGCACTCCACTTCTCTGTGCCCTCTGCTCTTCCAACACCTCCATGCCAACCAAGCACCACCTCACTTGTCTCCTCCTGCTCTCATCCCTCCACAGCCTTTCCACAACGTTTGTCCTGCACAGCACCCGAGTTTTCCAAAGGTAACTCAGACCTGTCCCAAAGGCACCCCAGAGCACCCTGTGTCCCCTGCAGTCACCCTGACACACATGGCCAAGGAAGCACACGGATGCTGGAATGAAACCTTCACAAGTATCCAACACAGCTGGGGGCTGGAGGGAAGGCTCAGGAGGGCATGGAGCAATGGAAGCGTTTTAGGAGTCCCCTCTCTCTGCCTGGAAAAGTCTCCCCTGGCCTGGGAAGGTGCTTCCTGGCCCACCAGCACCAGAGGCAGCGGAACCCGAGGCTCCTGCCCTGCAGCTCTGCCCCCTCAGCCTTCCACACTTCACCTGTCCAAAGCATGGAACAGGTTCTGGAACACACGGAGGGGCCCACTGGGGGCTCTTCCCTGTCCACCTGTGGCCACTGCCCCGAGCCAGCCTAGGAGAGCACACGCACCACACACACACAGACACCCAATCCTTATATACATGGGACATTCCCAGGAAGAAGCACTTAATACATCCTTTAAATAACTCTGACAATAGTGTTCTGTCTCCTATCTACATGTTTCAAACACGGTACCAATGCTATGAAAATATAGCAAACATACAAAAATATATACATTTAAAAACCAAACAAACCTCATATAAATTACTTACAATAGCCATAAGGTGAAATGGGGCTGAGGAGGGCAAGGCAGCCCCTGGAGGGGGCTTCAGGCACCCCCAGGCTGTGATCTGGGGGGCCCCATGGCACAGGCCAGCTGTAGCCCAGCAGCTGTAGCCCAGCACATGGTAAATCCCAGCTGGCAGGGCTGGAGGAGCCCCAAAAAAAGCTTCCTCAGGGCTTCACCTGCCTCCTTTGTGCTCAGGGAAGGTGTTGGCACGGCTGCCTGAGCTGGGGCTGCGCTTCCCTCCTCCCTGCCCATTTCAGTTTATGATTTAAACAAACAAAATACTGCTTTTGTGATATATTATCCCATTCTTAGCTCGCACGTGTCACTGGTAGCCGAGGAAAGCCTTGTTTAAAGTGCTGGGCAGTACATAGGAACAAGTAAACCAAAAAAAATACATATACTTAGAGCAATACATTCCTTGGGTTAGAGAAGCCAAGCAGCCAGCGGCGCCTGCACCCCGGGGCCACGGCGGGGGGACAGGGCAGGTGGGGACCGCAGTGACACCAGCACGTTGGGAACCCCACACTGGGAGTTGGGAATCCCACGCCAGGAGTTTGGGAACCCCACGCTCGGAGGTGGCTGAGGCAGCCCAGGGGTCTCTTGTCCCCAGCTTGCTGCAATGTCCTTTGTTTTAAATATTGGATTTCTTTAAATACAAATAATAGTACCAATTTCTGGAGGATAAAAGTAGCCAATACTGGAAATTAACTGCTCTGGGTGTAGATAGCATTTTCCTATATATCTATTTATGCTTAAAAAACAAGGTGGGTTAAATACCTTCTTGAAAGCTGTCGCTTTCCTCCACAGTGCGTCTGGTCAACAAAAATCCAAGACTTGGTTCAAACCTTCAAGGCCTGGGGCTCTCCTCTCCCTTTCCCATCCGGCACAGCCAGCAGGGAAGGGGGGGAGCTTTATCCCATCCCCCTGTGCCCATCCAGTCCCCACCTGTGGCCGGTTGCAGCCTGGGCTGTTGGACACCCACAGCTGCTCCCCATGAGCCAGCAGGGACCTGCCGCACCTGCTCATCCCCTGGGGAAAGGCTCGGCCTTCTCCCCCTTCCACCTTTAACACTGGAATGGCCCCGTGGGGCTGGAAGGCCGGTGGCCGTGCCAGCGGCATGGCGGGAGAGCCCCGGTGCCCGGCCGGCCCAGCCGCCGCGGCAGCTCCGGGTGGGCACAGCCCACCCTCGCCAAAGCCCTGCCAGGGCATCGCTCCTGCACCCCCGTTACTTGACCGTGGGGTGCACCCGGTTCTTGGCCCGCAGGGGCCGTTTCCTCCTGGCGGCACAGGGCTTGCCCGGTGACCCTGCGGCCGCGCTGACGCCCCGGCTGGCCCGCAGCAGCCGGCCGGGCACCGTGCCCCGGCCGCCCGGCACGGCACCGGCACAGCGCGGGGACAGCGCGTCCGTGTCCGACAGCTCCGGGGACGGGCCCTGCTCCGAGCTGCCCGAGCAGCCCTGGCCCCCCTCGGGCCCGCGGTGCCTCCTGCGGGCGCGGCGGCTGCGGGAGAACTCGAGCAGGTGCTCGATGCGGGACACGTCCTCCATCACCTGATTGACGCGGTCGAACTGCGCCAGCAGCATCTCGAAGAGAGAGAGGAGGCGCTGGATGTCAGCGTCCACTTCCAGGCTGTCGCGGGTGCTCAGCACGAGGCTCAGCCCGTCCAGCTGGCTGGAGGACGTGGAGGCCCTGGAGCTGTCGGAGGCAGCGCTGGGAGTGGGGCCCCGGAAGGACTTGGAGTCGCTGGAGTCTCGGGAGGGCAGCGGCTCCATCCCTTCGAACCTCACCTTGTGTCGGAACTAGGAGGGAAGAGGGGAGCAGGGGCAGGGTTAGGGCAGGGGCTGGGAAGTGGGAACACTCCAAACAGCTCCACAGCTGCTCCCAGCTATTCCTGGTATGACAGACCATGGGCTGGGGCTGGATCCCAGGTAAAGCCCCATGGAATCGTGGGGCTGAGAACAGGCAGCTGATGCCTGTATGGTTCCCCATCACTAACCCAGCTCTTGGGCCCCCAACGGTGGCCACCGCTCCAGCCCTCACCTGCCAGAGGAACTCAGCTGCAGGAAAGCCTAACTTAGCTTTAGGGAAAGCCTAAAGACTGTGGATGCTGCTCTGTGCCACCAAGCCCCTTCTCCACAGAGTCCCCAGGCTGCCCTCACCTCTTTGGCTTTGCTGAAGCCCATCCACATCTTGAGCCTGCGCACAAACAGCTCGACCATCTCGTAGTCCTGGGGCTCAAAGGCGGGGCGGTAGAGCTCGGAGTGCATCTCGCGGTAGCTGTGGATCAGCACCACCGCGAGCAGCCGCAGCACGATCCACACCTCCAGCACGATGTAGGTGGTGCAGAAGAGGCAGTAGAGCCCTGAGGCCTCGGGCAGGCAGGGCCGGAGGCTGGCACTGCCCCGCAGAAGAGCCAGCAGCAGCAGGAGGCTGCTGCCCACGCTGCGGAAGGACTCGGAGGAGGAGGAGAAGAGCTGCGAAGAGACAGAGATGTGATGAGAAGGGAGCAGCAGCAAAGTGTTCCCCTGACCCACAATATCCCCTCCCACATGGGCCCTGCGGGGTGGCCCACAAATGGACTGGGACAGGGATAGCCCCTGGCCAAAGGTGCCGGTGGCAGGGTGGGCATGGAGCACCCAGGGGACCCAGGGGCTTTGCTCATGTCATGCCATGGTGCAGGTGGGGGGCAGCAGGACCACCAGCAGCCCCTCTGTGAGGGAAGGGGACCGGAGTGGTTACCAGGAAGCCGAGCTGGGCATAGGCCAGGAGGAGGAGGGTGAAAGCCACCCCTGTAGCTATCAGCTCCTTCATGGACTTCTGGAAGGTCTTCCCAAACACTGACCACTGTCGGACGAAGCGCAGCTGCTGGGCAGCCTGGGAGGGGAGAGGAGAGTGTTACAGACATACCCCCAGCTCAGGAAGGGTCTCTCAAACCTATGGGAAACTCAAACCCCATCAAAGCACAAACACCCCAGTCCACAGGTTCCTTACAGACACAATCATCCCATCAGCCACACTTGGCTGAATTCCCCAGGGGAATCAAGGGCCCAGAGGCCTCAGAGACCTGAAGTGCACAGCAGAGACACACGTGGCCTCCCTGCCACCTGCTCTGCCCCTGCCAGGACTGTGCAGGGGTGACAAGCACAGGAGGACCAAAGCACCCACCCACCCATGTGCTGCTCTCCCCCAGCCCGCCCGTACCTGCACGGTCAGGAGGAAGAGGAGGGACGCGGCCAGGCTGCTGAAGATGGAGCTCAGAAAGGCCACCTGGTAGAAGTTGGTGAAGCCCCTACGGTTGCTGAGGTACCTGAGCCACTGCTGGTCAGCCAGGGTGGCCTGGCTGAGGTGCACCAGCACCGTGCACGTGGTGAGCAGGATAAAAACCCACTGGCCGTAGTTGCCCCACAGGGTGAAGTAGGCTCTGCCTTCCTTTTTGATGGCCAGAGACTCCGACACCACGAAGTAAACCACAAACAGCATGAGGAAAACCTGGGGGAGGAACAGGGAGGTTACCAGGAGAGGTTACGGAGAAAGCACCAGGAGAGGAGGAATGGAGAAGTTACCAGGAGATGAGAGGACAAGCCCTGACTGCTGTGCTGCACCAGGGGACCCTGCAGCACCCCAGGACAGCAAAATCCCCCAAACCAGGCCAAGTTATACCCCTGTTGCTCATCCAAGCCCCCAGTCCCTCCTGAAGCTCCCCAGTGCCCACACCCAATGCCCCTGTGGCAGTATGGCAGCGCCCACAGGACAAGGGCTCTGCTGACACCAAACTTAGGCAGGGTGACAGATGTGAGGACAAGTGACCTCAGGCAGGGCTGCTCGAGTCCACAGTGACCAGCCTGGGTGAGGGCCCTCAGAGCCCCTCACGCAGAGAGCAGGGGGTGCAGGGGGGGGTCCCACACTGACCATCATGAGGAGCTGCAGGGTGACCCCCCCACTGAGCCGCAGCAGGGGGAAGGGGCTGATGGTGACCGCGGCGATGGCCTGGCTGGCCCCAGGGAACTCCAGGCGCAGGGTGATGGCCACGTGCAGGTCCACGCTGGGGTTGTACTGCAGCAGCTCCACAAACACTGCCCGGCTCCTGCGGAGGGACAGGAGCAGCTCAGGGGCTGGGACACCACCAGTTCTAGGGCCACTGCTGGGTGGGACATCCATCCTGTGCCCCTGTGACAGTCCAGCAGCACCCCTGACGAGCCCAGGTGACAGCAGGACATTTCCTCTGCCCCTGCCACACTCACATGTTGTCAATCCATGTGTGCTGCTGCAGGAACTCCAGCTGAGCCTGGCTCTCCTCCAGGGAAGGGCCCAGCTCCTGCACGTAGCCACTGCTGTCATAAAAGGAGATGTAGCCCCAGTACCAGATCCTGCAGAGGAAGAGGAGCTCTGGGTAAGGCTGAAGAACACTGGTTGCTCTCCTACATGGCAGGGCAGGAGCAAGTGTGCAGATGCAGATCCTCCCCCTCAGGATTTATTTCACAAGACAAATTACAGGGGTGCATTGATCCACCTCATGTGCCCAACCTCAGAACAGCCCCAAGCCCTGAGGTGGCCCAGACTTGCAAGGAGAGGCCTCTGGGGACAAACCAGAGCAGAAAGCAAGTGTGATTTATGCCCAGGATGTAGGACAACCTCCTGTCACCCCCTTGAGCAGAAATCCAGTGCTGCTCCTGGGGTGCTGGGTTTCCCAGCCCTGTCTGTGCCCTGGAAGGTGCACAGTTGAACTCTCTGCCCCTGTACATAACAGCACAACGCTGCTGTTCAGACCCTTTGGAATTTCCATGTCCATCTGCCCTTTGCCAGGCTCAGAGGCTGTGAGGGCTGGGAACAACCTGGTGCACCTGTAAAGACCTTAGAGAGGTCTGTAAGGATCCCTGGAGGAGGAGCAGAGGTGGGAGCAGGCAGAGCAGCCCTTACCCTGCCAGGTCAGGCGCTGAGTGTACCCACGCTGCCGTCCCATTCCCAGCTGTGCTCTCCCAGCCCACTCCATAGTCAGCAGTGGCAAAGATGTGCGGGTCAGTGCAGCTCCTCTGGGCACTGCCCATGCCCTGCAGGATGTCCTGGGCACTCTGCTGGCACTCAGCTGGAATGAGAGCACCCTGTGAGCCACAAGGAGCCAGCACAGCCAGTGCTGAGCTCACAGCACCTCCCTTCCTCCCAACCCCTCTGCATTCATCCCCACGAGTGTACCAGGGTGAGACAGGGGGCATGCAGAAGTCAGGGATTCAGAAAAGGATGGATATTAATAATTGAGAGCTGTCCAATTTAGGAGTCACAATACATCCATGCCACCAACTCAGAGTGGATTAGCTGGGTACAAGTGGAGGAGAACAGAGACATCCCAACTGGCCTTGGGTAACAGTGGACCAGCATTATGGTCCCTGGATACACCACTGGCTTCCCACTACCAGAGGGCAGGATTAGGTGGGATATTGGGAAGGAATTCTTCTCTGTGAAGATGGAGAGGCCCTGGCACAGGCTGCCCAGAGAAGCTGTGGCTGCCCTTGGATCCCTGGAAGTGTCCAAGGCCAGGCTGGATGAGGCTTGGGGCAACCCAGGATAGTGGAAGGTGTCCCTGCCCATGGCAGGGATGGGAGGGGCTTTAAGGTCCCTCCCAATGAAAACCATTCTGGGATTCCATGATCCACTGCCTCCATAATCTCTGCTGCCTCCCCTCAGCCCCAGCTGCACCCAGACCTGCCCACTTCATCCTTCCAGGACTGTCACCTCCCCCATGACAGCAGAGCCACCGTCCCTGCCCTACCTCCCCGCAGCCGGAGCTGGCGCAGCCGGGCTGTCCCCAGCGTGGTGCTGTGGCTCTCCTGGCCAGAGCCATTGTTGTACAGGTAAGGCAGGAACACCTGAGACATCCACACCCAGAACTGATCCGACCTGCAGGGGGGAAGGTGTGAGATTGGTGAGCCAAAGTTTCAGTGACTTTGGGGCACGAACAAGCCACACTGATGAGCACAGAGAGCCAAGGGCTTTGCCAAGACACACCCTCAGCCCAGGGATCCCCAGAGCCAGACTGGGCTGCTGGGAGCTCCAAGGGGTGTGGAAAACTTGCTGGGAAAATTTAATCTAGTTAAACTCATGTGCAGTGAGTGAGGAAAGGCAGACTCTGGACAAGATGTCATTTCTGGCTCTCATGACCCTGTTCATGGCTGTAAGTTGTGGTGGCAAATTCTGGAGACAGAGAAGCTCGTGTCTTCAAGCAGCTCCAGAAAGATCAACATCAATTCCCACAGCCCCTTCCCGCTAGCAACCACTCTAAACCTCAGAGAAATTAAACCTTGCAATCCCCAAAGGCCTCTCTGCTCTCCAGTGGAGCAGAACTACAGGGACAGACAGGACTTGCTCACTGCTGTGGAGTGGAGGAACCTCTTATGGCAGAGACTGTGGAGCATGACCCAAGAGCCAACTTCCCCAACCCCACCAGGGGCTGGCAAGTACCTCTTGATAAGCAGGAAGTCATTACTTCCCAGCTGCTGTTTGATGGAGCTCTGCAGGAGGAAGGCCTGGCTGGTGCGGGAGGCGTCGCCGTAGTTGGTGAGCAGGACCACCAGCAAGAACATCATGTAGATGAGGAAATTCTGGGAAGCAGAGAGTAAAAATGGGATTTGCATGGAAGGGCTGGATCCCAATCCTGCAGCAGAGCAGTCCTTTCCACGGCCATGCAACAGGATCAGACCCAGAGATGGAGAAAGTGAGGCAGAAGCTGGAGCCAGGCACTCAGTAGATCCCAGCTGGATAGGGAGAACCCACACTCGGACATGTCTCACCCCTGGGCACCTGGCAGCAGATGTCCCACCTTGAGCATCCTGTGCAGCAGTTTGACCTTCCTGGCCTCCTCCTTGGCCTGGAAGAGGGCGAATCCCTGCGGGGGCCGGACTTTGCTGATCCTCTCAGACACATGTTCCACGCAGGGCTGCTCCACCAAGGTGTCGTCCTCCTCCGGGTGCAGCCTCTTGGCAACCAGGGAGAAATAGAGGGCTTCCAGCAGCACCTGAGGCACAGGGAGAGTGCTGAGCCCTCAGGGAGCTGTGCCACCTCAGCATTCCAGCAACAGCTCCCGTGGGCCCCTTGGCACAGCCAGCAGAGCACAGCTCCTACCTGGACTTTCAAACCCAAGTGCCACCAGCCCTGCCTCTCCTACTGCTGCTGGTGTCCACATCCTATCCTTCTGAGGGATATGGGAATGGGAGTGACCATTCAATGCACACATTTCATTCCATTTCATCATGGAAAGGGTTGTCAAGCATTGGAAGGGGCTCCCCACAGCAGTGGTGGATTCACCATCCCTAGAAGTGCTCAACCACCACATGGATATGGCACTTGGGGCTATGGGTTAGTGGTGAACATGGTGTTGGTGTTGGTTGATGGTTGGACTCGACCATTTTAAAGGCCTTTTCCAACCTTAACAATTCCATGACTGTGATTAGCAGCTGGACAATGTTCATTCCAGCTGTTAATTCCATGTACCGGTCTGTGCAGGTGCACTTGTGCCATCCTCACCTTCAGGGGCTCCCAGACCAGGAATGATGCCAGAAAGCTGAATATCCCTGAGATGAGCCACATGAGTGCCACGCTGGAGGGGAAGCCCACCCCGATCCACACGGAGACGCCCGCGGAGGCGGCGAAGAGCAGGAGGCTGATGCCGTGAGCCAGGAGGGAGCACCAGGGTGGCAGCAGGCGCTTCCTGAATGTCTGGTCTGCAACTGGGGGGAGGAGGAGGTGGGAGAGCGAGTGTGAACATCACTGCAAAGAGTCCCAGTGGGCACACAAAGAGCTGAGCTCAGCACTCATCCCAGCAGAGAGCCTGCCACCAGTCCTGGGTGAGTTTGGAGGGATCATCCCACACATTTCTATGACTGATGGCTGCAGAGAGTGCAGGGAGCAGAGTAACTGGGAGAGGAGAGAGCAGAGCCTCCCCAGGGGACACTGCAGGGACTGTCACAGCAGAAGTGACAGATCCAGAAGCTGGCAGGAAATAGCAGTGATATCCCAAGCAGGGAGCAACCCTTTCTAATGCTCTGTTTTATTTTCCATTTACCCCACTGTGCCCCCAACGTGCTGCAGTGTGGGCTGGGCCCTGTCCCCTCACACCCCGGGGGGCACTGCCCTGGTACCTGTCCAGGTGGATCTGGCTGATCTGCTCACTTCCCTGGGAGGAGGGACCACGCTCTGCCCTTTGTCGTTCAGCCTCTGCATCATGACAGTCTCCACCTTCTCCCCGAACACGCTGGACCTGCCAGGCACAGGGGGAGCCTGGTGAGAGCTGTGCCACTGCTGGCTCTGTGCTGAACAGGCTGGCCCCAAGGGGGCTGAACTCCAGTGCCAGCAGCAGTTCTGGGATATCACACGTCCCCGAGGCACAGGAACTGCTCTGTGTCTCACGAATGAGGTGTGACAGTCCCTCCCTTCCCTTGGCTTGTCAATCTACAGTGACTGGTGGGCTGCCAGCCCTGTGGATGGTGGTCAGGGCTCCCAGCAGGGTGTCCTGGGCATCACAACACAACAGGGATTTGGGTAGAATGCCCTTCTCCCTCTCGTCAGTGCCATGAAGTGAACCCTCTTCCCACCACTTTGTCCACAGTCCAGAAGTGCTGGAGACACAGCTGGGGCTTCAAGGGATATTCCAGGTGATTCCTGGAAGGGTGGCAGTGCCCTCCTGGAGCTGTGGCTGTGGGGGCTGCAGGAGTCATGGCCGGCAGGAACAGAGTGACCACGAAGGTGTCCCAAATCCAGTTCAGTTCAGCTGGGTGGGAGGGCAGGGGGTGGGAGGCTCTGGCTCCATGGGGACTCTGCTCCCCAAACACTTACAGGCCTGAGATCAGATCTGTTTCTGCCCTCATGTACGGCCCCAGGTCCTGGGAGTGGGAGATGCCACTGCCTCCATCCGCCAGGATCTGCCGGATCAGATCCTCATCTGGGGAAGAGAGAGCACAGACAGCATTGGCAGGAGCACAGCAGCCAGCACCACAGCAGGACACAGCTCAGCCACATGGTGGAACTGGGGAGGAGGAAGGTCATGGTGATGTCCTTCTCCCTGGGACAGCCCTCCCCTGCTCCCTGTCCTCCAGTTCCTGTCTATCCCAGCTTGGCCACAGAGCTGGGCAGGGAATTGGTGGTTCAAGAGGCCAAGTTCTCCTTCCCCAGCCACTTCCAGAGAGTCTGGGACACACTGTGGCTTTACAGCCAGTGAGGAAGTTCTGGTTGCTTGCAGCATTCCCATGGGAACACGTCTCGCCTGACTCCCAGTCTGCTGGCAGTGTGGGACCACCCCCCTCAGTCTGAAGCATCAAGGATTTCTGCTTTCCCAGACTAAAATCCCCCCTAAACAGACACAACCCTCCTCCCCTGCCCTTCAGAGTGAGGCCAGTGGTGATGGCAGCAGCTCTGTTGTTCCACCTCTGCCCCAAGCCTGGGGGGCTCACCTGAGGCTGAGAAGTACCGGGGCTGTCCCTGGTGAATCCCAAGGGACAAAGTGTCCTCCTCAGTGGCCAGTGGAGCCTCAAGCCCCAGGTGGCGGCTGGCCCGGCCTCTCTTCAGCTTCTGGATGGTGTTGCCCATGATGGAGGGGTCACTCAGCAGGTCTGGCCAGCTGAGCAGGGCCTCGCTGGAGGGCCACCGCACCAGGCTGTGGGAAAACAGGAATGGGGGAGGTCAGGAATGGGGGGAGCACAGAAAAAGGAACTGTGTGGGACTGTAGAGGGAAACAGCTGTGGGAGTACAAGCACAGCCCAGCAAAGTATAGACTAAAGTCCTGCTTGCTCCATCCCCAGAGCCCCACTCACCTCTTGGAATCCTCTGGGAACAGATCTGTTTTGGTTTGCTCAGAGAAGGCCTGGGGGGAACAGAAACGTTTCAGGAACATGACACAGGTTTGTGCCTGGTCAAAGGAGTGGGTTGGGAACATCAGGAGTCACTGAGATGCCCTTAGCCCTGGGCCCACACCTCCAGGAGCCTGGCCAGCTGTGGGGAGGGAAGTAGTTACCTCTGCCTGGAGCCCAGGGAAGGTGGGGAAGGAGCTCTCAAGGATTGAGGAGTCCAGGTAGTTGTCGATCTCCAGGGACTGCTGGTCTGAGTGAGTCACTGTGTGACTGATGGAGACCTGCAGGGCACACAAGGAGGGACGGAGGTGACACTGCCACTGCTGCTGAGAACAAACCCCTGTACCCACAAGTGCCACAGCCAGGGCCACCCAGGCTGTCTCAGGTACAAGCTCCCACAAAGTCCCCGAGTTTGAAAGCTTTTCTATGTGCTCTCAGCAGCATCAGCCACTGCTGCTCCTCAGTCCCTGAGCAGCTGGCTGCAATACTTAATGGGGCTGTTAATTGTGCTTAACTAGTCGTTAAATCCCCAGCTAATCCCTTCCCAGCTGCCTCACCACAGCTCTGCTCAGCCAGCTGAGCTTGGACCCAGGGCAGACATTAGAGAGGCTCCACTGAGCAGCTCCCGGGCTCTGCCTATGACATTTGGGTGCCTGTTGCACACTGAAATCCTGAGGCAGGAAGTGCCTGAACAGCTTCTAAAATCTGCCCCTTTGGTGCCTGGGCACTGCCAGAGCCCAGCAGTGATCTGAGCTCAGGGAGGGACACAGAGACCAGGAAAGGGTCTGTGCAGCACAACCGGGCAAGTGCAGAGCCAGGCTGGAGGAGTGAGGTCTCAGGAAAGGCAGAATTCAGCCTCCCAAAAGCAAACCTGGTGGCCTCCCACCCATCTGAGCAGCCTGCAACCAACCTCGCTCCTTACCTTGCCACGAGCCATCCGGAAGAGAAACAAAATGACCAGGTAGAGAGGGTAAACCACCACGCTGGACACCAGGCCAACAGCCACCGTGTCCACACTGACAGGGATCAGGCTGGAAACAGCCACGTTGCTGCAAGGAATCAACAGGGATCAGAGACAGGTGTCAGCAGGAGCATTTGGGGTTGCCAGGAAAGCAAGCAGGAGACGGAAGTGCACAACCAGAAATTCCAGATGTGCAGAGAAGAAAATGGGCCTGACAACCAAAATCAGTCTGTCTTTGATCATCCATGGCCTGGTCCCAGACTCCTTAGAATGGGGAGGGCAGACTCTAAGCAAAAGCAAGGAAGCTTTTCCCAGTGGATGGAAGGTGTGTCCTGCCCCAATGGGGCAGGCAGGAGGGCCCTGAGCAGGTTGGGACTGGCTGGGGACACACCTGAGGTGGACACTGCCCACCACACCATGCACATACCTGAGGTGGACGTTGCCCACCACACCATGCACACACCTGAGGTGGACACTGCCCACCACACCATGCACACACCTGAGGTGGACACTGCCCACCACACCATGCACACACCTGAGGTGGACACTGCCCACCACACCATGCACACACCTGAGGTGGACACTGCCCACCACACCATGCACACACCTGAGGTGGACACTGCCCACCACGCCATGCACACACCTGAGGTGGACGTTGCCCACCATGCCGTACCACACGGCGTTGGCGCAGAGGAAGAGGAAGATGAGGAGGCAGCAGCAGGTGGCCCTCTGGATGCGGGTGAAGCGGGAGCGGGGCGGGCGGTCCCACAGGGACAGCCACACGTGCTTCTCGAAGAACCCGCGCTGCAGCTCCGCCACGAAGATCCGCCAGAAGCTCCTCAGCTCGGTCTCACCTGGGGACAAAGTGACAGACTCAGGGTGACTGCACCAGTGAGACCTGGCTGGGATGGCCACGCCCCTCCCAAGAGACTGATGCTCCAGAGGTATCCACACTGCATCCACAACATCCCTCCTCATGCTCACTGGGGACAAGTGGCTGGAAAAGCTGCCCAGCAGAAAAGGATCTGGGGGCGACAGTGGCTGAACATGGGCCCAGCTGTGTCCAGGTGGGCAAGAGGCCAATGGCACCTGGCTTGTACCAAAAACAGTGTGGCCACTTGTCCAGGGCAGTGCCTGTCCCTTATGCAAGGCACTGCTGAGGCACCTCCAATCCTGGGATCAGTTCTGGGAACCTTACAAGAAGAAAGACATGGAGGGGCTGGAGCATGTCCAGAGAAGGGAACAGAGCTGGGGAAGAGTCTGCAGCACCCGAGTGGCTGAGGGAGCTGCGGAAGCTCAGCCTGGAGAAAAGGAGGGGTCCAAGTGCCGGGGTGAGAAGGACCTAGGGGAGGTGGAGCACTCACTGGCAGCAAACACCTCCCTCTCCACCAGGCCATCGTTGTCATCACTCTCCACTGACAGCCAGTCATTCACCAGGAAGAAATAGCTCTTGCTGCTCTGCAGGTCCCGCACGATGACGTGCTGCAGGTACCACGAGGGGCTCAGTCCTGAACGGGGAGAGACAAGGGAATATTTCATAGCACACATTCCCTGTGAGCCTGCGAAGCTGAAGGAGCCACAGGAGCACTGTCAGTGGGACAGCAGTTCTGTGATGTGATTGTCATCAATGGGCACTGCACAGTACCCATGAGGGAAGCGTGGCACATTGTCACCCTGAGGTGACATTTACAGTCACAGCACATTTTCTGTGTCTGGGGTGGCACCTGGCCAGTCTGTGAGGGAGACTCCACGTCCCTGAGAAATGTTCCCCAGCCCAGCAGGTCACCACAGGGCAGGTCCCCCTGTCCAGGCCCAGGACGTGGCTCCTTCATGTCCCACCTTTGTTGTCGTGCCAGATGCGGATGCGCCAGATGCTGCCCAGGCTCCGCTCCGTGGCGATCTGGAACACGTCCAGGCTGTTGCGGTGGAAGGCGTTGTCCCCATCCAGGTGTCTGTGGCCACTTTTATTGTCCACCCCATACAGGGCAATGCCCACGTGGGCCGTGGTACCTGCAGGGAAGGAAGGGGCTCCCTCAGGGAAGCTCACCTGAGGTGCAGCTGGTCCCCAGCACTACAAACCCAGCCCCTGAACACAAACTTTGTGCCTGCCTGCTGCTAGGAAAGATTCAAAACAAAGTGATGGATCCTGGAAGACAGCAAAAGGATCCATCCATAGGGCCCACAAGGCAGGAAAGGGTCAGAAATGGAACAATCTCTGCCTCTACAACCACAGCCCAGTCAAGGAAGGCAGGATGAAGGAGTTTCTCTCTTGGGTGGTTCCTTCCAGCAGCAATTTGTTGTCCCACCACAACAGCCAGTGGTGGGGCAGCCTTGGCTAGTGGAAGGTGTTCCTGCCCATGTCAAGAGGCTGGAACCAGAAGGTTTTCGAGGAACTTTCCAACCCAAACCATTCTCTTGACCTGCCTCATCACCACACAATAAAAACTGGGAATGCTGTGGGAAGCCCTGGACTGAAGCTGCAGCTCAGCTCTGGGCTCTGTGCAGGAGCATTCGGAGCGTGACATGCTGAGGTGGGACCTCAGGTGAACTATAGGTGTTCCCCTGGGAACCAGGCATGGGAGCAGGCTGTGGGCTCACCTGACCCTCTGCCCCAGCCTGTTTTCACCAGGATCTCATATTTGTACATCCCGTTCTTCCCGCAGAAGGGAATCACCCCCACACGGTTCATGTCGATCATGTCCAGCTTGTGCACGATCAGCGCGGCCACCGAGTAGGTGACAAAGCACACGGCACATGTCAGCAGCACGATGTAGTTCAGCCCTGGGCCTGGAGCCTGGAGAAAAGAGAAGTGTTGAAAGGCAAGCCCAGGAAGATCCCGTTCCCATTCCCTGCCTCCTTCCTGGCCATCGCCCCGCTCACAGACGTGGCCCTGCAGAGCCGGCAGCAGCAGCTGCCAGGAGCTCCCTGCTCCTGCTCACGTCACAGGGACAGAGCGAGGAAGAGCCTGGATGCCCCTGGGATGCAGGGAGCAGCTGGCAGGTGCGACTCCCTGGGATCAAACAGTGCTGGGTGACAGCTGGGAGGGACATTTAGCATCTCCCTAAGAGGGGAACACAGTGCGAGGTGTCCAGGCCAGGGACTAAACCCATCTGCAAAGGTCTGTTTCCAGACAGGATTCCCAACCAGGGGACACAGCTTCCCCTGAGCTGTGCCCATCTGCACCTCCCAAAGGCTCCCAGATGCCTGTGTTGGTGCCAGGTTGGACATGATGCCAACAGGAGCCTCAGGCTTTGCTCCAGGTGACAACAACCTGTGCTATGTGTGACAACAACGCACAGCCTCTGCTTTGCTGTACTCACAGGCAAGATGAAGTGGACAGAGTTTGGGGGCACAAAGAGGCTGGCCCCAAAGGCTGTGAGGTGCTGGGTCAAGCACACGGCCTGGTCTGGCCTGGTTTCCTCCAGGGGGACAATTCCTTCTGTCTTCCAGCGCTTCTCCTGCTCGCTGAAGTACTGGCACAGGGATGTGTACAGCCCCAGGGTCACCTCCACTGGCGACCAGCTGAAGTGGTTGGTGATGTTCAGGTAGTATTTCTGTTTGGGATCATCTGTTCTGGAGAAGGGAAAGAGCAAGGAGATGATTCCCCTACCTCCTGAAGGGACACCAGCCCCATTCTGGTGCAGGTGTGTCCAGAATAAGCATCCAGCTGCAGGGGCAGGGATGCACTCACAAAAGAGGAAAAGCCAAGTGAACGTGGTGTAATTCACACCCTTTGGCAATGCAGAGACTCAGGGCTTCCACAAACAACCTGAGCAGCCCTCACATGCATCCACAGCACAGCCTGTGGCTGACAGGGACTACCAGGGAGGTTTCTCTTACCTGGGTGAGGTGAAGAAGGTGTAGAGCTTGTGGTCACTTCCAGCCAGGGCATCCAGGCTGATTCTCTTGGAGGCAGAGCAGTTGTGTTCATTGGGCTCGGGCTCGTGATGGAGATAGGCCATGATGAAGGGCTCAGGCTCACTGGCCAGGTAATGCTCTGTGGGGAGGAGAAGGAACAAAAATGGCTTTAAAAAACCCTGGGAGACTCAAACACAGATCTGCTGCCAGCACTAGGGCTCAGGGAAGAATATAAGGAACACAGAAAGTTGTGGGAGATGCTTCTCCAGACTGTGCTTTCTCAGTGTGCACCTCAGAGGATCTCTGGGCACTGGATACCATTGGACCTGACAGGGACAGGGACTGGACAATGCCCTCCAGGGCTAATGTGGCTCAACAGAAGGGCTGGGAAAAGCAAAAGGCTTTTCAGGGCCAGAATCCACAAGCAAGGATGACACTGGCCACTGGAGATTGTCCAGGACAGCCAGAGCCTCAACCACACAGTGTGGAACCTGCTTCCAACACCTGGCATCCCTTCTCACACCAGCTATCCCTCACACCCAGCTCTCCTCTCTCACAGGAAGAATTAACAAAGAGATGGATTTGTCTGACCTACCATTGAGGACTCTGTAGGTGACCTGGAAGTGCAGTCCTGCTTCCCTGTTGTTGCTGTCCATGATCACAATCAGGTTCACAGATGTTCTTGCCTCGATGACTTCAGTGCCAGCCACGAGATTTTCGGGGTCTGTGTTGTTTGAGACCATCACAGTGATGGCTTTTTCAGAATCCAGGCTCCCAATGGGGATCTGCACCCCGTTGTGTGTCTGGAACTCCATGGAGGCGACCTTGGTGGACACGGTGTAGTTGCTGATGTACCCAAAAGGGAAGGGATTGGAGTCCACTTGGAACATGACTTGGATGACATCCGTCAGGTTGGAGAGGGTGGAGTTGAAGGCCTGGGGGATGGAGAACTGGCAGTTTGGTGTGTTTTCGTAGCAAAGCAAGTTAAAGGGGTCAGACCTCTTGCCTGTGGCCTTAATTTCTCCTCCCACCAGCTCGAGAGCCTCTTCGTTCAGCACCCGGGATTTCATGAGGATTCGCATCAGGCTGGAAGACAGGTTGTAGGCTTTGGGAGCCAGCAGCAAATTGTGGGAATCAGCAAGCAGCTCCTGGGGCTTGGATTCTTGTGAAACTGTATTGACAAGGTGGATTAGGTCACCTGGCAGGAGAGAAATGAAGAGGAAGTGGTAAATAGCCTGGATAACTGCTACAGTCAGGAGAACACCTGACACCTTCCCAAAGCAATCAGACAAGGCTTTCCTTGCTGTCTTCTCACTGTTCCTCTGCACATGACCTTCCCCGCTGGAGTGTTCATAGCCCAGAGCTAAAAGCAAAGCTGTCAGCAGTTCCTGCAGCCTCTTTAATCTACCAGGTTTGGTGAGGAATACTTAATCACAACACGCTTGACTTCCCTCCTATGTAGTGAAGAGGACCACAGCTCAGGAAGCAGGGAAGGAACGGATAAAACAAACGTATGTTCTTATGCCTTCGCACTATAAAGTGCACAACACTCAGAAAGGAGTGCAGAGGTAACAAGGGGTGCAGAGAAGGAGTCTCTGCTTCCCCTCCAGGTCACCCAGGTGGGAATTTCCACGCAGTGTTCCCAGATGCCCCAGTGAGGTTTGACAGCCTCCTTGGACTCCAACCAGGAAGACAAGCATCTGGAAGCCATAGCTGTTACTCATTGTTTACTAAAAAGAGAACCCCCTGGAGTCTTCGTGAACTTATTAGGAGTAATATTGAGCTGTATTAACAACTGTCAGATTTAAGTGTCCACAGAGGCAGCTGCCAAAGCCAGGACAACCCTGGGAAAAGCACAGGGAGAAGAGAGGGCTGGGATGCCACACTCCAAATGGCAGATACAGTTTCCTAAAAATTTGGGCCAAAGCCCAAATGGCAGAGGAGGAGGGAGCCTGAAAGCCCCTCTTGGCCTCCTCCTGCCCCTGAGCCAGTCCCCTGTCCCCACCCACAGGACAAAGCTCACCTGTGATGTTGAGGATGTTGTCAGCAATGCCGGTCGGTGTCACCGTGCCTTGGGTGGTCTCCCCTTGCAGAATGGTCATCATGGTCTCCAGCTTGTTCAGGGTCCTTGTCAGGCATGACTTGCACACCAGCTCCTTGCTCACCACCTGTAAAGAGACCAGTGTCTGACAGAGCAGGAACACCCCAGAGAAAGCCCAGCTGGCTCAGTCCTGAGGAGACCTTTTCACTCTGGAAGTGCCCCGTGCCCTGTCCAGCACTGGGAGGGAACAGCACAGGCTGCCCTGTTCACACTGAGAGAGCCAGCAAGTTGTTGGTGTCTCCAAGACTCTTCCATCTCTCTCCCATGACATTCCAAGGTGCCAATGTACAGGCAGACAGAGGATGCCTGGAAGAGGACGCTTTTGGGTTGGAAAAAGGAATGAAGGGAGAAAATTGTTGTCCAGAGAAGCTGTGGCTGCTCCATCTCTGAACTGTTCAAGGCCAGGTTGCACAGGGTTGGAGCAACCCGATCCTTCCAACCCAAGCCATTCCAGGATTCTGTGATTCTAAACTGATGTCCCCTGGTGTTCACTCGTAAGGAGCAGGCACATCTCCCCTCTGGGCCACACACTGAAACCTGGATAGGATTCCTCCACCCACTCCACAAGCTCCAGTGGAAGCAGGATTTAGCCCCACCTGAATCCATTTCAGTGTCTAAATACTCCTGAAGGCCGTGGGAGGAATCCTGCCACTCAGGCATGATGGATGTCCCTCCCTCTGCTCCCAGATGTGTCCAAGAAACAGAATGTTCCAGCCATGGCCTGGAGCTTCCCGCACTCTCAAGGGCTGGATGGGAGGGACTGAGGCAACACATGGAAGCTGTTACAACCCTGTTCCTAGCTCTTATTCATCTTTTTTCTTTTAATCATCATAGGATTCAGCCGTGATTCACCATATGTTTTGGTGAAGAATCAAAACAGCATCTGCAGGTCTTGAATTCCCTCTTTTCTGCTTTATTTGTAAGCTCTGAGAAGCCAGGACAGACTGTGTGAATTGGAGTCAGGAATCAGGGAGGTGGGGAAGACACTGGGTTCTGGGGAGGAACCACCCAAGGGCAGCTCCTACTTAGGGGAGGAGAACTGACCGAGAAGCCTGAGATTCTTTTTTTTTAACCCCCTAGGAGAAACTAATTCTGATTTTTCCTTTCCCTTTTAGGTAAAATCAAAAATATATCAGTCCTGATGGACACTTGTGCAGGAAAGGAATGTGTGAACTCCACTTGTCTCAGCCACTTGGGAAATTCTGTAGTACTGTTTTCCTAAGATTTTCATTCCAACCCAGAGCACAAAGTAATCCTGGAATGTCAGCTTTTCCCATGGAATAAAAATTGTATTTCTAGATCTAAGCTTCCACAGCAAGATCAAGTCACAAGGCTGAAGGAGGTGAGAGAGACAGAAACAAACTGGTCCAGCATGGAATGGGATGTGCTGAACCCCAAACTCTAGACAAAGGGGAACAGAAAGAAGGGGTTTTTGAAGTTTGCAGGCTCAACAGCAGGGAAGGGAGCAGATCAGGACTCTGTGGGTGGGATGCAGTGCCTGTCCATCACTGACCTGCCTGCAGGGGAAGCACAGCCAGGGCCAAGGTACCCGACCAGTCCACAAAGCAAAAATTAGGGAGGGTGGGAGGAGGAGCCAGAGCAGCCTGGCTGGGCACCAAACCCCACGTGCATTATGTAACCAGGCTCTCTTCCCTCCTAAATCCACCAGGCAGCAGCCCCAGCACTGGGAATGGGGGCTGCAAACTGCCAGGAGCACGGTGATTCCAGTGACCAGCAGAGCAAAGCAGAAAGGAGCTTCTCATCTTGTAGGGCAGAAACAGGGCTGGGAGGAGCATCAGACCTGGGCACTGGCCCCTGGCCCAAAGCAGCTCTACTTGTGTTACTCCTGATGGGAGCCCAGCCTGTCCTCACAGATTCTGTGAGTCCCCCAGCAATTTATTCCAATGTTTCTGGAGCCCCTCTGCTCTGGAGCCAGGCTGGGAGAGCTGGGGGTGTCCAGTCTGGATAAGAGAAGGCTCTGAGGAGACCTTAGACCCTCTTGCAGTGCCTAATGGGGCTCCAGGAGAGCTGGAGAGGGACTTTGGACAAGGGCCTGGAGTGCCAGGACAATGGGGAATGGCTTTAAGCTGAAAGAGGGTTGATTAGATTGGATATTGGGAAGAAACCCACCTGTGAGGGTGGTGGTGAGGCCCTGGCACAGGCTGCCCAGAGAAGCTGTGGCTGCCCCTGGAAATGCCCAAGGCCAGGTTGGACAGGGCTTGGAGCACCCTGGGATAGCGGAAGATGTCCCTGGGCATGGCAGGGGGTGGCACTGGGTGAGCTTTCCAACCCAAACCATTCCATGGTTCTCCAGTTCTCCAGCCTGTGGAAGCCTCTCCTGCAGCTGCCAAGCAGGACAGGTACCAGAGGAGCAGCACAGAGCTCCCAGGGGCAGAGCTGGCAGCACCCAGGACTTCACCACAGAAACTCTGATGATGCCAGCAAGTGACACCTGTCCCTGCTGTGTGTGGAGAGAGCCAGGCAGGCACAGCAAGGACTGAGGAGCTGCAGCTGGAGGCTCAGAGGTGGTGGCAGGGGACGTACCGTGCACTGCGCCAGGGCGGCCGAGATCTGCTGGATGTCATCCACCGTGTTCACCTTCAGGGAGTTCAGGGTCTCTGTGATGTTGTTGCGAGTCCAGGTCCGGAGCTCAAATTCATGCCCAGCCTCAGGTTCCAGCAGCATGGATCGCTCATACTGGGGGGTGGAAGAAAAAGCAGGAAGAGTGAGGAAGGTGGAGTGAAAAAAACAGTGAAGAGCAGTTTCAGAGGCTGCTGAGCTGAGCTGGAGTCACCTGTTCCCTGCACTCCACATCTCCTGCCTCTGCTTCTCCCCAGAGGGATATAATGAGCTGGTTTTTCAGTAGAACTTCCTCAACTTCACTTCTGTTCTCCAAGCAATTATCTTAACAGCCTGGCACTCAGCAGCTGTCTAGTACCTGGAGTGCAGTCCTTATCCAGCTCAGCAGGGTGCATGTGCCCAGGGGAAAGCTCATCCCTGCCTGGCTTCCAGGTGTGCAGCAGCCTCTTAATGGGCAGAGAAAGAGGAACATAGCCCCAAATTCCTGTCCTGCCTATAGAGATTGCTGTACAAAATCTGGCCCAAAAATTCCACTGGCAATTGCAAGGACTTCTGGAGGCCCCTCTTGGGCAGAACAAGCTCTGTTACCTCATTCAAGATGGTGATGAGGGCCAGGGAGTACTCAATGACCTGCTGAGGGTCCCCTTGTTTCACCAATCCCTGGAGCACACTGTCAGTCTGATTGTAGAGCCAGTGGGAGAGGCTGGGGAACCCCTCGGGGAGGCCAATTTCCATGGAGCTGCAAGGAAAGAGGGATTTGGGTCAAGTGCAGACCTGGCTGGGAGGGAGAGGAGGGGAGGCAGGTGGATGACCCACAAAGGCACCACTGCTGCTGCCCTGGTGCCCCATTTGCATGAGAAACACCAAGGACTTGCAGCCTGACTCCTCACTGGCCCAGCCCTGGGACTCCATGATCCCAGGGGTCTTTTGCCACTTAGCAATTCCATGATTCTATGGCAGCAGAAACTCCTGGGAAAACCTCCCCCTCCAGCAATGACCCGCAAAGCCTGGAATTCTGTCTGCACTTCTGCTGAGCTTCCCCTCTCCTTCCTGCCAACAGCCCCCTCCAGGAGGCAAACCCTTCACCCAGGATCAGGACAGGGACCCACTGGCCAAGCTACGAGCCTGGTATTTGGGAGCTGAGGCTGGTGCCGAGGGAGAGCCCCAGCCTGCCAGCAGTGTCTTACCGGTTCACGGCCACCACGGTGGCTCCCAGCTGGTCCTGCACCAGCACGGCCACGGACACCTGGAAGCCGCTCTCGTGGAAGCCGGGGGGCAGGAAGGCGCCGTGCTCGGCCCGGCTGCCCTTGTACACGCAGAACTCGTGGAAGTGGCCGGGGCGGTGGCGTGAGGCCAGCAGGATGTACACCAGTGGCCCCTCCGCGTCCTCCGTGTCCCGCCAGCCTGCAAGGAAACCCCACAGGGCTCAGACAGGGGCACAGGGAGCTGCAGACACCTCCCCAAAGGAGCTGGCACTGCCCCCTCCCACCCCTGGGGCATCCCAACCCGCTCAGCCCTTCAGCATGAATGGAGTTTGGAGCAACCTGACAAGGGACAAGATGGTCTTTAAAGACCCTTCCAATCCGAACCATTCCAGGATTCTCTGATGGTTCTATGGACCTGCCCTTGCTGCTGTCCCAGCAGGGATCCCCTGCTCTGGAAGACTGTCCCCACAATGAGGACAGCTCAAGGACTCCACTAAGCTGGAGGGGTGTCTTCATTCTCTCTGAATTTTTGTGATGTATAGGGGTTTCTCCCTGGGTGTTTGGGTTCTGTAACATTTAAAGGGATCATGAAAAATTCATGATCAAAATAACAAGGGGGAATACTGTGCTGAGGCTGGGAATAGCACTGACAAAGGCCACAGCTTCTGTACAAGCCCTGCAAAGCCTGACATTAGACAGAGGCACAGCCCTCCGGCAGTTCAGCATCTAAGGAACAACTGAGCCCAGGACAAAATCTGCACAAAGGTTTCCTTGGAGCTCCCAGGAATTATGGGGACTTTCATGGGAGCTGGGCAGTTGGGAAATTCACTGTGTGTTTGCCAGTGAGCCCCAGTGCTGGCACTGCCACTGTGTCCTGTGTCTGTCACTTCAGCTTAAAAACAATCACTAAAAGCTGAAATTCCCACCATTCCAAAGAGGAATTGATTCCAGCGTTATTCTGGATAGCTCAAAGTTACA
The DNA here is from genome assembly GCA_020086605.1 of Lanius collurio. Lineage (NCBI taxonomy): Eukaryota > Metazoa > Chordata > Aves > Passeriformes > Laniidae > Lanius > Lanius collurio. The sequence goes on along the minus strand of JACBWW010000025.1, from coordinate 5,599,213 downwards.
ACCACATCACCCTGAACACATTTCTGCTGCTCCCCCAGTTTGGTGCCCAGCCCCCTGGAAGCAGCAGGATTCATCTCCTCCCAGCGTGGCTTCCCGGCACTGTGCACAAACAGCTCTAATCTCTAATACTGATCATTTGGGGAAATCTGGTTTCCAGAGGCACTTAGTCCTTGGCCCAAGGCTATGGGACATCAGCCAGGCCACTTTTCCAAAGCTGGGCTCACTGTTGCTGTCTCTGCAGCTGGTTGGGAAGGTGACTGTGGTGGGAACATCCAGCCCACACAGCAGAGACGGCCCCACTTCTTCGTCTTTTGATTCTTTCCACATACTGTGACTCAGTTTTGGGCACCATCTTCTTTTTCCTGCACTGAAATACCAGTCCCTTCCACAAGAACTGGTCTGGCCTGGATATCACCATTCACCTACATGAGTCAGGAATTTTTAAACTGCCTGCCCACCACCATGAGTTTGAGAAGTCCACAATTCGGGCACACAAAGCTGCTCATGGTCCAAACCACTGCTGAGCCCAGCCCTGACCAACAGTGCCCTGGGGTAGGAGTTTGGGGTGAAGGGAACATCTGTGGGGAGAGCAGCTGGTCATGAGGAGCAGGGGAGCTGGCAGGCACTCTCACCTGCACACTCGAAGTGCACCTTCGTCACCAGCGCCCTGAGGGGTCCCTTGGGGGACAGGCGGCAGGACCCCCCCACAGGGGGCTGGTTGGGCAGCAGGTCGATGGAGGCAAAGCCTTCCTCCCCCGTGGTGAGGTCTGTGATGTGCAGAGTGAAGGTGTATCCCTCGCCATCCCTCAGGGCTCCTTGCCTCAGGACCAGGTTCATCCCCGTGTCGCCAGTGGACGTGGTTGTTTTGTCCAGGATGAGGGACTTGTTCTTAAAGCTGTGAGCTGCCCACCTCTGCAGGGATGGACAAGGGAAAGACAGGAGAGGTTTGGTTTGAAGCTGAAGTTATGTCCTTAAAATGTTTTCAGATTGAGTCTTTTATAAAAAGTAACAGATTTCTAGTGGGAGCGTCTGCCAAATTTGCAGTTGATAATTCAGCTTTAGTCTTGTGTGCTACAGCAACAAGAACTGGAACCTTTCCAAAATGTCTGGTGGGAATATTTCCACTGTGAGATCTACTTTAGTTTCTGGGATTACATCACCCTCCGACAGAATATTTCATAATACAGAGTACAAAACACAGGAAATAAATGAAGGACTGGTGGAGTCTCCACGGGATACTGTGTTTTATGTGCTTCAAGCTGAACGTGGCCTGGGTGGTTACCGTTAATAGCACAAACCTACGACTGTGATAACAGGAGAAATAGTGAGATAACCAGGCAGAAAATGCTAGGCAAGGACATGCTGGGCTTACTGGGAGCAACAGGACTTCCAGTTCTGACACCTGCTTCACTCTACAGGCTGCAGCGGAAGCTGCAATTAGAGGAGGGCACAAGAGGAGAGACTGAACCACCTCTGCTTGAGCTGCCAGAATAATGGGCAAAATGCCAACCAGCAGGGAGAAAAACCACTTTACTTTACAGATTTCTTATAGAAAAAAGAAAAAGGCTTTTGTGTGGAAAGAGCTGGCTGCTCATGGCTTTGACTTAGAAATGACCCCACAAGAACTCAGCCAGACTCACCTGCCACTGCTTGTGGCCAGAGATTGCTTCCCCTCCTTGTCTCTATAGCAATTTAAATCCAGGATTTCATTTCTCTTTCCCTTTCCACCTTGACCCCTCTGCCTGCTCCCTTCTCCCAGAGCCCACCAAAGGTGAAACAAAGCCTTGTGACTTTACCCCAAGCTTGGAGTCATTGTGACAGTTCTGGCAGGTGCCCTCCAGGTACACGTAGGAGCTCTTGCTGACCTCGTAGACAGACTGAGCCTTGCAGGAAACACACTCCAGGGACACGATGGGGACTCCTCCCCTCTTGATGAACACCTGGGAAGGCAAAAGGCTCCATCAAGAAGGTGTTACACAAAAACACAGACATCTTAACAGCTATGGACACACCCCAGCACCTGGTGCTGCAAGGAGGAATTGCTCTGCACCAGTCCAGTCTGTGCTAAGAAACAGCAGAAGGGATTCCCAATGGATTTCAGGTCAGATTTAAGGTGCATCTCTGCTCTTACACTGCCCAGTTCTGTCACTGGTTTGCAAGAGCCCCTCAACACCAAGCTGGGCTGATCTAGGTCATTCTGGATTTATTTATTTACTTTTTAACAACATAAACGACTTCTGAAATATCCCTCTGCTCCCTGGTGCTGAATTCCCAGCAAACCCTGCTTGTGCTGCCAGATGGGAATGGAAGAACCACCTTTTCCAGGGAGCAGCACACTGTTCCAGGCTTTCAGCTGGAATCTAACAGCACATCTCCAGACATCCACCACACCTTCCTGGCAGAGCACTCGCAGAGCTCTAGAGGCACCAGTGGCTCAGACACAACAGCAGTTGAACTCTGACCCCTGTGCTCTGTCTAAATTCCTTTAATCTCTGAGGAAATGGGCTTGACCAGCACTGGACTGAGCCCTCTGCCTTGGCATAATGAGTGTTATGAATTCAAAGACAGTAATGAAGACATTGTTTAACATGGCAGACTCTTAAAGGGGGATAAATATTCCCCAGTACTGCGCCGGAGCTCCCTTCATTCCGCCAGTATTTGCAGATTTCCTGCGACACTGGAAGCATTGTTTTGTGCTCCTGCATGGAAACCAGATAGTACGGAATGTCCTTGAAAGACTATCAATTTCATTTTTTTCTTTTCATCCTGCAGCTCTGGTTTCAAACCCAGGCTGTAAGTGTTTCCACTTCCACACTGAGTCCATCTCCAGTTGCCAAGCGCACCACAATGGACGTTCCTGACAAAACCGTGCAGGTGTGCTCAGCGTGGGGATTCGTGGGACATAAACAACGTGCACTGAAAAAATCCTCCCTTAAAAAAACTTGGGAGGTGAGAAGAAAGGAATTGTTGACAGCAAAATTAAGCACTGTCTCTTAGGAAGCTCTCTGGGTAAAATGAGGAAAGAGCCTGTGGCACACGAAGAGCTGGGACTGCTGAAGAGCGGGAAAGGAAGTTTTCTTCCTCCTACAGAAACTTCCTTGGGAAAAGGGACTAATTTTTCCCTGTGAGAGTGGGGAGGTCCTGGCACAGGCTGCCCAGAGAAGCTGTGGCTGCCCCTGGACCCCTGGAAGTGTACAAGGCCAGGCTGGACAGGTCTTAGAGCAACCCGGGATATGGAAGGTGTCCTTGTCCATGGCAGGAGGTGGAATTGGATGATCTTTAAGGTCCTTCCAACCCAACCATCCCATGACTCTGTGCCTTAGAGATGGCTATGCCAAGGAGAGAAGGTGAGAGCTGTGTGTGGTACGTACAGTTTGGTTGGTGGCCTCAGGACTCATCCCCTCCTTCCTGATGGTGAGGTCGAACGTGTACTCCACATCTGCTTCTAATAGAGCTTTGGATATTGTGACAATTCCTTCCTTGGCACTGAAATTCAGAGAGCACCCTGCAGCCGAGCTCTGCTTGCAAGGAGAAAAGAACTTTCAAACCCTCCTTGGTACGGGTGCACATCGGGTTAGTCCACAGCCAAAACATTCAGGTCCACACAGAGTCACTGTCACAGACCTTGCTGTGCAGTGCCACCCTTGGGGTGGGAGAAACAGGGCACGTGTGGACAGTAACACACATTATCCTACTCTTCAGGTTAGTAAACAGTAGCTTGGAATACTCCTGTATTTCCTCTGAGTTTCAAATTTGTAGTTTACGGCAATTAATTCTTCATTAAATATCTTCTAAACATTACCAAGCAACACAAAAAGCTCACATTAAACCAAAAGGTCCAATCCCCACACACTTCACATTTGCCATTTTGAGACAAAGCTAGAAAATGTGACATTGTACAAGGAAAAGAGTTCCTCATTCAATCAAAAATGCTCCTGAGGTGGACTCCCATCAGGATTTGCCAGGCAGTTCCCCCGTGCTCTTCCATCAGTGCAGGGTCAGACCACTTCAGCACGTGAGGACAGTGACCTGCTTGTGACCACAAGCTGGGGTCACTTGACCTCTCCAAAGTCTAACTTTGTCCCGTGATGACATCAGAGACATTTAACTGTTAATGGGAGAGGGATCAGAGCCCAGAGCTCCCAGACTGCATCAGCAGCTCCTCAACTCCCTCAGCTCATGGAAACAGCAGCACTGACACTGGCAACCAGAGGCCAAATGCCAGGGAAGCAGCAATGCCAATGCCTCCACTTCCAGAGCCAACCCTTCTGCCTTGCCCAGGGGCATTGCACTGCATCACTCCTCACACCAATTTCTGTATCACCACCCCGAGCTGGCAACACAACCTTTGCAACCCTCCTTCCAGAGCAGCTCTGTTAAAGATGCTCACAAAAGCTTCCCTCGACATCACCCCAGCCATGTTTGTGGTGGAGCTGGAGCTCCAAAATGGTCACTCTGTCTGTGCAAGGCTGCTCTTACCTTGGAGGAGGATGTGCAGGACCACTCGTACAATAACGGGGTCTGCTCCCCGTCATCCAAGTTTGGGTCGTAGGATTTCTCCCCATCCAAGATTAAGTCCTGAGTGTTGGACCATACACGGTATGACCCCCCATCAATGATTGGGACCAGCTTACTCGGGATCACAGTCACATTGGCAAAGATGCTTTTGGACAGCGGGGTGTCTCCAAAGGAGACAATAAACATGAAGCAATAGTTCCCAACTTCCAGGCCGAGCTTCGGGATAACCAGCTGGGGCCTGTTCACGTCGACGTTCGGCAGCCGGATCCTGCTGGAGTCATCCAAGTTCATGCAGCTGGGTGCTCGGTAGATCTCCCACAGGTGCTCTGTCTGGTACTTAAAGCACCCTCGGAGGTCAATCTGTGCCTCCAGATAGTTCCTCTGGGATCTCTTCATAACCACCTGCGGTGGCAGGGCCAACTCCACCTCGGGCTCCTCGCACTCCAGGACTTTGACGGTGACCGTGAGCTGGGCTATGAAGAAGCTGATGAGATTGGTGGCATTCACCTCCACCAGGTAATCCCCGGGGCTCAGGTAAGAATAGTTGGCCACTGCAACCCTGGTGGTTTGAGTGGAAGAGCCATCCCCAAAGCTCCACAAGAACTCAATGCTCCTGCTGCTGGGCACCACTGTGGCTTCAAACAGGGCCGTCCTGTTGACAAATGCATTGGTAGCACTGAGGGACACCTGGATTATGGGGTCTTGCACCTGGATGGTTCTGGTGATGTTGACACTTCCCAAGTCATTGAAGGCAATGAGGTGGATCTCCAGCAGCCCTGCAGCTTCTGGAGTGTAGGAAACGCTGTCTCCTGATGCAGCAACCACAGACCGGCCTCGCTCTTTCCACAGGCAGAACTGCCAGGAGAAGGACACACGGGAGCCGCTCCCCACGTGGGCACTGAAGCTCTTCTCTGTGCCTGTGGGAATGCCCTCCTCACAGCAGTTCAGGAGCCTGACACCCTGGATGGGCTCCAGGACAGAGATGAGCACCTGGGCGTGCGCAATGCTGATCTGGTTCTGCACAGTCACGGTCACCAGATAATCGCCACTCTTGGTGAATTCATGGGTGTACCTGGAGCCGTTGAGCACCACGGAGTAGTCCCCACTAATGCTCACCAGGTAACTCACAGAGGTACCTGACAGCATCCTGATCTCAAACGTGACCTGTTCCCCCGGCTCCAACACCTTCTTGCTGGCAACTACTTCCAGACCTTGAATCCTGTCCAGCACCGAGATGTTCCTGCTGGCCAGAGCCCAGCTTACGTCGTTGGATGCATTCAGATGGACGGTGTACAACCCTGCCATGGGGAACGTGACTGCCACGGACTGGCCACTCAGTGTGCTATTTGGCACCTCCCACAGCCACGTCACTTCAGTCCCCCTCTGCAGCTCCCCCTCAAAGACCACCGTGGAGCCTGAGGAGACATACCTACAGTCCAGCTCTGCTGTCCCTATACTCAGCCCCTCAATGACCTCCTCCACACAGACAGAAATTGTGGCATTGGTTGAATTCAGCTTGTTTTCTGCACCAATGATGACCTCAATCATTCCAGGGCTTTGGAAGGAGTGTATCATAAAGGGTTCAGAGGTGACAGGAGAGGAGCCATCCTCCAGGTACCACACGTATGTGATGCCAGTGCCACTGGTTATGGTGGCACTTATGTTCACAGAGGCATTAATAGCAGCTGGGTTGGGGAAGGCGAAAGGCTTTAGGACACCAAGGCTTTCAATGAACTCCAGTGTCCTGTTAGCAGTGGCACAGCCCAGCATGTTGGTGGCCTTCAGGTAGACAGTGTAGTTCCCAGCTTCCAGGATGCTCAAGGGGAAGGTTTTCCCAGTGAAGGTCTGCACAGCATTGCCATCCCGTTGGACTACCCAGCTGTAGGAGATGTTTGTGCCCTCTCTCACCACAGCCTGCAAATGGAGTGTTTTGTTAGTTGGGAAATACATGTCCTCCACCAGGTCAGTGCTGGCCACCTGCAGGCCCTCGATCTGCTCCAGGACGTACACGTAGATGCTGTCCTGCAGCGAGCTGATCTTGTTCTCTGCTGTCACAATGACGTTGAACGTGCCCACGGAGCGGAAGGTGTAGGAAATGGTGGAGGAGCCTTGGATAGGAGTGCAGCGATCACAGAGGATCCACGAGTAGCGGATGGCTGTGCCAGCCACCAGGGTGGCTACAAAGCTCACAGACCCATTCAATGGCACCACCGTCCTGCTGGCATTGATGGTCAGGCCAAAGAGCCGCCGCTTCACGGTGATGTCGATGGCAGTCTTGTTGGAGCTCACATCATTCTGCCCCATCACTGTAATGCTGTAGTGGCCTGTGCTGTTGTAGGAGTGGGTGGCCACTTGCCCAGGCTGGACAGTGCCATCCCCAAAGTCCCAGCAGTAACTCACTTTGGTTCCATTCATGCTGGCAGAGAACAGGTAGATCTGGTTCACCTCCAGAACATCTGTCCCATTATATTCAATCTTTGCTACCCCAACTGGCTCCTGGACTTCCACAAACGCCGTGTCATTGTTGAAAGAGACATTGTTGGAGACAGTCACCGTGACCAGGAAGACTCCTGTGTTCTTGTAGGTGTAGGTCACTTCAGTCCCACTCGACCTGGTGGATTCATTGTTGCCAAAATTCCAGCGGTAGCGGTACTGGTAGGGAGGCACAGCACTGACCTGGAAGGTGGTCTCTTCCCCGAGCCTCACAAAGTGCTTGGAAGGCAGGAGGGTGACGTTGAGGATCTCTGGCTCCACACAAACACTGGTGAAATAGTGAGCCTTGTTAAAGCTGCTGGAGAGGGTCAGAGAGAGTGGGAACGTCCCGCTCCGGGTGAAGTTGTGCATCACCACAGGGTCCCCACTGACTGTGACATTGGATGAGCCATCTCCAAAAGTCCAGTCAAAGATGTACTCTTCAGGATTCCCTGTCACGTAGGCAGTGAGCTGCACATCCGGGTGCTCCAGGATGCAAGAAGTGGGCTCTATTCTGAGTACTTCCAGGACAAATATCCGCACAGGAACCGCCTGGGAGACAGAGTTCACAGGATTCACAGCTGTCACGTTCACGGTGCAGTTGATGTCCTTTATGTACACGTGTTCCACCACTGGCACCTGACTGCTCAGCACTGTCCCGTCCCCCATGTCGAATGTCCAGGTGATGCTGTCCCCAGTCTGCACAGAAGCATTAATGGTGATGGCTGCTCTCAGCTCTGCGGCCTCGTCCGCGGAAACGCGGAGCCCCGTTATCTCCTCAAACACCTGGTAGCACTCCACGGTCTCCACGCTGCTCACGGTGTTGTTGGCTGTCACGGTGACATTGTACACCCCTCTGTGGGGGTAGCTGTAGGTCACGGTGGGCTGGATCTCTGTGAGCAGGGAGGACCCATCCCCGAAGTCCCAGGTGTACACGACGCCATACGGGGATGGCAGAGGAGTGGCTCGGAAGGTGACCGGCCGGCCCACAACCAAAACATCCTCCTCTGCCTCCACCTTCACATCCATCAGGTAACTGTGGACATGAACCGGGCTCAGGTGGGTGAGGTTCTCGTGTTGGTTGGACACAACAACCATCAGGGCATATTCTCCTGCATTGGGAGAGAGCAGAACAAGGGCAGTGTGAAGACATGCCTGTCATCAGCTCTTCAGTGCTGTGGTTGTGTGGGGGGTGTGACAGGGACTGCAGGGGACACTCTGCTCCTGTGCTGTGCACACTCTGGGCTGCCCTGCTCTAGCCCAGGACCAGCAGGAATTACACCAGGTTGTGTGTTTGGGGACCAAACACCAAGAAAGGAACCAGTCCCACAGGTAGAAAGAAAAGATTTTCTATCCGTTCACCCACAGAACAGACCCTTCCTGCTGCCCACCCCTCCCAGTGGCCCAGTGCTTGCCTGCCCCTCCTCCTTCTGCTGAGTCTGCCCAAAAAGGGGCCGTGTGTGGTGGACCTGCTTCTTACAGAGTGGCCAAATTTCCCCAGGAAATGGAGTTATAGAGGATGGCATCTGCTGGAGACTTCCAGTCACTCTGGCTTGTTTGCTCAGGAATAAGGCAACGACTTCCAAGCTCTGATTTTATTGGAATGTGCCTTGTACATCCCTCACACCAAAAATGCCTGAGCCCCTTCTTCCCCTAAGAACTTTGCTGAGCATACCTGGGTCTTGGTAGATGTGTGAAACATTGTGCTCAATGACAACCTCATGGACATTGGGATCAGGAACAAGGAAAGACTTGTTGTAGGGAGGTTTGAACAGATATGTCTCCTGGACACCATCTCCAAAATCCCACCTAGAGAAACAGGCAAACCATGTTACACTGCACAACAGGAGAACCTTGGAAATCCCAGAGGAATCCCAGCCTGTCTTTCAGGTTAGGGCTGGGTTTTCCAAAAAAAAACATGGGAAGCAGAATGTCAAGTATCAAAGCAGTAGCTGTGCTGAGAGGAGCACAGCATTGGGAAGAAGAGGAAGAACCCAAATTAAAGCAGTCTTGTAAGACTTGAAAAGAAAAGGATTTCAGCCTGAACCACAGATATGTGACCAGCCCCCACTCACAGGGATTTCATATTAACTAAACAATAGCTGAGATGGACCAGTTGGCCCTGAGAAGAGAAACAGTGCAGGCAAGGTAAGATGTGCACAGAAAGATCTTAAGTTTGGGCAAGCAGCAAAGGACTCACAGGAACAGAGCCTCCACAGCCGAGTCCACGTGAACCCTGGCGCTGAGCTCCACGCTGCTGTTCTGGGGCAGCACTGGCAGGATGCCCACCACGCTCAGGTTCCTCATCCTGTTCATCATCTCCACCGTCACGTTGTAGTTGACTGTGAAGTTGCTGACGTGGTTGGAGGCGGTGAGCTGGGAAGGACAGTGGGACAAAGAATGGGTTTGCGACCCCTTGTTGAGGGGATCACCTTCTGAGTGGGACTTTGCTGGACTGAAGAAGCACCACCAGGTAGGTGAGCAGGTCAGGGCAGACAGAGTGGCCACATCTTCACCACTACAGCCAGTCCAAGGAAGGACTGGTGCTACAGCAAGAGGACGAGGACAGGAGCTTCTCATCCTGAGGCTCCTCTGGCTCTGAACTTGCCAGCTGCCCCTCTGCCTGCTCCAATGTGCCCTGCAGCTCCAGCTGCTGAGCACAGGCACCTGCTGCCCCCAATGGGACAAGAGCCATCCAATTTCCTCAAGACCGTGGCAGAAAAGTGGCTTCAAGCACATAGCGGGGATGGGAGAGGCTCATAAAACCAAGCACACGAAGTGCAGCTCCAGGATCCCGGTGTGGTGGGCACAAAGAGGGAGAGCAAGGCTGGGAAGAGGAGGGAAAGGGACGCAAGAGACTGAAGAGACAAGACAGAAGTAGAGCAGAATCCTCAAGATTTTCTAGGCATGTAACATTGACAAAGCATCTTCACCTCACCTGCAGAGAGTTGAGCTGCTGGCAGAGGGATCCTTCAAACCCACTGGAACAGACCTCCCTCCCCAGCAGGTAAGAGAAGCTCATGTCTAGGCTTCTGTGGATCTGCTGCACCAAACCCAGAGCCCCCCAGGCTAATGGCACCTTGGCAGCTCAGTAAGTGAAAGCAGCCCAGGCCCTCAGCACAATGCTTCACCCAGCAAATTAGTGCTGCACCAAGCAAATTAGTGCGAGCGTGGCCTCGGGGTTGGGCTGGCATCTGCTCAGGAAGCCAAGAGTCACCCTGAGAGCAGATCCAGAACTCTGGACTAGAGCAGACTCTGCCAGGCATGACACACAAAGATGTTCTGGCCAGAGATATTCCTGTTCCACAAGAGACACCTCCCTTGGCCCAGACTCCGCTCCATCCTTCTGGGATCATGGCAGAACCCAGCATTCCAGTCTGCACCAGGAGAAAGAGAACAGGACAGAGAACACAGGAGCTCATGGGAGCAGCAGTCCTGCCTATGGAAGTCTTATGATGCATCCTGCCTCTGCCAGGTTCTGAATCCAGATCTCCTGCCTGTCAGAGCAGGGGCTCCCTGCTAATTCCTGCTAGGGAAGAGAGGAAACACAGACACTCCATGAACAGAAAGGGGAACTTGGAGAAAAGAGGAGAAAGCAAAGAGGAGAACACAGCGAAGTAATGTAAGAGTAGAAGAAACTATTTGCATTTGCAAGAGCAGCTCAGTGAGAAATAGCAGACGAGCACAGTAAAATCCTCAACTCAACTCTGCCTTTTCTCCCTGCTTCTTTTCCTGAGGAATTTGTGGGATGAGATGGAAACCCAGGGGTGAAATGGTATCATGGGAAAGGCCTTGGCTTACCGAAAGCTTGTACACAGCTGGGCTTTGGTAGATAACGTTGAAGACAACATTGTAAAAAGTGAAAGATGGCTTATCATCTACTGTCCATCGGAAAGTCACATCTGACCCAGCCTCCATCACAGGGATGTAGCTCTGAAAGGCATGAGAATATTTCACACTAATGCAAGAGAAAAGCATGCCCAGCACTTCCCAGGAGATCTCCAGCTGAACTGGAGAGGAAGCAGAGCCAGACTGGGAGGCTCCCACAGCTGCAGTGCCCTCAAAGTATGGCAGAGGTGATAGATCCTCTGTGGTTCTGTTGCTGATGAAGAAATGCAGACCCTGACTCCATAAATCCCCAGGAGAGCTGAGGGCAGACCCCACACTCCCTGCTCCCACAGCCCAGCACTCCACTCTTGTGATCAGGTCACTCTTGCTAACTAAAAAAACCTTCTGAAATCTCTGCAGAAAACAACCTGGATTTAGCTACACCTGTAAGCTGAGCCTCTGACCCTCATCCAGGAATGGTGCCTGACCCAAAGGCTAAAAGGGTTGGACATGGCAGGTCCCTCACTACAGCAGTGCCTCCTGAGCAGCCTGTGGCAGCAGCAAGGGTGAGACCGAGAGGTGCAGGCACAGGATCTGCCAGAAGCAGCCAGAGCTTGTACAGAGCATTTGGGGCAGTTACCGAGCAGCTTCCCAGGGCTGTACCTCTGGAGATGGGGGGCTGGAGAAAACAAGACTGCAAACACCAGAGGAACTCCAAGGCTTGGAGGGGAGAAACATTTTTACAGCTTCAGTGAGCTGATGTAAGGATTTAGCAGAGCAAATCTAAACACCTCAAGGAACAACTACCTCAACAAGGCAAAACAAGGTGAATACTGGCCTTTCCTAATGCCCCCGGTGTCCTGGGGAACTGGACAGACAGTATTCTCTTGCAGGAGGCACTGTCTTACCTCGGGGGGTCCAAGGGGATGTGCAGCTGAGCTGCCTTCCTGCTGGAGAGCACCAGTGCTGGTGCCACATGCTGTACCTGCAGCAGCGCGGGCAGCACAGCCTGGCAGCTTAGCAGCAAGCAGTGCTCCCCTGCCCCACTGCCCCTGAGCCAAACACACCCCTGACAGCTACAGGTGAGGGCTAAACCCACAAGGGATGGGTTCAGAGCAGCAGCAAACACTCACCACCCGTGTGTTCACCAGCACTCTGCTCTCGGGGTCGGGGGTGGCCCTCAGCCCACGGATGGGCTCCTCCACCTTCACCGTGACCGTGATGTTCTGGGAGCTCACCGCGTTCTCCGCAATGAGCACGTGGGTGCTGACACCCTCCCCGAGGCCGCCCAGCTGCACCACAGCAAACCAGGTGTCGTTGGTCTCCCTGGCACACAGCAGGGCCACGGCCGCCGGACAGGTCGCCACGAAGGGGACAGTGCGGTTGTCTCCCAGCCAGCTGGCTGTGGCGTTGACCCCTGAGGACAGCTTGACCACCAGCGTGGTGTGGTTGGTGGGCAGGTACACCCTGGAGCCCTGGGGGGCAGGGTGGATGACACGCAGACCGGACACCTGGGAGGCCACCTGGAAGCTGCAGGAGAGGTTGGCACTGAAGACCCCGTTGTCCACACTGGCTCGGACCGTGTAGTGACCAGGGTGCTCCAGCCCTGCGTTGTGGGGGCTGAGCACTGGCACCAGCTGCTCCTCGGCGTAGCGCACCCAGACAGAGCACACGGTGCTGTTTGTCCAGAGGGGATCCACGGAGCCGTCGGACAGGCCTGGTGCCCACTCGGAGGAGTTCCTTCTGTACACGGAGGTGGCACTGGGCTGGCACTGGAGGAACGACCCCGAGCTTGCATTGTGCTGGATACTGAAAACATCCCCAGCCCTGACAAAGATGTTTTCTTTCCTGAATGTGACCTGCAGAGACAGCAGACGTTTTTGGATTAATGCCTCACATTAAGAGCACTCACGCCCAACTCCTGCCAGGCAAAATGCTGGATTTCCTGCCAGGTGGGAACCAACAGAAATGGTGCAGATCCCAACACAGCACAGGGAGACCTTTCACCCCTCCACCCTCCCCGGCCTCTCTGAATCAGCCAACACAGAAATCATCTTTATCAGCTCCATCTCCACTATGTTAAGGCCACAGTAACAGCCCATGGAATCTGCACAGCCTTTTCATGGAATGGTTTGGGTGGGAAGGGAGCTTAAAGTCCATCCTGGCCATGGACAGAAACACCTTCCACCATCCCAGGTTGCTCTAAGCCTTGCCCAACCTGGCCTTGGACACTTCCAGGGATCCAGGGGCAGCCACAGCTTCTCTGAGCAACCTGTGCCACTTGCTTTTGACCCTTGTGACCAACTGTGCTTGGCACAGGGGACTGCAGAGAAACCATGGCCCACGTGACACTGGGCACATTCCAATGGATTTCAGGGGCTCCATCTGCCAAATGGGAACAACCCAAACTTACCCAAAGCCCTCAGGAGAAAACTGTCCCACCTACTCACCGGTTACAGCAGTAAACACTGACCTGATACTGGGAAGAGGGGCCAGCTGGTACTGTAAAGAGGAATTCCTTGAGGAGTTCATAGCTGGGCTGGCTGTCACTGGGCTGCAGGGACCCAGGGGCAGGGCTGCTGCCAAAGGAACTGTTGGCACACTCGGTCCCATTGCAGCAGTTGTGGGATGAGCACAAATTTGTCAAGGGACACCACTGGAAACCAGGAGGACATTCCAGCAAGGTCCAGTTCCCGTCATCCTGAGCGCTGGGGAATGGTTCTGTAGCATTGTTTTCCTCCTGGTAGTCTGGAAGAAGTGAAAGAGAAATCAGTGATCACCACTCTGATGGGTAACACTACTAATGCACTTCTTTGCTCCAAATTCACCATTTTTTTTCCACTTTGATGATGGCTCCACTCTTAGTAAAAGCTGCAATTGCAGCACATCCTGGTGCTATGCTAAGGGTCCAGTTTTACTGGAAAAATCCACCAGGATCATTAAAGCCAAAGCTGTCTCTTTTCCAGTGAGAACGTACCAATTTGCACTCTGAAAGGATCTGTGCTCCAGCAAAAACGAGTCCAAGAGAAAGCAAGAGCTGGCCTTGACACTGAAAACACATTAAGCAACTTTACTGAAGTTAATGTTTCCATGTCAAAGTATCAGCTTGTCAGTGTCAGAAAAGATCCTTTTGTAACCAGCCAACCCTACAGCTACAACAAACATTCTGCTGCAGAATTAATTGTTGCCAAAACTGTGACTGTTGGGCTGTTGTACAAGGAATAAAAGGCTTTTTAGATTATCTCATCCATCAAGAAGAAATGGGCTCAGGAAAATGTTCTTCCTTGTTAACCCGTGGGGCCAGATGGACCAGAACACATTCCCATTTGACATGAGTTTTCACAAAGTAAAAAGCACAGCTTAGAAGATTAATGAGTTTCTACGCATGGTCCTTACACTCACATTCTCCTCATGCATTGAGAGGTGTTTCTCCCTCTGTTATTCTCTCCAGGATAACCACTTCTCCAAGGCTTTCCAACCCTACCTGTGGATCCTGCATTTCAATCTCCTCAAAGAACAGAACCAAATCTCTGAGTCTTTAAGGGTCAGAGGACCAGAGGGGCCACAAGCCCAGATCCAGTTTGATGGTGTCACCTCCAACAATCCCACAAGTGTTGAGGAGAAGCCTCACCTTCTCCATCCATTGGTCTGTGCAGCCGGAACCTCACTTGGACAGGCTGGTGCAGCTCCTGTGTCACAAACTCCAGGGCAGTGAGAAATCCCTGGTGCCTGAACACCAGCTCCGGGAACTCCAGCACCTGCAGAACATGCACAGCTCTCACCTGCCCATGTCTCCAGGGATGCCTGGGCAGCAGCAGGATGAGAAAACCCCCCTCACCTCCTCAGCCTGCCATGGATCTGCCAGCACAGCTTCGCTCACGTTCCTCACGGCCTCGTGTGTGGCAAACACAGCGTCTCCCTCAAAGAAGTTTTCGGCGTTTAGGAGAACTCCTGTTTACAAAGGAAATATTTGAACAAAACCCATGAGACTCAGCAAGGCCTGAGGCCATTCCCTCCACCCTGTGAAGCTGCAGCAGGGCTTGGACCACTCAGGAGTCTGTCTCCATAATCCTGTACCTTCCTTCTTCTTAAAGGTGTCTTGATTTCTTTCTCATCCATCTTATCCAAGTAACATTTTCATCTGCCATGTTCAGCAATTTTGACTTCTAGGAACTGTGCAAATAATTCTCTCTTCTAACAACTAATGATTTGCATGGAATTTCTGAGCACAAGGTGCACTCCTCATCCTCCCTGAGCCCCTGGACTTCGTGGGAAATGTGGCCACGACCAGCTGGTTTCCAGCAGTGGCAAACACTTGTGGCTCTCTGGGGACTGGGCTGCTGCCCCCCCTGACCAGGCCAGTGGCCTCTCTGGCCATGGCTTTTCCTTCTTCCCTAAATCTTCTGCCCTGTTTCACGTCCATTCTACTTCTTTTTCTTACTCCCTACACCAGTGTGGAAGATTTGGGAAGCTGCATAACCATAAACCTGCACAGCACACACCACATCACACCTCACCTCACCTCATCATCTTTTGAGCCACCCCAACATCTCCCAAATTACTCTGAACAATGAAGGACACTGGGCCAGCAAGGCAGCACCACAGCCTCAGATCCTGGCAGCAGCCAAGACTGCTTAAGTAAGAGGGAAAAGCTATTTCCAGTGCTTTGCCTTAGAACTTTGCTCCTCTCTCTCCTTCTCATGGCAAAGATTGGAATAAGCCAAACTCTTCCTTTTGGGCTAAAATTGGCTTTCTGGAAGTTGGGTTTAGGAATACTGTAGCAAGTCACACTTATTTTGTGGTGATGCCCTGGACAAGCCTCCCCATGTATGCCTCTTTTTGCATGGCAGTGCCAGTGAGGGGACACCAGCCCACCCTTGGTGCCAGCAGGGCAAGCAGAGCCCACCTTGTGGCTTGTACTCGCAGACGTAGCTGTGCTTGGCCATGCACAGGTCTGTGTTGCACTGGCCCGTCGGGCCCATCCGCACGCAGTGGTCAGCGTTGGAGGGATGGGGTTCTCCTGGCAGCCAGTTCTGACAGCTCTCCAGATTAAATCCTTCCCCTCTCTGCTGCGCTCCAGAGCTTGCAAAATCATTGAATCCAATCCAGACATCAAGGCTCCTGCAAAAAGAAAAAAAAAAAAAAAGATGGGGGAGGGGGGATTTCAGGAAATCATGAGTATTAGAAAGAGCTGGGACAGCTGCCATCTATGGTTCTCTCTAAAAATAATAACAACAGCTCCATCGGGGTGTCATGGGCTGCATTTCATGGAGCCTTTTAATTATTAAGGAGTTTCAGTATCCACTCTACCACCAGAACCTCAGGAACAGTCCCTCCACAGCACAGCACCTCTCTGCACCAGCCTTCCCACCTCTGTCCCGAGAGCTTGGTGAGGGTGCTGAGGCCCTGGCTCAGGGTGCCCAGAGAAGCTGTATCCATCCCATCCCTGGCAGTGTCCAAGGCCAGGTTAGACAGGGCTTGGGGCAACCTGGAAGAGTGGAAGGTGTCCCTACCCATGGGAAGCAGTGGAACTGGATGAGCTTTAAGATCCCTCCCAGCCCAAACCATTCCATGATTCCACAGTTCTGTGACCAGCAGGTTGACTTGACCCTCACCCACTCCAAGCAGAGCACTCTGTTGCCATGAGGTGCCCACACTGCAGCTGAAATGACCCTCCTAGACTCTGCCAAGCCTGTTTTGAGTCATGACCCAAGAGGAATGATCTGGTCACACTGAACTGTCTGGTAAAGCTGATTCCCTTAGAAAACTTGTGCTTTTTCTGTGCTGACCCGTGGGATTTACTACCAGTCAATTCTCCACTGCAGGTGGGACTGGCACCAGTGCAAGATCAAAGCTCAACAGTGCAGGAGCAAGAGCTGATCAGCTCCTCAGCCACCATGGAAAGGCAGCAGTCAGAGGGGACAAGCAGAGGCTGAAGCACTGCAGACAGATGAACCACCCCCCTCCAAGAAACTGCCAGACTCCTTTTAGGAGATAGAATGTCCCTGCCCCATTTGGAAACTGCCTGAATCCCTGCAGAGATCCTGGTGGAAAGTGCTGAGAGGTCTCACAGTTCTGGAGAACTGTTTCTAATCGCACCCAGCAGAAAGGGAGGCATTTGTTCCATATTAACTTTTATTAACTTCTCCATATTAACATCCTGCACCCTTCCAAGCTCTCAGCTCCTTCTCCGTGCTCCTTCCTGCACGGGGAAATCAATCCTGCCATGCCCTTGCCTGCCCCAGCGTGCTCCCAGGGTGGTACCACGGCTCTGCAAAGCAGACTGGGGAGATAACTGGTGATAAGTGGTGCCTCTCCACCCTCAGGCTCATGCCAGATGAAATGATTCATGAGGTCATGCTGAAAAATGATGACAAAAATAACTTGTTCCGTGAATCAGTAGTTTTCTCTGCAAATGAGATTAAAAAATAAATAAAGGCTGTGTTCTGCTCCTGAAGCACTGGCAGGGAATTAGGGAGAGCAGGGTAGGAAACCGCCTGCCTGCTGCCATCAGGAAAACTCAGTGGAGATTTTCCTTTTCTAATTCCAGCTATGATCTAACTGGAAGTCATCTGAAAAAAAAAAATGTAATAAAGAAAGGAATAACTGAAAGACAAGCTGCTGGCTGGCTCCCACCCTGCCCCACTGCCCAGCACACTCCATTGCAGGGGAAATAGGAGGACTCTGAACATCCCTTTTTGAAGCAAGATGTGAGCCCTCCTCCACTTCTGAGGAAGGACTGAGCTGCCTTGCTGGGGCAGGAGTAGCAGAACAAGCCTGGGGAGGCTTGGAAGGGCAGAGGGGCAAAAAAAAGTGGGATCCCCGGGACGGTCTCATCTTTTGCTTCTGTAGGCAGGGAGGGACGAGCTCAGCACATGCTGCTCCTGGGGAGGCCATCCCACGCCAGGAGCAAAGGAGAGGAGACCTGCTCAGTGCCCTAATGGGAAACAGCTTCCTGCTTCTGTCATCTTCCCATAAGAAACTATGGAAGTTGCATGTTCCAAAATCCTGCAGCTCGGCCCATTGGCCTTTTTATCACCAGAGAAATTGCATCCTGGAGCTGCCTCCTTCATGTTTATGTGCATGGATTAATAAAATAAATATATGGACTAGAGAGGGCTGGGAAGGAGAGGGCCGTGGGGCAGCAGCTGGGGAACAGCCTTGTTCCCTCCAAGGTCTCATGATTTCTGCGAGCCGCAGCCCAGCAGCTCCACACGCAATTTCTGCCACATCCCAGCACCCAGTGACCAGCTCCTAACCCGTGGAGAGGGACAGCCTCCCTTCCCCAGAGCAGGGACCACATGTTTGCAATCTCAGGATCCAGCCCCGTGTGAAGGGAACAGGGCACGGATACAAGTTTGGGAAGAAGGGGCTGTCAGCCCTTGAGCAGGAGCGTTCAAAGCCGATGTTACACACAGCTGTTCCCTTCCATGTGCTTTCTGGGATGTGTTTGTGAAGAGCCCATCTCCCACAGCTGCAGCTGGGAGTGCTGACAGGGCTGTCAGGCCCTGAGAGCTCTCCTGGTTGTCCTTCCTCCCCCAGAATGACTGGCTGGAGAAAGGGCACTCAGAGGGGCGGATTTAATCAAAGGCTGACACTTGCAGCACTCTCTGTTTATAAAGACCAGTCCTGAGGTGGAACAGATGCTGCTGGAAAGGAGCACTGATGTTTCCCAGGATGAGAGACAGGAAGGGGAAAGGTCTGGGCTTTGGGCTGCAGCCATGTCTAAGGGCACAAGATTTCGCAGCATTTCAGAGGCATCCACAAACACAGGGTACAAGAAGCTCACCAATCTCTCAATTCCCAACAGTGATTTCCAGCCATCCTGCCCTATTCTTCCCTCCACAACCTTTAAGGAAAGAAGCCAAGTCCAGCAAGGGCTCGAGCTCTGCTTGTTCCTCCTCTGTTCAGCAGTCTCACCCCCACCATCTCCTCATACTCGGCCCGGGCCCATTGGGACCCTCCCTGCAGACCCCTCTGCAGATGTGCCCTCAGGAACCCAAAACCTGTCCCTAGGTGATCCCAACCCTTCCCCTCCTCACTCACCTGATGACATGAGCAACCAGGAAGGTCTGGATGTCGGGGCTGCTGACAAAAGCCAGGTCTCCATTTCCAAGCTCCTGGCAGTGCCGCTGCGCCTCCAGCCACTCCGCCTTCTCCACCACTAGCTGGTAGCAGTGGTTATTTCCCGCGAAAACCAAGCCCTCAGGGGGGCACATGGGGTGAACTGCTGCAGAAAGAACACGAGGGTGATGTCCTCTCTATGGGCCACATGTCCCAACCCAACCTGGGCAAAGAGGCTCCAGGAATGTCCCAGCCCCGAAACCAACAAACCCCATTGCTGTTAAAGTGCAAAACACTGCTCAGCCAGGGAGCAAGAAGTGCCCAGAGAAGTCACCCCTCCTTGGGAGGAGAGGCCAAGGGGAGGCCCAGGACCCAGTGCCAGCCATCCCAGCATCCCCAGGCAGCCCTGCTCACCCCTGCCCAGCTCTCCAGTCTCCGCAGTGATCCCGTACAGCACCGTGAGCCCGGTGCCACCTCTGTTGCGGATCCGGATGTCCAGGCTCTCGTTTGTCATGACCAAGGAAGGACATTGCAGTTCCAGCTGTTGGGGTGAAGCCACCACCTCAATTTCTGCCTGCTCATATAGGATCCTGGAGCCCACAAGGATGGTGGCAGTGACATTGTAGTGCCCAGGTAAGGCATAGGTGTGCACAACTGTGTGTCCAGTGGTGTTGAGAACCTCTGTCTGGTCCCCAAATTCCCACAGTAAAGTGCTGACAGCAATGGGAATACTGACATTGAAGAGCACAGGCTGGTGCAGGCTGTACCGGGGCTGGAGTCCTGTGAAAGACACAGGCAGCTGTGCCTTGAAGGGCGAGGGGACAAGTGAGGGGCCACCACAGCCCTGCCCAGACAAATGCTCAGTGCAAAATGGCAAACAGCCGGAGGAAGAGTTTGTCTCATGGGCAGTTCCACACAAACACTGCCCCTGGGAGCTGAAGCCCCCATACTCCTGGTCTTGAGAGTAACAGAGGGCACTGCAGGTCTCCTCAGTGAGGTTCCCAGAGTAGACAGACGTGAAGAGGATGACATGCTCAGCTTCTTCAGTGTGGTTGCCTGTCAGACACGTGATGTACTGAGCTCCTGAAGGACAGAACAGAAGATCCTCTTGCAAAACAGAAACTGGGATGCCATGGACTGGTGACAACCACCAAAAGAACCACCCCACACTCCTGAGATTGGAATTCTCCTGTGCAGCTCCTACTCTGAGCATTTCCTTTTTGAGACTTGCCTGGGAAGTCTTTAAGTCCCCAGAAAAAGTTTCCAAACTCCTTATGCTAATTAGTGATGACAGAAATAACAAGCCAGTCACACAGATTTATGGAGTAGTAGCACAGCAGCACTCAGTAAATAAAACAGGGCTTTGGAGAGCCTGACACTCCCAGGGGACATGGAGTCACCAAGTCTGACACTCAGAGGAGCCCACAGTGAGACGACGACAAAAGGGTGTCCTTTGGTGGTACCCTGGCTTGGTTTGGTGCAGAATGTTTCACCATGTGCAGCCTGGGACCACCAGCAACAAATCCAAAACCAAACACCCTTGAGCAGTGGGACACTGAGGACACAGGGGAGACACCAATGGACTTCCCACCAGGCCTACTCCCTGAGGCACCCTTCTCCAAGAGCTTCCCTCCTAGCAGGAAAACATGGTGCTGGAGAGCAGGGCAATGCCAGGCCCAGCTGCACCTGAGGGAGTGCAGGGATGCCCACAGGAATAGCATGTGCTGGCGACAGGGAACAGAGACATGGACACAGAGACACGACAGCCCCAGGCCCAGAGGAACAGCTCATTCCCCTGAGTGTCATCCCCTCTCTCTGGCTTGCATGGGGTGGGTGGGACGTTTCCCTGCCACAAACACCCAGGCAGGGCCTCTCCCTCGGCCTCTGCCCACACGGCCCAGCCATGTTTGCGCCGCTGTTGCTGCTGGTTGCTACAACATCTCCCCCAAACATCTCAACAGCTCCAGTCTCGTGTGATCTTCCCAGATCAAACCCATCCAACTGTCCAGCTTCCTCCACGGCCTTCCGGCAAACACTGAGCCACTTCTCCTAAGAACAGTCCCTGGAGAGGAGCACGGCACGGGAACTGCTCTGTTTTCTACCACCAGCCTGGTCATTCTTCATCCCCTGCCGGTCACTACGAACTGCCAGGAGCTGGCAGGCTATCCCAGCCTACTCCCATTACACTGAATTACCCAGAAGGCAGCCTCACATTATTGTTTCCTCACTGGCTTAAGTAATTCAAGAGGGAACAACTAATTATCAAGAGCAGTAACAGTGCCAAGTGTTCTTCCCTTTGATAATTCCTGCAAGATGCTGCAAGCTGGAGTAGCTTTGCTGCGGGAAGACAAACAACCACCACCTGGATTTTGGTCCTGGGGAGCATTGTGCCTCACCAGGCAGCTCAGCTGGCCTCCACCAGCTCTGGGTCCCTCCACCTAATCCCTGCACACTCCTGTCACACAGCTCTGGGTCCCTCATCCCTGCATCCTCCTGTCATACAGCTCCCATATTAAAGGAGATGCCTGCTGCCTGCTATAGGGAGCCCTTACTCTCCCTCCCTCTCTCTTATTCTGGGACAACTGAGCATCTAGGCAGGATTAGCTTTCTTAGGGCTCTCGCTTTTCCAGTCAATCACTGCCTGACATTTCTCCTGGCCAAGCAGTCAGAAAAATGCCCCTGGAGCAGACAGCTGTAGATCAGGGCAGTGTTCATTCAACACTCCCAACGTGGAGCCCTGTCACCTGCAAAGACCCAACTCAGCATATCCTCAGGTCCCCATCACCTCCCATGAGGTTTCAGTGCTTGAAGTCAGCCTGTTCAAGCCCTGAAAGCCTGAGGCTGCAGGTCACGGAGCCAGTGTCCTGTGGTGCCTGCTCTGTGATGAGGGCTAATCTCAGCCCTGGTGTGACTGACTTGATCCTTAAGGCACCAGCATACAGATTGTGTGACCAACACCTGCTTAATTAATTAGAACTGGTGACTCGAGGTCTGAAGAGGCCGATGTGATCCCAGCTGCCCCTGGGGCCATCACTCCCATTCAGCCACCTCACAGCCTTTTCTTACCACAGGTGACATTGAGGAACAGGACATCGAAGAGGGACAGGTTTGCCACCTCGGGGGGGTGGGCACATCTCGTGTCCAATGCCTCAAGGACTGTCACTTTTCTGTCTTCCACCCAGCGGGGCAACCAGGACAGTTTGCAGTCACATACAAATGGATTCCAACTTAAGTTTCTGTCAGAGGGAGATCAGAACAAGTTAGGGATTAATGTGACATGTGCTAAGCCTTAATTACAGCAGTGTGCTGAGCCCTCCCTGTTCCCATCTGTGCCACTCCACTGAAAGGCTTCAGAATAACTGAGAGGGGAGTTAATGAATAGGGAATCAAGCAATAATTAACGTGATTTTTCTAGAGGCTAGAATTAGGCAAGTACTCCAAGTACTTTTTTAACTCTACAAATAATTGTTGCAATTAGAAGCAAATGACAGACACAATCATATATCTAAAATAACCTGTCATGCAAGAGCCCCTGAGTATGAGGGCAGCCTTTCCTGCTCAGGAGACTATTTACAGCTCCATTAAAAAATAGCTAAGAGAATAAAATTGATCTGTCAAAAAAAGAAATGCAAAGTCAATGATAATCTTTCCATGTGGCAGTTCAATGAAAAGATGGAAACTTTAATTGCAGCTAAGCTTGATCCAAATTACAGCCTTTGGCACTCAGCTGTGAGCAGGACGGAGCTGGAGCTGTGTGTGGAGCTGATGCCAGCAGGGCTGGGCGTTTGCAGGGCTCAACCCCAACTTTGGGGCTGAAAGCACCACTTTGCCACCAGGCTGAGCAGGGACAGGCTCCCTGGGACACAGCCCAGGGCCTCTGTGTCTTTCCAGAGCCACTTGTGAGCCAAACTGCAAAGCTGGGAATGCTCTTTGTGTCCTGTCCTCAGGGAGGACCTAGGGCTGCGTTTTTCTCTCGCTTGCCAAGAGGGCTTGCATGGGGTTAATCCTTTGGCTTGTCCAGAGGCAGAACTGCCATTTGTGCTGTGACTTCATGGATCTCTTCCAGAAGTGTGCAGCTTCCCCATAATATCAAAAGACTTCAATTAAACAACAAAACCTAACAACTTGAATCACTTAGGGACAAGTGACTTGGACACCTCAGTCAGGACCTACCATGCTGCAGGAATCACTGGATCCTCCAGTCTCAAGGTGTGACCATGCAAACAGGACTGCAGGACCCAGAGCATGGTCAGAGACAAGAACCTCAGCAGAGCTGGTGAGGGAGAGAAGCAAGGAAGACAAGAAGGCAGCAGCAGAGATTGGAGATATCCAGGAGACAGAGGCACAGACTAGAAAGAGGTCAGGACTGAAGGACACCAACAGGACCCAGGAGCAGGACACAGCTTGAGAAAGAAACTGGAGACACCCCAAAAGGCAGCTGCTTGGATGCCCAAGATCTCTCCAAGTCACCACAGCCTCCCACCCCGCCACGAAAGGAAGGAATGTTTCAAGGAAAGGTCTAAATAAAAAAATGGGAAACAAAGAGGATGAACTTACATTTCACTTAAATTAAATAAATTATCAAATATTCCATCTTCTAATGTAGAAATCTGGTTGTGGCTTATATCTCTGTAAAAGAGAGAAAAGTTCATCATGTTAGAAGTGACTTCCTCATCACTGCAGCTTTTCCCCATGAGGGTGGGAAGGCCCTGGCACAGGGTGCCCAGAGAAGCTGAGGCTCCTCCATCCCTGGGAGTGTCCAAGGCCAGGTTGGATGGGGCTCTGAGCAGCCTGGAATAGTGGAAGGTGTCCCTGCCTACAGCAGGGGGTGGCAGTGAATGGGATTTAAGGTCCCTTCCAGTACCAACACACATTTTAGGATAATTCTCATTCTCTGGCCTTGAGCTTCTCTCCTTCCAGCAGTTAAGAGGGTCAAATCCTGCCCAATTCCAAATGCCAATAATTCCCAAATCACCAAACAGAGCAGCTAAAGGCCTCGAGGAAGGAGCCCACAGACAGGACCATATGAGGCTCGGGAGATGAGGCAAAGCATGAACAAGGCAAAGCAGTGCAACACGAGCCAGGGCCCAGCTCAGACATGCTGGGGGCACTGGGGGGACTGAGGGGTACAGCAAGTACTTACAGCTTTGCCAGCGAAGTCAGGCTTCTGAAGAGCTCAACATCTAAACCACTGATCCTGTTGTAGGAAAGATCCCTAGGGACAGAAAAAAACCATTTTCAGCCTTCGTTCAACCTCGTTTTGTCACACTTCCATTACCAGACCTCAGAAGGGTGTCTCTCCAAATTCCAGCCAGAATCCCAACCAGAAATTTGGTGTGTTGAAGGCACAGTATTCTTCCCAACCAAAGGAAACACCTTTCCCAAAACCATAAAGTGCTTGCTGCTCCTATAATCTGGAAATGGAGATCAGGAGTCTCAGGATGTGCCTCCACTCTGCAGCACACCTGGAGCAATTACACCACACGTGGTACTAAGTGTGATGCATCATTTAAAAGATATTCAAGTCTAATCTATGTTCAAAGAAGTCCTTAAGAAGTAATTTAGACTCAAGTAGTAATTAACTCAGAGAAAAATTTATGATGAACTTCCAACTGAGTTTCTCATGCAAAGCCATGATCAGTAATTACACAATTGATGCATTTAAACTCTACACTTTAAACATCTTTTTGTCTCTCTTTGGAAAAGTTTAAAATGGAAGAAAAAGCAACAAAAATATTTTCCATTTCAAATCAGGACAGATTGTCATTCTAAAAGGAACACTGCTTAAAAAAATCTCCAGTTGCTCCCATTAACACCAACAGCCTTCAGCTCATCCAAACTAAACTGTCCCTGTCCAGCCCAGCTCTCTCCTCACCCACCACCCTCCTTCCCACATTTAAACATCAGTCAGACAAGAAGTCAAAGATTCACTCATCAGCCTCTACTTCTTCCCAATAAACTTTGCTATTCGTTTTCAGACAAATCTCCTTTGGCCTAAACTTTCTTTTAGCAGCATCAAAACATTTATTCCAAGCCCATGTGATGGTTCTTATCCTTCATGGATTTCTGGCAGAGCTCCCAGGAGAGGGCAGGGCTGGACACACTTTGCCACCAGAGCCATTCTCCTGCCATCTCCTCACTTCCTACAAACACCTCCTATCCTTTCTCCTGGCTGTCTTACCTGTTATTACTACCCCTTAATCAATTATTTCTTGGTTTGATCTGACATTTAAACTTCATTTATCCAAATGAAAATAATTCTGCCAAACTGGCAGGGAAATTATGTGCAATTCCAGGAAACTGGGGATAAGTAACAGGGATGGATGTCTCTTTAAAAGGTTTATTTTCCCTGATTTTGCTGTCTGGGAGTTCTCTGCCAAGCTGAGAGTGGATTCAGAAGAGTTCACCAGCAACACCAATACAGAAGTCCAAGAAATGTGCAAAATAAAAGTTCAATAAATACATTTTAAAAAGGATGCTAACAAAAATATGTGACCACTCCAGCGATCTTGGGGCAGTTGGGACAGCAGTGGAGGAGCACAGAGCATCCCTGGCTGAGTCACACTCTGCACAGGGGACAGAAAAGTCACCCCCAAACCCGCTCCCAGCTCCTACCTGGAAGACAAAAACAGAGACAGCTCAGTCTGGAATCCAGGCTGCTGCCAGCCAGGACAGACTCTTCCTCAAGGAAGCCTCAGCTCCACTTCTCCTCGAGCATTTTCTGCACACTGAACCTCTCTGTCCCTGCACCCTCCTGCACCACTGCACCTGTGTGGGAAAGGACCAGACCACCAAGCAGCCACCTTACAGGGAGCCCAGTGCAAATATTTCCCTTCTACTTTGAAATACCTGGAAGCCACCCATTTAGTTTTTAGGCAGCACCTCAAGTCCAAGGAAAGGAAATGGGAGTTTCAGCTCAGATGCCTTCCTGCTCCTCGCCCAGACAAGCAAAACTTCCAAAACAAACCATTCAGCTGCTACAAAAACAGGGCTCTGCCATTTCCAAGAGCCTCTTCCATGGTGTTCCTTGGCTGCAGGGGGAGTGTGGCGCAAGGGGAGGCTTGGGAGGGTGTCAGGACACTCGGATCCTGTCTTTGGGGTGCCAGCACTGTCATGTCTCATAGCTGGAGAGGGCTCCTGTGCCTTGTTCTCCTTTATCGGCCGATAAATGACCTTGTCTGGCATCCTGCACACTCCATGGCCCAGCTGATACCAGGTGAGATCAGCTGAGCTCACCCATCTGACCACCCCGACCCACAGCCCAGCGTGCAGAGATGCTCCACCTCTGAGACTCCCAGGGGAGGGCTGGAGCTCAGCTCCAGAGCCTGTAATTAACCCAAGCCCCAACATTTTGTCACCCTTCACTACAACTCAGATGCTTCCCAAGGATCCCAAGCCCTCGGTTCCCACCCTCTGTCTCCCACAACTACAGAGCTCCACCCAGGCCAGGCATCAGCTGGCACCCACTGGTACCTACAAACCAGGGCCAATTCCCTTGTTGCTTCTTTGCCTTCACGATTCCATGAGGAACTGGTATAAAACCTCTCAGCTTTCACCCTCCCTGACCTCCTGGGTGCTGAGCCTGTGAGGGAAGCAGAGCTCCTGTTGACAGGACAGCAGGGAGAAGTGAGGAATGGTGGCAGATCCAGCACCTGCCACCTCCAGCCAGGGGTCAGGGAGCTGCCTGCTGCCTTCTCCCACTGCTCATTCTCCAAGGTGTATGGAAAATCGGGTATGCCTTCCTGGCATGGGAGAGGTGGCTGTGAACTAAGCTGGGCTGCAGAAAAAAAAAATAAACCAGGAAATACAGAGCAATAAAAGCCAAGGCAAAGGCTGTGGGACAGAGCTCAGCCTGGCGGTACCACAAACTGCCACGACTGTATTTTCCCAGCCCACTGCCAGGCCAGAGGAAATTCAGAGCAGGTTCAAAGCAGAGCTGAAGCCAGCAGCAAACAAGGCTCTCCATTGACATTCTCTGCACACACAGTCTGCTGCCCTCCTCTTGAGGAGAAAGAAAAATGCAGTTTCCTGTGGCTCAGGGGACTTCAGGAACACGCTGTGCCTCCTGGAAAATGGCAGCCACGAGTCATTTCTTAGTCCTACCTCAGTTTCCACACCTGTAAAATGGAGCCATGCAATGCCAGAGGCTGGGAGGCATCTCCACATTCTGTGGGACATGGGGCATGAAAAGTCACCAGAAATTATAGTACAGGACACGAACTGTGTTACAGAGAGCTAGCTCCCCACACAGCCACCTTCCACCTACCAGCCTAGCAAAGGGAGAGATCCAAATACTTCTGGAAAAGGGAGATGGTTTTGTGACGAAGGTGAAACTTCGGAAAATAAGGGAATATTTAGTAATAAGGGCGTCAACCTGAGCCTTGGGAGCCTTCAGCTCCATCCCAGCCCTGCTACTGACTCCCTGTGTGATGCCAGCTGCATCCCTGAGCCTCTCTGGAGCTGTGGATACCCACAGCCCACCTCTTGGAGAGGGTGAGGATAGATCCATCACAGATACCACCAGCCCAACCTGCTCCCCTTGGACTCGGGGAATTCTGGAGGAAAAAGCATCAAGAACTGGCTCCTTTCTCAGCTGCTGCCCTGCAGCAGTGCCGATGGAACAGGGAGGGAATGGGAGGGCTTGGTGCCGATGGAGGGAAGCAGGAGGGAGCAGGAGGACTCAGTGCCACCCACTCCATCCCTGGCTGATGCTCAGAAGCCCCCCCAGTGCCAGCCCAGGGGTTATTCCTGCACAGTGTGGTGGCCAGGCTGGTTTTGGGGCACTGCTGTTTGCTCCCTCATTCCATAGAACATGTAATGTTCGGCAGAGTATGGGCGGCCCCGCTGCCAAGCCTGATGTCATGCTCTCATTATGTCATTTGTGGGCCCGCTCTGCCTCCATCTCACAAAAAAGGAGGGGGGGAGAGGGAGGACAGCTCTTCCCCAGCCCTTTTGGTGCATGGAGCCCTGCCAGAACAGTAATGGGAAAAGCATCCAGAGATGGAGAAGTGTCTGAGTGAGATGAGCCCAGGCAGAGCACGGCGGGGCCGCTGGAGAGAAGCTCCAGGTCTGTAAGCTGTGATCAAGGCTCAGGTTTCTGTGGGCAGCAAAGCTCCAGAGGTGCCAGGGAAAAAGAGCTCCCAGCAAAGCCCAGCAGTGCTCCCACAGTGCTCCCATTTCTTACCCCATCATGCAGGTTGTGGCTGCCCCATCCCTGGAAGTGTCCAAGGCCAGGTTGGATGGGGCTTGGAGCACCCTGGGATAGTAGAAGGTGTCCCTACCCATGGCAGGGGGTGGAATGGATGGGCTTTAAAGTCCCTTTGAACCCAAACCATTCCAGGATTCTATGAAAAGCCAGGCTGCACCATTCCACACTCTGAGACCAGTCAGGACAAGGGACAGAGGGACATGTGAGATGGCTGGTGAAACACAGCGAAGCCCAGAGCTTCCAGAGCCTTCCATCACCTGTCAGATCCACAAACTGCCCAAGAGATCCCCTGCACAGCCCAAAGGCTGCCTCCCATGTTACCATGGCAAACACTTCCCTGTCTCCTGCAACAAAAGGCAGCACGGAGCTGATCCTGCCTGACACACAGAACAGACTTTCCAGAAAAGAGCAGGAAAAACTCTGTGTGCTTTTGCCCGCCTGAGCCAGGAAAAATTACAGGTTTTTGCTGATCTGATTCCTTTTTCCTTCGTCTTTTGGCTTGCACCTCTCCAAGGAAGCACAGCAGAAGCAGTGTGCAGAGGTGAGGATAAAGATTATTTCCACAAATGGCTATGGAAATATGAAACACCACATATTTTCCTGTGTGCTGGGAATGGGGAGCAATGCTGTGGTCCTGCAGTAGGGGCAGGGACACCCTGGCTGGCAAGAACAGTCTCAGCACTCTCCTGCACCAGGAGTTCTCTGCCTTTCAACACAGACAGGAGGGAAACAGCACACTGAGATCTTCATCACCAGCTACTGGTTTCAATCATGCTGAAGCAGAGATTTTCAAAGGCCAAAGGATTCCAGCTCCACCACACATCACGCCCAAGAGCTGCAGCCCAGCACCAAGAGGGGCCTTTCACTGGTGGCAGGCAGCTACGAGCACCCACATCTCCCTGAGGCCATCACAGCACGATGACAATTTATTTGTTCATTTTGAATTTATGAGTTTCAAATGCTGGCCCAAGTCCTTGGCTCTCTCTGAGGAATTTGCCCCAAAAGACATTTCATAAAAATTAATCTAAAAATGGAATATTTATCTTCTTACAGCAAAATCCTAATTGTTGATACAAAATGCAAGGCGAGATGAGCGTCTTTGCAATGTTCTGTACACTCTGTGTTCTCCTCAAGAGAGTAAAGCACTCCCAGTATGCCCTTGCAGGGCAGCTGTGCCAGGAGCAGACCCCGATGTCTCTCCCACCTCCTGCAGGATCACAAACAAGTCACTCCATCACTGTAGGCTCCCTGAGCAGGGGGATGAAGCAACGCTCCTTCCTCATCCTGCTCAAGCCTCTCCCTGAGCAGCAGCACAAGAAGACTCTTGGATTGGTAGGAGTAAATTGAAGGTTGGGGCCACAGGCTCTTCACAGCTCAGGAAAAGGGGCTGTGAGAGCCTGTGCTCTGAGAAGCAGGGAAAAGACTGAGCTGGGAGCTCGGGGCACCCCAGGTGATACAGTCTCTCCTACATTCCCTCTGCTCCTGTGCCCATGCTTCATTCCTGGAGCAGAGGAGGTGAGGCTGCAAACACCTGCACGATGCACAGGCAGGGCATCCCTGTCACAGCCAGGGTGTCCCAACCATGGCCAGGGTGTCCCAAACACAGTCAGGACATCCCCATCACAAATGCTCACAATAACCACGTTATCCCAACCATGGATAGGGCATTCAAACCATGGCCAGGGCATCCCAACCCTGGCCAGGGCACCCCTGTGAGGGTTGGGATAAGCTCTCCCTCCAGGTGGGAGCTGTCTGCAGAGCAGCTGTGGCTCCAGGAGCAGCTCCTCGCATCCCTGCAGCCAGCAGCTTTCCACAGACATTCCCAAATATGGTTATGAAGCCGCAGCAGGGATGGAGCCACTCGCACAAAGGGGACGTGTTACCTCATGCAGCGACGTCATGCTCTGGCAGGGCTGCCCTGGAGGCCAGGGCATCATGTGCTCCATCCCTGTCCCCCTGGCCAGGGGGTGGGAGGGGGCTCCCAGGATCCAGGACCTGCAGCTCAGCTCCTCTTGCGAGTTATTCTTACACTGAACTGACTTCACCTCCTCGCTCCCAACAGCGAAACAGAGCCAAAGGCAAGGCGGGCACTGGGGTGTCACCAGGGGCCTCCAGTGCTGGAGGAAGCCAGGAAGGTGCTCCAGTGGGCCAGGGAGAAGGACACAAGGATGGCTACTGCTATGAGAGGTTCCTCCCACCTTCTGAGCCG
This sequence comes from Lanius collurio, assembly GCA_020086605.1. Classification (NCBI taxonomy): domain Eukaryota; kingdom Metazoa; phylum Chordata; class Aves; order Passeriformes; family Laniidae; genus Lanius; species Lanius collurio. The sequence goes on along the minus strand of JACBWW010000025.1, from coordinate 5,568,914 downwards.
TCCGAGTGACCAGGAGCTGGCACTGACCAGGGCTGGCACCAGCCATGGTCCTTCCCTCGCTGCCAAGAGGTGACTTCATGTGGCACAGAACAAGGAAGAAACCTCAGGCATCACCCAGCCCTGCGACACCACAGCAAAGGATGGGAACAGCAGAGACCTCCAGCTTGAGAAAGCAGCAACCCAAATACTGAAATCTAGCTGATGTCCATAATTAGCGCCGCACGTAAACGAGCTGTCTGCAGCTCCAGCCAGGGAAATGTCAGCCCTGCAAGCACACATTTGTTTCATGGAAAGTCTGCAAAGCAACCAAAGATGTGATAAATCCAAGTATCTCCCCAGCACACGTGGCAGAGCTCAAGCAGATCCTACTAAGATGCCTGCAGCCCAAATCCAACTGCTTTCCATGCTGATCTCCACTTCTTCCCCTGAAACAAATCTGTCCCCATGTCCTGTGCCACTGTGTGCCAACAAACAGCACTTCCAATGCCCAGCTCTGGTCTCCTGAAAACCCAGCATGTTTCCAAGTCAGCATGTTGGGAGCCTAGGGACATTTGATTTTACCATAAAAAGGGAGCCCTCTGGAAGCTGTAATTTAGGGATTACACAGTTGAGCTGCTCAGTGCTTAATCTTCCTTACACAAAGTAAAGAGTTTTCAATAAATGTTTAGGTATTACTGATATTAATTCACCACTGGGACAGGGAATGGTGTAGATAAATCTTTGTGTCCTGGTTTTTTATTGCTTAATTTGTATTTATTTTAAAAGTGAGGCTTTTCCTTGGACAGCTGTCCTCTAGGGATGTGAGAAATAATAAAACCCCAAAGCTGTTTAGTCCTAGCACCGTAAATTCTGCAGTACACAGCAAAGTAGCCGCAGGCAGGGTTCAGGGGATGCAGGAGGCTCAGGATAATGCTGGACTGATCACAGGGATGTGTCACTGAGCTGACACAGGAGCTGGAGCCAAGGGACATGGAGAACTCCAGGAAGTCTTCTGCAAAGCACACATCCTATTTGCAAACACTGGTGAAGTCTGAATGGCCTGTTCCTTGGAAACCTTCTGGGGTATCTGTGTTTTGTATCTCAAAAAGAACAGGGGAACAATTTGGGCATCACTGATACAGAATGAGAGCAACGAACCAGGGACTGCCTGATCCTCTGAAACATGGGGAGATCTGTAAAAACCTTCATGCCACTTCCGAGCTGAATTCACAGCACAACCCAGCTGACAGAAGGTGAGACTGATAAGGCAGTATCAGATCAAAAGCAATTTCTTCAAGCAGTTGGGAAATAATTCTCTCATTTCTCACAAGGAACAGTCAGTGTGTTGTCAGGCACCGGCACCAGCAGCCCAAACAAAGGGAAAACAAAGCCACAAGCAGCAAAATACAGCCCTCACAGGGCACCAGGGAATCCTGGAATGGTTTGGGTGGGAAGGGACCTTAAAGATCATCCTGCCATGGGCAGGGACACTTTCCACTGGCCCAGGTTGCTCCAAGCCCCAGAATTCACAAAAGATTGAGGATTTAGGAGAAACAGTAGCAACCAGGCAAAATCTCTTGCAACAGGTAAAGCAGACATGCAGAGGGCACACTGGATCCAGAGGACACATAGGGAAGTCTCATGGCCAAAGCCATGACATGGCTGAAGGACAGGGTCACCACATCCCTGACTCCCTATGGGTGTGGGGTGAGCTCCTGCTGTTGACCTCCCACTGCTGGAGCAGCACAAAGCTGAGCAGACCAAACTGAAAGGGTTTTCGGCCATTTCCTCCTGAGTTATTTGAAATGCTTGAGCTCCAGGTCCTGTTCCCAAACTCCCCAGCCCATACCTCCTGCAGGACTCACCTCGGTGCTGACATGGACACAACTTCCCATTCCCCCAGTCCCCAGAACTGGACTGTCCCTTCCCACAGCAGGTACCACTCCTCAAACCTTTCCCTTTCACAGCTGACAGTCCCAATCTGTTCAATCTTTAGCTAACAGCCCCCTCCAACACCTCCAAGTTTTCCAGGTTCCTGGGTGGTTGCTGAAGAAAAAGTTGTCTATTTTAGCCCTGTCTGTCACTTGATTTCCATCTCCAACAACACTTCATTTAAGAGGCTCCCTGTCACCAACATCCTTCAGCTCCAGCATGGACTGCTCCCTGAAAATAGCTGATGGGGAAAAAGACAAGAAGAAAGGAAGACCCACTCAGGTCCAGGCCTGGCAGAGCATTGTCAATGATGGAGACCAACTTTGAGCAGGATTTTGCCAACACAGCCTGTGCTATAGAGCTGATGAGCCTCTTGACTTACTTTCTTCCTCCCCAGAGGGAAAACTAGTGGATTTGGGGCCATCAGATTAGTACTTGATATGTTTAAAAGTAGCCCAAAGCAAACAGTGCTGTTCTGTGATGCTGAGCACAGCCCTGAGTTCACAGCCACTGCCTGCAACAGAAAATCCCCAGACCAGGAGAGCTGGGAACAAGCAAAAAGCAAAATGCAGCATGTTCAGGCCCCCAGACCCAGCCAAACCATGGCTGCAGCACAGTTCAGTTGTGTTTTCCCTGCAGTCCTGATGTTAGGGCTGCTTTCCACGGTTTATCCCAACAACTTAAACACTGCAAATCATCAGATTCCACACACCAATTCCTGCATCGAGCCCAGGCAGGCAGCTCCCAGCCTTCCAGAGGATGCTCCTGTCTCACATAAAGACTCTGAGAACCACTGAAAGGTTTGGGTTGCAAGGGACCTTAAAAGCAGGATGGGGCTTGGAGCAAACTGATCTGGTGGGAAATGTCCCTTCCCATGGCAGGGCGTTGTAACTGGATGGGCTTTAAGGTGTCTTCCAACCCAATCATTTAGGTCAAGTCTATCACTCTATGAAACGTTCTGAAGCCAGTGTTCAATCCCTTTAATATCTATAGTGCTGATTTTTTCATTCCAACTCCTGACAAATACACAGGACTGAGTCAAACTCAAAAATTTGACTCAGAATTCAAATTCTGACTTCTTGCAGAAGTCAGATGTGTATTACATCAACGTCAGCATCTTCTGCTCCTCCATCTGTAAAGATACTTAAAAGGCAGAGGTTTGGGAGACATCTTTTCCATAAGTGGATTTTCCATGTTGACTGCCACTAATTACACCATCCCCCTTAATTTTCAGCTAATGCCATGCTAGGCACAGCACTGTTTCTCCCCGGGATAGAAAATAAGGACATTGGGCTAATGAATGTTTGTACTACCCCATTTACCTTCTGCTAACACTGGCACCATGTTTGTTTTGATCCAGTCCCTGGGAATCTCCCTAAGGCCCAAAAATCCATTAAAAGTGAACATTAGTAGCCCAGAGGGCTCTTCAGCCAGACCTTTTAAAATTCTTGGATGCAAAATATCTGAACTTGCTCGTTTAAGAAGGTCTAACATTAATAGCAGCTGTTTAACATCCTCCTCGGTTACTGTTGGAGTGGAAAGTGTTTCATCATCCTCATATGATACAAATACATCACCTGGCTCTTTTCCAAATAGAAAACAGAAATATTTACTGAGCAGTCCTGCCTTTTCTGTATTTTCATTGATAATTTGACCATGTTCATCTATTAACAGACCAGTATCATCTAATTCCTTTAATTCCCAATATACTTGCAAAACTCTTCACTCTTTTCAGCCTTGCTGGACACAGACTTTTCCTTAAGATTCTTTTGCTTATCAAGTTTGATGGGCCTGAGCTGAGCCCACGCTCATCACAACCAACCTTTCTCTTTCCCATCTTGTTTATTTATTTCCTGTAAGAGCTTCCACTTCTCATCCAAGCTCTCACAATGCCAGATGCAGAGTTTTGAGCATCCACAGCTTTCTCTGAGCAAGATGTGCCCTGGAAGTGTTCCACCACCCTCACAGGGAAGAATTTCTCCCCAGTATCCCATCTAACCCTCCCTCTACTGGTGGGAAGCTATTCCCCCTTGTCCTGTCACTCCTGGCCCTTCAAAGCCCCTCTGCAGCTTTCCCAATGTCCATGACTGATCCTGCAAGGTCTCCTCCTTAGGGACCTGATGCCCCAATGCTTTGTTCTCCCCTTTCCTGCAGTGAAGATGATAAGGAAAGAGAAAATTAGTGCTCTCCCGTATCTTCCTATTAAAAGAGGACCAGCCCCACCACGTATCCCTCAGGGATGGTTACAGCCTTAATTTGAAGCTGTTCCATAAAAGGCAATTTTCATTCTCCGCTCACCATGCAAACTAATTCTTTGTGCAATTAAATCCCATCTTCCCATTTTCTTTAATTCTGGCACATCCACAGCAGCTGTTTTGTCCTTGACGTGCACAACCCCTGGATACCTGTGGGATGTTAATCATGAAATCTCAGAATGGTTTGGGTTGAAAGGAACCTTAAAACCTATTCAGTTCCAACTCCAACACCTTCCACTCTCCCAGGGTGCTCCAAGCCTTGTCCAGCCTGGCCTTCCAGGGCTCCAGGGGCAGCCACAGCTTCTCTCGGAAGCCTGTGCCAGGGTCTCACCACCCTCTGAGTCACAGATTTCTTACCAATAGCCCATCTAACCCTGTGCTCTTGCAGTTCAAAACCAACAGAATCCAGGAACAGTTTGGGTTGGAAGGCACCTCAGAGATCATCTCGTTCCAAGCCACCTTATCTGCACCCAGTCAGCCAAAGTTCCCACAATTCTTCCAGAGAACAAGAACATGTGGCACTAAGAGCCCACTGAGGGACCCCTCTGCGACCATCCCAGCCCAGAATTTTCCCGAGCTCCAGCACACCCTGGGTTTCCATGCCCAGGGCCGAGAGCCTCATGCCCAGCACGGGTTCAGCTCCTTGGGCTCTATGTGTGTGTTTGTTTGGGATTTTGTGAATAGGGCTGCTTAGCACGTTGAGTCCTCCCCGCAGGGCTGATGTGTTAGAGCCGATTGGCTCCCAATTCCCCGAAGGAAACATCTGCACATTCCAGACACATTCTGTAACGGGAGTGAAACCCATCCTTGAAGTGAAATTTTACAGCCTCCACAGTGCAAAATAACGATTGCTGGCAAGGGCCAGTGGAAAAGTAATGTTTAAAATATTATTACAGGGAAGCGGCTGCCAGAGCCTCAAATTAATCACTTGAACGTGTCTCTGGTGCGTTATGTAACGCTGGGCCAGCTCCCGCCCGGAGCGCGGCTCCGCTCCGGCTACTTCCCGCTGCCCGGCTCCTCTGCTCTCCCCCAGAGCCAGGACAGACCCAGGCCCCCACTGCTGCCATGGGGACTGACATCCCCATCTCTGAGGTCTCTTTCAGGTGGGCTTAGGGGCTGCATTTCTTCCAGGTGTCCAATTTTTTCTTGTGTTAAAGGAAGTCCCAGAAGAGACAAGGACAAGGGGTGTTTCTCCATCTGAAAAGCAGCGTCTGTCACAGCTCTCTGCAGCAAAAGGAGCTGCTTCCCACCGTGGTCTGAAGAAGAGGGAAGTTACAGGTCTGCTGGTTAAACTGGTGTGCTGGGGGCCCACCTGGTCTGGCCATGGGGCAGGTGACAGAACAGGGACACTGTCCTCTACTCGTGCAGCGAGCACTAAATGGCAGGATCCAAATACAATAAAAGTACAACTTATGCTCAAAATAATTTAAAAAAAAGGCCTCTGAAGGAAAGTGAAAACACAAATAGGAGTGGATGCAGACACAGCTCCAGGGGAGGAAGGAAGGAAACACCTGGCAGCCTTAACCAGCAGCAGGAAGAGGAGTGAAACGAGTCCAGGGTACCAAGGAGAATCCTGCAGGTCCTCAGAAAGGATGTTCCCCCAGCAGAAACAAAGGGCAAAACTCTGCTGTCCACCAGGCTGAAGATACCATGAATGTAGCCAGAAACTTTGCTGATGAGGACGTCTCCATCTCTGCTATTCCATAGCTGTGTTGGTGGATCCAGCCCTTGCAGGTGGGGAGGGCTCAGCCCAACCTGTGCCAAATTTCAGTCTCCTCGCAGGAACACGGGGGAGCAGAGGTGCTCTGGTGACAGGTAGCTCTGAGTCCTGGGTGGTCTCTGTGCAGAAGTTCCTCCTGAAGCTTGAGATAATAGTATTTTCAGGATTCCGAGGGAGAAAGTCACCGTTTTGTTGTAAACATCTCTCTAGCACAAAGGCTCCATAATTCAAACTCAGGCCCACGAATCCTTACTGGAACAGAAACACTCAAGGAATTCCTTAAGCAGCACCTCTGGTTGATGTTATGTGCTGTAAATCTGAGGGCAGGGCAGACCCCAGAGCCAGGGACAGACAGAGCACAGGGATCTGGCCTGAAGAGGCCAAAGGACAGGCAGGCTTTCCCTAATCCCCCTGTGCCAGTGCCGACATCGATCCCACTCCCCCAGCTTTTTTTCAAATGTGGTTGTTTGGGTTGGAGGGCTCTGCTCTCAATGTTTTTGCAGCATGTTCACTATAGAACCTTAACTATCTTCCTTCTGAAAACAAAACCCAATTAGAACCCAATATAGAGCTGCTGGTTCCCGTACAAAAGCCATTTGCATGTTTCTGGCATTAATAATGTGTGTGGTTGGGCTGCTTCCTTTAAGCATTAGAAAGTCTTCTGTGATGCAGTCAGAATATTTCTGCTTCAAAAATGCTGATGTTCAGAGGCCCCAGAGTAGGTACAGAGGGAAGGGAGCAGCTTGCTCGGGCCTCGGCTGCCCCTCTAGAAGACCTTCTGAACAGGTTTGGGAGACAGAAACTCATTTGTTCCCTGCACAAGATCATAGAATCCTGGAATGGCTTGAGTGGGAAAGGACCTTAAAGCCCACCCAATTCCATCCAATTGCACCCCCGGCCATGGGCAGGGACACCTTCTGCCATCCCAGGTTGCTCCAAGCCCCATCCAATCTGGCCTTGGACACTTCCACGTGTGGGGCAGCCACAGCTTCTCTGGATAACCCGTGCCAGGACCTCACTACCCTCGCAGGGAGGAATTTCTTCCCAATATCCCATCTAAATCTACTCTTCAGAGTGCTCTCAAGTCAGATCACGTGCAGGTGATGCACATTTCTGGTTCTTTCTGGACCACTGGGCACAGGATCCTGCTCAGTGTCCTCCTCTGGACCCACCCTGACCAACAGACCCATCCAGGGCTGCACCCACTTCCACGTGTTATACTTGAAGAGCTCCAACAGCCCCTTAACATTCCAAGGGTTCAGGTGACACAAGTGACTCCTCAGCAGTGACACAGCTGGAATGACACAAGCCTAACACCACAGCCAGGAAGGGTCTGGATCTCCTGGGTTCAGCAGGACTTGGACATCCAATTCTACCCATTCTTTTGAAAACTTAAACTCCAGATAGGACAGAGCCAAAACTATAACATGATCTGCCTGAGACAAGAAATTGTCCACATTTCTGCCAAGTATCAGGGGCTGAGAAATCCACTCTGCAACATATCTGAAGATATGGGGTGGAGACCAAAGGACAGATCCCTGGAAAGAGCTCTGGAAGAATGCTTCAATCAAGTCATCAGCCTATCCTGGAAAGATGCAGCTGACCTCAAGGTAACCTCCTTTCCAGCATTCCCCTCAGCTCAACTCTTCCCCATGGCTGAACTGGAGTGACAAGACCTGTCCAGAATGACACGAACAATTTACCTCTGACCTTGGCTTGGTCAGTCCTTCCTAGGCTTGCCTGTGCTGGCTGTAAAAGAGCTTCTGTGCAGCTCTTCTGCAGCCCTTCAGCAACTGCAAAGCCTCCTGTGCCCCAAAGGGGTCATGCAGCTCAGGGGACAACGTGGGGCTGTAGAAAGAGCCATCATGAGCTGAGAACACGGGTGTGTGCTCCTCAGGGAGAACATCCAGGCTGCCTTGGGGAAGGACACAGAAGGCTCTGATCCTCCATCTTCCACAGCCCAGAGCCAGGCATTGTCCCCTCTCCTGGCACACGAGTTATCCACAGGTGTGTGTATGTCACACGTGTTCCAGGACAAGGACAGGTTATCTCCAGAGCATCTTTTTCAACCAAACTCAGGAAAAACAGGAGGAAATCACAGAATCCATTCCACAGCCTACGGGAAGGAGTCCCAGTCTGCTTCCTGGTGGAACCACAGCAGGCACAGAGCTGGTGGCACAGGCTGGACCCACGTCCCTCGCCTACAAGGAGCTGCTGCTCCTGCACACTGCCCTCCCTGATCAGCTTGGGAAAAGAGAGGTCTCTCCCTCAAATAAAACACACAAAGCAGACACACTTGGAGTGTCCAAGGCCAGGCTGGATGGGGCCTGGAGCAACCTGGCCTAGTGGAAGGTGTCCCTGCCCATGGCAGGGGGTTGGAAAGAGATAGTCTTTAAGGTCCCCTCCAACCCAAACCATTCCATGATTCTGGGATTCTTCTGTGAGGAATCAGAGAAAGGATAATTCCATTCACTTCAGACCACAATCCTGTCAGGGATCTGTTAAAGGGAGGATCACTATGGTGCCTGTTCCCTTCTCTCACAGGACCAATGCCTCTAATCCTTTTATAAGAACATCATTATGTGGAATAAACTGTCTAGACGGGAAAAAAAGAGGTCTTGCAACTCTGCTAATCTTCTTAATGATTTAATACCTGCAAATACTACTGGGAGGTATCCCTTTCCTGATCCCATTAAACGCTGCCGTACGAAACATCTCACACACTTCAGTATCCTACTGTGGATTTTGTTTTTAAACAAAGCCAATTTCTCTGGAGACCAAGCAAGGGTTTCTGATCCCACAGCCCCACCAATTCTAAAAGATCTTCTAAACGCCTGCCTGGGGGATTCCAATAAGTCCTGGCACAGATTCTCCAAATAGTAGCAAAGCTAAACAGGGTACGGCTGTTATTGCAGAGATCTCTCACTGCCAGCACAAATACACAGCCTGGACCATTCAACCTTTTACAGCAGGAAAATCATGGACAGCTGATGATTCACAATCAGTATTTTTCCTTCTACTACAGCCACCCTTTTTCTTTAATTATTCCATCACTCTGGCAAGCAGCTCTTCCCTGCAGTTTTTGTGACATTTTTTCCCCTGATTTCTTCATCACATTGACAAGGACAGGGCACATCTCAAAGTCCCCTGTTTGATTTCTCCATCTGCCATGAGCTGGTAAGACATCCCAGGCTGGGGTTCAGCCTGCCAGGGTTGGCCATTCCCTCGTGTTTGGGACCAGAACAAGGTTGGAACACTCCATTCCTTTGGAGAACAGAGAGTAAGGCTGAGGTGGCTTCATGGGCATTGTTTGTCCTGGTTGTTCTCTTTTTCTTTGCATATGCAAAGCCAAGAGACATTTCCTTCCCAGGTCAATATGTACAGAAAAAATATTAAATACATAAAACTTTTTAAATTATTGCCTACTTCTCACACAAGCACATGCTGGGATTGACACTGGTACTGATTCTTCCTCTTAGAAATATTTTCTTAATCAATCAGTTTAAATCTTCCTCAACTCAGGCTTTTTACAAAGTTCCCCAGCACAGGTCCTGAGATGGTTCACCTGACCTAGAGGTGTTTACTGCTACAACAGGTAAGTCTAACACTGACAGTCTCCACACATCACACAGTGAAGCACACACCAAGAAAGGACAAATGAACCATGAGAGACCCACCAGGGCAGATGTCCCTGGAGCTGACACAAACATCTTAAAAAAGAGAAAGTCACACCCCTTACAGTTCATGGATTTTTTTTTTCCTACAATAAAACAGATTGATTTTGTAGTTGTTGTTTCACATCATGTTGGTTAAAACAGAAGCCCAAGGCTGAGCCCCTTCCCTGGCATAGGGAGACTCAAACACAGACAGTCCTGACTGTGGAGTCTCTGGGGAGGCTGATGCTTCCCTTCAAGTTCAGGCAACTGTCTTGGACTCTGCCTCAGTTTATTGATTAAATCCAAAATTACTCTTCCCTGTTCTTCAGAAACCCATGAGGGTGATTGTGTAAGAGGGTGCTCGCGGTGCACACAAACCACCAGCAAATTTGTTTTGTTTAAAAGGGAAAGAAGAGCAAGGAAACACCACGACAAGGCCAAGACAAATATAATGGTTCACACAGAGTGCCCCAAGGAGCTGGGGCATGCAGCATGCTCTGTGCCCAGTACCAGCCACGGCTCTGCTCCGAGCCCTGTGGGGACTGGAAGGCTCCCAAAGCAGGCTCGGATCAGCAGGACACGTAAGCACAGCCTGATCCCTCCTTAGGCTCCACACAGACACTCTGGAAGGTTTGGGTAAACATCCTCAGTAAACTTTGGACACCACAGCAACGTCAAGAAGGATGACACTCATAAATCAGCCCTGCTGGCAGAAGGAGAATTTGCCCAGTTCTCTCAGACACAGCATTGCTCTCAAGACTTACGGCAGACACTGAGTTAAGCTGCATCTTTGGTCTTATGCTAAACCACCTTCTTGCCAAGGCTAAAAATGGCTCCATGGTGTAATCACAAACTGAGGCAGAAGAGCGAAATAATAAATTTCGTTCCCATATAATAATAACAAGTTAGGTTTCCATAGCACCCCTCTTCCTCTCGGATCCAAGAGGACATTACTGACTTGCCTCACTGCAGCAGGCTCCGTGCACGAGGATTATGTAACCCACCACAGGCACTGCTCTGAGGGGTGTAATCCAGCATCACAGCTCAGCTTAGCAAGGCAAGAAGGATCACCAGTGCATGAGGAAAACAGATGGCACAGGGCAAGAACTGAATCCTCCACAATGCTGCTGGTGTGAGGATGACCCTGATTGGAAAAGCCCTCCAACACCAATGAGTCCAACCTGTGACCTATCCCCACCTTGCCACCCAACCCAGAGCACCGAGCGGGAAAACAGATGGGAAAACCACAGCCCAAGCACCTGTGGTCAGAGAAGCTCCTGGGTCATGCACCAGAAGACAAAACAGGTCCCTTTCCAGCTCAGTCATGCTGGGATCACTGCCCAGCCATGCCTGTTCCAACAGCCCCAGCCCATGCTGGGCACTGCTCTGTCACTGCTCTGTGTCATGCCACAGGTCAGGAACACAAAGACCCCAAGGCTTTTCCCAACAAGCAGTCTGTCTGTCCCATCTTATCCCTTGAAAGGCTATCTAAGAACTACTGTTTTCCTCACAATAAAATAAAATCTGGAGCACGCAGGGGTTGGGAGCAGAGCAGGGAATGCGCAGGGATGGAGGAGCGTGAGGAGCAGAGCTTGCCGCCTCGCGCACGCCTCTGATGCCGAGGCAGACAGGGCTGCAGACTGCTTGAGCTCCATTTTTCCTTTCCAACATTTTCCACACCCTCCTGCCAAGAAAACTCTGAGAGCTGCCTCCTGCCCTGTCTGGTGAGCGCTTCCCAAGCAGAGAAGCCCCAGAGAGCACGGCCTCACACGCATGGAGCAACCACGAGGGCTGAGACCCTTCTGACGGCCTGACAAGGACTTGGGAGGGCATAGGGTGGCTCTGGGGTACATCTGGCATGTTTGGGTGCTCCACAGGGAGGGCAGCTCCCCAGCTCCTACAGAGTAGAGGGATGATGCTGTGGCTGCCAGTGGATGAAGGGAATTGTAGAATCACAGAATGGTTTGGACTGCAAAGGATCCTAAAAATCATCCAGATCCACCTCCTGCTGTGGGGAGGGACACCTTCCACTAGATCAGGTAGCTCAGATCTCCATTCCACTTGGCCTTGGAAACTTCCAGGGATGAGAAGAGGGAATGGAAGGCACTAGAAGCAAGATAATCATCTTTTGTCCATGCTCAGCCTGCACTGTAAGTGCAGAAAAAGTTTTGTACTCACGACCATATAACACAATAAGGCAAATCATAGAATCACCATGGTTGGAAAAGACCTCTAAGATCACCACCTTAGAGGCCTCAGCATGGATTTCACATATTTTTATTATACTCAGAATAATCTGACATTAAGACATTTCTGTGCAGCAACCTGGAGCCCTACCTCCTACATTCAGCTGAATTTGAGCAAATAAAAATTTGCATCTGTTTCTTGTGTGTTGGGCTGCTTTTTTTAAATTTCCTGCTGAGTGAAACAGGAGGAGCAATAAAATCAAACAGATGGAAACAAATGACAACTGTTTAATGGAGTAAAAAGAAATCCCAACACCTTCCTAAGATATTCATGCCACAGCTACTCCATGCACAGCTGCATACACAGGTAGAAGAACAGGCTCCAAGTCCAGACTGCCTTACTTTTATGAGTTTAAATTGGATCCCACTTGGTGTTTAGGACCACTGTTGAACTGCCAACACATTCTGCATCATCACTAACATCAACTGGGTTATTTTTCATTCACATGTGAAAAATTCCTGTATCTGGTCCTATGGTAGGTACATGGATCTACATGACACATCTTTATCTCAAAAAAAAGAATTGGAAGACACACTCAGTCTTGTCCTAAAAGAAGTGGTGGGTTCTCTTGTCTCCAGGAATCATGACATTAAATTATAACCCCTACTTTTTCCTTCCCTTCTGTTTTGTTGCAATCTATTATTCCTCTGTATTTCCTCGGTGAGAGACACAGATGCTTCCAGATGTCTCCTACATGGGAGCTCAGGCCCAAAACACAGAGGGCACCAGCATCTGGCCTTCTTTCATTTCTTTTTAATCTAAAGATTTATGAGAGGTAGCTGACTCATGTTTTGGCTGGCAGAGCTGGACTCTTGTAAGTAATTGCATCCTTGTTATTTTATTAATTAAGTTCTCCCACTTTTGTCTGAGTTGTTGATGATTGACTACTGTGAGAAAAATATAGATCTTTCCCGGGTCTCGGGCAGGTGAAAGTCCAGACACTTCCTTCTCCAGTACCTGGCCCAGGCATCCGAAGTGAAAGGTGCAGATATATCGAATATCCCAGCACTGCTCAGCTCTACCAGATCATCCAAGCGACTCCTCTCAGAGGGGAGCTCCACCCTCAGCATAAGGCAAGAAATCCTGCACACACCAGGGCTACTGTGAGTTGTTAAGTGTGGTTTTGCTTCACATACCCCCATTTCCTTTCCAGCAATAGCACCAGAAAAAATACTGAGGAGAGAGTTTGTAGCTGAGGAATTCAGTGAATGATTAACTCCATCCTACCTATTAACCACTGCCTCCATTCCCTCATGCCTCCTGGGAGCCCCAGTTCTGGGCAGCAGAGCTGTGCCAGCACCTGATCCCCACTGGTCTGGTGTGCAGAGTCCTCAGGTGATGTGGACGGTTCTAGCTTTGAGTTACAACCCATTAAGTGCAGTAATGATTAATCCAGAACCCCGGCAGAGATCCACAATGAAATGTTGCTCCCTTTGCCACACCAGATGAATCCTGTTGCCTGGAGGTCACCATGGAGGGACAGTATCTGCACAGACCTTCAGGGACACCAGGAGAAGGGCCAGCTCTTCACAGGGAGGCAAAGGGATGCAGTGACAAGCTGTTGCTATTCCCACTCCAAACCAATCCATATTTCAGGCATGCTGTGCTGTCCTTGGGGACAGGACAAGACAGGGGATGCAGCTGTGCCAGCCTGAAGATGCTCCAGGGGCAGCTGGATCCATGAGCAGCCCCAGCCCATCATCTCCCACTGCAGGACCTTCACATCACATCGGCCCCACGTGCAAATCCACGTGTTTGTCACACTCAGCTGCACCTCAGAACACAGGGAGAGCTCGGGGCTGGGCTGGGACAATAACTCCCTGTGTGACCTCAGGCACCTGCCCTACTCTGTGCATGGAGCTCTTACAGCCTCACCCAGCTGAAAAACAGGAAGGGGAGGTTCAGGTTGGACATCAGCAGGAATTTCTTCATGAAAAGGCTGTCAGGCATCAGAAGGGGCTGCCCAGGGAGGTGGTGGAGTGACCATCCCTGGAGGTGTCCAAGAAATGACTGAGGACATGATTAGTGGTGGCCTTGGCAGTGCTGGAGGAACAGTTGGACTCAATGATCTTGAAGGGTTTTTCCAACCTTAACAATTCTGTTATTTCATGATTCTACTGTCACACAGCCTGTGAGCCTGCCAGAACTAGGACCCCAAGAAGTTAAAAGAAACAACTGTACAAGCGGAGTTGTAGTCAGGAGCAGGACTGGAGCCATCCCTGCCATGCTCAAATTCCAGTGGGAATACTGAAATGCAGTCACGTTCCTCTCAGAAGCTGCTCCCTTGCAGTGGACACAAGGCTGACTTCCCATCTGGGGCTGGGATGTCTGTTTGGGAAACTGATGGCTCTGCCCTGAACGAAAAATACAAGCTGGGCAGCAAACAAAACTCTTCTTCTTTTTCAGATGCTTTAAAAGCAAAAAAAAATGGTTCTCCAGTGGGAGCACAGAGGGATCCTGCTGGCTCCAGTACCTGTGACTTGGGATGTACCCCTCAAGCACTGGGTTGTGTTTGGTTCTGAGGATGAGGAGGAAGAGGCTGAAGCACCAGCAGGGGTGGGAAGGCAGGACCAAGGGCACCTGTCAAAGAGTCCACATCTCTGTTTTGCTGCCCCGATGCTCCCCTTGCTCAGCCTGAAGACTCAGCTTCCCAAGGGCTGCTACAGAATGTTTTACTGCCTCCTCACAAGGATGGCAGAGCACCAGGCAAGCAGGAATTACAAATCCAGGGCATTTATCCAGCAGCCAAGCACTGAAGCACTCCACAAACACTGAATTCCCATAAATAACCAGGACAACACTCTCGTGAGGCAATGAAGCCCCAGCTCCATTGCTCAGTCGGGCAGAGGGATGCAGAGGAATCCCTGACAGCCCAGCCCACACCACCAGGGTCAAACTGAAAACAAAAGCAGGAGTCCTGCTTCCCCCTCCACGTTCCAGCTCTTAGACAACACTGCCCCCAGTAGCTCGGCTTTCTTCCCAAACCAAGGTATGCACTGCACTTCCCTGACTGCCGAGGGGAGGACAGAGGGAAGCTACTCCCGCCCTTCACACAGCCTCCATGGCTGCTGCAGAATCCAGCAGCTTCCAGGAGCTGCAGAGCAAGCCAGGAAATGGAACACAAGCTCCAGAGCTGCTTTTCCTGCTCTATGGGAACAGAGGAATTGTGGTCAGTCCGCACAGGCAGCTAAAGGTGCTCCATGCTGCTGATCTCACCCACCTGTGAGAGGAGGATGCAGAGATGGGCTGCCCATCCTCAACACGGGGATCGACCACAGGTTGGACTCAATGAGCTTGAAGGCCTTTTCCAGCCTAAATGATTCTGGGATTCTGTGAGAGGATTCTCTTATCATTTATGAAATGTCTCTCCCAAGCAGCCAGAGTGGATCTACTTCAGGGGAAGCTGTGGGTTCTGTGAGAGCAGGAGTGTTGGAGATGAATTTCCAAACTCTCACGGTTCTCTCTGAAGTTATGGAATCAAGCTACAGACTTGGATGTGTCTGGCTAATCCACAGGAACACAGAGGACAGCAGTGGGCCCTGCTGGCTTGTTTCAGAGAGCTGATGGCCAGCTGTAATTAACCATTTTATTGCTGCAAACTTATGCCAGAGGGAAATATTCCCATGTGACTGGCTGCACAGCATGGGGCACTACATGCAAAGCAAAGCAAATCCAAGTTAATGCCACTTAAATTTGTAGCTATATCAGATTCAATCAGTGCAAGTAACCAGAAATTAAACCACCCAAGGCCAGTGGCACTGCTACTTTGACAGCTCACTGTCCTGCAAACACTGGAAAGGCACAGAGCTTTCCAAGTAATGGTTAATTACTGGATGCAGAGAGTCACAAGAGAGAGCGCAGTGAGGGCTTTGGAGCTCGGACTTCAGAGTCTGGCCGTCGGGATACTGAAGTTATTCTTTTGTGTTGTATGAAACACAGAGTCAGGAACCAGTGATGCTCTTGGCACTCCCAGCAGAAAGCAGGGTGTGTCTCCCCTCTCAATTAAACCTTGGGAATTATGTGGTGCCAGCCGAGCAGAACCTCGAGTGCCACCCAGACAGCTTGAGCTTTGTCTCCACGGGGCTGCCTGATCTGTGCTGTGCCCGACACAGCTTTCCTGTACACAGGAGCAGCACCTTTCCTTTCAATTTCCTTAAGTAAAGCCCTTCCTTACTGCTGTAGGAACACAATCCACCAGAGATACCAGCTACAGTGAATTTTCTTAACACAACTCAGGGACTAACAAAGTCTAACCCTTGGCCTCGGCTAGCTTTTGTTTTCCTACCTCAGTTTTGTCTACACTAATTTTTTCAAGACTTCTGGTCCAAACTTTGCACCGATCCATGCAATCAGAGGTCACAGAGCTCAGTCTATAAAGACACTGACTTCATGTTTTCCCTCTGTAGGAGTAAAATAATGTTCCCACACTCTGATAGAAACCTTTGCTCTCACAGATTTAATTCATTACTTATGAATCTCTGGCCAACGCCACTCTGCTCATGGCAGTGGCTCTCTACTTGCAGTTGTCTCTGGAGTCTGGGAGGACAGGGAATCTTTTTGCTGTGTAGTGAAAGAGCTGAGATGGGATCCTGACTAATGGCTTCACCAACTCCTGCTTATGTTAACAGTCTTCTTCCAGAAAATCACCCAGGTAGCAATAACGAGCTGTCCTCTACAACTGCTTCACAGAGTGTTGGTCAGGAGCCAAGATATTTTCCAATGGAAACTCTTCTCCCAGGGAATCAGTCTGCATCACATTTCAGAGGAGCGCTGTGTTTTGCTTTAGGGAATAGAAGACTTCTTTTTAATTGTGCTTTGGTTAGGTGCAAGGCCAGCTCTGTGACACAAATCACTGAGGAGTCACTGTGCATCCTGCTGGAATCATTTAGGAGACCGGAATGGCAGCAGCTCTGCCAACCTCAACGGCAAGTGCCCATATTCCAAGCTGATGCTTTCACAGGATTGCCTGGATCACATGCAGGTCTCAGGTAAGAGCTGCCCTTTCACGGTGCCTGCACCAATCTATGAGATCCCAGAGCTGGTGCAGCAATATGAAACATGAAAGGTGCCAGTTGATTGCTCTTTCCATATCCAAACTCCTCCTTTGCAAACTCACTCTTTCCAGAAAGCTTTCCAAACCTTTTTTCATGTGGAGAGGGGTGAAACCCAACTCTGCTGAGGGCTGGCTCTGCACTCCCAGCACACGACACTGTCTGCACAGGCTCTGCCAGGGCTCAGAGCCATTCACCAGGTGCCCTGTGTCCCTGGGATCTGTCTGGGGGTGACAAGGCAGTCATCATCCTAAAAACCCTGTCCCACTCCTCTTTTGGTGAAATAACACAGCCTAAGCAGAGGTGTCTGAGGGAGTACAAAGCATAGCAAAGAGGGAATGTGGCTGCAACACTTTTCTTAGAGGCTCCACTCTGCATCCCATTGTGGTTTCCAGCTGTTCCCTCAGCTCTCCAAGCCCCAGGAGAGGAAATGTGGCACATGCACTGTGCTGGGAGCACGTGGCATGGAATAGGGCCCAGGATTATTGTTCTTATCACCCCACAGAGGGCCTGGCACTGCAGAGCATGGCTGGATGGTTCCCTGTGCTCCCAAACAGCCACACAGCCCCTGCCCATGGAAGGAGCAACCCAGGAGGGAAAACCTGTGAACACTCCCAAAGTGACAGCGCTGGTCCCACTGCCAGCAGGATGCTGGGTTCCCGCCCTGGGCTGCACACTGGGGCCATGAGTACCCTCTGCAAGGGACACCTCTCCTGACACCTCTCCTGACAACCCCACTCAAATACCCCAGAGCCACAATGCCCCATAGGGCCCCCATGCACAGCCCAAGGCTCCTGTGCCAGGATGAGCATCCTGCTCTTGGAAATATGGCATATGGGAGCACCGGCAGCAGAGACAGGAATGGAACAGCTGGATTTTGCAAGCCACGTGTGGAAAGGCTGCATTCAACCCCTAACACACATCCAGCCAGCTGTGAGGCGAGCGGGTGAACAGAGAGGTACAAAAATAGGCACTTCTGTAGTGCTTCTTCAAGCAACATTTTTGCACTACAAAAATACATAAAAAAAAAAAAAAAAAAATCACAGGATTTTTTTTTCCCAGCTCTCACAGGGATTCACGTGCTCCCATCACGGTTTTAGGGATCAAGGGATCATACCCCCAGCTCACCACAATGGGGTTGTGTCAGTGCAAGAACCTCCCGGGACAGGACACAGACGCTTTCACCAACCTGCCCTAAACCAAAATCCGCAGCTCCAGCCCGGCCTCACTCCACTCCACCCCCTTCCCGAGGCGTGGTTTGAGAGAGAAACGCTCAGCTTTGGCCAACACAATCCGGCTGGGCTCTGCTTTCCCAGGCTTAGCTGTTCCTCGGGTTCCTCCCTCCGGAGGACTCAACCCACACCCTGGGTCCTCTTTTTAGAGCGCCACTCCCACCGCTCCCGGACCACGGAGCCTGTTTAACCCATTCCCAGCAGGACCAGAGCCCCCGACCAGCTGGGAAAGGGATTCACAGGATCCCATGCAAGCCCCCAGGCCACAGGGAGGAAGGAGAGGCGCCGCTGCCTGTCCCTGCAGGGAGAACTGCTCCTTTGCCTCTGGATCTGCGTAGGTCCCGTCCCTGCCAGAGGAGCCCAGAGCAGCAGCACGGATCCTGTGGGAGCCAGGGCTGAGGTGCTGCCAGGGGATGTTGCAATGGAGCTGTGAAGAGGCCATTACTGGGGATCTGCAAGTACCATAGAACCAGGGAATCACCGAACGGTCTGGGTTGGAAGGGACCTTAAAGCTCACCCAGTGCCACCCCCTGCCATGGGCAGGGACATCTTCCACTGTCCCCAGGTGCTCCAAGCCCTCTCCAGCCTGTCCTTGGACACTTCCAGCTTCTCCAGGTAACCTCACAGGGAACAATTTCCTCCCAATATCCCATCTATCCCTGCTCTCTAGCAGTGGGAAGCCGTTCTCCCTTGTTCTGGCACTCCATGCCCTCATCACAAGACCCTCTCCCCTCTCCTGTAGCTCTTTAAAGGACCAGGTCTGTCCAAGGAGGTGGGCACAGGCTCTGGGAGGGCTACAAACCCCATGCTGGAAATGTCCCTTTCACACCAGTGATCAGACCCTGTGACTACATCACAGACACACACTGCACCGCACAGAGCCCAGCTTCTCCACACAAGGAGCTGCCTGCACAGGCCGGCAGAAAATGAGCTGCCCAGCTGTCACTAGGAGAAACAAGGCCATGGTGTGGTGGCCAGGGACAATTTCAGAGGAATAGGAACAGGCTGGCTGAGTTGTGGCTTGGATCCGTGTCACTCCAGATTGTCCCGCAGGCTCGTCAGAAAGGAGCTGCTGTGGCTGCTGAGAGCGAGCACAGCACAGCCCTGTCCTGATGGTCCTTCAGAGCATCTGCCAACACAACTGCAGTGAGAAAAGAGGATCCCACCAGCTCCCAACCCTGCACTGCCAGAGGGCACCCACAGCCCCAGCCTGCAGGTACAGCAGGGCCACACTCCAGCACCCACAAATGCCGTGGGTGGGAGATCCGTTACCACAGAGTGAATGAACATCAAGTCCTGTCACCACCCAGCCTATCACAATCCCTTACTACGGGCTGCTAATTACATTCAGCATGACAGCAGGTTAAACAGAATCACACAAGACCATATGCCACGTCTGAAACTTCACCGCCAAGCTCAGCTCAGTGAGGTTTTTCCAAGGCCCGATGCCAAGAAGCCAAAGAGATTTACCTGTTCCTAACCTGAGGGCAAATATTTTGCTGTTGATGCAGTAGAAACAGCTGACTGAGAAATATCACACTTTGTTTTAATTATCCGTGTTTTGCTTATCTGCACATTATCAAAAAGGATGTGATCTTTTGAGGGAAAGGGAAGAACTGGAAAGCTGAGAAGTTCAGCCTGGAGAAGAGAAGGTTGCATGCAGAGCTCACGGCACCTTCCAGTATCTGAAAGGGCTACAGGGAAGCCAGAGAGGGACTGTTCATCAGGAACTGTAGTGACAGGACACGTGGGAAGGGCTTCATACTGAAAGAGGAAAAACTGAGGTTTGATATATGGAAAAAATTCCTCCCTGTGAGGGTGGGGAGGTCCTGGCACAGGTTGCTCAGAGAATGATCCAGCCCCTGGATCCCTGGATGTGTCCAAGGCTAGGCTGAATGGGGCTTGAAGCAACTTGGTCTAAAGGAAGATGCCCCTGACCACAGCAGAGGAGTGAAATGAGATGATCTTTAAGGCCCTTTCTCACCCAAACTATTCCAGGATTTTGTGATTCTATGACAGAATCTCTTTACTGATCACAGTTCCTATAATACACTGCACGTTGTTGATGCTCTTCCTGATGATAGCTATCCTTTAAATAAATGTGAATGGCAGCAATCACATGAGTTTTGCTTTTTGTGCCCTTTGCAAAGTAAAAAACTATCATTATGTTTCAATTGACATTTTTAGTTTTGGCAAACAGAGATGCCAACTTCACTTCAGTATCTAAGCAAAGAACAGTGATTCAGTATGACAAACAGGCTCATTCTTTACTGCCAAGGAAGTCTGAGAAATAAGGGCTGGAGAGGTCGGATGGGACACTCTCACCCTCCTTTGGGACAGGCAGTGACCTTTGGCAGAGCTTGTCCATGCAGGCAGCAGCAGCTGAAGGGGAGCGTGGCCGGCAGCTCCGCAGCCACTGCGGCTTTCCAGCCTTGGAGCCACATTTCAGCAAGGGAGGGAGAGAAGGGTGGGATGGTGGGGTGGCAGAGAAGGGTGGTTTGATGTGGAGGGAGAAAAGGGTGATGAGCAGCAGCAGCCATTCCTCTGAACAGCAATAGTGCCGTAAGCACAGCCTGGGAGCGGAGCTGCCAACTTTCCACTGGGGAAGAGATGGGAAATTTTCTCTTTGAGCCTGACAGCGACTGCCTAAAATCAAGCTTTTGGCCTTGGAGGGACTAATTCACAAGTGCTGTGTCCCCCAAAACCCACCCTATTCCCCACACTCCTCCATGCACTCTGCTCACATTAAAAGATCCAAGCAGCTCCCAGCCCGCTCCACCCTGGCACTGGAATGCAGGGCTTTGCTCCGGAGCTGTTCTGCTGCCCCTGCTCACTTTGTTATTCACTTATTACAACTCAGATAAATGTTTGGGGACATATGGAGTAAATAAAATACAAAATCAAGCTGAACTGCAACAATCAATCAAAGGACAACAAAGCTTGGAGAAACAGAGAAAGGATGACGCAGAGACGCGTTATGGAAACCACAGTGTGGAAAACACGGCATGACAAGAGATAAAACAAGGAATCCCATTAAACGGGATGAAAGGCAGAGAAGCATTAACAAACCATATGAGTTCTACCTTCTGAGTGAGTGGTTTTCTTTTAAATCCACTCTTTGTGAGAGCAGAATGAAAGCAGTTGAGTGAAACACAAGAGACCTGCCAGGGGCTTGCCAGCAGGAGAAGAGCAGGATCAGCCCTCACTTTCACTCCAACAAGGAAAAAGCAACACACAGAAAAACACCACCAGGAAATACAGGGAAAAATCAGTGCAAACAGTGCACAGGAAAAAACATGCCAGGTGTCAGAAGGTTCCACCAACAGCTTGTCCTGCCCTGTGGGGCTCCAAAATGTTTAATTACAATTCTTTAACGTGTGGGGTTTTGTCACTTGCAAGGTTTGTAGATATGGCTGCACCACACTGCAGATCACAAAAACGAGACGTGTTGAGCTGCTCAGGATTATTTAATTGCAACTTCTGCACAGAGCAGGAACACCTTCAAATCCACCTCTCTGGTGGATGCCTGTTCTTCCTGAGCGGGACATTTTTCTTAATACACTTTGAAACATCACCAAAAAAAAAGCAAAGTTTTTATTTTAAAAAAGTTTCTCAGTCACGGGAACAGCACTGAGACTTCTCTGAAGCTTTAGGAAGGAGCACAATAAACAACCCAGCCCTCGCTAACATCGGAGCCTGTTCTGCTCTGACACAACACCACAGAATCTCCTCCTTGTTCACACTCAAACTATAGCTACAAGTTGCTTATGGGACTGGTCTCTTCCACAGGCTGAAGGAATCTCGTTGGCAAAATATTTATCTAGCACCTCATTTGGGCCCTTTTCCCCCTCCAAAATTTCTTACAAAAGAGAAATGCAGCCTTGTTTTCGCTGGGATATGGCTTCCTATAAGAATGACATTCCAGGCTGTCTCAATTTTTTCTAGGAACAGCAATAGAGCTATTTTGCTTTTGTGGCCTGGACATTACTGCATAGACACTCTGCTGCCTGTGAGTTTACCTGAATTAGATTTTAATTTAAACTGGATTTTTTTTCCCTGATAGCTTTTGAAGACACCTTAAGCCTTGAACAGGCTTTTCCTCTATCACGTAGTAATATCAAAATCTACCAATCGTTGCTGACTCTTGAAATTTAACATTTCACAGACTCCAGGTTCCTGAATCCCAAGATCTGTTTATTTTAAGGTTTGTTTAGGTGAAATCACCGGCTGGGAAGTGCAACCCCAGGGCTCATTGCCAAATCCACTTTGGATTAAAGTTCTGACCCCCAAACCTGCTTCTGCAGGAGCCTGACGATAGCAGAGCTCCTCTGATCCCAGCTTCTCCTTGTCACCCATCCACAAATACTATTCCATGCTAATGAGAGGAAAATAAAGGAAGTTTCAACTCTCGTCCTTTTACATCGAGATTCTAATTTCCACTTCAAACCTGCCATGACGCTGAAGATGTGTCAGAAAGAATCAGTATTTGCAAGGGAAAGTCAAAAAACTTTGGTGAGGTTTATTTCCAGTTGAGGAATGAAATAAGCGATGAATGCTCAAGAAACAGCTCAGGCTCAAATAAATGCGAAAATCTGGTAGCGCTGTGAGCAAAGCACTTGAAAAGAAATGGATCAGAGCATTCCTCGGATGGAGGGGCTCAGAAGTGCAAATGCTGCCACTTGAAGCGCCTGTCTCCTCAAGTTCAGTTTTGCATGTTGCGCGCTGAGGATTATTTGGAAAAACAGACTTTGCTCCTGGTTCCAGCCAGACTTTGCGTTCCACTTCAAGAACCTGACTCTGGTGATGGGAAGGGGCCAATATTCCCATTCGGTCGGCCTGGAGACTGCTTCCAGCAAGGGATGTGGTGTCTGCGAGCAGCAGAGCCCATTTCCTTAGTGATTCTTTGGATGGGACATTTCCCTGTGCTCCTGGTAACAGTGCGGCCGCAGTTGGCATTTATTTCCTCAAAGCTGCTCTTTCTAAAACGTTGGATACAAGAGGAATTCATTTCCTAGGCCTCGTTTCTACAGCCAGAAATGTGGAAGCACAGTTGCTGAGTGCAGCTGCGAGCACACGCCTGAGCAGGGTCCGGGAATTTTGGTGTTGGGAATTTTCAGAACTTGACCTTCCTAAAGGCTGCTTTCATTTTAAAATAATTAATTTTTTAAAAAGGGGTTTTGGAGATATTAAAAAATAATTTTTCCTCTAATGAGAGGATAGATAAACGTTGTTTGTCAGTGTTCAACGCAGGGAATGTGAAATTAATATGCAAAACCACTTGCATAACCTCACTGCGCCATGAGCCAGAGTCCCTCTCATCCCAGCGAAATGAATCTGTAAATTCTTCATGGTTACAACGACAGAGTGAGTACACCTGCATGCTCTGCCATCATCAAGAGGCCAAACAGGGCAGTAAACTTGAAAGAAACTCACTTCAGCACATCTTATCCAGCCTTCAGAACAGGACCAGCACACATTTCCAGCTGCTGCACACAGAGTGATGAGCTGCCTGACAAAGACTACTCTACAGCCTACACTCCTAACACAACCAGCCCTCGGCAGAGCAGAGCTCTGTGCCCTACCCAAACACTTCTGGAATCAGAACATGGTGCCATTAACACCATCCATTGCTCCAGTAGATTTCCCCTTCCCATGCTTTTGTTCACCTGCAAGAGCTTTATGTCCCACTTCCATCTGTCACTGCACAACATCTAATCCAAAACATTCTGGGAGCTTTCACAACTCAGCGCCTCTGAACAACAATAACACAGTCTCAAACACTTACTACCAAAATGAATAACCACAGAAACACATTGTAATAGCCCCAAATCCTCAAAAAGCTAAATGAAGCACTGGTCATCACAGCCTTCAGGAGGCTACAGTGACCAGTGAGGAGCTGGCAGGTTCCACCTCTGTCACAGCCTCAGGAGCTGCAGATCCCCATTTCAAATCAACAACAGATAACACAAACCCAGAACCTCCTTAATAAAAACCAGTTTTTTCCAGTTAGGGACTTTCTGTAACAAACAATGGCTGGTTTGTTTGCAAAAGTCTAAATACATCTAGTAAGAAAAGAGCTGGAAAACACCTTGGCTGCTGGATTTAGAGATGTGCACATTTTTCTGAAGTTAGTCCAGCCTGCAAAACCTACAATGTATGTTTACTGTGGTACTCCACAACTTCTGCAGTATCTCTGTATTGACACTAAAAAGTGAAAGCTTAGTTAAGAATATCCAAATAGAAAAGCTGACCCTTAATGCAGTGAAATACCACCAGAAATTAGTTCATGTGAGATCCATCCACCACGCCGGGCCCCACGTCATCTCTCTTATATGAATCACTCGATGCTTTTGTCTCTTCAAGAACTGAAAAGTTGCTCCCTAAGGAAAACCAAACTTTCGCCCTACGTCTGTTTTTTGCGTCACGCAGTAAGTTCATCTCAGTGACAGAGCACATGGACCATTCCCGTGCCCCTCCACGAACACGCCTGATTGATCAACCCAAAACAACACCAGCATCTACACACAAACACATCTGTCATTCCATCCCAGCGCTTCCACGGAGAACTGTTTGTTACTTGTTAGTTGCGTCTTTCGGATTTGCTTTAAGGAGTGTTCAACCCCCATCCAGCCGCCCGTTCCCGCACACCCTCCTCCTGTTACTCCCCAAGAACCTCCCGAACCAAACTCCCGGCACACAACCTCCCTCTCCATCCAGCGCGGCGGGACACCGGGGTTACCCAGCTCCCGCTCTGGGCCGGTCCCCGGGCTCGGCCGGCGGCACCGCGCATCCCCCGGGCCGCGCCGGGCCCTCGCCCCCCGCCCGTGCCCAGCGTGCCCGGTACTCACAGCGCGGTGGCGGCGGGGGGCACGGCGGCCCCCGGGCGCTCCATGCCGCGGGCCGAGCAGTTGACGGCGTCAGAAGTGCCTACTACGATGGCA
>JACBWW010000025.1:5463635-5528767 GCA_020086605.1 Lanius collurio | reverse complement strand
CCCCCCGGGGGACCTCCGCCGCCGCCCCTGAGCTGCCCCGCAACGGCGGCGCGGCGGCAGGGCGGCCCTCGCTGAGTAGCAGCGGGGAGTTCTACGACCTCGCCTTCAAGGTGCGGGGCCGGAGCGGGCAGCGGGAAGGGCTGCGGGGGTGCGGGGTCAGGCGGGTGCGGGGTCGGGCGGGTGCGGGGCCGGAGGTAGTGTCCCCGAAGTTCCCGGGGACCAGGACCGGGAGGGCATCCCTGCCTCCCTTCATCCCTGCTTCCCTTCATCCCTGCTTCCCTTCATCTCTCCATCCCTGAATCCCTGCTTCCCTCGCTCCCAGCCACGGCATCCTGCCCCTCCGTAGCCGCCCGGTCGGGGTCTCGGCGGGGGCTGCTCCCGCACAGCTCCCGGCAGCGGGGCTGCTGCTGCGGGACTTGTGCAAGTGACGGCCAAAGGCTGCTCCGGGGAGTTACTGTAATCTCCTGGCTCCTCTTTAACCTACAAAAAAACGGGGCTGTCCGCAGGATGATGGCACCCCTCGAGGGGCATCGAATGTGCTCCGGCTGCTGCTGAGATGTCCCCAGCCGTTTGGGCTCAGATGGCTTCTCCTCGCTGCTTCAGATCCTGGCGAGCGAGTCACAGAGTGAACATATTTGCTTCCTCCCCACTTCATCATGCGACCTGATGCCAGCCCAGCTTGGAGCTCATTTGATGATTTTAGGGCTCACATAATGATTTGGGGTCTCATTTAGTGATGTCGGTTGAGGCCACGGCTTGGTGAAGCCCCTCTGTGTTTCTAACACAGATCTCTAGCTGAGCCCGGGGGATTGAGCCTGGAGAACGTGGGTTTGCTGTGGCAAGTCCCATCCTTGGTGTGTGGTATTGAGAGCTTGGTGCCTGTGGCAGTCGGTGTGGCCATCGCAGTGTCAAGGTTTGGGATGTGGAGTAGGAGGTGTTAAGGTTTGGGATTGTGGGGTTGGTGAGGGATGTTCCAGAAATGTGTTTGGTTGCTTCAGTAGGTGGTTGGTCCTGATACAGCTGCATTAATGGTTCAACAGCTTCCCTAAAATGGAGCCACCTCTGTGTTTGCACTGGTCCTCAGCTCCTGGAGCTCACCTCTGCCTGCCCAGGCTAGGGCTTTCCCTGGTGTCGTCCCCATGGCACAAGGGTGAGCCAAACAGGTCTTGGATAAGCCCAAATACACTGGGTAGACAAAATATCTGCTAATGGTCTGGCTGATTTTGAACCAGTGGCAGACAGAAATTGCTTTGTATCCCCTAAAAACCTGGTTTATTAAACTTTCTCCTTCCCTTTCCCCTCTCCTGAGGCTTCTGATCTCTGCCTGAGGCAGTGGCCAAGTCCAGGGCATGGAGCTGGATACTGGCCCTGGGCACTCTGTGTGCCTGGGTGAGGCTTTGGTGGTGTTGAGTGGGGAGCAGCTGCTGTTGAGGGTCACCTATTCCAAAAAGATGTCTGGAAATTTTTTTTTTAAATCAATAAAGTTACTTTTTTGCCCCCTTCCCTTGGCTTCACACCGGTACTCCCATGGGTGCTGGCTGCCTTCACCCTGCTGTGCCAGGGCTCAGTGCCTGGTGCTCCTGTGGGACACCAGTGTGGGGCACCGTGGGCAGATCCTGTCCTCCTTGGCAGTGCCCTCTGGCCCCAAAGCAAGTTACACCTGTGGCTGGGGCTGCTGCTGCCTCTCAGGGCTGAGCTGCAGAGTGGTGGTGGCATTTGCCATTTCTGACAGCTCCTGGGAGGGTTCGGTGTGACCCAGGGCAGTCCCTGCCATAAAGCCTGTCACGGGTTAATGGCTCGTGGAAGGCTGATGGCAGTGCCTTGGGACAGAGGGAACCTGCCACGGCAGGTGCGGAAGGAGCTGGCACAGCTCGGCTCTGTGGTCCTGGATTTCTCATCCTGCCAAGGGGAGCAGGGTCAGTGCCCTGAGGGGCAGGAGGGCTGTTGGTGTGGGCAGGATTTTCAGGGAGCTGTATTTGGGACCAGCCTCAGCTCTGCTGTTGTTGCTTTGTGGCAAGAATCTGCCTGCCCTGTCTGTGCCCAGGGTGGCTGCTGGGTAGGGAAACTGAGGCAAGTGGCACTGGGAGCTGCTCTCCTGGCATCCATGGAGGACTGGGAGGGCAGCTGGCCATGGATGTGTGTGGGTCCCATTGAAGGTGAGGGCAGAGTGCACCCCTGGAGCTGGCACTCGTGGCTGGGGACCCCCTGAAGTCTCCCCATGGGCAGTGTCACCCTCCCAGAAAGCCCCACGTGTGGTGAGGTGTTTTGTGGGTGTGCTGGGGACAGCACAGGCAGATCCTGTCACCCAAGAGATGATGAGATGGCATCTCTTGGTTTTCAGGGGGTGTTTGTGCCCCCATGAAGGACCTGCTAAATGCCTGTCAGGGGAAGGTGTCTCCAATTTGGTGACATGGTGCAGTGTGGGGAATAATCCCACTGTGGGTCTTTCCCACCCTCTTCTCCACCTTCCCCTGAGTCTGAGGACATCGCTCTTGGATGTGCTTTTCCCCCTCAAGCATCTGCTGCCTGCTCCTGTGATGGAGTGGGGTAATGGCTGCAGTGGGGCTGCCTTCCCAGACCCTGGAGCCTGACCCCCCTCCCTCGCTCCCTCCCTCTCTGCCTGCAGGTGATGCTGGTGGGCGACTCGGGGGTCGGCAAGACCTGCTTGCTGGTGCGCTTCAAGGACGGCGCCTTCCTCGCCGGCAGCTTCATTTCCACAGTGGGAATCGACTTCAGGGTAAGTGCCTGGGGGGCTCCTCGGCCCTTCCTTGGGGTCTGGCAGGTGAGTGCTGGATGTTGTAGAGGAGTAACTAAACATTGCTCCGAGGACTTAAACCTCGTCAGCTGTGTCAGCTCCAGCCGGGGCGCTCGGGGTGTGACAGCAGCGGCAGCAGCTCAGCAGCGTCTGGGTTCCGGCTTTGCACAGGGATGGGGGAGCGTGTCCCCTGCTCAGGATCCTGGGGATAATTCCTGTAGCAACTGAGGCCTGACATCTGCCCATGAAAATATTTCCCTAAGGCAGCTGCAGTGTTTTGAAGAGTTGTTTGGTTTTTTTTCTTGGAACAGCAAACAACAAAACCAACACTGATATAAACCAGAATGCCCTGGAAGAGTCTCCTGAGCACAGCTTTGGGGTGCTGATGTGGGGCTGTGGTGCTGTGTGGCCCCGCTCTCACTGGCCTGGTGGGATGTGTTGTGCTGAGGGATCTCTGAGGTCTCAGTTTGGTTGGGAGCAACCGGAGCATCCTGGTGCCAGGAGTCATGGGGGCAGCAGTCGGAGCTGTACAGCTCCAGTGAGGACAGTGGGAGCCTGCTCCACACAGGGAATAAAGGGTGGAGTGGGAGGAATAAGGAGGGGCACTGCATGCCCTGCAATGCCCCAGTGTGCCCAGAGCATCCTTTGCCAGGCAGGAGCATCTGAGTGCTGGCTGGGGCCCTTGAAACCTTTTCTTGGCCATGTTTCTCTGTCAGTCCCTTGCTGGGGGCCTGCCTGGGGACTCTGTGGTTCAGTCAGGCCCTGGCAAAGGGGGTCTGCAGTGCTGCCACCCCTGAGGTGGGACAGCAGAGCAACAGGAATGGTGACTTTACAGAGGTGGCACCAAAGAGCCTTTACAGCAGCTGTGCGAGGCACGAGGCAGCTTTTGCCACCAAAGCAGCAGCCAGCAGCACACCCAGCTTGGCTTGCTGGCACCAGGATCAGCTGCTCCCTGTCCCTCGCCAGTCCCCCAACCATCTGCTCCCCCAAAGTGTGAGCTTATCACCTCCCAGGATGTCTGGGCAGTGCTGCTCTCCCTGCCCTGCTCCTGGGGCTCCGGCTGTGCCGTCTCTCTGTGCGATGGATTTGGCTCCATTTGGGTGCTGTGGTGGGTGCTGTGAAGAGCTGGTGGTGGTGCCATGCACCAGTGTCGTGTCTTCCAACCGCCTTTTCCCAGGTGGATCTCGGATCTTCACGTCTCTTGGAGGATTTCTGGGAGATGAGTGTCTCTTGTAACCTGCTACTTGGCTGGGGTGTGAGTAATAACTCTCTGGTGCTGTGACATTGGAAAGGGATGAAGGACAGCTCAGAAAGCCTTAAGGAAGGAAGGGATGTTCCATGCCTGGTGAAGCTGGGGCCTGCAGCAGGTGAAATGGGTAAATTGTGGTCTGTAATTTTATACAAAGGTAATTACACAGTGTTTCAGGTGTTCTTCAAATGAAAAGCGTTTTATTACTGATTGCAGTGATTGATACAGAGGGCAGCCATAAAACCCTGTGACTTATTGATTAGAGCGCTGAAATGACTGTTACTGAGAAACAATCAAATTAGGGTTAATTTACTTCTCTAATAGAGCTGCTAGAGCTACATGGCTCTGAAATGGGCAGATTATACAGGGGAGGAGATCATGTGTATGCCCTAAAACTCATTATTATCATCCTTGTAAGGCATTCATAATTTTGGGGGGACATGGTAATAGTTTTGTGATGTGCATCTCCATTCCCATTAGGATAATCCTGTTTGCAGGTGCTGGGTAATTGTCCCTCTCACCGTGGGTGCTGTGATGCAGATGATGCTCTGGGCAACACTGGAGGCTTCTGCTGGTTTTAATTTGTGTGTTTTTAATCACAAAACTGTCGTATCACAGCTCCTTCTCTCCGCAGCCCCTGAGTTTGGCAGGGGTTTTGCTGGCTGAAGCAGGCGAGGGCTGTTTGGGAGGTGGCAGTGGTGGGAAGGTGTCACTGGGGTTTGCTGTGTTCTCTTGGCCCACTGGGAGAGGTGCTGTGTGAGCACAGTGGGGGTTATTTTGGGGTTTTGTGGGGTTTTGGCAGGGTTTGTGCCAGTCTCTGAGCCTCGCTGGCACCAGAGACCACAGGGACCTCTCCAAGGCCAGTGAGTGTGGCAGCTGCGCTCCTGTGCACGCACGACCTTGTTCAGGACCTGCCAGGTCCCTGGGGCCCATCCCGGCCCAGGAAACCACGGGGACAGAGCTGCCCCAGCTCCTGACATTGTCCTGGGGACCACCTCCACTTTTCCTGATGCCATCTGGTCCCTGCAAGCGCTCTGGAATGGGACGGAGCTGCGTTGGGGGCAGCCCCCACGCCAGTCCAGCTTCCTCCTCTCCCAGTCTGTCCACTGGTCCCAGTGGGCTCCTGAATCCATTGCTCATTTTCAAGGATGTCAAACCATTAGATGCACCCAAAGCTATGGCTAATGGATTACATAGGCCAGAGTGAATGTAAATTAATAGAAATCCATTTAAAATTAATCTGGCATTACAATTCCTAATGGCCCCTGAGGTTTGTTCCCTCCTACTGTTTTATGTGAGGGAGAGCCTCCCGCATCGAGTTTGTTTATCATCATCTCTTAAACAAAGAAGGATGTTGATCTGAATGTGTTTGGAAAACAAACCACTGATGCTGGGGAAATAAAGATGATTGTAATATTAAAAAAGGCATCAAAATGGCACATGTTGGCTTTGAGCTTTGGAGGTGCTGAGTCCTCAGTCTTCCTTCCTGGGAAAATTGGGTTTGCTGGGGGAGCATCTTTAGCTCCTGGAGGTGATTCCAGCCTTCCTAGTTTAGCTGGGACAGTGCCAGGGTTTGGCTGGGGGTGCAGTGCTGGGTGACCCCCTCACTGTGGGTGCCATCGAGGCAGAGCCCTGGGCAAGGGGTCCTGTCCCGGCAGAGCTTTGGCTGAGCAGAAACATCTGTCTGAGCTCCTGAGCTGCTTCCCCTCAGGGGAAAACCTCTGGGGTGGGGGACAAACTCCTCTCTGCCTTCTGTGTCTGGACCGCAGGTGTCACCTTCAGGGTTTCATTGTTAGATAATTAGAGGCTTAATTATTGCCCTCCATGAGCTGTGCTGAACCATGGCATGAGGTCTTACCTGGGGAATCCTGGCAGGTGCCTCTGCTTGGGAGGTCTTTCCCCACAGATCCCCAGGGGTGAGGGCAGAGCAGCTCCCTGGGCATGTTGTATGTGCTTTCCTGACTTCATATGTTCGGGTTCCAGGGAGAAGGGGCTCCTGGAAAAGAGCAGGTTTAGTGCTCAGGGGTGTGAATCCCGATTTTCTCAGTGCCACGGAAGGAACTGCCTCTTCTTGTAATTTTGGCAACACTGCAGAAACCTCGACAGAAATTCGAGC
This sequence comes from Lanius collurio, assembly GCA_020086605.1. Lineage (NCBI taxonomy): Eukaryota > Metazoa > Chordata > Aves > Passeriformes > Laniidae > Lanius > Lanius collurio. The sequence continues at coordinate 5,522,647 of JACBWW010000025.1, read as the reverse complement.
TGTGCAGCCAGCGGGACTTGTGTCCTGTCCTGACAGCTGAGTAACGGGAGGGAGGTCTTGCCAAAGCAGAGATGCCAAAGGGCCACGTGAACCCACTGTGTCCGTGTCCCCAGTGACACCCGGGCTCCGTGGGGCTGCCCAGCCTGCTCCTCACAGCCCCGAGCTTTGCAGGGTTGGGCAAGTGAAGATTTTTATACTAATTGGACCTGAAAGGAGAAGAACATAAAAGAAAAAAATTAAGGATGAGCCTTTTCTCCCTGGGAAGAGGTGCTAATGAGCTTCTTTGCATTAGCAGGGGTGATGGTTTCTGTGTTAATCGGGGATGAAACCACTGGGAAGCACTTTCTGGTGGAGTTCAAAGCAGGGTGGCTTCTCTTTGTGTTCTCCCAGGTGAGCAGCGGTGTCACTCCTCTCTTGCTGCCCCGAGGACAGGGAGCATCCTCCTGCACCGAGCTCGGGTGCTGCTGCAAGAGGAGGAGCAGGAGGGAGCCAGCCCCGGTGCTTTAGCACAGCTCCAGGCTTCCAGAGCAGGCAGTGGGCACAGGGAACATTTCCTTTGAAGGCTCAGCTTTGATGTGCACAGGTTCACACCGACGTGAGGGGGTTCAGCTGCTCACCAGCACAGCCCTCTAGGGAGGCTCCGTGCTCTGCTCAGCCTTGGCTTGGCTATGCCATGGTTAATCTGGGACAGCCCCTGTGCTGTAAATAAAACCTGTCACCGGTGGCCCTGAGCTCTAAGGACTCCTGATTACACTCAGCCCTGTGCTGCTCAGGGGTGGAATCAGTGGTGTATACTGTGGTCTTTTTACATGGGAGATTTGTTGCATCTCTGCTTATTTTTTGTTGTGTTTGTGTTTGCACCTTCCATGGGCTGCCCCTGCCTCCTGCAGGGAGCTGAGCTTTGCAGGAGGATGGGAGCCTTTACTCCAGCCATGCAGAGTGTGCAGAGTAACAGGGACCGTGGTTTGGATGCACCCCAACTGGTCCTTGGTGTTCATGTGCTGGGAGAGGGGTGTGGACGCCCTGAGCATTTGCTGGTCCCCAGTGGGCACCCACATCCCTGCCCTTGGGGTGATGCTCAGTTCCCCAGCAGGTGCCCACATCCCAGCCCACATCCCTGCCCTCACAGCCTTTGCCTGGTGCCTCCCTTTGAAGGGCTGGAGCAACCTGGAGCCTCCTGAAAGCCAAGGGCTGGCTTTTATCTCAGTGGTTGGCACGGAGCATTAGCAGGGCTCATTTTCTGATGGATCAATCTGGAAAAAGTGGGAGGAGAGCTGATTAGGCCAGAAGAAAGAAACGGAAATAAATTAATTTCAGTGTCTTTCTGTGTAAAATTAGCTCTGGATGTTGGAGGAAATGAACTCGGGCGCTGGGCAGGGTGTTTAGTCTCTCCTTTGCTGTGTGGGGTCAGGATGGGGGTTTGCTGCAGTAGAGTGGATTTAGGTTGGTCTCCAGGGCTGGAGCTCTCGAGGGAAGTGGCCTTTCTCTGGGAGAAACATCTTGGTGCTGCTGAATTGCTTGGACCAAATTCCACTCTGTGGGGCCATGCCAGTGTCAATGCAGCTGCAACCAGGATGGGGAAGGTGGAGAAGGAGCAGGCAGGGGATGCCTGTTTGCCCACCTTGGGTATGCCCATGGCAAAGGGTTGGAACTGGATGACCTTTCAGGTCCCTTCCAACCCAAGCCATTCTGTGTTTCTGTGTGTTTCCAGCAGCTCTTTGTCTGAAAATCAGTTTGTTCTGCAGCTCCCATTGCTGGATGAATTTTAATAGCAGCCAGTAGCTGATTTCATATTTTTGCATTTCCCTCTGTGTGGAGAGCTGGGCTCAATTTGCCCAGAGCAAATTTCAATCCCTGCAAGTGTTCAAGGACAAGTTGGATGGGGTTTGGAGCAACCTGGGACAGTGGAAGGTGTCCCTGCCCTTGGCAGGGGGTTGGAACTGGATGGGCTTTAAAATCCCTTCCAACCCAAACCATTCCAAGAGTCTCTGATGATTCCTGTGATGCTCCCACCCCTTCTGCCTGGTTCCAGGGGATGGACACGATGCTGTCACCAGTGCTGCAGGGACCACCTGTGCCCAAATCTGGCACGGGGAGGCAGGTCCTGGTGGCCTTGCCCAGGGAAGGCAGCACTGGTCAGCCGGGATTTTTCCCCTTGTGCCCGTGTGTGACTCTGAGGACGCTGCTCCTCCACAGCTGCTGCTGGTGCCTGTTCCCCGCTCCCAGGATGGGCCCTCGGGGGAGTAAATATCCATTTTTTATGGGAAGCCCAGCCCTGCTTTTCTTCCCGTGGCTGCTCCCTCCCTTGCAGAGGGACACTCACAGCTTTGCAGTCGGTGCCTGTCATTTGCATGCAGGGGCTCAGTTGCCAAGAGATGCTGCGAGCGGTGCCCGTGGCGGCTGCGCCCGCTCCTCGCAGCTCCCGGGCTTTTACTCATCTTCCTTTGCCTCTTGCTTTTGGAAAATGATAACCCCAGTTCTGCAGCACACCAGGAAGATGCAAACCCCCGCGTGCAGGCGGTGATCCCAGCGGACTAGGGACTCCATTCCTGCCTTGAGGAAGGCAGAGAAAGAAGATGAATGTCTTCAAAGCAAAGAAGTGCTTGAGCAGCTGGAGGGGCAGCAAGCGCCAGAGCCTGGTTAAGAAAACTCTTAACCAGCTTAATCCTCTTTGCAGGATGGTGGGAAGATGCCTTCTCCACCTCCTTGGTGTCAGAAGTACCACCCAGAATAGTTTGGATGTGGAATTTTGCATCCATTTTAGCTGCCATGACAGCGCTGGGGACATGGGGTTTGGGAGATGCTTCTGGAAGGGCATCAGTACCTCCAGGCTCCTGCAGCCCTGCTGGTGCTTGGTGGCTTCCTGGTGCATGTTGATAGCTGGTGTCCCCATGGGTCTGTCCTGGGCTGGGGTGCTTGGAATAATGGATTTAATTAGCTAAGGGGGAGAGCAGAAGGTCTGGGATGCTCAGGAGCTGCAGTGCCAGGACACAGGCAAGGAAAACATAAACTTGGGAGCTTCTAGTAGAAAGAGGGAGGTTGTAAAGGTGCTCAGCATAATCTGCCTCTGCATCCTCCTGATGAGAGCTGTGTGGGAGCCCAAAACCCCTACAGAAGATGGGGACCATGGGAAACTCAGCTGGGAAATGCAATTCCCACCCATCCACATTGTGTCCAGGGGTGTGAGGCAGATCCCTGCTCCTGCTGTGCTCCAGCTCGGCAGGATCACGGTGAAGGAGCAGGGTGAGCAGGAGGTGGGGCTGGAGGAAGGCTGTGGGTACAAAGTTGTGCTATGTTGGCTCCTCTCTGGCTGCTGCCAGGTGGGAAGTTGGCCCTGGAGAGACCAATTTGGGCACTGGAGCATCCACTGCCATGGATCCGAGCCGGGCTGGATCTGCTCCCAGTGCCAGGACTTGTGAGGGAGCATTTTATAGGCAGTAAAACATTTAAATGGGGCCAGAGTAAGTCTAAATGGTTTGAATATTTAATGGAATACATTTGGCTTAATTTCACTTTCATCTTTTATTTGTGATAAAATATTGAATTCAGCTGTGCAGAACTGGGTTGTTCTTTGAAAGCAGAGGGAAGGTGGCCAGGAAAGGAGGGACAGGTGGGTTTTGGAGTGTCTAAAACCCCTCCACTGCCCCTGAGATGGGCATTTGGGCCATCCCTGCCCCTTGGCTCTGCCTTGCTCAGCTCCTGTGATGCCCTGAGCCCTTGCTGCCTCTCTGCTGAGCCACTGCCTCGTTTTGTTAATTAATTATTGCTCCCAGCAGGCTTTGGATTATTCCCAGGGTGGATGGTGATGATCTCTGTGGGGAAGGGTGAGGTGCCAGTCCTGGGTTTGGCAGTGCTGGGATGACTGCAGTGGCAGGAGCCAACTCTGGCTGAGCTCACCAGGTGCTCACTGGGTGTTGTTCTTCCCTGCAAAACATCTTTCCCTTTGTCCTTTCCTCAGAGTCACTTCCCTGAGACCTGAGCCCTGGAGTGGGTCCCATCCATGGGACTCTGCTGGACCCTGTGCTGGTAACACTGAGCATCACTGTGGCAAGGGCAGGGCAGCAATCAACTGTGCCAAAGCCTGGGACAGCAAGTACTGGCAGCTCATCCTCCTTGGGAAAAAAATGGGAAAAAGCACCCCCATCCCAGCTGGTCAGAGCTGTGTAAGTGGTGGAGGGAGCCGCAGTGTGGGGTGAGCCTCAGCAGCTGTCCCTGTCCTTGGATGGTGATGGGGCACACATGGTTCCTATGGCAATGGGGGATTGAGGGCTTTACCTGCAGAGCCTTTGGAAGCCACATATTTTGTTGTTGGCACCACAGGCAGAACTGCACGCAGCCCATGTGGCTCCTGGCTCCATCCCAGGGTACCGGAGCTGCCTGGCTCCCCCAGCTCAGGATCCCAGCAGAGCCCTGGAGCTCACACAGCTTTGTTTGTCTACCAGGGACATACAGCATTTTTAATCCTGGCTCAGCACCGAGTCATTGCCCTGAGGCATTGGTGAACCTCTCGGAAGCAACAGCAAATAATTTATCTTTAGGCCTCCTCTGGGAAAAAATGTTTCTCCCTGATCATAACTAACGTGAGTTGGGAATTTGTGGTGCTTCAGCTTTAAAGGGTGATGTCCATGGCCCTGGGCCGTGGTTGTCCCAGCATGAGGAGGAGCTCAGTGGCTGCTTTGGGGGTCTCAGTGATGCTTCTGAGTCTGAGGAAGATGTTGGTGTGACAGGGCTCGGTCAGTTCTGCCTGAAGGAGGTCAGCAAGCAGGAAGGGTCATCTTCTAGGGGCCAGAAAACTGTTAGCACACATCTCTGAGGATGTGACCGGGTCCTGGTGTGAACACCTGCACAGATTTTGGTCCATTTTGTGTGGGATTTTTCTATTTAATTTATTGAAAGGAGGGGAGTGGTGGGAGCCATGCCCAGCTGCTTGGGTCAGATGTCATGAAGCCATCGCATCCACCTCGCCAGCTTTTGTGCCATCTGCCCGTGTCTCGGGATGTTTTCCTCCTGCCTGCCAAGCCTCGATGTTCCCGGGCTCAGTGACACGCTGGGGAAATGGAGGATTTGGCTTTTCCAGCTTTGCCTGCGCAGCATCACCACGGCAACGATCCCGGCGAAGGCTCCGCGCGGGTCTGTGGCATTAACGCTGTCACTGGGGAAGGGCTGCCATGAGCACCATGGCCATGAGCCCCCGGGCTGCCGTGTTTGCCAGGCGTGCTGGGGGTCCTGCCCCACGCCAGGGCTGCGGCTCCTCCTCTCCGGGACCGAGCCTGTCCTGGTCCCCGTGCCGGGCACATCCCACTGGGGAGAGCCAGCTGTCAGCCCCGCGTTCCCAACCCTGGAACAGCTCCCTGTACATGATCTTTTTCCCTGCAAAGCCAAGTGCAGGAGGCTGCTAAAGGCATCTGGGGAGCTCCAGCCCATCTGGAGCGTGCAGACCCCACTGGTGAGGACCTTGCTCTGCTCTGGATGCTGAATTTGGTAGAAATTGCTGGATCTGCTTCCCGTGCCACTCACCAGTAGCTGGTCCCACCTGTGCCTCCGTGCCTTGCTGCTTCCTTGGAGCTAATGATTAAGAAAAACACAGCTGCATGTGTGGATGAATAATTCCGCCCAGCCTGGCTGCTGTGGGATTGAAGTGGAGATGCTGTGCAGGGACCTCCCTGGCAGAGGGGAAGGGTCACTGGATGAGCATCCATCCACAGTGCCCTGGGCAGTGCAGGGTCAGTCCAGACCCTTTTTTGGGAGCACAGGGAGCCCATCCAGCAGCTCGTGCACCCAGATGGCCAGGCTTTCATTGGTTTATCTTTTTTCCCTGGTGTTGAGCACGCTTGGCTCTGGGAGCTGTGGGGAAGCAGTTGCACTGCGACCCCCGGCCTCTGCATTGCTCTGTTTTCCTCAGAGGAGGAGCCGGGGCATTGTTGCTACTCCTGGTGTCAATTTTTAGAGCTGAGCCTGGATTTGGCAGCAGTGCTGGGCAGCCCCCACAACCCCAGCCCTGGTGAAGGGCTGGGCACCTGTGCTGGTGGGGATGTGAGCCCTCTGAGCCTTGTGTCCCTGCACCTGCCCATGGCAACAGCGTGGCAAGGTTGTGCCCTCCAGGCTGGTGACAGCCCTGTGACACTGCCCTGGGCACCTGTCACTGGTTGTGTGCATTGTGTGCTGTCACCTTCTGGGTGACAGCTCCTGGGTGTTTCTGCAGTCATGGTGTGAGGGGGAGCCACAGGGGACCTGTGAGGCGCCTCCAGCCCTTACAGTGCCAGCTGTGGTGCCAGCGTGGTGCTGTGGTGCTGCAGAGCCTGGACAGCGGCACTCAGAGCACTTAATTCAGTCAGTGCCGAGGGGCTGAGTTTGGAGAGTGGGTCCTGCTCTGTGGGGCTGCTCCCAAGACCCCTTTACATTGGAGGGACATGTCCAGGAGGCTCCCAGCAGGGCTGGGGCTCAGCGAGTGGCTCTGAGGCTCAGCCTGAACTTCCTTCAACCCATTCATGAGCTGTTCTTATAAATGTGCATGAATTAACGGGAGAAGTGCTCAACAATGCTGAAAATAACTTTGTTCCCAAGCAAGCGTTGATGCCTGGCAGATGTGTTTTTCCCTCCTGAATAATACACATGTGAGGTCAGCCAGCCGGGTGTGCTGGGGGAGAGCAGCAGGAGCAGAGCACCTCTGGGAGGGCTGATTCTCCAGGGATCAGCCCCTCAGCCCAGTGCAGAGGTGGAAATCCTCTCCTGAGGACTTGGCTGCTCCAGCTGGAGTTCTTGGCTGAGGTAGGGCTTCCCAAGTGCGCAACAAAAATATCCAGGTGGCTGTGTGTGGGTTTTAGTTCACTTTTGTTTGTAAAAGGGTTGGCAATGTCTTGGAACAGCTTCCTGGGAGCATGGTCTGCACTGCTGCCAATACCTCCAGCACCCACAGTGAAGGATTTGGGGTGTTTTGCATCCTTGGGGTGATTTCCCAGCACAATCCTGGCTTGCAGGTCTGCTCTAGAGCCCCACACAGGGAGAGCAAATGGTGGAGTTGGATTGGCCAGACTGGTTTGACTGACTGGGGCGGTTTTGGTGTGAAAGCACTGGTGATGTGCTCAGTGTGCTGCAATTCCTCAACACCTCTGCATCTCCTGGGTCTTTCAGTGGTGCCCAAACCTGAGGAAGAGCTCCAGCAGAGTGGAAAATGGGAGAGCAGGGACTGCTGCCAAGGAGAAGGAAAAGCTTTGCAAAGATCAAAGCTGTGACTTCATGGTGCCTGCACTGGCGGAGCCCTGGGCAGGGAATGTCGGGATCACTCCTGTGCTGTGGCTTCTGCCTTGTGCCACCTGTGGATGGGTCCGAGCAGCCACCCCAGCACTGGCAGAGGAGTGATGGGGCAGAGGCTCTGCCCACTCAGCCCCTGTGTCCCCGGCTCTGTCCAAGGGGGATTTCAGGATTGTTCTCGCACAAGGGGCAGGTGGCCAGGCAGGACCATGGTGGCATTGCCACCTGTGGCAAAGTGAAACCACCGTGGTTACTGAGGAGAAGGTGAAACCTCAGAAAGCTCCCCTGGACTTTGGAGAGCAGCCACAGGGCTAAGGAGGGTCCTGCCCTGCAGAGAGGGGCCCAGGACTTGCTGCGTTTCAGCCCTGGCTGCCCCTGTTGCCACTGCACCATGCAGAGACGGGCTGTGGTACCAGGGAACACTGGGACCTGATGGGTGCCTGTCCTGGAGGCTGACTGGACTCATTCAGCTATCTGAAAATCCCATTAGAGTTCTTCAGTCACTGTCTTCTCCTTGAAGCCTTCGAAGGATCTGGGCTCATGTTTGCTGCACAGCAAGGATGCAGTTTTTGGGAGTTTTCTGCCTTGTCTGTTGGTGAAGGATGGGAATGTTTGAGATAAAAAGCTATGGATTCCTTTGTCAGGTCTTTGGGGATTTCATTTTCTTTAGGGATGAGAAAGTGCTCTTTAATAATGCTGTTTGCAGTGCTGTCTGCAGATGCTGCTGTGTTACTGCTGGGTGCTGACAGAGTGTTTGCTGCTGAATGTTCAGCCCTGATTTTTTTTTTAATTGGATTGTAAAGCCTTCTCAGAAACTTCAGGCAAGTTTTCAGCCCAGGACTGGCTGCAGTAACTGAGGCAAATCCTAGAATTGTTTAGGTTGGAAAAGACCTTTAAAGTCAGAAAAGCACTGCAAGGCTTTATTTCTCCCCAAATAAATGATTCCCCATCCAACAGGACCTCCTGAGCCATTTTTCATCTCTGTGGCACTGACGGGGCCATGTTTGCTGCAGATGAGAAATGATATAGCAATAAATGCTCTGTGGAGATCCCTGTTCAGCTTTGCAGTGTGGCATGTCCTTGATGAGGAAAATGAAGATAAATACGTTGAGTGCCACGTTACTTATTCCCAATATTGGCACGGATCTGCATGAGCCATCTCTGCCCCCTTTGTTTCCAAGGCTTCCTGGTTTAGAAGCAAGCAGGGATATTTTTAAAAATATCCCTTTTTTATAAAGTAGGGGAAAAAGAGATGGAAGGGGTGAGTAATGCAGCCTAGGGTGGTGGGGGAGCTGTGTAGACCATCCCCGGATGGGGAGGATCCCATCCCCATTCCTATCCCATCCCTTCCCATCCAGGAGCTAGCTGTGTGTTGGAGCTGCAGGGATGGGTGCAGCCTTCCTGCTGGCTGTCATTTTTTGGTGGCTCTGGTCTCCAGGGTGGCTGTAGCAGATCCTACCCTGAGGAATTTTGATGGTGGATTTCTCTGGCTGCCCATGGGATTGGGGCACAGGCTCCCTCCCACGGGGACATCTCAAAGCCTTGTATGGCCCCGTCTCCCTCCTGCCAGGATGGGTAGCCCCGTTGGGCTTGAGAGCATCAAGTCACATCTGCCTGTGCCTCCCTCAAAGAGCCATCCCATGGATCATCCCAGGACCTTGCTGGTTTCATGGAGCATCTGGGCTGGGAGGGAATGTGCCCCTCACCCAGGACTGTGGCTGACATGGGTGATGCTGAGAAGCAGAACAGGGCTGAATTTAAAATGTATGATCCTAAGCAGATCCTCTTACCTCTAATCTGTCCCTAAGACAGGATTCTCTTCTTGCCAGAAAACCCTTTTATTTGCAGACTGATGTGACTAGAAGATGATAAGTCACTAATTCTTCAGTGTGTCTGCTCGAACAAGAGCCTGGACTCTTATCTCTGCAGAGCTGGCAGCCAGGGAGATGTTAATTGGGCTTTAATGTAGTGAACAGGGCTCTGGACAAAGGCTGGTGCTGCTGACATCCCTGGGGCACTTGCTGGGTGCTGCAGGGAAGGAAGGGGCTGTGCCCACCTGGAGACCAGGAGGGGAGCATTTATGTAGGGCCGGGCTTGTGGTTTCTCCAGGCTGGACGTGGTAGAGGGGACACGGTGGGGGGACCCCTCCAAGCAGCTGTGGAGGGGCTGTGGAGCAGTTCTGGCAGCAGAGCAGGTTGGAAGTGCTGTGTGCTGTGAGGGGCTGTGGTGTTAATCTGCATTTCCTGGGATCTGCTGAGGAATTGAGCAGGAGTTGAGCAGCCAGCACCGGCTCGTTGTGGGTTCTGAAAGGATCTTGGCAGCGGCGCTGGCGTTGGAGCGGCTGGAGGCAGGAGTGTGCAAGGCCTGGGGAGGAAAACATCCCAAGGCAGAAGTTTCTATTTTTAGCTACAGAGTACAAATGCACAGAGCTGCTGAGGAATTAATCACCTGCCCTGGGAGATGAATGGTTGCGATTTTTCTGTGAAGATTTATGAGATGAGGCAGAGGGAACTGTACTCTGGGGTGTTTTAGCCACCCAGGTCTCCCTGAGATGCTGGGGCTGCATGGGAATGTCTCTGGTGGTGGCATAGCTGAAGAGGAGGAAGAAGATCATTGAATACGATTCCCAGTGCCTGGGACATCCTCCAGCCCCACACAGCACGGCTGGAACAGGACCGTGTCCAGCCACACCATGGTACAGCCCTGTCTCCAGCCCCTGTCTCTGCCCCACTCTCCCCATTCCCAGAGGCTTTCCATAGGTTCCAGCACTGCATCAGGCTGTTTTCTCTCCTCTCCTGCAGGGAATGTGCTCCTGGAAGAGTTTTCCGCAGGCTGGAGTGGTGGGCTGGCTGTGTTCTCGGTGGAGGTGTCATGTGGCTGGGCTGTGCTGGATGGGGCACTGCTTGGATTTAGGGGGACCAGCTTTTTGCAGCACTGAGGGGGTGAAGTGGGGCTGCTCCTGGATCCCTGGCCGTGGCAATGGGCTGGGATGTCCCTGAGCCAGGCGCTGTGCCTGGAGAGATGCTGAGCCACCAGGAGCGGCTCCCTGGCTGCGCATGTGTGGGAAAACCTCAGGGTTTTAACGAGCAAATTTAATGCAGTGTCCTGCTGTTTTGGGCAGATTTCCATATCGATCCTTGATCTATTTTTGCAGCCGCCGTTGGAGGTGGTGGTTATTTGTGTGTCTGCTGTATCACAACTCATCCAATTTCCTCCTGGCACAGGAGTGTTTGTGCTCGCAGGGGCTCCCTGGGCTTTGCCAGGTGGGAATTTGGCTCCTGGTCTGGCCTTGGCACAGGGCTGGAGTGCTCCAGCATCCCTTCAGCCAGTCCTCCACTGCCAGGTTTCTCCTGACATCCAGAAATAAAGGATAACCCAATCTATCCCCCGCTCCCCAGTGGCCTGGCCCGGTGACACCACAACCTAATGACATTTCTGGGTGGCTGCACTGTCAGTCCCACAGCTCATTACTGGCACTAATTAACTCTGTGCTGCCCCAGCGCCTGCGCCCAGTTTGATCTATAGTTACTAATGCTATTTATCATCATTTTGACAGGAATTTGCTCCTGCTCAGCTTCAGGAGATGCCTCCAACACCCAATAATGACATTTGAGGGGCTTCTTTTCCATGGTTAAAGTGGAGCCCCCCTATACAGGGGGTGCTTGGATGGGTGCTCCTGGGCAGCATCACTGCAGCCAGTGCCCATCACAGGCTCTGGGGAGACCGGGTGGGGATCCCCTGGTTGGAGCCTGCATGTGTCAGTGAGCAGCTTTCCATTTGTCCAGTTAATTGCGAAGCAAATTGATCCATGTATCCAATTTAACTTTAAAGGCTTTAATTAATGAGTTCATGTGTGTAAGAGCTGGGAGAGGCCAGGTTGTCAATGCTGATCCTGGGTTGTGCTGCAGCTTTAGTGGTGTGGACTCGGGCACCTGGGGCTGTGCCAGTCGCTCCTGGTGGGATTCACTGGCACTGTGGGAACCCTGTGATCTGAGGGAATGGCATTTGCCCATCCTGCAGCTGCTGTGAGAGCAGAGCAGGGCGGCAGTGCTGGATTTGTGTGGGAGCATTGTCTGTGCACGTTTCAGGAACGGCGCCGTTTCGCTCCAGCACCTTCCCCTCCCTCCCTGCTGTTTCCAAACGGCTGCTCCCGGGCAGTTGTGGTGATGGGATCGTGCCAGGGCTGCAGCCAGCGGGGCCCTGGTGTGTGATAATGCTGCTTTTAATTGAGGACCATCTGCACTTGGTAATTTAATTTTTCTGCATCTGCAAGGTTCCAACTTTGTTTATCTGATGTCCTAAAGATTATTTAACTTCGGAGCATCATGTTTGTCCACCCCAGGCACTGCAGGCATTCCACTGCAGCCCCTGCCAGATGAGATTTTAATAACGTTTGCACCACCCCAGGAAAAAGGACACGAAAACTGAAATTGGGAAGGGTGACAGCAAAGCTGAAGTGCAAGGATGGTTTTCTTGCCTGAAGTGTGGCAGGAGGCTGCTGGGAGCGTTACCTCTGTTCTAACAAACAGGGTGAGATGAGGAAGGATCCCTGAGCATCACAGCCCCTCCCCTCGCTGGCAGGGCTGGTAGCACATTTCACATCTCAGTGCATTAACACACGGTGTCTTTTGTCTTTGGATGCTTATTAGGAACTCAGCCCCCAGGTGTGCCTTAGAAGGGCTGACAGGTGGGAATTGAGGCAGCTTCTTAAAAAAAAAAAAAAAAGGAAGCTGGAAAGTCACTTAGCCATGGTATGGGGGGAGACCTGGGCATCTGGTTCATCTGAACCACACTGGTGTGTGCCGCTGGCAGCAGCCCCTGCCCTTTCCCAGCCCAGCTCCTGCCTTTTCCTACCCTGCTCATCCCTTCTTCTTGGCTTCACCCATGTTCTGCAGCCACCCTGTGCTTGGGAGCAGGCAGGGATCACAGAGTCCTGTAATGGTTTGGGTTGGAAGAGACCTCAATCCACCCCCTTCCCTGGGCAGGGACACCTCTCACTAAACCGTGTTACTCCAAGGCCCGTCCAACTTGGCCTTGGAGACTTCCAGGGATGGGGCTGCCACAGCCAGAGCTAACTTCTTTGGGATGCAGGCAGGAGTGATGCTCTGGATGGCTCTGGCTGTGTCTCCTGCCTGCAGGAGCACTTCTACAGCTTTTCACCCTGGAATCGGGCTCTGTTCCACACCCAATCCTCAGAAAATCAATTTTTTCCCCAGGCTGGTCCAGCAGCACCTGGATCCATGTGCAGACTTTAATTAGGTCTAAGCATTTACCTCCCTAAAATATAGGTCAGTCGTAATTAGTGTGACTCCTGTTGCTATGGCTCTGTGTTAATTAACTCCTGAAGTGAAGGTCAGTGCATGTGGGGCACCTTTGGAGCTTCAGCTTTTTTGGCTGCTCACCAGATGCTTCAAGGTGGCTTTGGCCTAGATGATCCATGCTCAGGGCTGGGGCCATGTTTTCCCTCCCTCCCACCCATGGTGGTCTACCAGCCTTGGAGCACAGCCACACTGGGGACATGGCCATGTCCCCTGGCACAGCCACACACTCTGCTCTGAGCTGGAGTGGCCACAGGGAAGGGCACCTATTCGGTGCTGGTTTTAATGTGACTCTCACTGTGTCCTTGTCCCTTGTCACCATCCATCACACCAAGTGTCCTCATCCCCTTGTGCCAAGATCTGGGGCCGATGGTGAAACACAGAGCCTTTTCCTTCCTCTGCAGTCCCTGCACGGTCCCTGGCATGGTCCCTGGCAGGTGGTATTGGCAGCTGGCTGCCAGCACCTGGGAATGGTGTTTGGAATGGCATTGTGCCAGTGCAGAGCCTGCAGGGATGTGCCTGCACCTCCACTGGGGCTCTGGAGCCGGGGTTTTGGAGGGCTAAGTGAGAGTGGATCTCCTGCAGAGCATAAACCTGCTCTGTCTCACCAGTGGCACAGGTTAGTGCAGGGCTGTTCCCCATCCTCCGGGACGACCTGAAGGTGCAGCTCAGCACCATTTGCCATGGCTGTGGTTCTGCCCTAGGGATGGCTTTGTCCCTGCTCACCTGGGAGTCCAGGGCAGCAGCACCAAGGTCCAAGGAGCACTTTGTGGCAGTGGGCACCCTGGGTTTTAGGCACTTCAGCCTTCAGCAGCCCTGATGTCACATGCTGGGAAAGGCTTAGTTCCACATGCAGGGAGCCCTAAATGCCCGTCCAGCTCCCCAAGCCCCAGCTTTTCCCTGAGTACTTCCCAGCTCCCCCACCCCACTCCGTGGCTGCCTATTTTTACAGCTCCCAGGCTGTGAATCACTTTTCTCCCCCGTCTCAGTCGCTGCCTTTGAAGGTATTTATAAACCTCGGCCGTCTCCCTGCGCCTGCTTGAGCAGAAGGAGGATGCAGCGCTCCGGCTCTCTCCTGCCCTCTCCTCCTCGCCGGATCCTTGTGTAGATGTACAGGGGATGAGATGCTCCCTCTGCCCTCATTAAAACCATCAATGAAGAGCCTTGCCAGCACCTGAAGGGGTGATGGTGCTGAGCAGTGTGGGATGTGCAGGGATGGATCTTGGCATGGGTGCCGGGGGGGTGTTGATGGCACTGGAGCTGATGGCATGTCCAGTGCTGGGGGTGGATGAGCCAGGGCTGAGCCTGTGGAGCCCAGCTGGGGTCATGGCAGCCTTGGCCATCCCATGGCCATGTGATGAGGGAGACAGGAGCTTCCCAAACCAGCTCTGGAGCAAATGGAGGAAATGGGATTTAAATTATCACCCTAGCAGCCACCAGCTGCCTCATCCCACTGGTGCGCTGTTCCCTGGCCGTGTTTCCAGCACGTCCCACTGATTACTGTGCTAATTTCTATGGATCTGGCGAGCAAATTAATCTCTTCTCTGCTCCTTCCCCGGGGACCGCTGGTCTGTAGGCTTGCATTCCTTTAATGTTTGGAGAGGCTGGTGTGGATTGCTGGCATGGTGGTTGCTCTGCGACACAGTCAGGATCCATCTCCTGCCCTTCCTCTCTGACACAGCCACCCTGAGGAGCACTGAGGAGCTCCCACCTTTCCTAAAACCAAGCAAAACGAGGAGGAAAAATGCTGAGAGAAACCAGGAGAAAAACAGGTCCAAGAGGCAGAGTCAGGAGTTATTTTTAATTTGCTGGCTAGATATGGAGTAGTTGACTCTGTCTTTTCGAGGCCATTAAGGTGGGATGCTGGTGCTCATTAATTTATGGCCAGAGGTCTCCAGCCTGAGCTGGGCGTGGCATTTGCCAGGGTTTAGGTATCCAAATAGATGCAACTTGTGCTGATACAGGAAGAGATCTTCTGACTGGGCAATGGTGCAAATGGCTCTGCAGCTGCTGGGACCAACGGATAGGAGTTTAAAAAGCAGGAGAGGGGATCAGCCTGAGGGTTTGGGGGAAACACTGACTGGGATGGACGCTGGCTGTGTCTCCCTGGGCATCCTGCAGCTGTGCTCACCCCTCATCACTTTTTCCATTCTCTTTCAGAACAAGGTGCTGACAGTGGATGGGGTGAAGGTGAAGCTGCAGGTATGTCACCATAGCCCTGGAAGCATCTCCCTTGCTACCTCAGGTGTTCAGAGGTTGGACAAAACCCCTCAGAGGACAAAGCACCCCCAAAATGGGGCTCTATCCTTTGTGGTCGTGTTTCCTGCCCTGGGACAGCCTTATGTACCCTTTTGGCTGCTCTGTCCCCTTGGCAGGAGCTTGCTCAGGGCTTGGGGCTGTTCTGGCCACAGTGATTCTTATCTCAACCTTGCTGCCTCCTTGCTGCTCTGTGACTGTAGCCGGACCTGGTAAAACAAGAGCAGCACTTGTGTGGTTTGCCTGGTATTTCCAGGCCGTTCCTGCTTTGGGACAGCCAAAGGATGCTGAGAGGGATTGAGATCCTGGAAGGGATCCACATTCCCTGGCTCAGCCTGCCTCCAGCCCCTGGGACATGAAGATTCCATGTGCCCCTGCAGCCAGAGGTTTGACGGGTTCTCCGAGCCCTTTGCCCTGAGCTTGGTAACACAGATCCTCCAAGCAGCAGCATGCACTCTGCAAACCTCCTGCTGCATTAAGGGTTGATAAATCACGTTAGTGGGTCCCCATGCTTCCATCTGCTCCATGGATTTTCCAGTTAAGGGCCACGTCGTGTCCCCACACTGAGGAGTGGGAAGATGCTGCTTCCATATTCATTGCTCTGGTCATTTTTCCTGTTGATGTCCCTGGGAGCAAAAGCTGGAGAAACTTCATGGGGTTGCACCATGCTGTTTGGGCTGGTTTTGGTGGGTTCTGGTCAGGTCGGTCTGATCCCTCTGCTCCCATCTGCCTTCCAGATCTGGGACACGGCCGGGCAGGAGCGCTTCCGCAGCGTCACCCACGCCTACTACCGGGATGCCCACGGTAAGCACGGCCACCTCTGCTCTTGGGGAGCCCCTCCCTCCGGCTCTCCGGGGCCCTGAGCTGCCACTCCAGGCCAGGTAAGTCAGGAATCCCTGGAGTGGTTTTCCATGGGAAGCAGCTGCTGTGGATGGAGGAGGCTCTGCAAATACCAGCAGTGTGAGGTGTTGCTGCACTGGCTTTTAATGTGTTCTGTATCTCACAGCAGGGACCTCCTGTCCTCAGCTGTGACCTGCCACAGGGACTGTGCAATGTGTTCTGAGCTATGGGCTCGGCTTGGCACTGGCACTAACACCCTGTCTCTCTCTCCACAGCCCTGCTCCTGCTCTATGATGTCACCAACAAAGCATCCTTCGACAACATCCAGGTACAGCAGCACCCCCAGCCCCTCCAGCTGTCCCTCACGTGTGACAGGCTGCATTATGGTTGGGGGTTTGTTCAGGAGGTGTGTGCTCAAGGTGGGAGCTGTGGTCACTTGCAGAAGGGCTATGGTTACCCTGCAAGTACCTGCAAGGGTAGGCAGGGGACAGGCAGAGAAGGTTTTCCCTTTCACAGCAAATAAAAGGGTGATGGATTCACTGCTCCGGCCAATTAACGCTGTATAATTACAGCACTGGCAGAGAACTTGCTTCGGTAGCTGAGCACGGGAGCTTTCCCCAGCGAGCTGCTCCCTCATCCCCCTCTGCTCCTTCAGGTCACAGTGGGTGAGGGTTGGGCATCTCACTGCCTGCCTTCAGCTTAGTCCAAACCTGGCAGGGAGAGAGTCCACTGCCCACATCACAGGGGTGTCAGGGGCACCTGGGCACTCAGTGTCCCCTCCCTTTGCCCCACTGGCCCCATGTGGCTGCTGGGGGCCACCTGTGCCAGCACTGCCAGAGCATGTCCCGAGCCAGGGAGCGATTATCCCTGACTGAACTGCATGTAATTGCTTGTGTCCTGGGCATGAGAACGCCGTGTGCATCCACATGGAGCAGCTGTGCCTGCACAAACACCCTGTGCTGTGGTGGCATCAACACCCTGGGGCTGTGATGTGTCACACCGGCTCCTGTCCCACAGCCCCTGATCCCTCAGGGACATGGAGCTCTCCCTGCTCTGGAGCATCCTTCCCTTGGCAGCTCCACACCTGCCACCCTTCTGTGCCTGCAGTCCCACGGCAGGGACAGGGCAGGTCCTGCCACCCTGCTCCCATGTCACCAGCACTGAGAATGCTTCCCACCAGCTGGGACTGGCCAGTGGTGGCATCTTCCAGCCTGAGGAGCTGGATGGCTCAAGGAGGGTGAGTGCTGGGTGTTAAGCAGGCTCTGGGTCTGCTCGGGGCTGGTGACCCTGTGATGACACAGAAAATCCCTTAGAGGTTTCACATTGCTGGATAACACGGCCCTGTCTGCAGTATCAGTGATCCTGGGGACATGGGAGAGATGTCCCTGAGGGACACACAGTCCCAGTGGGAAGGAATGAGCACCCAGGGTGATTGCCAGGCACTAGGAGAAGGGATGGAGCCAGAAGGCAAACAAAGGGAGTCAGGAGTGACTCAAACCCATCCATGGTGCCAAGTGCCCTGAGCCCAGCCGGGGTGCAGTGGGGTCCGAGGGCTGCATCCACATGTCTTGGGCTCCTGCCGGGTTTGGAGCAGGGATCACCAGGGACCACTGGCAATCACCGGGAATTGCTGTGAGAGCAGTGACAGCACTGGAGACAGCAGGCGGCTGTTTACACCACGGGGTCAGGGATTACAGGGAATTAGGGCAGGTTTGATTGGATTAGGCTGGATTAGAGGGCAGGGAAACCACCTCATGGCTCGGGGAAGGAGGTTCAGGTGCCTGCCGGTATCAGTGTGCTCAGCATGGGGGCAGCATGTGCAGGACATGGGCATAGGGCACATCCCAGAGTCAACCCTCAGCCTTGTCTCAGGTTCAATCTGAACATCCCAGCCTAGGGGGAATTGTCAAAGCCCTACAAGCACCCATGGGCAGACAGAGTGGGCAGGGGTATCAGAATGCTGCTGTTACCCTGGGAAATGGGGATCTGGTAGCATTCAAAGGGGAGTGCTGGGCTTGCTTGGCAAAGTGGGTCCCCCAGGGCTCAGGGGCACCCCAGGGTACCCCCTTGTTGACAGGGATCATCTGTGGAACATCATATCCCCGGCACTGCTTGGGATGGCAGCACTGCCCACTGAGGGTGTCCATGCCCAGGACTGGGGCAGCTCCCCATCATTCCCATCCTCTTCCTCCTGGAGCCATTGCCAACCCTTTTCTTTGGCTGTGTCCCTCCAGGCTTGGCTGACAGAGATCCATGAATACGCACAGCAGGATGTGGTCCTCATGTTACTGGGAAACAAGGTGAGCCTGCCCCCAGGGCTTTGCCAGAGCCTCCTCTTCATCCCACACTGGAGCCACTGGCAGGAGAGCCTGGCAGGGCATAAGGAGACAGGAGGTACCTGCTGGTGACCTTCCAAATCTCCACAAACATCTCTCTGCCATTCCTATTGCAGGTGGATTCAGCCCAGGACAGAGTGGTGAAAAGGGAAGATGGAGAGAAACTTGCTAAGGTAGGTGAGGTACCTGAGGATGTCCCTGAGGGTGTGCACAGGAAACAGCCACCTGGAGACTGTCTGACCCAAAATACATCTGGGAGCGCTTGTTTTTTTTTCCTTTTTTCCCCTTGTGCTCTCGCCTTCCTCCTCATCTGTTCATCTTCCTCTAAGTTTCTACTAACACTTCTTGTTTCTTTGTCCTCAAAAATTACTCCCTGGGAGCCCCCAGGAACATCCTTGGTGCCATTCCTGACACTGCTATGTCTTGTCTCACAGGAGTACGGAGTGCCCTTCATGGAGACCAGTGCCAAAAGCGGCCTCAATGTGGAATTAGCGTTCACAGCCATCGCAAAGTAAGTGACCAGAGCAGTGGCCTTGCCATCAGGGGGAGCTTTAGCAGTGCCCAGGCCACGCTGCATTCAATTGAGCTGGGCAAGGCAGCTTGGAATTGTAGAATCCTGGGATGGTTTGGGTTGGAGGGGCTCTTAAAGCCCATCCAGTCCCACACACGGACACCTTCCACTATCCCAGGTTGCTCCAAGACTCATCCAGCCTGGCCTTGGACACTTCCAGGGATGTGGCAGCCACGGCTTCTCTGGGCACCCTGTGCTAGGGCCTCACTATCCTCACAGGGAGGAATTCCTTCCCAATATCCCATCTAACCCAGCCCTCTGACAGTGGGAAGCCATTCCCCTTGTCCTGACACTCCATGCCCTTGTCCAAATTCCCTTTCTGGCTTCTTCTACAAAAAATCCTCTCCCTGCCAGAAGCAGCAGCCTAAGAGTAACATCTTTCCCCTTTCCCAGGGAGCTGAAGCACAGGTCCATGAAGCTGCCCAATGAGCCAAAATTCAAGCTGCATGACTATGTGAAGAAGGAAGTGCAAGGCTCGGGCTGCTGCAGGTCCTAACAGGTGTTTGTACAGAGACTCAGGCCTGTGGGCAGTGTGTGCATGTCTGTTTGTCGTGTCTGTGTCTGCCCACAAGGCCAGCTGAGACCAGGGCAAAGGAGCAGCAGGAAAAGCTCTCTCGGATTCTGCAGCCCCGTCGCATCCATCAGCTCCACCTCCCCTCACCGGCGTTCCTGCCTGCCTTGCAGGTGGGAGATGGGTGTTTGGGAAGGGGCTGGGGGCTCCTTCTGTGCCTGCTCTGTGAGGCTGCTGTAACTTTTGTGAGAGCCAGGGTGTGGTGCAGGGGAACCAACACCTTCTCCCCACACAGGAGGAAAAAAGTCCTGATTTTTTTCTGGATAGGAAAAGTCCTGAATTCCCTTTTCTTTCTCTGTGTACCCAGACTTCAGCTGAGAGCCCTGGCCAGGGGCATGCAGGAAGGGTGTTTTAAGGCAGCCGTTTTTGTAGTTGCTTTCTCCTGTCTGTCCATCCCTGTGAGGTGGGACACAGTTCCACAGTGAGGGATTCTCCTGTTCCCCGCAAAGACAGAGCTTGGCTGGCTGTGTGAGTGAGCTCCTGCACACCTGGCTGTGTAGAGATTTCTGAATGCTCATCCCTTCAGGAAAGGCTCTGGTTCTCCTCCTTCTGCCATTTCTAGTACGTTGAGAAGAAACCTAATGTATTGCAACTTATTCTAAATACCTTCCTGTAAGTGTGATGGTGTTTTCAGACTGCAACAACGCTTTGATATCTTCAGAGTTCTCTTGGGCAGCTCTTTCTTTTCACCGCAGAGAGCTGGGGGGAAGCTGCAGGCAGCGATTTTACAGGCTGCAGACTCCTGCCAGCTCTCTTCAAGGGCCTCCTCACCCCTTTGGTCTGTGTCAGGCTTTTGGCTGTTTTTTTGTCAAGCTGCACTTTTAAGTACAAATTTGAATCTAGATGAAGTGTTTGGCCTTTGGCAATTTTTCCCTTTGAAAACTCCATGCACACATCAGCAGGTGCCCACTGCGCCGAGCCTTGGTGGCCTCTTGAAATGAAATATAATAACCCATCCTTGGCCCTCCAGCCAGCACAAGCCCCCCCCAGCTGCTGACTCAGATGCCCCTGCCCCTCATTTTGCCTGGGATTTTGGCTCCAGCACTGCCTTCCTGACAGGCATAAAGGAGCCTTCTGCAGCTCCCACGTGCTCCAAGCTTCACTCCTCAGGGAGATACAGCAACACAGCTTCACACAGTGAAAAAAGCTCTTAAAATGAACCTGTTTTTTTCCCTAAATAGTACTTTAGGGAGAGACAAGTCTTAAAACTGTCTGATCTAAATTTTAAAATCACTTACGGAAAACCCATTCCTGCAGGAATGTTTGCATTCCTGGCAAACCGTGCTGCCAGCCCCACCGGAGCAGCCAGGTGAGTTCTGATGAGGGGCCTTGTCAGGGCCCCCTCATCCCAGAAATTTGGTTTTGTGTGGGGCAGGACCAGCTGGGCAGCTCCATGACACCCCTTCCTCATCCTGCCCTTGGAGCAGCAGCAGCCCCATCCCAAGATGTAAAGGAGTCTCTGTAAAGGCAAAATTTAGGATTCCTGATGGGTTGGGACTCCTAATGTCAAGTTGCTGCCTTCCCTCTCCCTCACATTGGCATCTGTGTTACAAAGCTGAAAAGTGGTCACTTCTTGCTCAGTGTGAGTCCAAACCCAATAAAAACTCCTCTAAATGAGGAAGGTGGAAATATTTCCCTTTGGAGCACTTTAAACCTGTCTGTGGGGAACAGACTCTGCTACAGCAGACACCTCACAGCCATGTTTTTGGTTTAGACCTGAACTTTGAGCAGGCTCAGCCCCTCTCTCCTAGTCAGCAGTGCCCAAGGTGGGACTGGTTTCCCAGTGCCTGCACACTGGCCTGGCCCCAAGGCTCCTCCTCACAGCCATCTGGGATTTTTCCATGGGCCTTTGCTGCCACCACGCGGAATTGCTCAGTTCAGTATTAATTATTCGAGTTAATTGCTCAGTGCACCCAGCCATGTGCGAGGACTTGGCCTCACCTGCAACATCCCATTTCTGCTGGCTCTTGTTTTCAGCTTTTGGTTCATTCCTGTTAATAAAATTTTTTAATAATCTCCATGGCTACAGTGGTGTTTCGATTGTCTAAAACACACAGCACTGTCAGTCACTCAAATAGTTCAGTTAAGCCTTGAACCCATGTGGATCCACATGGCAGAACCAGGGTATGGCCCAGTTAAAATGGGATATTGGGAGAATTTCGCCCCATAAAAGGTTGTACAGCCCTGGCACAGCTGCCCAGGGCAGCGCTGGAGTCCCCATCCCTGAAGGGATGGAACAGCCATGTGGATGGGGCACAACTGTTGGACTTGGGTCATAAAGGCTTTTTCCAACCTAACTCAGTGGGGCTGAGCAAAGTGCAGCACATTTTGATGCACTCCAGTTGCACTGGGTACCCATACAAAATTTCCAGTCAGGCTGTGGTGTTAACATGTCACTCATGTAAACTGAAAAACAGAAGCAAAACCCAGACTTTTCAAAACTTTATTCACCTGTGAACTACAAAATTTGCCTTATTTGGAAGTCAAAGCAGAAATAAAGCTGTAAAGTATTTAAGAATAAAGCTGGACTTGAGACTGGGAAAACATTATAGGAGTTATTCTCCATCTACACGCTATAGATGGAGTACACGCTGTAGCACTAGAGTTAAGAGTGTAAATCCCTTTACTTCCACTACTGCACCCACCACCTTGCCAGGATATTCACCCTGGACTAACCATGAGCGAGAGTAGAAGTCGGTGAATTCTTTCCTCCAGCCCATTCTGCAGCTGCTTCTTTGTGCTTAAAGAGCCGCCTCGTTGAAGAGCAGCAACGTTTCCCCGCGGGGCTCACTTACCACAAACACCAGAATAGGCGACACCGCGTTTTACCGGCCCAGAACGCCGGGGACTGCCGCGAATCGGGCACGGAGGCTCCAGGACGCCGCCACCGCCGGGTTCCACG
The DNA here is from genome assembly GCA_020086605.1 of Lanius collurio. Taxonomy (NCBI): domain Eukaryota; kingdom Metazoa; phylum Chordata; class Aves; order Passeriformes; family Laniidae; genus Lanius; species Lanius collurio. Next base: position 5,500,602 of record JACBWW010000025.1, on the reverse strand, counting down.
TCGCGGCCCATTCCCGCCGAGCCCTGAGGGGAGAAGGCAGCGCGTGAGGGGGAGGAGTCCGACCGCCGGCCCCTGAGGGCCGCGGGTACAGCGGACCTCAGCCGTAGCTGCTCAGCAGGGGCTGCGGCCGCCCGCCGCCCTCAGACGAGGTGTCAGAAAGATAAATATGGATCATCACCGGCCCGCCCTCGGTAATAGCCCCGTTACCAGCACCCCTCCTACTCGCCCCGTCCCTTACCATCCCAACCCACAACTCTGACCGGAAAGACCTCGTGTGGGCCACGTTACCTCTTTTATGGCCTCTGCGATACCGCTATTGGTCAGGCTGCTGAGGGCACAGCCAATCACCAGCGGTTGGCGTGACCGTCGCCCCGCCTTCCCGGGCGCTGATTGGCCGCCACTCTCCTCCGTGCCAATGGCGACGCGCAGCGCAGCGTGGCCCGAGGCGGCGGTTGCCGTCGTCTGATTGGTCACGGCAGGAGGCCGGGCCGAACCAGTAGAAACAGTGGTTGTAGCATGGAGGGACTGTCTCCGGGGGTGTCGGGAGTTGTAGTTCAAGCGGGCCGGCGGCGCGGCCGGGAAGCGGCGCGCAAGACTACAAGTCCCGAGGAGCGCTGGGCACGGCTCTTCCGGGCCGGGCGGCAGCGGGGAGCAGGCCCGGGCGCGATGTGCCGGGACCGGGCACCGGCGCTGCGGCCGCCGCCGCCGCTGGGAGGTACGGGAGGGCCGGGGGGAGCCGGGCGGGCCGCGCCGGGCAGCTCCGTGAGGGGAGGGGCCGGGCCGGGCCGGGGGCGCTGGGCCGCGGGCCAGGGAGATGCTGGCGGAAGCTCCCGGGCTTGCCCCGTGCCCATTGCCCGCTGTGTCTGGCGGTGCCAGCGGGTCTGTTGGGGCGCTCGGAGGAGCTCGAGCATCATCTGCGCTGTTCGTCCCCGCTGAATCCCGCCCGAGTCTCGCTCGCCGCCCCCGCTGCCCTCCCGGCGTGTTCGCTGGGTCTCACCGCAGGCTCTCCTTAGCTTTTGGATTTTTCTGCTTAGTTTTGTCGTTTTGTGCTCCACTCCTTTTGTCCGACCGCAGCACGTGTTGCTGCTGGTTCTCTCCTGCCCTCCCAGTACCCTAATATCCCTGGACTTTGGTTTCACAATGTTCAAAATGTGGGATATCTGGGGATAGGTCTCCGTAGCTGTCCCAGTACATTTGCAGGTCTGGATCAGGCAGTGGACTGTGAATTGTGCTGTCGTCTACTCATTTCAAACGAGCTCTTGGGCTCTGTTCCCTCCCGCTGCAGCCGCCTTCCGGGAACAGCCGCTGTCAAATGCTGGGCTCCTGTCGGATCCCTGAGCTGGTGTGCTGGGAAGGGCAGCAGGGAGTTTTTCCCTTGAGTTCAGCTTCCCTTTGAGCTCTCTTGGGGTGCGAGACAACGGCTCTGTGCTGCCAGGGGCTGGTGAGCGTTACAAGAGCTGGGTTTGGCGTGTCCAAAACCCGCCAGGTCCAGGCTCTTGTCCCTGCCATGGCTGTGCTAGGAACTGTGACCTAGCAGTTGTTTTTTCCCCTTTGGCAACGTTGCTTTGCCTTTGTTTCAATCCCAGCAGTCTGATTTTCCCCCCAGCAATGCGTTTCCAGCCTGTAATAAGCAATTGGGTTCCTCTTAAACAGCTGCTGCATTTTGTCCCTGAGTGTTTGTCTGTCAGTGGTTTCAGCTTCCAGCCACAGCGAGGATTTTGGGGCTTGCAGGAGAAGGTTTGGGAGTGAAGGATGGTTCCAGAAAGCCCTTGATGAGTGAAAGTAGTGTGAGATCAGAGAATCCTAGAATTGTTTGGGCTGGAAAAGACCTCCAAGGCCATTGAGTTCACCCTGTGCCCGATTCCAGCCCAGAGGTCTAAGTGCCATGTCCAGGCATTCCTTGGACATCTCCAGGGGTGAAGACTCCATACCTCCCTAGGCAGCCCCTTCCAAGGCCTGACAACCTCTTCCATAAAGAAATTCCTCCCGGTGTCCAACCTGCACATCCCTTGGCAAGTGAAACTCCTTAAAATCATGCAGGAAGCTGCAGGAGCAGGTAGTGTTTGCAGTCTGCTGGATTCCTTCCAGGTCCTGGGGTCCCCTGTCTCGAGCAGGGAAGGGACAGGGTGAATCCACACAGAAAGCTCTGGTGCTGGCGTTTGGTTTGTGTGCAGGTGATGCTGCTCTGAGGGAGAGGTGGAAGTGGGAAACCTGAACCAAAGTGGTGTTTCCAGTCAGGGGATGCTGGTGCCTTCACTGCTAACACTCAAACAGGGATTTTCATATTGATTAGATTCAAGGAAGAAAAAAAAAAAAAATCCCAATCCATAGTTTTCAGGTGGTTTGGTGCCCTGATCCAGGGCATCCCGGAGTGGGTCCTCACCGATGTGTTTCCATGGCAGTGCAGCCTCTGATGGCCTAAAGCCATCACATGGAAGTTTGTGTCCCCTGGCTGAAGTCAGCCCTTCCCTTCCCGGGCTCCACAATCCCAAGGTGCTGCTGGAGGCACAGGGAGCCCTGCAGGCTCTGGGATGTTGTGGAGCACTGTGTGCTGGTGCCAACTCTGCCCTGCACCCTGGGGTGCTTCTGGGCAGTGCTGAGCACTTTGCAGCCTCAGTGGGGTTCAGCCATCGGTCACCTCGAGGGCTGAGCGTTCACCTGTTCCCAGGGACCTTCCAAGCCCTGCTGACCCTGAGTGTGGGGTTTCCTGGAGCGTGACTGTACCATCCTCACAGGTAATCTCAGCCAAGCCCAGGTGTGCCAGGAGGAGGGCATTGGAGAGAAAATCCTTCCTGGATTCCAGTACTTGGACTGCGTGGCCATGTTCAGTCTGTTGGAATTCTTCCCTCCCCTTTGCTGTCCCTTTCCTGTCTGTGCTCCTTTGTCCTGGGCATGGTGAGGCACACACCAGCATGTCCCTGTGCCCATGGGTTGGATCAGGGGCTGTAGTGGCAGCTGGGACAAGGAAGGAGGCAGGTGCTTGCTCACAGGGGTACGTGTCACCCTTCTTTGAGCTCAGCAAGTCCCCCTGGAGCCTAAGGCAGCAGCACCCCAAATTACCCATTAAGGCTGCTCCTGCTCTGCTTTTAGCACAGCCTGAGCTTGGAGCTTTGGAGTCACCACCTTGATTTTAAGGAGGTGTCCTGGGGGCTGGAGTGGGGCAGTGCCTGCTCCTGGGAGAGCCTCAGCTGTGGGAGGGGGTGTCCTGGCAGTAGAAGTCCTCCACCATCAGTGTCTGTATTTCAGGCAAGCCCTGCTCCCCCGCTCTGCCTTTTTGTGGCTATTCTTAGTTAACTGGATTTCCCTGGATTGTCTCTCCAGGCAAAGACCGTGTCACTGTTTGTTATTCAGAATTCTGAATAGTTTGGGAACTATAAAGAAGGTGAGAAAGTCAAATTCCCCTTAAAGCAAGCGAAGGACTTTTCTGTCTCTGGAGCTTTCTCCAATCAGGGGAATAAATCCATGTGTGCTAAGAGAAGGTTGTTTTTCCTGCACTAAACTGAACCCAGAGCAGCCGGGGCAAAGATGGGAGGCAGCGTGGAGATTGGCTGAGCTGTGGGATTTTCCAGCTGGATTTACATATCGCCCACTGCTCCGCATGCCTTTGTGTTTACATCACTGGGGAGCGATCCACACACGCACACACGTAGCGGAAGAGGCACTTTGGCCGAGGAAAAGCCTGTCCACAACTCGGGAATTGGGCATGGTGGTGGCATCTTGCTGGGCTCTGCTGCTCTGGGATGGCCAAGGGTGAGTTTCCTCCAAGGAAAAGTGTTTGTTCCGGGTGCCGGGTGTGAGGTTGTCGGCAGCATTCCCAGGGAAGCTGCTCTGCTTCAGCAGTGAGGGAGGAACTGTTTTCATCTCTCAGTGGAGAGCAGGAGGTACCTGGAATCCAGCACCAGTTTGGAAGTGGGTACCTGTGACTGGTCCAAGAGCTGGAGCTGTGTTACGCTTGTTTTATGATCCTTCAGAGTGATCTTTGCAAGGACGTGGAATGCTTGATTGCAGCAACCCAGCAAGTGTGTTCTGAGGTTGTTCCTGGTGTTTGAGAAGTGGCAAATCCTCGATATTCCTTAGGCAGAGTTGTGAGCACAGAAGCCAAGACTGTGAGGAGAGGCAGTGTCCCGCTGCTTCCCCTGGAATTCTGAGTCACCCTGGGGGAGAGCATTTAATCCGTGGTATTTGGGGTTTGTGGGACACTGAGTGGTGCTTCTGTCTGAAAGCTATCAACTGAAATCAGTAGATTTGCCAAGGTGGAAGTGTCCACATCCACTGATTTCTTTTGGAATCAAGGATTTGGTGCCTGTTTCTCCCAGGATCAGTAGTTTGATCCATGAGTGTTGGTGCCTCCTGCTTGTTCTCAGTGACAAAGTCCAAGGAAACTGTACCAAAAAAAGAGCAGGTGAATGGAATTTGGTGGATTTTTTTTTTCTGAAGGAGATTATGCATTTCAGCTGGATCTTTGAAGTGTTTGAGTTGCATCCAGAGGGCAGAGAAGAGTGTGTGGTGAAGTGTCAAAGCTTTGGAGGATGCTGGGGGGAATAGGGGGTGGAAGTGATACTTTGTGCTTTTTGAGTCATGGTTATGGGCTCAGGTTTCTTATGACTTTAATCTGGAAGAATCCCATAGTGTGATGAGGTGGTTACAGCTTTCCAGAAGATGCAGTGCAGCCAACCATAAGGCAAAGCAGTTGGAAAACACCTCAGCCATGGCACAGGAATTGAGGAATAAAAGAGAGAGGAGCTTTGATTGCTTTGGGTCTAGCAGGACTTCACGAGAGCAGAATCTACGTGAGACAAACATTCCTCTGGCTTCCTTGGGAGAGCAGTCACATTTCTCCATCCCCCAGGCTTTGCTGCTGACCTGCCATGTCTTCAAGGGTTTTCAATTAAGTTGCAAGCCCTTCTCTCTACCAGATTTGCAGCAGGGAGACCAACAGCAGAGATGAGCCATCCCACAGGACCCTGTGGGGTCTTGGCAGCTGCTTGCTCTCTCTGTCAGAGAAGTCTGAGGAGCACTAGTGAGCACCAGTTGTGGTGTGAGTGGTGTGGGTGACTGTTGTGAGCTTCTGAAGATCTTTCATCAAGATCTGTTTTGCACAGAGTTGGCCATTCCCTCCTGAGGAACTGCAGCAGGACTGAGACTTTTTCCTTGGACGGGGAGAATGTTGTTGGTTTCAGCGTTTGGACGGGGTTTTATTCTTTTTCCTTCACCAAATCCACAGGTTAACAATGAGATGGTCTCGGAAGGGGCCTGTTCTTTGAGGGAGGATGTGGAAGAGCACAAGCTGTGAAAGGCACAGCACGCAGCTCTGCAGTGGCAGGGCCAACTTTTAAAGCACCTTTTGATTAAGGTCCTTGTGTGAGTGTGCCTGTTCCTGCCCAGCAGTGACGGAGGTGATGCTGAGCAGGACAATTTTGGTTGCAGGGTCAGAACTGTTGAGCCATGGGCTGCCTAACAAAAATGGTGTTGTGGGTGGATCCTTACAGGTTACCTGAAATGGAAATAAAGCTTCAAATGTAGCTTTTGTGTCATGGAACAGCACTGAATATTGGCCTCTATTCTAACTTATAATTTAATTTTATTTTTCTGGGAAAATTGAGGTGCTTCATTCCACCAGAGCAATCACCTTTGATCCAGCTATGGGAGCATTTGAAAGTTACAGCTTCAGGTTTTAACATGAAGTATTGCAAATATTCTTCTATCAAAAGGCTTCATTATCCTTTAGGAAAAGCACCGTATGAAATGCTTTTCCTTTCTGAACTCCATTTGTTCAAAGGCATGGCAGTGTTCAAACAGCTGTTGAATGTGCTCTCACAGCCCTGCAGTCAGTGGAAGCACTGGTAAAAGTAGCAGCAATTAAAAATATCGCTTTTATTTTTATTGATGACGGCTCAGTACAATTATGGTGTCACTGTAAGACACTCAGAAAAGCTGGTGTGACTTATAAGAAAAACTTATAAACAGTTAAAAGACTCTTCCACAGATTCATCAGGTGGAGGTGGCACATCCTGTCAGTAAGGCTGAACTTCTGTTCGTGTTTTATGTCCTTCCTGCACTGACTGACATCTAAAGAGTGTAAGAAATGTCCTGCTGGGTCAAGTCTTTTAGATTTTAGCTCATCTGCAACCTCTTTTTCTCCTTAGTTTTGTGGGGTTTTTTTGTAAGTTCTTCACCACCAACGTGGTGTTGACAGCTCAGAAGAGCTGAGTGTCACCTGCAGATGTAGTGATTTCACTGCTGGCTTTTATTCACCATCTTCCCCTGGGAGCTGGAACAGGCTGACTCAGCAGTGGTGCTTGGGAATCCTGGCCTAGTGTTCCCTGAGCTGAGGAGTGACCACTGGGCTCCACTGTCTGCTTCCCATCCGGTGTCCGATGAGAGGTGTCTATCTCAGGGATCTGCTGTAGCTCTGCATTCTTACAACCTGTGCTGTTCAGGTCAGACCGGATGCTGATAGTCCTCCTCACCCTGATGAGGTGCACCTGAGGTGCTGATGGTCACAGAATAGTTAATTAGCCCACAAACACCCTGTGCCCTTGGCACCTGCGTGCTTTGCCCTTGTCCCATGGAGCTGTTGGAGCTTTCATCAGAGTCTTTCCTTGCCAATACTCTCAAGGATGTGTAACCCTTCTTGTTCTGCGTGCAGTGTTGTAAGAGGAGCAGAAGCTTGTGTCTTATGCCATAAATACCCAAGCTGTGAGATAAGGAGGTTCACGTCAGCCAGAGGCTGTTCCAGCCAGGGCAGGATAACCCATGCCTGTCTTTCCCACTGGCAGGCACTCCTGCTGTGGGGCAATCTGCCAGCCCAGCACTTTCCTTGAGGGTGAATACCCTTGGAGAGAGCTCCAGTGGGCAGAGAGGGGGGAAAGGGAGACCCAGCAGGTGTAGGACAGGTTGCTGAGCCCCAAGGACAGGTGGTTGTGTGAGGGAGAGGCTGTTGCTGGTGTCTTGGAGAGGTGACTCTGTGCCGTGTGGGACACTGTGGCTGCCAGCCACTCCCTCCCTGCCATGTCACACCTCCCTGCAGGCTGTGCCCTTGGCTCTCCCAGAGCGAAGCTGAAGCACAACCCCCAGCAGTGCCAAGGTGTGGTTCCTGCACTGGGAACCAGCTCCTGGTTGGGATGCTGGTGAGGAATGGGGTTCTCCATTCCTTCTCCTCATGCCTTGTCTCCCCTCAAAGTCTGGGCTTTGAGGTTGGCTGTCAGGGTCTTCAGTGGACTATTGGGAGTAGCCAAGGGTCTGTGTGTGCTCTGGGGCTGAGGGGAGGGAGGGCAGACCCTTGAGGTTCTGTGCCAGTCTCACCAGACCCCAAGACTCTGGAATTCTGGGGATGATCCGTGGCTGATCCTGTTGGATCTCCCCTGAGCAGTGGGGAGAAAGAACACTGCCTCGCTGTGCAGCTGCCTCTGCAGCTACTGGTGGTTGGGTTTTTCCTAGCCTGGATTACTACAGTAGGATTTTAAGGCTTTTCTTCTCATTGAGTCTCAAAAGCCTCGAGTTGATCCCTGTGATGTGCAAATGCTGAAACCTATCCCTGCCCCTCCTCACATCTGGTTATGATCAGCTGTGGGATTTACTGAATATTGGGTCCCCACAGCTTCCTTTTTCCAGGGGAATTTTTTTCCCCCCTCTTTGTTTACTGTAAAAAACACTGATGTTGCATGTTAAAAAATGAAAAATAATTAAGTCCAGGCAAGGAGAATCTGGGTCACAGGCTGGGTTCCCAACACCAGCCACCCAAGAGGGACACTCATCCACAGGACAGTGTAGTTGGCAGCGTTCAAATGCCAAGCAAAGGTGCAGAGATCTGGCTGTGGAGTGCTGTAGGAAGCTGCTATTAGTGCTGGCAACATCATCTCTTTTCTGCCTCCTTTTAAATTCTTTGATATCAGTTGGAAAAGGTTCTCAGATGGAAAGGAAGGTGTGAAGAGCTTGTCAGACAATGCTCTGGAGAGGCGTCTGCTCTGCTGAAATGCAGAGCCTATGGTGGGTGCAGAGGTTTGGGCTGAAATCAGATATTGCTGTGGCAGCTGCTGTTGTGCAGCCTGGCTGATATTCTGCTCAACATTTTTTCCATTGCTCACATTCCTCTGGTCTCTGCTCAGAGCAGACACGAGCAGGCTTCCTGCTGCTGCTGCAGGTACCTTGCTCAGCTAAGCTGCAGGCCCAGGTCGTTGTTGTAAACACTGAGTGGAAAATCCCTGTATTCCACATTCCTTCTCTCACTTTGCATTTATTGGAGGTTCCCAGGGGGGGATGGAAGGGTCATTGCAGTGGCTCGAGTGGCTGCAGTCACTGCTTTTGGCACGTCTGATCCAACATTTAATGATATCACAGAACTCCTCAAGCTGTCAGTTATCCCCATTTTTGTCTTCCCTCTCCCTAAGTGTATCCCATTGCTTGAGTCTCCATCTGTTACCTCTGAAGGTGATACATACCCTGAAAATGAGAGGGAACGAAGCTCTGTCTGAGTCTCCAGTCAGCCCACGATCCTCCATCAGGATGGGCTTCTTCTCTTTCCATCTGGAAATGACTGTTTGCCCTAAACCACAAGAGGAATATTTGATATGCAAGGTTCCCTTAACCTTAACTGACATGGCTGATGAAGTGGGAGCATATTCCTGCTCCTGCCTTTGAGCAGTGCAGGATAAAGGGTGTGTGGGTAGGTGTTGCTGAAGTTCTCTGAAAAAGGGATCATGAACTCATATCCCAGGAAAGTCCAATATTTCTCTATTTCCACCCAATAATGGGAGGAGGAGAGTGCTGAATCCCTTTTCCAGAGGAGAGTGGTGAGCCCAGCTGTACTGCTAGATGTAGGGAACCTGCAGAGAGGGGAATTTTAGGGACATACATGTTATTGGACATGACATAATGCAACCTTGAGATGGGAAATCCCAGGAAATGTGGCAGTTTGTGCCATCACTCATAAAAGTACTTGTTTTGCTTAATTCATGAGCACTGCATCATCTGGAGACCCCAGCTGGAGACCTCTCATCTTCACACTTTGTAGTTGAAGAAGGGAATCTTCAGGCTTGTGCAGAAGGGAGGAATCTTTGCCAGGAGGAAGTGAGAGCTCCAGTGGCTCATCCAAGGCTGCCAGAGGGAGAGAGTCTGAGTGAGTGGGGTTCAGATCTCATGGGGACATGGCCAGTGGCTCAAACCCTTTGTGTGCCCTCTTCCACCTCCCACCCTCCTGGTTCCCTCTGCTCTCTGAGCCCTCAGGAACACGGGCAGGAGTAAAAGGATCTGATGGCCCAAGCCAAACTTCTGGCTTGCTAGAGCCCAGCTTTAAACTCTGCAGGTCTCCCTGATGCAGCAGCACAACTGTGCCTCATTCCTGCTGCTTTTGAGACAACTCCAGACTCTGTGCTCAGCATTTCCTCAGGGATCTGGCATTTACAAGCAGCCAGGACAGTGCTGTCATGTATGTGGAAAACATTATCCAGATCCCTGGTTTTCAGATGGTTTTGGGTTTGGTTTCAGGGTTTCTGTTTGTTTGATTTTTCTTTGGAATTTTGGGTTTTTTTATGATTTTTGTCCACAGTTGTTTCTGAAAGTTTAGACCTGAGCAGCAATCCCCTAATCAGGATTCTGCTGCTGCTGTTCCTGGCTGCCTGACAGCTGTTGGATCCAGAGCTGCAGGGAGCACCAGGAAGTGCTGTGTCAGGCCCTGAGCAGAACCTTGGCCGAGGACAGCTCGAGTGTCACCTTTGCAGTGTTTAAAATGCGTGTGCAGGATGTGCCCAGCCCTGTGTCCCAGGGCTCTCCAGGGTGATGGGAATCCCTGGACAATTCCCAGGTCACAGCTGTGTGGTGGGGTTGTGTCTCCCTCTGTGAGCCTCAGTTTCTGTGAAGTGGAGAAATCACAGTTCTTTATGAAGAGCTCGGAGATTTATGACTTGTCACTCGCAGATAAGAGAAAATCAACTGCTAGAAACACCTGAGACACTTCACCTCCCTGGTGCCTGGCTGAGCATTGTCTCTGAGGGAAACTCCTGCCTGCCTGAGCCAGGAGCATCTCTGTGTGATGGCAGAGGAGCTGCAGCTCCTTCCTGAGAGTATCCTGGCTCTGAAGGAGACTGAGAGCATCTTGTCAGATTTGCTGGGACAGCAGCATAATTGTGCGCTGAAGCATCATCAGGTTTCAGCAGAGGTTAAAGAAAGCAAACTCCATGTGTTTCTGCAGATTATTGTTGTGGAATTCTTGTCTTTACAAACTTGAGCCTAATTAAATGGTGGAGGGAGAGAAATGAGGCTCTTATTAAAAGATAATCATATATTAAAAAAATGCTGAACATTCATCTAGGGACAATTTGAAGGAATGTGATTTTGTCCTGCCTCTTGCTTTTGAAAATCCAGGTTTATGTGAGTTTGGGTAAACACTCGGTGTGAGTTTGGGTAAACACTCGGGCTTAATGATGCAGGAGAGTGAGCCCAGGAAAATACACACAACAAACCTAACTCCCTTTGTGTCCTTCTTCTTCCACAGAGCAAGCTTCCCATGACTAACAGATGCTGGCCTAGATTATGAGCTCAAACAAGAACGCTCGCTACAATCGTTTCTCCAGTGGCACAACAAGCATCACTACTTCTGAAAATACTAACGGGGTAAGGCCTCTGCTGGTGGCACAGAGAGGGGACAGGACTGCTTCCTGTGTTCTCAGGCTTTCTTTTGAAATATGGTATTTTCTTGCCACTTAAAATCCTACCATTCACAGATAAAAGTTGGGAATGTGTATGCAGTATTTCACCAGCTCAGGAAAAGTCTGAAGGCTTTAAATGCCCTGACATTCATTTTTTCAATATTTCAGACAAGAATGGAAACAACTTTTGGACCAGCCTTCTCTGCTGTGACCACCATCACAAAGCGTGAGTATTTCATGTGTACAGCATCTCCCCAGAGCACTGTGTGTGATCCCAGGGTGGTTGTTGTTGTTTTACAGATCATAAATCTGTTGGGAGAATCTCTGTGGTCATTAACTGGGTGCTGAGGGGCTGGGTTTGGTGTTATGCAGCCCAAGTGTCCTGACATGATGGAAATGAGCAGGCACAGGAATTTTCTCCCCTCAGGCAGACTGAGCAGAACCACTGGGAAGCCCCTGCTGAAAACAGAGTAGTTTTCAGTACAACCGGTTTTGATCCTGAGCTCAGCACCAAATCTTATTGATTCCTATGACAATCATCACTGATGCTGAAAATTTCCATCTTCACTCCATGCCTGTGAGTCACTCTGGAGCTTTGGTAAAACCTCATGGCCATTTTTAGCTCAGACAGGAGGGGATGCAAATGTCCCTGCTCATTTAGAATTCCTGTGCCTTGTTCCTCAAAGCTCAGCAGGTGAGGGGAGCCTGAGCCCTGGCACGTGGGGTGAATATAGGAAGAGGCCTGATTTCATTTTGGAAAATAAATATCCGTCCTTTAATAGAGACAAAAAGACTTGACACTGATTTAGATAAGGAAAATAATGTCTGCCCAAGAAAAATGTTTGGATTACATTTGTCCTGGACTCTAGATGGTTTTGGACTCCCCAATATTTACATTCAGACTTTAATACGAGTCAGTAACATGATCTCTATACAAATATCTCATATTTAGTTTAGCATGCCTCCCCTGTCCCTCAAGGATATCCAGACCTCCCTGGATCCAGGCAATTTTTATTGGTGACTGAGATATGTGGGAGTATAAAGTTTTCTTTTAATAGTGTTTTTAACCTGTGGACCTGACAGAATATTATCTGAGCTCTTCTCTGGGCAAGCTCTCAGAGATCAGGGTTGTTCTACCTGTGTTGATATGTCCAGTCATGAACTGGCATTGGAGAATCCCCATTCTTTTCTTTTTCTGAAGAGCACTTACAACTACAGAGGCTGGCCCATAGCTTGGAAATGTTTCTGAGGAGCCTAAATGCTTGTTTTTCTTTTTTAACTCCACTTAAAGCTGACGGGACCAATACTTTCAAGCAGCACCGTCGGACCCCGTCCTCCTCCAGCACCCTCACCTACTCCCCACGGGATGAGGATGATGGCATGGTAGGTGTTGCCAGGACCCTCCTGACTGGCTTAGCTGGTTAGAAGTGAATTGAGAGCTGTCTGGAGCTCCTCTGAACTCCTGTGCCTCCCTCATCATTCTCTGTGTTACATGTGCCCAGAGGCAGGACCAGCCTCAGCATTCCTGGCTGTTCCCGTGGCTGGTGGCAGGGGGAAGCAGCTCGTTCTGACCTGAGGCTTTAGGCTGGAGCTGCTGGTGCTGCTTTTCACACTGCTTGAAATTGTTACGTGGGTCCAAAATGTGGGAACTGCAAATCCCACAGCCTCCTTCTCCTTGTGAGGCTGTACCTGGCTTCTGGGAGATCAGGGAGCTCAGGAGGAAACAGCCCCTGCCAGGCATGTCTGGGCTGTAACTGGGGCCAGACACTCTCTGTGTTGGATGGATCCCAGCTGGCTCTGCAGTTATGGCTGTAGAATCCATTCCTATTCCCACCTCCAGATGGGGCCTCTGACCACAGGGAATGAGTTTGGAACCTGCAGGGTGGGATGTTGGATGCTGAGGGCTGTGCTGGGCTTCCCACACAAACCGTTCCTGTGTCTCCCAATATCTCAGTGGAAAAGCAGTTCCCAATTTTGTATCCAGTTTTCTCACTCACTTCTGAGTTCATTTTGGGGAATTTAGTGATTCAACAGGCTCCAAGGTTAGCTGCTTGGAGAGAAATTAAATTCACTAAATCAATTAAATCAAGACCAGCAACAGCAAAGCAAACCTCCGTGAAAGGATGGGCAGCTCTGAGGCTGGACCTTCTCCTGTCCATGGTGCTCCAGCCACATCTCACAACCACAAGCTCTGTTTAGGTGTAAGCATGTTTATAGCAGACTTCAAATTAAGTACTGGCAGACTTAGTCAGGTTACAAGACCCAATTTCCAGGCCAGGCATAAATGGATCACTGCTGCTGGAATTAGGCACTGGCAGAGACTGGGGTCAGCAACAGTATGGAGCTGCAACACTTCTTAAAATAAATTTGACACCAGATTGCAAAGAATTTTATTGTCAGCATCCTATAAAGTTCCTTCTGTTGCTCAGAGATCTTGCTGTGTTTTATGTGAGCCCATGGGGGGTTTGTTTGTTGTTGGTCTTTTTTCTAACAAGTCCTTTGAAAATTTGCCTGGTGTCCTTGGCAAATGCAGCTCTCCAGCCCACCCCTGACCCCATGAGCTGAGCCAGTGTTCAGGCCACCCCTGGCTGTCAGCACGGACCTGTGGGCTGAGTGCTGGGCTCACAGTGCCCTTTTCACGAGCTGGGCAGTCCTCACAGGGCAGAGGGGAGGATTTTTCCAGAGGAGGGGATGCTGTGGATATTTCATTTAGCCAAGTCTGATGAAGAAACTCCCTGACTCATTTGAAAACCCCACTGGCATGAACTAGGGTGTGCAGCCAAGAATGGGGGAGATCTCTGCTGGGAGCCAGCTTCCATCCTCTTGGACAGTCTCAGCCCACTTTCCCTGGAGTGTTAAATATTCTTTAGCTAAAATAGTGAGAGGATTAATGAGTGATTCAGGAAGCAGAGTGAGGTGCTGACAAACCAGAACCGCCCCAGTTCTGCTCTGCCTGCTGCTCCAGACAGACTCACTAACCCTCTTAAGAAGTTTCATTTGCTTTGTCAAGAAATAATCTGGGATTTCCCTTCCTCATCACTGAATTTTCCCTCCTCCAGAAGCTGCCAAGGGCTTCTCAGCCATCAGAGAGACAGTTGGAGACAAGTCAGAGCCCTCCTGTGACCTCCATCACTGCTTTTTCTTTCCTTTTAAAGCTGCTGTTAATGAGACAAAAGCAGAGCAGCGTGTTCTGTGTGCAAGGCAGGGATTACTGGACACAGTGCCACAGGTTCCCACCCTGCTGTGCCTACATGGAGCTGGAGCCTTCACCTGGAGGCTGCTCCTGTAGCTGAGGTGATGGGAGCTGCAGCTAAAGATTGCAGCTGAATATTGGAACAGTTGGGTACTGTGGATGGAGGCTGCCTGGCTGTCCAAAGTCTTGTTTACAGAGAGCTTCACCTCTGAGCCAGGGGCTGGATTGAATTACCAGCAAAAAACTCTCCATCTTCCATCAGATGTTCGATTGCTCCATCCTTGGGCTGTTTGAAGGTGTGCCTGATGTTTAGTGCAGAAATAAGGTCTCTTGAGTTTTATCCTTGTTTGCTTAGCAAAACCCAGGCTGCAGATACCCAGAGGGTCTGGAACTGCCAGCACACCCTCTGCCATCTGTGTTGTCCCCAGCCCAGGGGGAGTGAGGGATCCTTCTCAGCACATCCCCTTCTCCCCTGTGCAGTTAACACCAGCATTACCTGAACCAGGACACAGGGAGCTGAGCCCACAGTCTCACACAAACCTTCCATGTCTCACACCCCTGCCTCCTGGAAATGCTGGACTGCTGCAGTCCCCCCTCTCCTTTGGTGATCCTCACTGGGCGTTGCTGGTTACAAACCTGCCTCCCTGCAGAGTCTGCCTTTGCTGCCCTCACCCCCCTGTCACCCCCAGAGTGGGAACTGTGCACAGTCATTCTTGTTCTTTTAATAATTTCTGCTACTAGTGGAGGAAAATAATAAAATTAATGGGTACACATAAAATTGATTTACCTCATTATAACCATTCCTCCTTAAGGTTTACCTATTTGGTCAATAAATATGCTGTCTTTAAGAGAAAGACATTTATGCTTTGGCTTCTAAGCAGATGCAGCATTTCTGAGTTCCTCAGAGCCCAGGATCATAAAAATGAAGCAGCAGAGCAGTGTGAGGAACCAGCAGGATCCTGGTCTGCTCCTCTTCTGCAGCCCAGCCAGGCTGCACTCGGACTGCAGTGTGCTTTGTCTCCGGGGAAGGCAGCAGCCTCTGAACCTCATCTTGCAGCTTTCATTGCTGAATTTCCTGCTGGCCCCACTGCCCTCCTGCATTGCCTTTGTCCTTGGGTCTGATGTCACCCACTTTCACCCAGGGCAGGCACACAGAATGCAGCTCAGGAGGCTCAGATGGAGTGTGAAGAAAATGTTTTGCTCACAAGGTGCAGGACAGGAACTCAGCAGAGTCTGGTCCATGCAGCTTTCCTTGTTCCCACTGGGCAGTGCCAGGCCTGGTCTAGGCCAGGGAGAGTCTCTTTTTCAGTGGGCAGCCAGGGATCTCCAGAGCTCCTTCTAGCCAACACTCCTTAGAGCTGAAGACTGACACAGGCTACAGCCAAGCCTTGGAGAGGAGTGACACATGCAGATGCCTATCCATTTTCCCTTGTCTGAAGTGTCTGAAGCCTCTGGCTTCATTCTCCCATTTCTTTGTCAAAGCATCCATTCTGCTCATTAAAGACCTTTATTCCTCCTCTCTGCACCTTTCCCAGTCCACCAGCAGCATCTCTTCCAGAGTAACCCCACAGTGGCTGCACTCCCGCTGGCGCTGTATCCCCAAATCCAGTCACCCCATGGTCTGCAGTCTCCAGTGGCACTTTGACACCAAATGGCACCTTGGCTATGTACTCATGGTTGGTATTCCACCCTTGGAGATGTGCTGCTGCTTAATATTCCAGCAGCAGCATTCCCTCAAAGCCAATCCCAAGGCCACCGTAGCCAGAGGGATTTCTCTGGATTGGTGCACGTGGTGTTCGCTCTGCTCTCCCCTCCCGAGCAGGAAGCGGCAGAGCTGGGCTTACAGAGAATTCAATAGAAGGAAGTCTCCACACTTACGCAAAGAAATTTGGCAGAAGTTAGATAGTGAGTGCAACAACAAGTGCTGCAGAGATTAGAGACATTACAGGAGCTGGAGCAGTCTCTGGGGGAGATTTACGGAGCTTCCCATGAAGGATTAATTCTTCCAGACCGTTGCTTTGCAGGCGTGCACGGTAAGTGTGCAGGGGACGCACCTTGGAGAAAGTGATGTGCTTGGAATTTCCATGTCAGCCTGGGAGTTAAATCTGAGTGATTCCTGTCTCTGGGCACAGTGCAGGGAAGGGCACACAGCAGCAGGGCCACTCAATGCAGCTGGGAATGGAGCAGCTGAGAGTTGTGGAGGGGGAAAACTGAACTTGAAGGCTTTGCCTGGAGTTTGGGAATTATTTGCACTGACCAGAGCTGCTCTGTGTCCGCAGCCTCCGATCAGCACCCCGCGCCGCTCTGACTCCGCTATCTCCGTCCGCTCCTTGCACTCCGAGTCCAACATGTCCTTGCGCTCCACGTTCTCACTCCATGAGGAAGAGGAGGAGCCAGTAGGTATTTGGGATTGTGTGAAGGAGCAGGATTAGGAAACTCAATGTCAAAAGAGTAATTTAGTGGACTTTTGTGAGTACAGAGAGCTCTCACGGGCAGATTTTGTGCAGTGCCTGGCTCAGACTCCTGCTTTTAACTTTGTTTCCACCACTGACTTTGCTTCCTTATGTACCATTTCCCTGCCTGGAAAGCAAGGACAATGGTGAGGCTTTTCTGCTTCCCAGAAAAAGTGTAAGTCTTTGCAAAATCCTATGTGATTCCCTGGCCCTGCAGCAGAGCAGTGTGGGTTGCAAGGCTCAGGCTGGTGGTCTGGCCCCAGGCAGCAAGAGAAATACAATTCCCCTTGGATTTGGAGCCCCATCACCATTCAGGGCACCCCACTGACTTGATTGTAAGCCCCAGGAGGGTGCAAGGAATTGTCTACATGTTGGGAGAGGATACTTTTAAACTGAGCTTAGCTTGTGATCCAGTAACCAGCCCCAAACTGGATGAGTAAAAGGTCAGGCAGTGTTCTGCCACTGATCTGGAATAAGAGTGTGTTTCATATTTAGGAACCCAGGGGCCTGTGTTTGCATTTCTGAGAGCAGCACAGGATGAAAAGACAGAGTGAACTGCAGAGATTGATTGGAAATGCTCTGAAATGGGAGCATGGAGAGCTGTGGTGCTCCAGGAGGACCTGCTTGGAGCCCTGGAGAGCCATGGTGCTCTGAGAGGATGCTCTGGCTGTCCTAGTTGGTAAACAGAATGGAGAGATGGGCCCACTGCAGCAGAAACAATATTGTTCCTGCTTCCGAAGGAATGAAGGAGCCCTTCCTTCAGAATGTTTCAAAAACATGAGTGCAGGCTGCTTTAAAATTGATTTTAAGCTCGGGCTTTATACAGTTTTGACAACTCTATGTTCAGTCCAACCAAGGACAAAGTCCCAGCCAGTTCTGGTGACTTGAATCATTGGCAAAGAAGTTGGTCTGTGCCGTTTGCTGTCAGGTCCTGATCCTGCCAGATGCTGGTGGCCCCCAGTTTGTGATGAGCTGAGGGTCTCCAACCATTCCCAAGTTCATTCTTCCCCTACTGGAACCTGGTAGATCCAGACAGAATTTTATGTTGAGATGATGAAATCCTCAGTGTGCCCCAGGCTCCCCAAGGCTCACCACTGAGGGGTTGTGTCGTTCTCTCTGCAGAGCTGCAGGCTCTTGGTTTGGACTAATCCCTGCTGTCTCTGTCCCTTTGTGTGCCCTGCAGGAGCCCCTGGTGTTTGCAGAGCAGCCATCCGTGAAGCTGTGCTGCCAGCTGTGCTGCAGTGTCTTTAAGGATCCAGTCATCACAACCTGCGGGGTAAGGCAAGGCTCTCCCAAATATCCTGTGTGAGCCAGAGCCAAGCCTGGACTGTCCTCTCTGTCTCTCCCTGGTGACTGTCAAGCAAAACTAGGGCTTGCTTAAAATGGGGTGGCTTTTCCTAGGAGAGCTGTACTGTCAGTCACCCTGTGCTGGCCATCTTCAGTCTCCTTGCTGTGGCTTCCATGAGGTCAAAAACTCCTTATGAAGGGCTCTGCAGGAGCTCCTGGGCACCCCAGGAATGGTTGTGCTTCTGTTGTGAAGGAAATGTTGCTCATAAAACAAGAATGGCTTGAAGCTTCATTTAGTTAATGCTTGCAAAGGGATTTGAGATCCTCAAATGAAAGGCACGGGGTATTATGAATATTCTTCTGGATTCCATTTTACTGGGATTTAATAGAAGCTGTATATTATTCCTACTTCTGTGCTACTTGTGAAGAAAGATGGCTTTGAGATGGCTCTAATGCTTCTGACGTGCTTCTGATCAGCAAGATGGGGGTGGTAGCAACAGGAGCAGAGCTCAGGATTGTTTATTGCAGTGAGGGTACTATTCCCCAAAAGTGCTGGAAGCTGGTGCAGTTTGCACCATTCCAGTAAGCAGTTCTGCCCAGAGACACTGAGATTTACTGGTTATTGTGGAAAAAAACCCACTGCAGGAAGCAGCCTGGCTTCATCTGCAGTCCTGGTCTGGCAGCTCTGGAGGGAGCTCAGTGCAGCTGTGCTGGGCAGGAAAAGGCCATGGGAGCAGGGCAGCAGATAACAGCTCCGGAGAGGGACTCACAGCCCTGCCAAGAGCTGGCTCTATGGCAGGGGAATGTGGCTGAGGAGGCTCCAGGGAATCCACAGGGCAGGATCAGGACCAGTGAAAAGCTGCAGCCTTTATATTCATTAGTGTGTTAGATTGTGCTTGCTATTTTGTCAAGTTAAACTGTCAGAACACTGAGAGGGGACCTATTTAAAGTGCTCAAATTTACAGAGCATTTAATGGGCTTACAAACCAGCTGTTCCATCTGCCTGACAGCAGGAGAGGGCAGCTTCTGATACCTTAGAAGGGCTCCAGAGAGGTGAATGTAATGGGCTGACTGGGCAGGGACAGGGAGGGCCAGGCTTCCCCTTGTCTCTTCCCTTGAGGGTTTCTCAGGGGAATGAGAGGGATGACATGGGCAAAGTAGAGAAATCCTCTGCAGACATATGGAAGGTCTTGGATGTGTTCAAGATCAGGCTGGATGGAGCTCTGAGCCCTGGTCTAGTGGAAGGTGTCCCTGCCCATGGCAGGGAATTGGAACTTGATGATCTCTAAGATCCCTTCCAACCCACACCATTCCAGGATTTTGTGATATCAGGGTGTGACAGAACATGCCCCTGGCTTTGGTTTGCACCATGATCATGGCCTGATCCTGAACAGGGAGAACATCAAAGCTCCAAACTGTATGTTCAGTACTCTGGGGAACGGGAGCTGTGCTGCACCCTGAGCAAGCAGCTGGGGTTTGCCCTGTGATGCTGAGCTAAAACAGGCAGAACAGCTGCTGGGGCCCCTGAGCCACAGGCTTTTTTATCTCCCACCTTTCCCATCGTTCACCACAGGGAACAATTTTCCCCCTCTCGTTTTACGCTGACGCTGCTGTTCCTCTCTGTCTCCACAGCACACATTTTGCAGGAGATGTGCCTTAACATCTGGTGAGTACAGAACTGTTCTTGTGTGATGCAGCCAAAACACTTATTTTCTGGTTTATTTGCTTTCACCTAAAGAGAAACCTGCAGAAAAAATGTCCAAAGGGCTTAAAACAAGCTGTCAGTCAGATGTGCCACTGCAGCAGTGAGGGGTGGGGCTGGGGGCCAGTTGTACACTCTGGAGAATGGGCACTGCAGAGAGGGCAGGGCCCTGCTCCTGGGCACAGGATGTTCTCAGATACAGGAATATGCAGTGGATAATCCCAGGATAATACATTTCTCGCCCAGAGTTGACCCACTGATTTCAAACTGAAAGCTTTCTGTGGCTGCCTGGATAAAGAACCAGGAGCCACATTTGGCATCAACCCCTTCTCCCCCATCTCTTCAGTGCCAGGGTTCTGGACCCTGACTGAGCCCAACTGAGCTACTTTAGCTCACCCAGCTCTTCCAGAACCCTGAGAGAGCTGAGGCCCCTGGCTGCTGGTCTGGGCTAACCAGCTCCCACTTGGGCTGGACTCTGGCTGCAAAAAAAGCCTTTTTTTGGCACATGCCTGACCCCCCTCTTGGCAAGGTGTTATTCAGCACAAAGCCAAGCCATTGGCATTACCAGAACAGCAGGCCCTGAGGAGGCTCCCTGGGGAGTCCTGCAAAGCAGCAGCTCTTTTTGCCTTAAGATTTTTGGCTTCCTTATGCAAGAGGTCCCTCTGCTTTGCATGTTAATCCCCTCACCGTGCTCTGCCATGTCAACGCCAACCCACAGATCTGTAGCAAAAGGCTTTGCAATTGCAGTCCCCATCCCTGGAGTGTTCAATAAGCAACTGGATGTGGCAGTGCTCAGTTGACAAGGTGGTGATTGGTCCAAGGCTTGGACTCAATGATTTTGGAGGTCTTTTCCAACCTACAGGATTCTGGGATTGAGGGGTTGCTGGCAGCAGGAGCTGAGCCCAGGCCTGAGTGAGGGAGCAGGTTATAGATAGGGCATCTGGTGATGACACTCACCCTTCAGCCAGCACACAGTAGTCTGAATCAGTGTGAGCTTCTTTCATTGGCAGTTCCCTCAAATCACTGTGGATTAACATAAACTGTGACTTTTCCAAGCCCCAAGACAAACCAAAGATAATGGCTCGCAGACCTCAGGGGAATATTCCTACCTCGTTCCATGGCCACTCACCTGGGAGTTGGCTGACTTGACCAGGGAAGGCAGAGAAATACAATTTCCACACAGGGGCTCTTGGAAACGCTCGTGCCCCGTCTCAGCCCTCACTCACTGTGTCATCCTTCTCTCCCTGGCAGAGAAGTGCCCCGTGGACAACGCCAAGCTGACAGTGGTGGTGAACAACATCGCCGTGGCCGAGCAGATCGGGGAGCTGTTCATCCACTGCAAGTACGGCTGCCGGCCCGCGGCCAGCAGCAAGCCCACCGCCTTCGAGGTGGACCCCCGTGGCTGCCCCTTCACTATCAAGCTGAGTGCCAGGAAGTGAGTGCTTGTTCCAGCCTGCAGCCTCTCCAGGGAAAGGGCTATGCCAGCCTGGCCTGCCTGAGCTGCCCTGCAGCTCTGGGGCCATGCAGCTCCTGCCAGCAGTGCTCTGTTTGGGTGTGCCAGGTTGTGGGATGGGTAGAGTGGCTTCAGGGGACCGTTCAGATGGAGGCACATGGGCTGGTGTCAGGGGAAGGGTGCTGTTTTCTGGTCCCATCTTACCTGAGTGCCAGCAATCAGCACGGGGCACACTGTGAGAGCAGCCACCTCACATCTGGGATGAAACTCTGTGGCTGTGGTCAAGTAGAGACCACAGGGGATGGGATTCTTTTTGTAAAAGGAATTATCTTGGTTATGTCCTATGAATTTGAAATCTATCTCCCTCCCCATACTAAATGCATTCCCTGTTTCCCCTGTCCATTGCCTGTTGTTGATGGCTGCCTGAAGGCTCAGCCCATCAGCTGCAGAAGTAGATGTGCCCTGTGAAGATGTGGCCTATTATTACTCTCAATTTTCTGGCCAAATGAGAATTTAAAGCTGGAATTGCAGTCTCAGAGCAGGAGGCTTTGGATCACCTGACAGCCTCACAGGGCTGGTTAGCTCCTCTCCCGAAGATCTGTGTTATTCCTATTAATTTTTGCTTTGTTGCTTCTCTCCGTGGCAGGGACCATGAGAGCAGCTGTGATTACAGGCCCGTGCGCTGCCCCAACAACCCCAACTGCCCTCCCCTCCTCAAAATGAACCTGGAGGCTCACCTGAAAGAGTGTGAGCACATCAAATGTCCCCACTCCAAATACGGGTAAGGAGCTGATGCTTTTGGGTGGGGAAGATGCACTGAGCTCATTACTGAGCTGCTTTTTGGCTGCTGCAGCCTTGGGGTGGCCCTGAGGCCTCTGAGCAGCTCTCCCCAGTGCTGTGCATTGGCCTGAGGCTGAGCTCGGGGTTACAGGGATTGCAGGAGGCAGCCCCGGCGCCTCTGGGTTGGAACAGGCAGGTGACGGTGCCCAGTGAAGAGGAGGGTGAGGAAGATGAGTGCTCAGGCAGAAGAGCAGCTGGAGGAGAGTCAGAACACGATGAGAGGAGGATGAGAGTAATTTGAGCACCGTGGCAGTGTCCTGCCAACAAGTCCTTGTCCCAGGGCAAGGGAGGTGCTGATCTGCCTCAGGGTTCCCTGTCACCCGAGCCCCAGGGCAGCCCCTGCTTGGGTTTACTGTTGCAGGAAGAGGGTTCACTAAAAGTTCTTCCAGCACTGGCACAGGGCAGTGGTGGAGTCCTCATCCCTGAGGACTTTTAGTGCCTTGTAGATGTGGCACTTGGGGACATGCGTTAGTGGTGGCCTTGGGGGAACAAGTGGACTCGATGGTCTTAGAGGCCTTTTCCAACCTCAACAATTCTGTGATTCCATGATCCTAAGCCATGTCTTGGCAGAGGCAAAGCAAGGCAAGTCCTGGCAGAGCAGCCCTGACTCTGTGGTGTGCTGCAGGCCCAAGTGAGCATCTGCTGAGGTCAGCTGCAGTTTTTTCCACTGGTTTTTATGGCTCCTGGTGAAAACAGCAAACTGATACCACACTCTGTCTCCTGCCCAGATCTGCTTTTCCTTGCAACTGCCCAGACAGACAGTCCAGTTTGGGGCCAATGCCCTGGCTGGAAGAATGGGAGCCGCTTGGCCTCTCTTGTCCTGCAGTTGGCCTGTCCCACCAGGATCATAGAGTCATTAAAATTGGGAAGGACCTCCAAGATGAAGTCCACCCTTTGAAGGATCATGAACCACAGTATCCCTGCTGCTGACAGGAGGGGCAGGGCAGCTGGGGACCCACACAGGCCTTGGAGCTCCACTGAGGAGCCAGCTGAACAAGGAATCTCCACGTGAGCCCTGCTCCAGCCAGCATCTGCCTTCCCTTCAGGTGCACGTTCATAGGAAACCAGGACACTTACGAGACCCACCTGGAGACGTGCAAGTTCGAGGGTCTGAAGGAGTTCCTGCAGCAGACAGATGATCGCTTCCATGAGATGCAGGTGGCAATGGCCCAGAAGGACCAGGAGATCGCCTTCCTGCGCTCCATGCTGGGGAAACTCTCCGAGAAAATCGACCAGCTGGAGAAGAACCTGGAGCTGAAGTTTGGTGAGTCTGCACCAGAGGAGCTCTGTGGTCAGAACTGTAGGGACAGGGCAGCTCTTTGGGTGGTGCATTGCAGGGTTGCTTTCGCTGCTGACTGCAGCAGTGTGTTCTGAGTTGGGTGGCAGTGGGTGCCCTCTGCCTCTTCCCTGGGATGCCATCAGTGGCTCTGCAGTGACTGTGGGCCTGTCCCTCTCTTGCAGATGTGCTGGACGAGAACCAGAGCAAGCTGAGCGAGGACCTGATGGAATTCCGCAGGGACGCCTCCATGCTGAATGTGAGGGGGGCTCTGGGATGGGGTTAGCTGGCTCTGCTCCTAGCTAGGCTTCTCCTGCAGTGGGGGGAGGCTTTGGGGAGAGCCTTCTGCTCCAAAGCCTGGGCCTTTTACAGGGGCATTTTACCCTCCTCCCTGCCTGCAGAAAGCAGGGAGATAAGCAGATCCAAGCAGAATGAGGACAGTATATTCTGAAAGGTATTTCTGGGCTTGTCTGAATACTGAAGAGTTTAGTGCAGGTCTGAGGTGCTGTCAGAGCCCTGTGATCTCCAGAGGGAGGAGACAGAGGGGCAGTGGCAGTCACAGAGTCATAGAGGAGAGACCTCTAGTCAGAGGAAGAGTTGGCCACTGAGGAAGGGCCCTCTGGGAGTCAAGAGGACAAGAAGGGTTGTAGCAGTGGAGGGGACAGTCCCAAAGCCATGCCCAGGACAGGCTGGCCTGGATGGCTCTGCAGCTCACACAGCTGCTTGTGTTTTTCAGGATGAGCTCTCCCACATCAATGCTCGGCTCAACATGGGCATCCTTGGATGTGAGTATCCCTGTGGTTTCCATTCCGTCGGGCTGGGTGTGGGGGAAGCCCAGGGAGCCCTCCTGGGTGCTGTCACAGGGGTGCAGAGCAGCAGCACTGCTCTCCTTCCCTCACCTGGCTCTCTTTTCTGCAGCCTATGATCCTCAGCAGATCTTCAAGTGCAAGGGGACCTTTGTGGGCCACCAGGGCCCCGTGTGGTGTTTGTGTGTGTACTCCATAGGAGACTTGCTCTTCAGTGGCTCCTCAGACAAAACCATTAAGGTAAGAGTTTCCCTCTTCTGTGCACCTTCTGCATTTGCAAGTGGAGCAGAAGCTGAGCTCATTTGTGGGGTGGGGGGATGATGCTTCCTAAAGTTTCCTCCAAAGAATCAAATGATTCTTTGTGATTATAGTTGGACAAAATTCTCTGCAAGGAAACATTATGTGACAGTGAAATTGAGAGACAAACAGAGATCTTTGCAAAGCCCTAAATAGAATCTCATTCCTGCAGCTGCTGGTTTTGCTTTATGTGGTGTTTAGGGTATTCAGGACTATTTCAGCTTCTCATTTTATGTTCCTCTGTTATAAAAAGTCATCTTAGAACAAAACATTTTTCCCTTATCTGATGTGTCCTTCCCTATTTTATGGCATGTTTGTTTTTCTTTGTCCTGTTTTCAGTAACTCAGACTGACAGCACTGCCCCAGTGCAGCCTCAACAGCCCTTCCCAGTGTCACCATGGTGGCTGCTGGCCAGGCTTGGGACCCCCATGGGCTGCCATGACTAACCCTGCCAGGAGCAGAGCTTTGGTTTAGTTTCTAGCTTTAGTTTCCTTGGTTCTAGAGCCACATGGAAGAAGATGGATGTTGCAGTACTTTAGGCAAGGAAAGCAGATTTCTCCCCTGTCCTGGCTGCTCTGGGCGCCACATTCCCATGTTCCTCTTGAGAGAGCAGTGTGTGCTCAAGGAGAAAGACGTTGGCTGTGGCAGAGGAAGCTGTGCTGTGCTATTGGAGCCCTGGAATGGGGTGGGAAGGGCTAAAGCAGGAGCCTGAGAGCTGTTCCTTTGTCTCAGTGTGTTGTGTTGGCCTGGGCTGAGGGAGGCAGAACTGGAACAGCTCATTCCTGCTGCTGTCCTGTGTCTCATTAGCTCTAGCCTGACCCTCTGCAGTGCATTCCCTTTCCTAGCCAAGCCTCCCAGGCCTGGGGGCCTGGCAGGCAGTGCCCAAGTGACAGCCAGCCAGTTTCCTGCTCTGGGTGCTGACATCCTGCCCGGGGCTCCAGCTGCTGCCTTGTGTTTCCTGTTAGGTGTGGGATACCTGTACCACATACAAGTGCCAAAAGACCCTGGAGGGTCATGATGGAATTGTACTGGCTCTCTGCATCCAGGGGTGAGTGGGGAGGGACACCTGCCCCTGGGGAGAGTGGGGACAGCCCTGGGGCACCTGAGCATGCCCTCACAATTCCCATCCTCTGTCCTGCCTGTGCCTAGTTGTGCATGAGAGGCACATCTTGCCTCTTTACTCTGGAAGAATGGACAAAGAGCATGTCTCTCTGGTCTCCCCCATGTCCTGGCTTCCTCCCCTGGTCACCAGCAGGGTGCTTGGCTCCCTGCTCCAAGGGCCAGTCCAGCCTGGCCTCCCATGGGAGCTGGGCCTGCTCTGGGGTGGATGTGTGCAGCCTTGGCCCAGCAAGGCCGTGGGGCTGCAGCTCCTGTCCCCCCCAGTGCCTGGGGATGAGCTGGGACCCTGCACATGGTGCTGTCCCTTGGTGACCCTGCTTTGTGTCCCGGTGTCATTGCAGGAACAAGCTGTACAGTGGCTCTGCTGACTGCACCATCATCGTGAGTATGGGGCATCCATGCCTGCTCTGCAGCAGGGCCTGTGTCCCTCCTCTGCCAGTGCTGTGGGACTGATAACCCTCGTGTGCTGTATCCACTGCCTGCACTCCTGGGTTGGGTTTGGGGGTTTCCTCCGGGCTGGGTTTCCCACTCCCAGCTCCAGCCTGAGAGCAGGAGGCTGGTGCTCTGAGCTGGGGCAGGGTGGTTGATCCTGATCAGCCAGGACAGCAGCTCAAACGAGTGACCTGTGCTGCCTGTGTGTCATTCCTGCCTCCAGGGGCAGAGGAAGGGCCTCAGTATGAGGGGCCTGCCCTGCCCTCATAAGTGCTCTGCTTTGGTGGGCTTGACAGTGCTGGACTTGATCTTAGAGGGTTTTTCCCACCTAATCCATTCCATGATTCTGTGATTCCTCTTTGCAGGTCTGGGATATTCAAAACCTGCAGAAGGTGAACACGATCCGAGCGCACGACAATCCTGTTTGCACTTTGGTCTCCTCACACAACATGCTCTTCAGTGGCTCCCTTAAAGCCATCAAGGTACAGCTCAGGGGCTCCTCTGGGGTACCAGGAGTACAAACTCTCAGGCAGAAGTGTCCAAAGAGGAAGAAAGTGGCATTTTGACCTGTGGGTGACCTTATTGCTAAGCTCGTCTGAGCCACAGAGCAGCCTGCACTGCAGAGGTTTAGCCCATGCTCTGTGCTCAAGGCAAAGCTATTCTCTGGCTGCAGAAACACTGTATTTTTTCCAACTCTGTAAACCTGAGGCTGCAGCTGGAGCATCCTGCCAGTTCCTGAGTGTGTCTGTCCTCAGACCCCCAACAGACCTGCCCAGACCATTGGGAATTGTGCCTGGGCTCCAGAATAGGCTGGAGATTCAGGCTGCCTGTTTAGCAACTGCCTCCAAAGGATCTTGAGTCTGCATGCCCTACCTAAAACATGCAGAAAACAGGGAACAGCTTTTCAGGCTGCCCTTTAAAGCTTTGGCTGGATTCCTGTGGTTCTGCTTCCAGCTCCTGGTGAGACAGCTTATGGGCCCGTCCATCTGTAAGAGGACTGTGCTCTTTTCTTTATCTGGGGCCTGGAGTGGTTCAGCTCAGGGCTGGAGCAGCCACACAGCACAAGGAGAATTTGGGGCCTTTTGGGTTTGTCATCCCTGGTCACTTCCTGCCAATGAGCCAAGCAGGCTCAGAGTGGGGGAAGTGAGATCTGCCAGTCTCTGCGTGCCAGGGGTGGGAGAGGAGCTTTGTGGGAGTGGAAGTGCAGGGCAGTTCCTCGCAGCTGTGGTTTAGGTT
Organism: Lanius collurio; assembly: GCA_020086605.1. NCBI lineage: Eukaryota > Metazoa > Chordata > Aves > Passeriformes > Laniidae > Lanius > Lanius collurio. Next base: position 5,473,862 of record JACBWW010000025.1, on the reverse strand, counting down.
TTGCAGCCCGTGGCTCTGCTCGGGAAGGGTCTCTGCCAGCAGTAATGCAGGCTCCAGTCTGGCTCCCTCAGAGAATGTGCCTACTCAGCAGTTAACTGGGTTTTGTCAGCAAGTCAGTGGGATCAGACAATTCCCATCAGGCAGGAGAGCTGGCACAAGGATCCCCACAGGAGCTATGAGGGCCTCGGGCAGGGCTGGGCACTGCTGTCTGTGTCCTCCCCAGCCCCAGTGAAATTCCTCTCCATGTGTGTGGTTTGTCCCTGCTTTCCACAGGTGTGGGATATTGTGGGTACTGAGCTCAAGCTGAAGAAGGAGCTGACAGGTCTCAACCACTGGGTGCGAGCTCTGGTGGCTTCCCAGAACTATCTCTACAGTGGATCTTACCAGACCATCAAGGTGGGACCCTGGCACTGGTGACACCCTGAGCCACCTCTCCCTGTGCCTCTCTGCTCTGCATTGGGGCAGCAGTACCAGAGGCAGCTGCTGGGGTGTGAGAGCACTGCTGATACATGGGATTTTCCCATGCTGATTTCATCTCTGCAGGCTGGGCCTTGGGAGCTGCTGAGGAGGCTCACTGGGATAAACTGGGGCCTCAGCCATGGCGCCTCGCAGCTGCCGCAGCCTTATCTGCACTGACACTCCTGCTGATAACAGGAGAAGGTCACTGTCTGGCTGCAGAGTTACCATAAATCCTTGTGAGGGTTCCCAGTGCCCTCCCTCCTCTGTGCTGGCTCAGGTTTTGATGAATAGTTCACCTCTCAGCATCTGGGGGAAAACTGAAAGTTGCCCTTCTTAGTGTTAATGAATCCCTGCTAATTTGCCTGCATGGAGTTTTAGTGCTGTCAAGGACTGGGCTGTGTGTGTACGTGTATGTGCAGTCACACACATAGGGTGTGAAGTCTTCACAACCTTTCCAACCTGGATATTCAAAATTGGGCAGCTAAATAACAGCAGGGATTTGCTCATCAGTGCTGAACATTCCCAGCTGGATAGATCTGTCCCTAAAGGTGTGATCTGGGCACACATGGAGCCAGGCTAACTCTGTGCATGGCAGAACGGCTGGAATGGATCTCCCTTCTGGAAGAGGGTCTCATCCTGCCTTTGTTCCATCTCTTTCAGATCTGGGACATCCGGAACCTGGAGTGTGTGCATGTGCTGCAGACGTCAGGAGGCAGCGTGTACTCCATCGCCGTGACCAACCACCACATCGTGTGTGGCACCTACGAGAACCTCATCCACGTAAGGCTTGGTGGGATGGGCTGCTGGGCTTGGGAATGGGGGAGAGGGGCGTGCGGATGGGCACCTGGCTCTGCCTGTCCCCTGGGGCACAGCACCCACCCTGGAGGGTGTGCATGCAGGCAGAAACACGTCTCAGAGGGGAGCTCGGTGGCGTCAGCCCAGTGCAATCCCCAAGCCCAGCTCTGTCCCGCAGGTCTGGGATATCGAGACTAAGGAGCAGGTCCGCACGCTGACCGGGCACGTGGGGACAGTCTACGCCCTCGCTGTCATCTCCACACCCGACCAAACCAAAGTCTTCAGCGCGTCCTACGACCGCTCGCTCAGGGTACGTGTGCGGGGCCGGGTGGCTGCACCCGGAGTCTGGGACAGCCCGGGGAGCCTCGAGGGAAGGGCGGGCGGGGATCCCCAGCCCTCCATGTCACAGGGCCTCCGTGTGTCACCTCTGTCACCCAGCATCCCTGTCTCTCCCGGTGCTCTGGGCTGGGCTTGGCTCACGCTTCCTGTATCCCTGCAGGTGTGGAGCATGGACAACATGATCTGCACCCAGACACTGCTGCGCCACCAGGGCAGTGTCACTGCCCTCGCCGTGTCCCGTGGCCGCCTCTTCTCCGGTGCCGTGGACAGCACTGTAAAGGTGGGTTTCCTCAGGCTCCTGGATGGTTTGGGCTTGTTCAGTGCTGGAATTAGGACATTAAATGAGTTAGGAGTTGTCTTCAAAGTGACAGGAGGGTGGAGCCAGGTGAGGGTTGAGCTCTGCTCCCAGGGAACAAGTGACAGGACAAGAGGATGTAACCTCAAGGTGTGCCAGGGGAGGTTTAGATTGGACATGAATAATATCTTCATGGAAAGGGTTGCTAAGGAAGGGGCTGTCCAGGGAGGTGGTGGAGTCCCCATCGTTGGAGGCATCCAGGAAATGACTGGACATGGCACTCAGTGCTCTGGGCTGGGTGACAAGGTGGGGATCAGACACAGGTTGGATTCGATGATGTTGGAGGTCATTTCCAACCTTAATGATTCTGAAATTCTATGAAACAAGAGGATAGATCTCCATGGGTGGGAGTTTTCCCTCCTGACAGCGTTGTGGATGCTGGCATCCCAAAGGGAAGCTCCATGGGGGATGAGGAGAAGCCCACAAGGTTGCTCAGGAGTCATCCCCCACGGTGCCGTTGTCTGTCCGCAGGTCTGGACGTGCTAACGAGAGCGTCACACGAGTCCTGCACACTGAAAGACCAAAAACTCTCCCCTCCATCGGCCTGTGGGTGACCACACCACTGAAACGACTGCTGCAGCTCCTCCTGCACCGACCACTGCCTGCTGCTGCTGCCCCTTGGCTGGCTCCCCCAGGACACCAGCTGGCAGCTCTCCAGACGGCTCTGCCCCACTGATGCTCCAGGTGTTCCCTCAGATGCGCCCCAGATGATTGGAAAAGAGGAAGCTGTTCCAAAGCCAGTGCCCTTCTCTGCCTGTGTCCCCCCAGCTGGGGACACCCCCAGGCTGGGGCTGGGGTGACACTGAGCCTCAGGGCTTGGGGCCAGACACGCACCCTTGGCCAGCGCCAGGACCGGATGGATCCGCGTGTCCCAGCGGTGACACCGGGAGGCTGGGCCTCTGTCCATGGCAGGACTGAGCTTTAGGCCATACCCTGGGTGGGCACCCGACCCCTTTCTGTCTCTAGTATTTAATTTTACTGCCAAGGCGCCGGGCTGATCCATCCAGGAAGAGGTGTTTCCTTGAGTAGCCAGGTACGATTTTTATGCCACAGCTAGTTCTCAAATCAAGTTCCACAAGCCCATTGTTCACCACCCTGTAATAATGGTCTCCACATTAAAGACAAAAAGCCTCCGTTGCATTTTTACTCACATTTTCTACTGTTTTTAAGATTGTAATATAGATTTGATTATTTCTTCATTGACAATAAAAGCAGAAAGAGTTGTTCCTGCCCAGTGTGAGTTATTGCAGGGAGCCAGCAGCCACCACTGGCCTCTTGGGGTGAAAACTGGGATGTAGGGCCTAGACACCTCAACTGGGACAGGTCCCAGCCAGGCCCCAGCACCCCACAGAGGCACCCAGGGGTGCCCTTGGACCAAGCAGTACAAACACCCGGCACGACACCGAACACCCAGCACACCACGAGGACTCGGGAGGGCTTGGGGACACAAACAGTGGTGGCAGCCCAGCAGGGGTTTTATTTTTTTATTTTTGTTTAAATATTTGTTGCCAGACTTGGTATAGGAGCAAACGTCTTCACAGCACCACGAGCCATCTACAATTCAGAATAGGAAGAATAAAGACGAGTAGAGGTGAAATCTAAGCACAGAAGAGCAGGGAGCAGCACCAAGATGCAGAGCTGGACAGATGGGGTACGATACAGAGTCCATAACTTAATCATAAAAAATATATATATGTATATATCCATCATGTAGAACTTTATGGATTTTTTTTTTTTAGATACATATTTTTTTTCTTTTCAACAGATATTTTCAGGCGAGTGATTTATTTATTTTTTTAAATTATTTTTAAAGTCTTTTTTTTTTGTGTGTTTTGCTGTTTTTTTTTTTTTAAAAGAAATTTCAAAGTTGTGCCAAACACATCTGGATCAGCGACCACAACAGAAGAGACAGGGGAGAGAGGGCAGGGAGGGAGAGGGAAGGAGGGAGAGACCACTCTACGTCTCGAGAAAAGAAAGGAACAGCAACACTTTTGTTTGGAAACCACAAGCAAAAAATGCATTCATCAGGACTCAAGCGACTGAACCAGACTCCAACTCCAGTTTATACAGGAATATACAGCGGTGCATCCCGCAGGACACACGCGAGCACACGCACCCCGCGTGCACACCCACGCACACCCACACGCACCCAGAGACCGACAACAAAAGCAGTAAAAAGAAACAAAACCAAACCCTGAAGACACTCCAAAAGTAATGAAACACCTCCAGTGTAAGAATTAACAAAACCTCCATAAAACAAGGCACATCCTTTGAGTTCGTAACGGTGGAAAAAGAAAGACGCGACACTGAATCCCAACGGAAAACCCGACCAGAACCGCTCGCACGTACCTTCCACCCAGAGAAAAGGTAAATATTGTGCTACTCTTAGAATGAGTTTGCCACAAGACACACAGCTTAGTATAATCTAATAGTTTTTCTCAAGCTAAAATCCAGTTTTCTCTTGATTTCTTTTAAACTGCTTTATATATAATTGCTAATATTTTTAAATCTTTTAAATATATATTTGTTAAAGTTTATTTCTTTTTATTATTTTGGGGTTGGGGGAAATCTCCTTTATATCTTTTTTATTTATTTTTTTCCCCTCCAATAAATTAATACTTTTTTTATAGCTTATCACCGTCCTGTCCCTGGGCGGGGAGGGGCCGGGTAGGGGCACGTCCTGCTGCCCCTGGGGCCACCGCCAGCCTTGCCCGCCCCCGCCAACGCCGACCGAGAAAGAAAACAAAGTTTAAAAATCAAAATTAAAAACGGAGCAAAGAAACCCAAGTGCATTTGCCCGCCCGGCCCCACCCCCAGCAAACGCCATCGGTGACACGCGGCTGGCAGAGCCACCGCGCCGGGCAGGGCTTGTGCTACATTCGGGTCGCGGTGACCCGCGGCGCCGGGCCTGGCAGGGCGCGGGCAGCCACCGGACAGGTCAGTCGGGAGCCCCCCGGAGCCCCGGCAGCGGTTCGGTCCGGAGCGTGTTGCTTTGTTTCTTCTGTTGGGTTTTATTTCTGTGTTTTTTTTTTTTTTTTGCTTCTGCAAAAGGGAGTCCTGCCGGAGCCGGCGCCGAGTCCGTGAGCACAATCCTGAGGTATCTTCTTCTTTGTGCAAACCCCGAGGGACGGGATGTCCAGGAGGGGACGGCTGTACAAAGGGGATGGGGGAGGGCGGCGGGGCCGGGGGGTCGTGGATTGTTGTGCCCTTGTGCCCACGTAAGCCCTGAGGTTCGCGGGGCTCTGGCGCCCCTCACTCCAGCATGGCATCCAGCTGGTCTGCCAGGTCGTCGAACATGCTGCCGATGTCGTCCAGGATGCTCACGGTGCTCTTCGACTCCACGGCTGAACTGGGGAGTGACAGAGACGGGTCAGGGCAGTGCACAGGACAGGGACACGCCACAGCCCCCTCCACCCTACGGTATGGCCCTCCTGCCCCTTTGCGCTGCAGTGCCCAGCACTGTGTCCCCTGTGCCACGGCACAGTGTTCTGGCTCTGTGTCCACAGTGTCCCCTCTCTAAGACAGGCCCCAGTGCACCCACATGCCTAGGTTTCCCTGTCCATGCTGCTCCAGCAAGATGTCCTTCATTGTCACCTCCACAGTGTGGTTCCAGCCAGGGTCCCCCAGCACCATCCCACTCCCACCGTGGTGTCAAAAGCCTGACGCCTGTGCATGGTCCTTATGGCCTCCTGTGTTCGGTGGCACCGAGTGGCCTCACACCCTCCCTGAGGACCACCACCCACCCCTGCACCCCCTTACTCTGCCGCCTGACTGTCCTCTTGCTTGATCTTCTCCTCCACAGCCTGCAGCGCGGCGGCCAGGGACGCGCTCGTCTCCTCCAGCTTCTGCTGCGCCAGCTCGGGGCCGGCACTGTCGACGGACGGGCTGGCGATGGTGGAGCGCGGCGGCTTCACCGGCACCTGCTGGGGCTGCGCGCCGGGCGACAGGGGCTTGGCGGGGCTGGAGCAGAGCGAGGGCGGGGTGCTGGAGGGCTTGGCCGCGGGGCTCAGCTGCCGGGCGGGCGATGGGGCCGGCGTGGAGCTGGCGCTCACCGACTGGATGGCGGCGTGGGGCTTGGGGGGCTTGGGTGCCGTGGGGGGTGGCGTGGGCTTGGGGGACACCGGGGGCGGCGTGCCATGGACCCGCTTCACCTCTGCGGAGAGAAGGGAGAGGGGCAGGAGAGCGGCGGGACCGGCTGGGACCCCCAGAGTCCGCCCCGGGGAGCGCCCGTCCCAGGGGGCTGGAGGGGCACCTACCTGGGCTGCCGGGGCTTGGGATGGGCACCTTTTTGGGGACGGGCACCGGCGGCCCAGGCACCTTCTGAGGCGGCTGCGTCAGCACAGGCTTGGGGGACACCGGCGGCTTGAAGGGCTTCTTGGGCTCGGCGGGTGGCGGGACGAACTCGGGGCCGTCGGGGCGGGCGGCGGGTGGCGGGGTGGGCGGCGGCTCAGCCCCGCTCAGCTCCGAGGCCGGCCGCCGCTTCACGGTGCCGGTGCCGTTCTGGTACACGGCGAGCGTGGCCGGCTCCAGCGCCGGCTCCTTGTCCTTGGCTTTGGGCCGGCGCTTGACAGTGTCGGACTCGGTGAGGACGAAGCGGACGCCGTCCTGCTGGCTCTGTCTGGCCCGGATCCGCCGCTTGAGCGTGGCGCTGGCCTCCACCTTGGCCAGGTCCCCGTGGCGGTGGGCCGGAGACAGCCCCTCGCCCGTCTCCCCCCGGGCCGGCCCCAGGGGCCGCGGCCGCTGCTTGATGGTGAGGGTGCCGTCCTCGGCGAAGGGGATGCCGTCGGGGGAGCCGCCGCGTTCCACCCGCAGCCGCTCGCCGGAGCCGTCGGCGGCCGCCTCCGACCGCACGCTGTCGGCGCGCTCGCGGCGGGCGGCTGCCACCAGCCCGGTGACGGGGCCGCTGATGGTCCGGCGCCGGTTCACCACCTCTCCGTCCAGCCCGATGGCCTCCTTATGCTTGACGGTGGCCAGGACGGTGGCCACGCGGGCGCGGTCAGGGCTGCCCGGGGGTGGGCCCGGCTGTAGGTAGTAGCCCTCGGGCGCCTTGGCCGGCGCCGGCCCCGGCCCGGCTGCCACGTGTGGCTTCTGCAGCGCCAAAGCGCGGGCCCCGCCGCCGATGGAGGACATCTCCAGCATGGCCGCGATGCTACGCACGCTGCCGGCGCTGCCCGTGTCCACGCTGCCGCCCAGGTCGCTCGCCCGCCGCTGCTCCCGGCGGCTCTCGCCCTCGGTGCTCGGGGCTCCGGCGGCCGCCTCGCCCTCACCCTCCTTGGGGAAGTCCTCGGCCATGCCGGCGCTCGAGATGGCGGAGCTGGAGCGCTTGGGAGGGGGCGGCGGGGGTCCCTTCTTCTTGGGGCGGACGGCGAAGGACTGGCTGCGGTTGACGTTCTTGTCGCCGCCGGCGGGTGCTCGCACCGAGTGGCTGCGGCCCACGCGGCGCTGGACGGTGGCGTAGGGCCCCGCGTCCGGCACCAGCAGCTCGTCCCGTTCCTGCTCGCTGTCGGAGGCGGCGTAGCGGTTCAGGCTGTGCGCCCTCTTCTTTGGCCTGCCCGGTTCCTCCTCGCCCTCGCCAGCCGGCGGCAGGCACAGCACGGGCACCGAGACGGGAAGGACGGGCACCCCCGGCGGCCCCGCCTCGCCCTCGGAGGGCTGGGGCAGGACGTAGGCGAAGCCTCGGTGCGTGGGCGACTGGGGCAGGGAGCGGGGCGATGCCGGGCGCTCGCCGGGCGGCAGCAGCTGCGGGGTGGGCTTCACCTTGGCGGTGGCGTGAGAGGCCGCCAGGCCTTGTGGGGACGAGGGTCGTGCCTTGCCGGGGGTCTGCGGCGGCGTCAGCTGCCCGGCTGTGGCTGGGAAGGGCTGCCGGGGCTTGCCGGGCACCGGGGGCACGCTGGCGCGCTTCACGGGGTGGCCGTGCCGGGGCGGGCGGCTCTCCTTGGGCGGCGCAGCGGGGCTCTCCCCCGCCCCCTCCGCCAGGTACTCCTGGCTCTTGGAGATGGCGGCGGCGGGGGGGCCCCGCGGGCCGTCCCCCAGCAGCTCCTGCGAGCTGCTTATCAGCCGGGCGCGGCCGCCCAGCCCCGGCGGCGAGCGGTAACCGGGGGCCGCGGGGTTCGCTGCCTTCTCGGGGGTTTCCTCGGGGGCTTCGCCCGTCATGGCCACCTGCAGCTCGCTGCTGAGCTCGCTGTCCTGGAAGGTGCTCATCTTGGGTGACTGGCACTCGGGCGGCTCCGGCGGGGGGGACTCGATGGCCAGCACCTCTGGGCACGGCCCCGATGCCTTCCTCTTCAGCGTGCCTGGCTCGTACTTGCCCAGCTCAGCGCGCTGCAGCTCCGCCAGCTTCTTCACCGCCAGCATCAGCTTCTTCTGGTGGCCTGGGGGCGGCACATGCCATCAGTGTCACCACCAAGGCCAGTGCAGCCAGCACCGCGCGTGGGGCCTTACCCAGCTTGGTGATGCCGATCTCCTGCAGGTCCTCCCAGGTGATGTCAGTGATGAAGTCAATGTTCTCGTAGCCATTCTCCACCAGCACCTTGTAGTACTGGGACAGGCCGATCATGGAGAGCCACAGTGCCAGGTTGGCCTGGGATGGGGTGTGGGGCACGGCTCAGCACCGGCTGGCAGCAGGGTCTGGCCCCAGCACCCCAGCCACCACAGCATCCATGGCACAAAGGAGATCCCATCTTGCTGGGTGACCACAGCCCCAGGGGACTCCCCTTGTCTCTGTGCTGTCCCTGTGCCCCACAAGCATCCTGGGCCATTTCCAGCCCTGTTCCCATGGGAAGCCTCTCACTGTGCCCAGACATTGGGGCAGGAGGGGTGTTGGGGGACACAGTGTCACATCCACATGATGACAGCTGATACCAGCCTGATGGTCCCTGGGGAGGTGTCAGGAGGGGACATGGGTATCTTTGGCACCATGGAGCCAGTTCCCACCCTCATCCAGTGCCACCCCTCCCTGGAAGGGACCAGGAGAAGGGGACTCGCCACCATGGATGTGGCTTCAGCCCCCCTGGCCCTGCACAGCCCTCACCGGTTTGTACTCAGGCAGCCACTCAGGGATGTTGAGGTTGTTGATCTCAGAGGCGATCTTCTTCCTGTGCCCCGGCTTGGTGACACCAATGGCCGTGAGGTCCTGGGGCAGAGAGGGGGGTCAGTGACGCCCGGCTCCGGCCGTGCCTCCCTCCCACTGCCCCCGGCCTCACCTCTGGCGTCATCCGGCTGATGGTGGTGATGTCGTAGCCAGCGTTGATGAAGTTGGGCGCGTAGAGCTGCAGCTGGAACTTGCAGAGCCACTGGTACACGGCCTCGGAGCTCTGGGGTGAGAAGGACAGATGGATTGGGGCAGCTCTGGGGATGAGGACCCACCACTCCTGCTCGTGTCCCCCAACCATGTCCTGCCCATGTCCCTACCACATGCTCCCCATGGCAACCAGCTCTCCCCGCTCACCTTCCCCTCTGACGATGGCTCCATTTTCTTCAGCTGGGGCTCAGCAGGGGGCTGAGGGGCATAGGGGGAGCTGGCCACGCTCTGAGATCGTGACGAACCTGCCGGAGGGGCAGTGGTCAGCGCAGCTGGGGCTGCCACCCCTGGCCAAGTGGAAGGGAGAGCCGAGCCCTGCCCTGGGTGGGATGCCACAGCCACAACCCCAGGTTGGCAGGGCCAAGGCAGGCACCGGAGAGTGACACCCACCCAGCGCAGCAACACGGATCACCCCGCAGTGCCCTGGACAGGGCTCTGCTCCTCGGGGATGGACAGGCGAGCTGCTCCACCCAGCACGGCCCCGAGCAGTGGGGACCCAGCCAGACCTCTCCTCCAGAGCGAGTGTCCCTGGTGCCCAGGCAGCAGCTGGAGAGGTCCCTCTGCCCAAAACCCTCTGGCCCCATTCCTCTGGCCTTGCCACCAGCCAGGCAGGCTGGCACGAGCTGTTCATCTCTTTGTTCCCCACCACGCTCATCCCTTGGTGCCCACCCTCCAGGGTAAGGAGAGCTGCCCCGAAATTTTTGCCTCATATTTCTGAACAGAATGAGCAAGAGAAGCCCCCTCCCCACCACCAGCAACTGTATCTTGTGTGTGTGCGTGTGTGTGCATCCTCCTTATGTGTGCATCCTTCGGGCATCTGCGTCCCACTCGCGTGGGCATCCTCCTCACATGTGCATCCCTCTGCCGTGTGCATCTCCCTCACGTCTGCATCCCACTTGCGTCTGCATCGCTCCAGCATGTTTCCCCCTCTCCCTGGCAACGTCTGCACCCGCCTCCCCGCGTGTGCACCCCCCCTCCA
>JACBWW010000025.1:5440498-5459093 GCA_020086605.1 Lanius collurio | reverse complement strand
AGTTCTTGTCGGTCACCACGGCAAAAGGAAATAGAAAAGAAAAAAGAAAAGAGGGGGAAAAAAGCAGCAAATCAAAAAAACAACCAAAGGGACGTGGAGAAGCCAGAACCAAGGCCCAACCAATGCCGAGCCAAGCTGAGGAGCAGCAGTGGGAGCTCAGCACACGCACAGCCCAGCACAGGGTACAGACACATCCCGCAGATCTGACACGGACACTGGGACAGCCCCATGTGTCAGCTCATGGGGGTCTCACAGTCAGGCTTCTGGGGTCCTGCTCCCTGCAGAGCCATCCCAGGGGAGTGGGGCTGCAGGCATGGCTGGGCTGGGGGCTGCAGCACTGGCACCCCTGTATCTGGCTGTCCGAGCCCTGACACAGCGCCTGCGCCCCACACTGCTGCCCCGCTGCAGCCAATGGAACCCCACAGCCTGCTAACACTGCTGTGGGCCAGCTGCAGCCCAGGAGCCACAGAACACAGCCCAGGAGCCACGGACCACAGACCAGGAGCCATGGGTGGCATCCGTGGTACTGGCACACGACCCATACCTGGAGGGTGGCTCTGCCCTGCCTATACAGCACCCGGCACCTCCAAGGCCACTGTGGATTGCCTGGCAGCCACTTGTGCTGCCACTCCTTTGAGATATTGTTCAAGTGCCACCTTTCCCTGCCCATGCCCCACTGGTGTGGCTGCCCCCAAGATCCACTCCCAGGGATGGGGTGAGATGGTTGATGTGGGGCCTTTCAGCGCTTCCAGGCCCATTGGGACACTCCTGGCAGAGGGCGCAGCCAGGGGAAATCCCGAGGGGCTGCACAGCCCACCAGGAGCTTAAGGGGATGACGATGGGAATGGGGACAGGGACAGGCAGCCTCAGGGCAGGCGAGCAGGGGCCGATCCCTGAGACAGCCCCTGGCTGGAAAGACAGTCTCTGTGTGGCAGCATCTGCTCCCTGGCACTGGTGCCCAGCACAGACCCTGAGCACCAGCTCCTGCAACCTCACTGCTGCGCCTGTCCCCCCAAACCACAGTGACAGCCCTGGATCTCCTCATGCACAAAGCTCCCGGCACCTCAAACACCTCCCCCAGCCCAAGGGCAGCCAGGGCTGACCCTCAAACACCCCAGGGCTGCCAGCACTGATCCCAAGGCACCACATGGGCACCGACCCCACAGACGCAACGGGAACATGGACTCTGCACACTCAAGAGGAACACCAGCCCCATAGGCACAATGGGGCACCGACCCCACACACTCAAAAGCACCGTTCCCATGCACACGACAGGGACATGACCCCACATGCATGAGAGGCATCTCCCCGGTTTGTCTTCACCACTGCACTCCCCAACACCTCAGTCCCCACCAAACCAAGACAGGGCTCCCTGGGGCTGGGGGTGTAGGGGGGGATTATTTGCCTGTTCGTTTGCTTATGGCCTCGACGAGGCTAGAGGGGAAGTAGCCCACGCGGTCATTGCCAGTGCGGTTGTCGTGGATGCAGCCCTTCCAGCGCCCGTCCGCATGCTGCTCCAGCACCTGTGGGAGGGGCCAGGTCAGGGGCCGGGCCAGGGGCTGGCACTGACACCGGGGTGTCCCCGGCCCCCCCGGCCGCACTCACGGTGATGACATCCCCGGCTTTCACGTTGAGGCTGGTCAGGTCATAGTTGTTGCAATAGTCCTTGACGGCCCGGACCTGCAGAGCTGCAGAGGCATCTGTGGGACAGAACGGGAGTGTCACCGGCCTCTCACCCCATGGGCATTGGCACCCCCATCCCAGTGTCCCTCGTGCCAGCATGGCCACTCCGTGCCCTCCAACCCCCTACCCCGCAGCATCTGCTTGATCTCCTTGCTGGCCTGGCTGGTGGTGAACTGGTTGACGATGTCCAGAGCCGTCTGGTTGTAGGTGTTCCTGACGTGGGCGTTGATCCCGCTCTGCAATGGCACCGAGAGGGATTGGGAGGAGGCTGGTCCCCATCCTGCCACCCCTGGGACCTGCTAGGCCACCAGGAGACCAGCAGCTGGAAGGCACAGCTCTCAGACCTTCATGTGTACCCCCCAGGACCCTCAGTGCCTTGGTGTATCCCTCCAGGACCCTCAGCTCCGCTCCCTGGGAGAGCTGCACAAGCTACTTTGAGCTCTAAGCTGTGGGGTCACCCCCTTCCCACAGCTCCTGGCTGGGTTGGGGGTGCCTGGGGCCATCTAGGGGTGCTGAGGGGGGCCCTTACATCCAGCAGCAGCCGCACCACATCTGTTTTGCCGCAGAGAGCAGCCTCGTGCAGCGCCGTGCCCGCCTTGGTCTGCCGGTTGATGTCGATGCCAGCCTGCAGCAGGAGCCTGTGGGGGGGACAGTGGGGTCAGCAGGGCACGGGGGGCCACCGGCACTGCCACCTCTGCCCACGGCACCCACCGGATGATGTCGATGTGGCCGTTCTTGGCAGCGAGGTGCAGGGGGCTGGTGCCGTTGGGGTCGGTGGCGTCCCCCGGTTTGGGCTCCAGCAGTGCCGCACACATGTTGCTGTTCAGGAGCAGTTGGACCACCTGGCTCAGCAAACACAGACGGAGCAGGGCTGCAAGGGCGGCTCGGCCGCCAGCTCCCCTCCTGCCAGCAGCCGGAGATCCCCTGCAGTGGTGGCACCGCAAGTCCCCACCACTGGCCATCCCTGTGCCCCTCCAGCTGCTTCTGCAACTTTGGGGACCTCACAGTGCCCCTGTCCCCTCCCAGTCCTCCTCTGACCCAGCCCTGCAAGAACTTACCCCGACCCGGCCAAACTCGCACGCCAGGTCCAGGGGCGTTTTGCCCGAGTTGTCCATGATGCAGGGGTTGGACTGGTGCTGCAGGAGCATCTCTGACTGGGGACAAGCAAGACCCCAACCTGGTGAGGGCAGGGGTAGGGGTGGCTTGAGCACCATCCCCCTTGCCAGCCCCTCGCCCCTCCATACCACGTCGTAGTGCCCATGCTGTGCTGCCAGGTGCAGGGGGATCTGGCCCTCATCTGATGGGATGTTCACGGAGGAACCTGCCTTCAGCACCATTTTCATGGGCTCCTTCTTGCCCTGCCAGGCTGCATAGTGCAGGGGTCGCATGCCTGCAGGGCAGGACAGGCACACCGTGAGCCCTCCTGTGCCAACACACCAGGCAGAGCCTGCAGTGGGGCACAGGGCAGGGCACCACGGCCAGGACCCGGGGACTCGCCTTTGTTGTCCTTGATGTCCACGGCAGCCTGTGCCTCCAGCAGCAGCGAGATGAGTTCCGTGTTGCCGTTAAGCGCTGCATGGTGCAGAGCCGAGAACCTGGGGACCAGGGTGGTGTCAGAGGCCACAGCCTGTCCCCTCCACAGCCCTGCCCACCCCTGCCTGGCACCATGGTCTCAAACCTGCACCTCAGCAGCACCCCGGGGCACGTGCACTGCCCTCCATGTGCGCATGTCCCCGGGAAAGCCACCTCCACATTCCTCTGTGGGCTTTTGGGGCAAGAGCTGCTGCAGGCCTGGGAACGCTGAGACTCCACTGAGCTGGAGGTGGTGGGCTGGGCAGGCGCAGGGTGTCCCACTGAGGGTGGGGGTGCCAGGGAGCCCCCTCCTCGCTGACCCATTTCCCCTAGCCTGGCCCCAGCAGCGCGGCCACGAGCACAGATGGCAGTGCTGCCCTTGCCTGGTGTTGGGCCTGGCTGTTGGGTGGGGAAAGCCCCCGGCTCTGCACCCGCTCTACTCTCGGAGCTCCCAGCGCCGGAGGCTCCCTCCTGGGAAGCAGGCCAGGAGCTGACCTACTTGTGCTCCCAGCAGTAGCATCCTCCGTGCAACTGCGCTGGCACCCACCGTGCCGCTGCCCTGGGCCCTGGCTATGCACAGCATCCACATCTCATCCCTGGGGCCACGCCGGTGTCACCGGAGCATGGGAAAGGGCTGCGGAGCCCCCAGGACACACTGGCCTCTGTGGCTGCCCAGTGCCCGAGGGGCAGGTGAGGGATAACAATCCCTCTGCCCCTCTTCCCCAGGCCCCCAGCTGAGGGGGGACACATCCCCGTAGGGAGCACACTCCAGCCACCATGATGCCCACGGAGCTGCTGCCTGCGATCCCCGGCGGGGAGCGGCGATGTGAGCAGACAGCTTGCACAGGAGGCCGATCCCCAACGTCTGCCTGGGAAATGTCAACATTTTCCGCTCCAGCGCCCTGCTCAAATCCGCTCAAGATGGTGCAAATCGCAGCCTTCCCTGGGGCTGCCTCGGGGGCTTCCCTCGGGCACCACATGGCCCAGCCGGCCACCTCGGCCATGCACAGGGCACTGTTTCCAGGGCAAGAGTGGGGACACCAGCACAGTGCTCGCCCATGGCACCCCCAGCCAGGAATGAGCCAGCACCACAAGGGTGGGGAAACTGAGGCACGGGGTTGGCTGAGCTCACACAGAGCAGAGCTCACTCAGACTGCAGCCTGGGGCTGCCCTGTGCCTTCCCAGGGGATCCTTTCCAGGAGCAGCACTGGAGGCTGAAGGCTGCTCCCCTGTTGCTCCTGCTCCCCCAGAGCATTCCAGGAGCAGGATATGAGCAGTGCCCTGCCTGCAGCTCCCCAGCCCTGCCATGATGCTCAGCCTTCCTGTGACCAGCTGGCTCTGTGGAGCATGAGGTGGCCCCTGGGGTGATGCCCCCTTGCCCTGCTCACCCCACACCCCCCACCCCAGTGCCCTGCACATGCTGGCACACACAGACACGCTCGATGCACACACGTGCTCAGCTGCACATCCACAGGCCCGGGTGTGCCTGTACCTGTCACACGTGCACCCAGCACAGCGATGAGCTGGCAGGTACCAGGGGATGCCCACTGCCACCACCCTGGTGATGAGGATGAGGACAGACCTGGGTTGCCCTGGCCATATGTCCCCAGGGCATGGCCTCCCATTCCTGACCAACTTCTGTGCTCTCTGGCATTTCCCAGCCACAGCAGAGCCATCCCCAGGGTCCAAATGGCATCGTGCTGCTGCCCTGCTCAAGGGGGATCACGGGGTGGGGGGAGCCAGAGGCAGCTGCTGCCCAGCCCCACAAGCAGCCCCCTCCTGCGCGGGGCCCTGTCTGCCTCCCCGCAGCCTCATTAGTGTGATTAGCGGGGGTGATCCTGCGGCCCCTTTCCGCTGCTCTCGCCAGCGGATGTGGCTGTTGGAGCGTCGCGCCGGCAGCACAGCCCGCCAGGGTCACGGCTCTCCCACCCGGCACCCCACAGGGCTGATCCCTGCACAGCTCCCCCAGAGCCTCATAGGGCTGGGAAAAGGTGTGGTGAGATGTGGGGCACAGCCCTGCCTCTGCCTTCTCTGATGCCCACGGCTGCACCAGACCATCATTGACTCTGGGTGCAGGCAGGGCTGAGTCATGTGGGCTAATGGGGGCCAGAGCCCTGGCACTGGACCTGGCAGCCCAGAGAGCCTGCCATTCCCATGCAGACACACAAGACTCCCACAGCATGTGCACCCCTGCTCACAGCACCCATGGCACACACCCCACAGCACCAACACCCCAGCTTGGGGCTCCCACTCACCCATCGGTGTCTTGGAAGTTGACATTGACTTTCTTTGCTGATCCAAGGAGCTCTGGAAGGGAGGGAAGGGGACAGGATGTTAGAGGAAGTGGCTGGGGCAGGGACATGGGGCACACAAGGGAGGCGATGTGGTGGCAGCTCCAGATTTCCCTTCCTTTCAAGGCTAGGACTCCCTGCAGCTCCACGCGTGCTGAGTGAAGCTGCCTGAACCTGCAGGCAGGAGGCTTAGAGTGGGGGTCCCTGCTGAAGGTGGCAGAGCCCTGGGGGCCCTCCTGGCACCAGCTTCTCCCCGTTCTCCCCTGGTTTGCCTGGGGTTCCTCCCTGGCTCCTTCACCTGTCTGAGGCTCCAGAATGGCCCCTTGGAGCCCCCTCTGGGCAGAGCTCGGCACGTTCCCCTGCACCCCCAGCCCCCCCAGCACTGCCCTCCCCATGCTTCTGGGAAATTAAACCGCGCCGGGGCAATCCAATTAGCAGCACGAGGAAGAATGGAGCCAGATTTACATAAGATTTACCCGAAAAATGCCACTCAGGCTTTCCAGTGAGCTGCTCTTCCCACAGCGGGAGTCAGAGCAGGAGGAGAAGGAAGAGGAGGATGGGAGCAGTATGGTGAGGGACCCACACAGCAGCCCCTGAGCCAAACACAGTGAGCACAGCTCCAGCACGGCCCTGAGTCCATGGGAAAGCACCCAAAGGCTGCATGGCCTGGCAGGGAGAATGGGCAGACAAAGTCACTCAAAGCCAAGGACAAACCCTTGTTGGGAGAAGCTGGCTGGAAGGGGCTACTTCAGGCAGGGAAGGGGAATGTGGAGCCTGAGAGATACTCCCTGTGTGCCTTGGCCATGGCCTTGCTCTCTCCCCGCCCTGACATCTCCTGGTCAGTGTCCCTGTGTTTATTGAATTATTGGACACAAGGGCTGTGCCACAGCCCAGGGGCCTCCACATGGACAAACAGGGCTCAGAGGGCACCAGCAGCAGGAAGGGCAGCTGTGTCCAGCCCTGACCCTCAAGCCTGGGGAATGGTGCCAAGCTGAACCAGCCCTGCACAGGCCACGCAGTGCAGATGGGCCCAGGACTGACCAGGACAGAGGCTCTGGCACCCAGCGCTGGCTCCCTCCTGCACTCCAGGGCTGCCTGACTGACTGAGCTGCAGGACATTTGCTAATGCTGACACAGCCCAGCATGACAGGTGAGAACTGCAGAGGATGGGTTCTACCAGCCACAGCAACCACCCTCCAGCCACCAGGCCCCCAGGCTCTCCTCCCAGTTGTGGTGCCTCATGTGGGATGAGAAGGGGTGGTGCAGGGTGCCCAGTGTGGGATGAGGACACCGTGGGGTCCCCAGGGTATAGGGAGGGAGAAGAATGCCACAGAAACCCCAGAATCCCATGCCTGCCACAGCATCCCCATGTTCCCCTGGAAAGAACTGGACATTACTGGTGGGCAGAGCCCCTGTGACACCGGGACTGACCGAGCGGGTCCCCATCAGCCCCATGCTGCCGCCAGCGTCCCCAACAAAGGTGCCATTCAGCTCTGGTGGAGAGGAGCCCAGCGCTGCTTCCGCTGCTGCCCCGCGCCAAGAACCAGCTCCCAGGAGAAGGGGCTGAGCTGCCCCCCAGGGATGCAAAGGGCCAGCAGACAAAAGGAGCCGGTGGGCGCAGGAGCGGCACCGTGCCCAGCGCTGGCTCCAAGCTCCGTCCCCAAGACGGGCCCCGCTCCGGCTAATGGGTCCTTGCAGATGGACGGACGGCTGTCAGCAGCTCTGCAGTGCCTGGCCTTTCCCACGGGTTGATCCCAGTGAGGGGCTGGGATGGGGCAATGCCCAGAGATCAGGGTCACAGGGGGCAGTGATGCTGTTGGTGATGCCCAGGCACGTGTGCCACCCTCAGCATCACCAAACCACCATCACCCCGACATACCATAGCGGCAAATTTTTCCTCCCTGCACCTGCAGGAGAGGCTGCAGCTGCCAAAATCTGTTTAGCACTTCCATCACTGCCCGTGCCAAGTGCTTAGTCAGTGACTTCCAGCCATGCAGTGGTTTGACTTTCCTTAAAGCTCTGGAAGTGGCCATCAGCATGCCGAAGGCAGCTGGAGCAGGGAGCCCAACTGAGGTCTCAGAATAACCCCAGTTCCCAGAGCAGGAGAGAAGGATGGGTGCCCTGACATGTTATCAGGTCCACAGTGGGATTTGTAGCCTGTCTGGGGGCAACAAGAGCCATGAGAGCTCATTAATGCCTGGGAATTACAAGGAAAACTCTTCCACTAACGAGGGAGACAGAAAGGATCTGAGTGCTTCCAATTAAAAATATCAGCTACAAAAGGAGATGGGCATGGTGGGGAGGAGAGCAGAGCTCCTGCATGGCCATGCTGCCAGCAGGCACCCAGTGTGTTCCTGGCTGTCCTCTCTGCTGGGATCACTGGAGGGGTGAAGGGACCATCGAGCACCTGCAGTTACCATCCTGTCCTCTCCACGCAGAATCAGATGCCATCAAGTAAGTGTTGTTGCAGGGGTGGCATCTCCGCTCAGATGACCTAAGCTCCACCACCATCCTTGGGACACCCCAATGTCCCCTCTTAGCTTCCCATGGGCTGCTCAGGTGATGGTTGTGCCATGTGGGATCACAGGCCCCCCCTGGTAGCTCATGGCCCAGCTCTCCACGGCTCTCAGAGCAGTTTGCACCCCACAAACACCTTGGGGCTGGACCACGATGCTGGCCCCAGGAAAGGGGGGCACACACGTGACCCGGCACCACCAGGTCTGGCTGCCGACCACGGCTCCTGCATGCACCGGGAGCCGCAGCGTCTGCCATCGACACCAGCTATAAACAGCGTCTGCCAGAGTAAACACCGCCGCGGGGAGCAGCCCTGCCACTACTCCCAGAAATGCCTTCACTTAAACACAGGGATTGCAGGAGCTAAATGCACGCTTGGATTGAGCCTGGCGCTCCACGTGCAGTGAGCTCCTCGCCGGCCCCGGCTCCCCCGCTACGCGCGGGCCCCGCAGCAGCCACAGCCCCGGCGGGCACCGTGACGCGGGCACCGTGACACGGGCAACGCACGAGCTGCTGGCACGTGCAGGGCCTGGGCACGGGGGACACACTCGGCCCAACCCCAGGGTCCTGCCACGCTTCACTTTGGCTCCTGGCACCATGCCTGGCAGCTGCTCCAGGCATCCTGGAGCACACCGTGAGGAAACCCCCATGCCCAACCACAGCTCTGGGCACTGAGTGGGCATATGGAGACCTCCATGCCCAACCAGGAATCCCAGTACTTGCCCAGAAGACCCCTGAGCCCAGACACTACTCCAGGTATCCCAGAACATGCTGTATGGAGACGCCTGTGCCCAAGTGGCCAGTATATGCCATGACAAGATCCCTGTGGCCAAGCACAGCTCTGGGCACCCCAATATGTGTTGCAGGGAAACACCCGTGCCTGGCTGCCTCACCTCCTTCCCTGCACACATTCCAAGGCCACAGCCCCACATGGTGGAGCTCCTTGGGGGGCTCCTCTCCCTTCCCAGCACCCCCTCACGTGCTCATGCACCACCCCCTGCGTCTGCAGCCAGCGCAGCACCAGCAGCGATCGATGCCCAGTCGGGGCGTGGGGGCTCTTGGCCAAGCCCCCGCTGACGAAGCACATCCTCACCCAGCTCTCCCTGGC
Organism: Lanius collurio; assembly: GCA_020086605.1. NCBI lineage: Eukaryota > Metazoa > Chordata > Aves > Passeriformes > Laniidae > Lanius > Lanius collurio. Next base: position 5,449,925 of record JACBWW010000025.1, on the reverse strand, counting down.
AGGGAGCAGGCGGCTGCTCCAAGCAGATGGTTTCAGCCTCCGCTAAATCAACATCTACTTAATGAGGGGAAAGCATTGCTGCCCCCTCCCCAGCATGGCGGCAGCAGATGAGCCAGGAGAACCCCCCCAAATCCTTCTCTCCATCCCTTCCATCAGCCCTCTGCAGTGATCCCACTCCCCTCCAGCCCCATCCCTGCTGCTTCCCCACTCCCCAGCTCACGTGGGCAGTCGGACCTCTGTGCGTGCCCCCTGCAAACACAACAGGACCCCACAAGCAGCGAATATCCACAGGGAAGACATTCAAGGCAAGCGCCTATTTCAGAGACAGGGGGGAGGATCCTGCAGCGGCATCGCTGGGAGCTGCCGGATAAAGGAAGCATCCAAAATAGCTGCTCTTAATTATATCCCTGCTAACGAGCGCCACGCAAACAACGGGCACTGCGTGAGGAGCCCTGGCATGGGGGTGTCTTATTCCTTGCTGCAAAGATGGGGTCCCCATGGCAGCATGTGCCATTGTGGGGACCCCACTGAGGCAGCCACAGCAGCCCTGGCTGGGTCTAGTGGTGATGGTGACATCGGGGAGCTGGTCCTGACAGGGAAAATCTTGTACTCCTGCAGCCAAGGTCGTGTCAGGCGCTGAGGCCGGCGCGATGCTCAGATGCTAATGAAGCTGTTATCATCTTCCGATCGATCTGGACTGTATAAATAATGCACCGGGAAGCTCGTACAGGGAAAGGGATTGCCTGGGGCTGAGGTGGCTGGGATGGGATGGAACCATTGCAGAGCCAGTACACAACACAGCTGGACAACTACTGTTCACCACAGCTGGACAGAAATCTCTCACCACAGCTGGACACCCCTGAGGCCATCACAGCTGGATATACACTTCTCACCACAGCTGGACCTCCCTGTGTCCATCACAGCTGGATAACAACTGCCCATCAGTACTGGACAATCCTAATGCCCCTCACAGCTGCACACGTGCAGCTGTGTGCCCCACTGCCCATCACCAGCCATTCCCCAAATCCCGGAGCACTTTTGGGAGATGCCGCCCATGTGCTCGGCACATGTACGGGTGCTCCGGATGCCGATCCCTGGCAGAGCCTTCTCCAGGGAGTGGCGAAATCCGCACTGGAGGCTGGCTGGGCTCTGGCAGCCTGAGTCACAGCGCAGCACTGTCCCCTGGGGCTGCAGGAAGCAGCTTAAATGCAGCTTTCAAGAGGCAGCGAGGACTCCACTGTGATGCTTTTATTTTTACCAAAAGGAAACTTTTCAGTCCCATGGGACATCGCGGGGCTAACCCTGTAGGCTGCCGGGGCAGGCGGGGACAGGGGACACGGGTGTGCCCAGGGCAGAGCCAACCCGCAGGAGTTGGAGCTGTCCAGGGGACCCATCACCCCATGACGCCCACCAGCAGCTACTGCAGGGATCCCCACTCTCTCCCCGTATTCCCAAGTCATATCCTCACCTGAACTTTGCCGTGTGGTGCCACGGAGCCAGGCCAAGCTACACTGCATCAGCCAGACCCCTTTGGGGCAGTCCCAGCCCCCCCAGCCCCCTGAGTACCACACGGGGCTCTGCTATGCAGAGGCTCCTGGTGACTGAGCCCAGAGCCCCCAGGAATGTGGGGAAGCATCCAGCGGGGTGCATGGGCAGTGCTCTGCCCCACAAGTGGAACATGAGGTGTGCTCAGTTCCGTGGGACCAGCACTGAGCGCTGCAGGTGCCCGCCGTGCCCAGTGCCAGCCGCACGCCCACACTCGTCTCCGCGGAAATGAATGTTGGTGTCGCTTACAGGGAGCCCTAATTGCCAGCCTGTGGCAAACAGGTAATTTTCAGTAATAACCCTGACTGGAAGGAGCTACTGCTGGCACAGTGAGGCTGGCATGGCAGGGATGGGGAAGTGGCTGCTCAGGTCCACTGTCACCTGTGTCTGCCCATCCATCCATCCCAGCATAGCTGGTACTGCACCTCCTTGGGACATGGGAGCAGACAGAGGTGGACACACATCGCTCACCTCCACCCTGGGGCAGAGACCATCCTGCCCTGCCCCATCCACATCCTCCCCATCTCCTCCCCCTGCCAGGATCTTCTGTGGGGCCAGGGATCCCTGGGAGGATGGACCCTGTCCATGCTGACTTCAGGGAGGGACCAGGAGCTTTGTGCATTTTAAAGCATCGTTAACCAACACACAGTGGTGATCACTGGCCTCCCATGAACCCAGAGGGGTGCAGCAGCACTGGGAAGTGGCGGGAGCTGCTGGCGTGCCTCGAGCGTGTGCTCACATGTGCACGTGTGTGCAGGCAGCCCGGATCAACTCCTGGCATGCCCTGAGTGTGTGCACATGTGTGCACATGTGTGTGCAGGCGGTCCAGATCCATCAGAGGCACTGGGCACTGCTGCAGCGCCGGCTCCGAGCTCCCAACCATGCGTGGCAAAACAGGCCTCGGGCTCTATTTTAAACATGATGCCTTCAGAGCCATCATTTGTCCTCATCCACGGTGTGGCCTGTGCTGCTGGCATACCGTGCCCACCCTCTGCTCCGCAGCGGCCTTGCCGGCAGGAATGAAGGAGCAGGACAGGCATGGCCATGGGCAGCTCTGCGGGCACGGGGCCTGGCAGCTCAGAGGTGTCGCGGTGACCGCCGGGGTGTGTGGGCAGCGCAGGGATGTGCAGCCGGGCGATGCCAGAGGCCTCGCACTGCTCCCCGTGCTCCTGACAGCGCTGCAGGGGAGGTGCAGGGCTCTCAGAACCCGTTCCAGTGTCCCCAGCGTTCCCAGCACGGTGGGCACAGGAAGGGCGCTGGCAGGGGCAGTGCAGGGCCGAGCAGGACCGGGACTCGGGCAGACGCTGAGCGCAGACAGGCGGGAGCGGGGCTGCTGCGGAGCTGCAGGGCTGCGAGGAGCGCGCCTGCTGTAAACAGCCCAGCTGCAATGCAGGAGCCGGGCAGCCGCTGCTTTGTCTCAGCTCCAGCGGCTCCCGCGGCCGCGGGCCGGGAACCCGCGGGGCCTCTCGAGGAGGCGGCGCAGGGCTCCGGCAGCCACATCTGGAAGGGATCAGCGGCTGCTGCCGCTACGAGCCAGCCGTGCCCAGCGCCCAGCCCCACGCCAGGCCGGGCAGGAGGCAGTGCCGGCGTGGCCAGTGGAGAGGCCACAGGCACACGACCGCACGGGGCAGAGGCACACGGGCACACGATGCACACGCGTTCACGTGGATGCACAGAGGCACGCAGCACACGGATGCACAGGGGCTGAAGCACGCACATGGATGCACGCGTGCACACGGGCACTTGCGTGCACCGGCGTGGGAGCACCGGGATGCAGAGGGGAACACGCCGGCACATGGGCGGAGCACCTGGCCACCCAAGCTTGGAGAGGCAGAACCTGTGGTGGCTGCTTGGGCACCATCTCCAGCTTGGTCCATCTCCAGCTGACACAGACCATGGCAGGGCACAGCGCTGGGGTTCCTTTGTCTCGCTGCGCCCTGGGGAACACCAGCCCCACAGCCACTTCCATCTGCTCGACATTCTCCAGGCAGCCGGCAGTGACCTTGATGGGGACACCCAAGGAGACCCAGGCAGAGCTGGCACTCCCAGCCAGCCGCTCTCCCATGCCCTCCCAGCACCGTGCTGCCCCACCGGATGGCTCGTGCCAGCACTGGTACCCATCCATCACCAGAGCAGTCCCGGCAGCACAGGGCTGTCAGGCCAAGCCGAGGCCAGCTCTGCATCCCAGCTTCCCATTTCTCAGGCTGATTGCTCCTGTCGCTGCAGAGCCCAGCATTAAACACCTCATTTTCTACTCCCGTATTGAGTTGGAAAATACTATTAACATTTCATTAGAGCTGAAAGATCCCTCTCAGCCCAGCACAATGAGCTGGCCCACGGGTGGGCACCGCTCCTGTGCCAGGTGGAGCACACTGGCCCCATCCCTCTGGGAAGAGGAAAACCAGGAGGGCATGTCCCACATATCCCAGCTGTGGGACAGGATGGTGAGCCAGAGCAGAGGTGACATCAGCACTGAACACTGGCTCGGTGACCTGCTGGGCATGGCCCCCCCCTCACAACACACTTGGCCAGGGACAGGACACAAAGCAGTGACAGAACAACAGTGCCCATGCAGACACCCCTGAGTTGTGCTTTCCAACACATCTCCCTCATCCATGGGAGCCTGGCCCAGCAGGACCAGCACCAGTCATTAAATATCAGCAAATTTGTTCTCCGACACTCCCCCAGAGGTGCTGAGCACCATTCCCAGCACACACCACCCAGAACCAGCACAGAGAATGCTGCCATGAGCTCAGGAATGTGTTCACTGAGCATCCTCCACTGCTTTGGGACCCACCCGAGCCCTGGCACAGCACCACAGAGCCACCATCCCCAGGTACTGCTGCTGTGGCCGGCGCAGACATGTGAGGAGTGGGAAGGGGCTAGGGGCACCTGGACACACCAAGATAGGGAGGGGGCTGATTGTAGCCATTCCCAGCAGTGGGGAAGGGAAGGAAGGGTTAAATGGAGTGCAGAGAGGAGAGGAGCCAGACGCCAGCCTGGCTACTGGAAACCACGATGGGCTGGCAGCGACTGGGACGGCTGTGGAGAGAGCTCAGGGCACCCACAGCACTCAGCCCTGCTCACTGCCAGCACTGTCACCCTTGGGTGCAGCCTGGCCCTGCCATGTCCCCCACAGTGTCACCCCCCAGCACAGGGGCAGCAAGGTCCTCATGCAGCAAACGGCCGGAGCCGGCAGCCGTGGGAGAGCCCTGAATGAGGGGCTGGCAAAGGGCTGCTTGGTGTCAAGCCAGGTGAATTTGGGACTGCTGAGAGAAAATCCAGGCCAGTGAGGGAGCTGGGAACAGAGCCGCCAGCCTACGGCCCCGCTGCTCCTCGATGGCAGTGGCCAACAGTCCTGGGTCCCCACAGCATTCCCAGTGGGCAAAGACCCTGTGGCCAGCCCAGACACAGGGGCTGTGCTGGGGGCAGGGGGGCAGGGGAGGGTTTGCACGCACAACTTGGCCCAGCCACAGAGGTAAGAAATGTAAAATAATGAGAAGTCACCCCAGGCTGAGCAGTCGTGCCCCTCTGGAAGGAAACTTGGCACACACCAGCCCCTGCCAGCCTGCCAAGTCCTGCTGGGAGCAAGGCTTCACACGTGGGCTGGAAACCCCAAAAAGTTTATGAGGAACCCGCTGACACGTGGATGAGTCGGGCAGCAGCCGGAGCTGCTCGGCCCTGACAGGAATCTGCCTGTCAGCAGTGCACAGAGCATGGCCCGTGCCTGGGACATGCCTGGGATGCACAGGCATCTCCCCTTGCTGGCATCACCTGCGTGTCCCAGCCCACCCCCTTGGCATTCTGCCCCTTCATCCCTGCCAAGGGGATCGGGGGAGGCATGGGAGCAGTGCCTGGCCACGGGATGGGGGATGCACGGGGGCCCAGCACCTCTTTGACCAAGTTGCCACAGGATCTGGTCCCGCAGCTCCTTCCCCCCCCTCCAGATATCCTACCCAGCACCGATGGCTCCAGAGGCCAGCAGCATCCAGGGGTTCCAGCATTCCCATGAGCATCATCTGCTCATCTCTGCCTGGATTTCTCTGTCAGCAGGGAGGTTCTGCCCAGTGCCCGTGTCCAGGGAGCAGCAGCAGGAGCCCTTGGGGGAGGCTGCCTCCTCAGGAAGGTTCCTGCTTTCCCAGAGGGCCTGGGGGAACTGGGCAGCTCCAGCGGCTGCCGGCCACGTGTGCCCTGGGCACTGCACCACAATTGGATTTGCAGCTGCCCTGCCTTTTACTGCATGGAAATTGAATTGTAAAATGTCAAAGACATTTCCTAACTGCGCCATATTAGCCTGGTTTTATTAAATACTGTTATCAGAGCAGATTATTAATGCAATCAAATGCAGGCAAGAAAACCCAGAATTAACTGGCCACTGTGCAGGAGGACACACCGGAGGGCAGGAGGCAGCTGGTGAGGTGCTGCCCAGAGCCCACGTCCCCAGGTGCTCTGATTCTACTTCCTTCTGTCTCTGAATCGGTGAAGGAACAATCCCATCCAGCCCATGCAGCTCCACTGGCATCCCAGGATGGCTCCCCATGGGACAGTGGGACCCTGGGGGTTCTTGATGATCTTTGAGGTCCCTCCCTAGGCAGGGCAGGACCTGCTCCCTGCGCATGGCAACAAGGCCAGGACTGATGGGACCAGCCCTGAGATGCCAGAGCTGCTGCCAGTGACATGAAGGGCAGGATGCAGAGCCCTGCACAAGTGGCAGTGCAGGACTGGGGCTCTCCTGCCTAGAGCAGGGGCATCCCTAGAGCTGCCCAGGCCTCAGCACACATGCCCTGGGCAGTGGGGCCAGGCTGTGCTGGGTTGTCCTGACGTGGCGGGGCACAGGGTGTGCAGAGCTCCATGCCCAGCTCCCAATCCCAGCCAGGCAGTGTGGCTAACCCAGCCCGAGGCATCCCCACATGAGGCACCCAGAACTCCAACAGCACATCAGGACACGAGTCCTGATGGCAACCTGGAGGACCAGGATGGCACTGAGGACCAGGTATGGGGTAGGCAGCACAGTCCCACAGGACGTGGCCCTGGATTCCACCTGCACAGCCAGCCCCTGCCATGCTGCATGCTCATCCTGGCACCGTGGAGCCATGTGCTGATACACCTCCTTGGTCCCATGAAGCTGCCACACGTGGAAGTGCTTAACAGAGCCCTCCAGCCTGGCCGGAGGAGAAATTGGATTAGAGGATCCAACCCTCAGCTCGAGGTCCCTCACTCAGCACCGGCAGCACCACACAGGAGCCATTTCCAACATGGATGAGCTGCTGGCAGCACTGGCCTCACAGGGAAGGAGCCAGCTCACTCCAACACTCCACAGCCAAGGAACTGTAGATACTCTGCACGGCATGGCACGGTTCATCTCCTACTGCCTGAAGCCCTGGGTGCCCAGGACAGAGATGGCACTGTGGGCATAGGTGCTCCTGGAAAACCCCCCCATGGTCCCATCCCATCCTACAGCACTGGAGCCGAGGGGAAAACGCCAAGTCACCACATTTCTTCGAGGTAGCACTGGGAAGGAGGGGACAGGGAGGGAAACAGTTTGCTGCCAAATCCCTGCATCTGATTTGCGCAACTTTCAGACAACCTCATCAATTATGGATGCCTGGGAAGCAGGCGCGGTGCGCGCTGCGGCCGGCCCGGGCCCCCGAACCCGCACTCACACCAAACCGGGCCCCATGTCACCATAGCAACCCGTGCTAATTCACGCAAGGATTTTTAAAATCTCATTTATTAAACCCCACATGAATAGGATATTATCCAGATAACAGAGCTAAGTTACAAATCTTCCTGGTGCCGCGCAGCACGGGGACCGCCCCAGGAATGCGTGGGACAGGAACTTGGAGGGGACGTGGGGACACCACGGCGTGGGGACAGCCCTGCTCAGTGCTCTCCCATTCCGTGCACCTCTTCAGCCCCACTGCCATGGCCAGAGGTACTTGTACACTCCAGACTGGGAGCACGTCACCTACTGCTGCACACTTGGCCCCTGCTGCCACTCAGGACAGTCTGGTCCAGTGGGGCAATGGCCTGACACTGGCACCAGTGGGTCCAGCAGAGCTGGAGATGGGCAGCCCAGCAAGGGAATGGGCTGAGCATCCAGGCCTACAGTGGGAATCTCCCCAACACCAGGCTCAGCCCCACCGGGTGTCCCTTGTCCCTAACCTGTGATCCCAGCACAGAGAGCGCTGCTGGCCCCTGTGGCCATCCTGCCTGGTATCCAGACAGCTCAGCAGTGAGAAATGCAGCAGAGCACTGGGAAGAACAGGGATGCAGGAGAAGGTGGTGGCACTCAGGCACCTCTGGCCGTTGCCACAGCAACTCCAGCTGTGTGCCCAGGCCAGCAGGGACTGGAGAGGGGTGTGGGGACACTGCTGGGCACAGGCCAGGCGTTGTCCCCATACCCACACGATGCCCCCAGAGGCCAAGGCAGCAGCAGCACCTGAAGTGGGTTGGGATGAAGTGGGCTCTGAGCTGGAAATTGTTCTTGCCCTGCACAATCCCTCAGCAGTGACAGCAACAATAGCGCTGGGGACATGGGGGACACCACACCAGCCTTGCATGACACATGTTGGCCCCATGTGGCACCGTGGACATGGTTCATGCAACACCAGAGCAGGGACACGGGGAATACCATGCCAACCTTGCTCAGCACCAGGACATGGGACATCATGCTGGCCCTGCTTGGCCAGAAACAGCTGTGCATGACCAGGGACAGGAGACACCTCACCAGTCCTGCACAGCTCCAGGGAAAGGGAGGTGCCGGCATTTAGGGAGTGCCGGCCCTGGAGAAAGGGACAGTGGGCACAGCAACGAAGGGACTGTGTGTCCAGTGACCCAGAGCCCCATGAGTGCTCCCCGTGGTCCCCATCAATACCGACGGACGGTCCCCGACCACACAGTTCGTCCCCGCGCACCAGGCCTGAAACCTGCGGCTGCATCAGCACCATGAATTATTCAGTCCCGGGCGGAACGCCTCGACGAAGCAGTTACATCCTACAGCGAGTAGATGATACTCATGGAGCTACACACACGTACACCCGGAGACGCACACGCACGCCCCCGCAGCCTCACACCTGGCCACGCACCCGCGGCGCACCCGCGGAGCCCTGCACAGCCAGCCGCAGGGATGCACCGGGAGATACCCGCGGAGCGACATCCAAACACCCCCTCACCGAGAAACACCAACAGCCCAGCCAAACACACAGATGCCAGGGTACACACCGCCACGCAAACACCCCACGCACCCAAACACAGCCGCACACGCACCCGCGGCAGCGCGGACACACGCAGAGGTGTGAGGGCACCCAGCCCGGCGCTCACCCTCGCGGGCCGGGCACGCTCGCTGCACGCACACGCAGATGCGCCCGGCGCTGCCCGGCCGCAGACCCTGCCCAAACCCCCGAGAGGACTGGGCCTGGCTCCCGGGGGGTCGGGAGTTGCTCCCAGGTGCTGGGCAAGGGCAGTCCGGCCGGAGCCTACCCGCGCCGCGGGTGCCCCGGGACCGGCGAGGGACCCTTTGCAGCGCTCTGCCCCCGCGCAGTGCCCGGGGATTCTCCGAGCCCCGCCGGGATGCTCAGACCCACACCGGGCAGTCCCGTCCCCCCCGCCCCTCCCGGGGCGCCGCCGGGGGTCCTCAGCACGTCTACGGTCCCCGCCCGCCTGCGACGAGCCGCAGCCGGGGAAGGGCCGGGGATGCTCCGGGGAGGGCAGGGCGGCATCGCCGCCGGGCCCCGGGAGCAGCGCTGGGACGCGGCCCCGAGCCGCCGCGCCCGCTGCTGCGACGCCGGTGCCCATGTGTGCCCCCCCATCCCTGTGTCCCCCCACACCGCCGCCCCCCGCCCGGCCCCGCCGCCGCCGCACTCACTGGCTTTGCCGGGCT